>BSBM01000046.1:8197500-8875000 GCA_027924585.1 Larix kaempferi
ATCCATCGCTATTCCTTCGCTTAATCATTTTGTTTGAGAGAAGACGAAAGGACGTCGGGGCGTGTAAAGGGAGTGTAGGGTTTGGGGAAACGGAGGTGCCAAGAAGCACAGGAAGGTACTCGGACAACATCCAGGGAATCGCCAAGCCCACCATTGGCAATTTGGCCCTCTCTCAAGGAGACGAGGAGTGAAGCGCATCAGCGAGCTCTATGAAGAGACGAGGGGTGTCCTCAAGATCTTCCTGGAGAACTTAGTATGAATTGGAAAGGGAGGGAAGGGTTTGGGGAAACGGAGGTGCCAGGAGTCACAGGGAGGTACTCAGGGATAACTTCCAGGGAATCACCAAGCCCGCCATTAAGCGTCAAGCAAGGAGAGGAGGAGTGAAGCGCATAGGCGGGCTCGTCTTTGAAGAGACGAGGAGTGCCCTCAAGATCCTCTTGGAAAGCTTAGTATGAATTGGAAAGAGAGGGAAGGGTTTGGGGAAACGGAGGTACCAAGATGCACAGGGATGTGCTCAGGGATAACATCTAGGGAATCACCAAGTCCGCCATTAGCGTCTCCCAAGGAGAGGAAGTGAAGCGCATCAGAGGGCTCATCTATGAAGAGACGAGAGGTGTTAAGATCTTCTTGGAAAGCTAGTATGAATTGGAAAATTTCATAACTTTACATTTGTTTTCCCATTATTGCTCTCATTAAGTGCAAAATTTCATAGCTTTAGATTTGCTTTTCCCATTATTGCTCTCATTAAATGCAAGATTTCATAGCTCTACATTTGTTTTTCCCATTATTGCTCTCATTCAGTGCAAGATTTCATAGCTTTACATTTGTTTTTCCCATTATTGCTCTCATTAAGTGCATCTCATATTGATAGAAAGTTCTCTTTAATATCATTTTTTTATGATTTCTGATTGAAGAATACAACCTACCCCAATTTTTCCTTTATATTAGATCCCATCATATCAGTAGTCTTAATTCCAACCTGATGAAATAGGTTAATAATACTATGATATGCAGGAGCAGGTTTGTCTACTAGACATAGACTTGCCAGAGTAAGGCTTAGCTTCTTCTTAATATTAAATGGGATCCTGTTATTATTCTTAGTGCCGAATTCTCTCGTTGATAATATTATCTTCTGTTGTCTTTGATCAATTATATTGACCATTCTAGCTTAAACGAGTTCCATGTCAATTAGAACTCCGTGAGCCCGCTTATAATCCAACAACAGCCAGGGAATCATTATAATTTAGTGAGAAATCCATCGAATTTGTTGGATTGACATTACACAGAATAAGGTTTAATGTTTTGTTTTTCGACTGCAGCAGAAGGAGGTTAATAAAGAAGGTGGTGCAGGGATGAGGAGCGCAGTTTTAATGATAAAAGACCTTTACAACAATGAGAACAATGACATGGACATTGTGACACCCGAAATGCTGTACAATATTTTCTCGTTATACGGCCATGTGGTGAAGATCAAAATGTTTCTGAAAACGCAAAAGCGTAGAGATCAGCCAATCAGTATATTGAGTAGTCTTGTCCAAATGGAAAACCACATGCAAGCAGTGAGAGCTGCCCAATTTTTAGATGTAAATTAATCCAAAACCATTAAAGCTGTACTGAAAATCCTTATAAACAGAGATTGATTGAATGTATTATTGGTTTATGCAGAGATTTCAGTTGTTCCAACACTGGTCTCATGTAATGGTCTCGGATAGGCAGTATACAATTGATCCGGACACGAAACCTCACACTAATCGTCGATTTCGCTTACTGTACTGTGAGGCCGGGCCTTCAGGAGGAGGAATAGTTGACTACAATCTCTATCACAGGACAAACCCCGATTTCTTGAATTTCAAACCAACTCGGATCATTCGTATATCCAATCTGCCCCAGAATATGACGCCTGATGGCATTCACCGGCGGATGAGTGAACGTTATGGGAATGTTGTATCGCTGAGCCTCCAAGGCACAAGTTGCGACATTTTATTTTGCAATATCAGTGTAGCGACTACAGCTCTTGCTTTTGAGCATGGAGCGAATTTGGAGGGATGCAGGCTTTCAGCAGCTTTTCTCCCGGAGACCTGTATTCCAACCCCACAAAAACTCCAGCAACAGCCAGAGGTGAATCATTATATTTTAGTGAGAAATCCAGTGAATTTTTTGGATTGACATTACAGATAATAGGGTTTAATGTTTATTTTTTCGACTGCAGCAGAAGGTCGATGTTAATAACGAAGGTGTTGCAGGTAGGAGTAGAGCAGTTATAAAGATAAAAATCCTTGACAACAACGTGAACAATGACATGAACATTATGACACCCGAAACTCTGTTCAATATTTTCTCGTTATACGGTCATGTGGTGAAGACCAAAATTTATCTGAAAAAGCAAGAAAGGCATGAAAATAAGCTATTGAATGGTCTTGTCCAAATGGAAAACCATATGCAAGCAGTGAGAGCTGCCCACTTTTTATATGTAAATTAATCCTAAACCACTGAACTCGTTAACTCAAAAAGCATTAAATCTGTACTGAAAATCCATTTAAATATAATTTATAACATATGGAGATTGATTGAATGTATTATTGGTTTGTGCAGAGATTTCAGTTGTTCCAACACTGGTTTGAAGTAATGGTCTTGGATAGAATGTATACAATTGATCCGGATAGGAAATTTCACAGAGATCGTCGATTTCGCTTACTGTATTGCGAGGCCGGGCCTTCAGGAAGAGGAGGAATGGTGGACTACAATCTCTATCACAGGAAAAACGCCGATTTCTTGAACTTCAAACCAACTCGGATCATTCGTATATCCAATCTGCCCCAAAATATGACGCCTGATGGCATTCACCGGCGGATGAGTGAACGTTATGGGAATGTTGAAGCGGTGAGCCTCCAAGGCACAAGTTGCGACATTTTATTTTGGAATGTCAGTGAAGCGACTACAGCTCTTGCTTTTGAGCACGGAGAGGATATGGAGGGATGCAGGCTTTCAGCAACTTTTCTCCCGGAGACCTCCATTCCCATCCCACAAAATCTCCAACAACAGCCAGAGGTGAATCATTGTAATTCAGCGAGAAATCCATCGAATTTGTTGTATTGACATTACAGAGAATAAGGTTTAATGTTTAATTTTTCGACTGCAGCAGAAGGTCGAGGTTAATAACGAAGGTGGTGCAGATAGGAGGAGCGCAGTTTTAAAGATAAAAAACCTTCACAACAACGTGAACAGTGACATGAACATTGTGACACCCGAAATGCTGTTCAATATTTTCTCGTTATATGGCCATGTGGTGAAGATCAAAATTTATCTGAAAATGCAAAGGCGTGAAGACCAAGAAATCAGTGTAATGAATGGTCTTGTCCAAATGGAAAACCATATGCAAGCAGGGAGAGCTGCCCACTTTTTAGATGTAAATTAATCCAAAACCACTGAACTATTTAACTCAAAAGCATGAAAACTGTATTGAAATTCTTTATAAATATAATTTATAACATATAGAGATTGATTGAATGTATTATTGGTTGTGCAGAGATTTCAGTTGTTCAAACAATCGTCTCAAGTGATGGTCTCGAATGGGAAGCATACAATTGATCCGGATACGAGAACTCACAGTGATCGTCGATTTTGCGTACTGTACTGCGAGGCCGGGCCTTCAGGAGGAGGAGGAGGAATGGTGAACAGCTACAATCTCTATCACAGGACAAACGCCGAGTTCTTGAACTTCAAACCAACTCGGATCATTCGTATAACCAATCTCCCCGAGAATATGACCGCTGATGGCATTCGCCGGCGGATGAAAGAACATTATGGGAATGTTGTAGGTCTGAAACTCCAAGGGACAAGTTGCGACATTTTATTTTGGAATGTCAATGAAGCTACTACATCTCTTGCTTTTGAGCATGGAGCGAGTTTGGAGGGAAACATTCTTTCAGCAACTTTTCTGCCCGAAACCTGCATTCCCAACCCGCAAAAACTCGAGGACAAACTGACTCTCCTTTCATGGCCGGCATCACCTTCAGACGAATAAGGACAATAAGAGATCCATATTAGCTTCAATTGGGTTTCAACGGCATATTGAATAAATGAAAATCTCTTTTTATTTTTTTAAAAAGTGAAGATTCTCAGTGAGGACAGTGAGGATATTAAGTGAGGTTTTTATATAGTAATGAATAGTCATCCTGGAATTCGAGAGATTTTTTAGTCACAATTTATAACACTCAACCACATTTGAGCTAGTTCATCAGACTCAACCATACTTGAGCTAGTCCATCAGACTTGTGATAGCAAAAAGTTATTTGTGATATTTATAAAATATAATTAAGGGTTTTATGATTTTTTTTTATGGTTATCAAATTTTCCTGTTTTGATTAATATTGTCTTGGTTAGAATATATATTAAATATGAGAAAATGGTTGAGAACATGTTTAATGATTTTACTTTGTGACAATATATTTTTTCTTAGAATATTAAATTTAAGTTAAAAATAAATATAGGTTAGTTTTTTGTTTAACCAGTGTTGAGAAACAGCTTTGTCCACATGCATAATATTGGGATTATTAATGAGGTTTATTGTGTTAATTTTTAGTTTTAATAAGTGTTATGAAGTAGGCGATTTTTTTTATAAAAGGTTATAAATAAAAGTAATGTAAATATATCTTCTTGTAATTTATTTCAATTAATATGTAAAATGAATCTATAAGGTGAAGGAGAGTTAAAAAAATCTGTAAAGAACAATAATGTAATGTAATATAATCAAACTACACTTGAAATAATATAATCAAAGAGGATTTTATTTTGGCATGACCTTACAATTATATATACTCATGGTTACAATTCCAAGCATTTTCTTGACTAAATTTGAAAGGAAATTTTTAGATTACCAAACCTTATGGATAAAATCACACATGACCAAACCTTAACGAAATCTTGAAATGAAGTCTCTAGGATCAACGATGTGAACATACTCAAAGAGGATTTTAATCTAGCACCAACCTTGCAATCATGCACACCCATGGCTCCAACTTTTAGTAACCCATTGACTAAACTTGAAAGGAATTCTCTAGAGCACCAAACCTTAAGGATAAAAATCACACACTCAACTCCAATGACTTCATAAATCCCTCTAGCTAAACCTTAAAATGAGTCTCTAGGTTAGTTTCTCTATTGACTATCTAAAACCTTATTGTTAAAACTATAAAACCTTGAAATAGTTCTAACCCGTGCACAAATTGCCCCATTTTGAATACTAAAATAAACAAGAGCCGCATGCGACAATGTCCGTGACAGAGAATGAAAATCGCAAAGGAGACAAGCAATGCAACAACATTTGAACTATGCAAAATTGTGACAAGGTGGAAAATGTGCTAGCTTGAATGTATCCAGGGAAATAACACTATATGATAGTAGCAGAAATTCTAGCAAGAGATATTAATGACTAGCAGAAGATTGTTGTTGCACTGCTTGTCTCCTTTGATATTTTGATGCTCTCTCACGAACATTGCCGCATGTTGCTCTTGCTATAAATAAATAATAACAACCATGACACATGGCATGAGTCATGGCATTTAAATATTAAGGGAGGGATGCCAAAATTTATCCTACACTCATGTAGACTAGCGAGGTTACCTTGAGCACTCTCAAAGCGCAATAATGACATCCCAAAGTGCATTCCTACAAACATGCTTATATAAATTGGCAAGGCCACCTCAACACACTTGTGGCACAATGATGATGCTTCTCATGTCAATTGGTGAGCCCCTTGAATGCACTCAAAACATGGTGATAACACCCTAGAACGCCTCTCATGTAGATTGACAAAGCCTTACTAAACACACTTAAAGTGCAATGATGTTACATAAAAGTTAGAGCACAACCCTCTTAAGTGTGTTTAGAAAGCAATGATGGTCTATCAAATAGTCTATGCCTTTGATGGTGGAACACTGTCAATCAGGGTTGGTGCTATGTTTCGGGGTTCACACATCTAGTGTTGGAGGCATCGAACTTCAATTTAAATACTCCATGTGAAATTCGATTGGTATTTTAAGGCATACATATATTTTAATCATATTTCAATGGTAAGTAAAAACATTAGGTGTGGTAAATTTGTTCTTAATCCATGATTATTTTATTTATGAGGCCATTTAACTTTAATAAGGAGAAGATGGCTAGAGGAGGAGGCATTATTATTTCCTTCATGTTTATGTTTGGTTGTTTGGATGGAAAGAATGAGGAAGCATATCACAAAGAAGTCTCCTGAAGGAATTGGAGGAGACATAGTAGAAGCAAATAGAACATAATATAAGAAGAGAGGAAATCTCAGAGAGAAGAATAATAGGAAGCATTGAAACGTCAGAACCAAGAAAAAGAAAGAGAAGAACAAAGTTAAAAGAATGGGAATAAGAATAGTAGAAAAGAGTTGAGGAAAGTTGTGAGTTACTTTAGCAGATGAATTTTGTAGTGGAATATTCAATAACAACTATAGGGAAAAGCTTGGTTTTTAAAAATTGAGGAATTATTGTAAATGCCTAACTGACACTGAGACCAACAAACTTGGTAATTCAAGAATTAAAGGGTTTATTAGCCCATTTGTAATTGAGCAAAAGAAAGTCCATAAAGGGAATGCCAATGTACATTTGTATATCCCATGTACAAATGTACCCTTTAATCGACTAATTAATTATATCCCAAAACAAATTAATTGCACATACCTCCACACATACTAACATATAATAGTAAAACACTAACCTATAACACATAACACGCCAAATATCTTAAAAAATAAAGTGTTCCTCTTAATATGCTAACTCGCTAACATATTGAGTTGCACCCCTTAACATGATACAACCCCTAACACACAAAAACATACCCCCTAAACACTAAATCCTTATATAAAATGTTTTATATGGAAGATTCATACTATTGTTTTCACCAGGTACCATTGCTTTAATAGGAGGTTATTATTTGCATTGGCTAGATGACGTATTCTTAAGTGCAATATATATTAGGTCATCTTTCATGTTAAGTGTGTTTCTTATATGTGTTTGTGTTTGGGACATTGGTTTCATGGGGCTACTGAGCACATATAATTATGTCTATCATTATGTTAGACGTGTCACTTATGTATCTTAGATTTTGTGTACATTTTTTAGGAATGCATAGGTTAACAATTTGGGTCATGTGCATATGTTATATGTTTGTGTAGGTGCATAGGTTGTTTGCATTGCTAATGTTAATTGTGTTTATTTTCCCAAGAGTTTGGGTTGTTGGATATGTGCACGTGTTTGTCATTTAAGTGTGTCTCTTAGTTACATGGGTTAACTATGAGGGTTATATGTGTGATCTGTTAAGTGCATGGGTTAGATGTGTGTGTAGGAGCATAGGTTAAGGTGTATTACTTATGTTAGTTTTGTTTCATATGTGGATGGGTGTGTGGGTTAGTTTTGTTTTTGAGGATAATACATTCTCTTCTATCCATTTCCATGTCCATGTTCATATCCAAGTTTAAGTCCATTGCATCATGTCCCAACTTTATAAACCCCTAACTACTAAATATCCAAAATGATTGAATTCTTCACCCTTAAAACGAATCCACTAAATATCTAAAATTCTTGAATTAATTCATCACCCTTCAAACCTAAACACTATCCTATTAATCCACTAAATCATTAACGATTAACCCCATGATCCACTAATCAACCTTAAGCTCTAGATCTTACTTACCATAATGAATTAACATATTATTAACGTCCCTAATGGAATGTGAAACTTAAAATTTTATTACCCTAATCACATTATGATCCCTAACATACCCCTTTACACAATAACTTGTACCCTTTAACCAACTAATTAATTATACTCCCAAAACAATTAATTGTGCATATCTCTATACATATTGACATATAATAATAAAACACTAACCTATAACACATAACACACTAACTACCTTAAATAATAACTTGTTTATATTAATACACTAAATCCTTAACACATTGAATCACATCCCTTAACATTATACAAACCCTAACACACAAATACATACCCCATAAACACTAAATCCTTTTATAATTTGTTTCGTATGGAAGTTTCATACTACTATTTTTCACAAAGTACCATTGCTTTATTAGGAGTTTAGTATTTTCATTGGTTAGATGACATATTCTTAAGTGCAATATATACCAGCATAGATCCATCCTGAACTTGAACCTTTCAAGCACCGAGAGGCATCCAATTTCTTGAGGTATAATTTTTTACTGACTTTTTAGTTTTAATTTTTTTATTTTATGAGCGGATATGGATTTTTTTAATTATTTTTTATTTGTTTTTCATTTTTTATGAGCTGACATAAAAAAATTAATTACTTTTATTTTTGGTACATAACATGACAGTGTTACGTTATGTTACATTACACATCTCCCCCAGATTGGGTTGTAAGCACCTCACTATTCTTGATGCAATTAGATTCATCTTTCACATTAGGTGTGTTGATTATATGTGTTTGTGTGAGGGAAATTAGGTGCATGGGAGCACATATACTAAGTGAATCAATATGTTATATGTGTCTTTTATGTACTGTGTCTTTATGTACAATTGTTAGGAATGAATAGGTTATCAATTTGGGCCATGTGCATAGATTAAATGTTTGGGTAGGTGCATAGGTTGTGTGCATTGATAATGTTCATTATATTTATTTTCCCAAGAGAGTAGGTATGTGGATATGTGCATGTGTTTGTCAGGTGTGTCTCTTAGTTATATGGGTTAAATATGAGGGTTACATTTGTGGCTTGTTAAGGGAATGGGTTAGATGTGTGTGTAGGAGCATAGGTTAAGGATGTTAGGTGTGTTTCTTATGTGGATGGGTGTGTGGGTTAGGTTTGTCTCTTAGGATAATTTCATTCTCTTCTATCCATGTCCATGTCCATGTACATATCCAATTTTATTTCCATTGCATCATGTTCCAACATAATAAACCCCAAGCCACTAAATACATAGAATGTTGGAATTCCTCACCCTTAAAACCAAACTATTGAATATCTAAAATTCTTGAATTATTTCCTCACCGTTAAAACCTAAACACTATCCTATTAATACACTAAATCGTTAACTAATAACCATATGATCCACTAGTCGACCTTCAACTCTAGATCTTATTTATCATAATTAATTAACACATTATTAACCCTAATAGGTTTTGAAACCTACAAATGTATTACCCTAATCACATTATGATATCTAACATACCCCTTAGAACAATAACTTGTACCCTTTAATCAACTAATTAATTATACCTTGACACAAATCAATTGTGCACACCTCCCAAACATATTGACATATAATAGTAGTGTTGGAAACCTAATTCTATAGGATTATGATGAAAATGTAAATATTGTAATATTTAGCTGTGATGAGTCATATGGAATATTAAGAGTCATAGGATAAGTAGAAACACACCTTAGGAATATGAAACCAAAGGTCACCACTTCTTGTATAAATCGATGATTCCCATTTAGTGCAAATAATTTTCAACTTGGAGTTATTCTAGACCTAACAATGGTATTAGAGCCTAGTCTTTGTCATAAATCCATGAGTGGCGCTTGAAGTCTTCCATCCGCCTCTTTAGACTTGCCTTTGTGTTTCCTCATTTCTGCCATATTCCTACCCCTCATACCTACAAACCCTAATTAATGTCTACAATTACCTCTAAACCCCTCTCATGACCCTCACATTGCATATTCCTCTCAACGTTCTTTTATGCAAGTGTAGAGAAGCTTGAGTTCATCCTTGATGAGATTATTCTCCAATATTTCCTTTATGTAATCACATAGAAGCTTGAGTTCATCCTTGCGAAGCTTGAGTTTTTCCTTGATCCAATTCTATCGGTGATGAATTCCAGGACTGAGCATGAAGAAATCAAAATTTCTAGGAACACACATTTTAAAACTCAAGAATAGATTGATCTATGTCCTCCAAGTGAATCAATACCCTTTGGTCTACACTAGTTCAACAAACTTCAACAAAGGTATCACCATCTTTCACATCATCCATTCTTCTCACATTCAGACACACCCATGTTCATCAATACCCTTTGGTCGATTCTAGTTTAACAAATACCGACATATAGATCACACTGAAGATTGAAGATGTAGATGGAACAAAGATGGAAGAAAGTAAATGAGATATATGCAAAATATTTTTCATCACTTGCACCAGGCTGGTACACTTATCAAAGTTGCAACATATCCTTAAATGGAAAGATTGAAATTAAGTGCATTACCACCATGTAGGTTTCCAAATATCTTTTTGTTGTGTTATTGGGTTTCTTATTTCCATTGTTGAAGAGTCACTCATGACATTTTACAGAATATATGCTCTTGGATATCAATATAGTCTATTATATGTCTATTTTTAAATTTTCCACCGTAGTCTATTTGATTGTGGATTGAATTTTTTTATTGCATAAAAAAATATCATTTGCATTTGTGTATCCTGATAGGAGAGGCATTACTATTGTTAAACAAGTTGGAGTGACACATTAATCATCACAATGATGCACTATTTCATCAAATGCGCATAAACTATGTCTCTAGTTCTCATTAGAAAATTAGTATTGTTTATTTACATTTTTAATCAAATAATTGTGTAGCATGTGCATATATTATCTCCGTGGAGTTCCAAAGGGAATCTTGAACACTTGATTTTTTAACATAGTCGGTGTATTTCTATTGTATTTGTTGTTCTAGGGATTTTACCTTATAGTAGGGGATGGAGACTATCAACATACAAGGGTGTAGGGTAGACATATACAGTTCTGCAAACACATATTCTTAAGAAAATGAGATAGAGGTGAGAAAGATTTGCACCTTATTCTGAAGTCTGATCCTAGATTTCTCCTCCTTCACTCCTCAATGTGCCAACCTGCAAAACAAACCCTAGACCTTCCTCAAACCTATTTGATTATATAAAAACAAATTGATATCTATAATTGCATGAAACATCAATTAATAATCAAATATGCAACATATGACAAATATTATGTTGGGAAAGGAAGAATGTCCACTCTTATTAATCAATAAATGAAGCAAGTACAATTATACTTGACACGAGGTTGAACCGAAGGTTGATTTGATCCAAAATAGGATGAGTACATGATGAAACAAACTGACACCAAGGAGTGGCCGACACATGAGGTCAAGGTAACTGCAGAATGGACGACACAGGTGATATCCTTGAACAATGAGCACGACACAAGAGTGACTGAGGCAGCTTTTGAAAACACAAAGGGACCATGATATCAATCTACAATGCAGGAGACATTGACAGATTCTCCATATGATTGGAAGAGTAACCATTCGGAGGAGTAAAAACTCTGAGATCAAGTTTTATCCTAAGGCCAAAAGCTAAACCAAACTGTTTGATAGACTCAAAAGGTGTTGTGTTCAAGGATATGACAGACTTGCTGCCATAATAATGAAAAAGATGGTGGACATACTTCCCTTCCCTTTTCTCTTTTTATTAAAGAATATCCTTCTTGTTAGTTTTAACGAGTCCAAGAAAGCAAACTCAATAGTCTTTCTTCATTTTTAAAGCAAGCTCGAAGAAAGAGGGAGAAGACTGCTTGATGCGAGTCCAACCATGTTTAAGTTTAACAAGTCCATGGGAGGAAAACTCAGGACCTTATTCATTTTTTACAGAGTTTGAAGAAGAGATAGATGAATACTCTATAACACTGGTCCATGGATTTTAATATCGAGCCTGGATCGGTTCATGCTCGTCGGTGTTTTCTTTTTTGAGGAGTCTGAAAAACTTAAACAATAACTCCATACACCTACTCGTGGATTTTAGTATCGAGTCCGAGTTGGTATGTGCTCGCCGGTGTTTTCTTGTTTGAAGAGTCTAAAAAACTTAAACAATAACTCTATATACCTTCTCGTGGATTTAACATCGAGCCCGAGTAGGTGAATGCTCGTTGGTTTTTTCATGTTTCGAGAGTTTGAAAACCCTAAAGAATACTCACAAAGGTCCTTTTTCCTAAAGTTAGTCTCCTCACCCGAAAAAGTGTAAAACAATGAGAGAAGAACTCTTCTAGCCACGTATGAATAGTGTATACCTTTTTCGTAACTAATCCACAAAGGTCCGGAAAAGGGGTAAAAATATACCTAAGTGGATGTACCTTCAATTCCTTTAACGAGTCTGAAGTGAACAAGTATACTCGGCGATCTTGTTTGTTTTTGAAAATTCTTAATAAGGGTTTAAAAAAGACTTTATAGGCATCACGGAAGCTGAGTTCTGTGATCTTGTCAAATGACGACATGCTGAAATGACCAGATTAGTGACAAATGATATAGAACATGATCAACAAGAGATTTCATAAATACATGAGGTATTATACCTAACTGATGTGTCATAAAGGAAAACAAACCTTAGTAGATCATGGTTGTAAAAGGTAGGGAAAATTGTCGCCTTGTTCTTTACCTAATAAAAAAAGACTTCAAAGTGCATTAGTTTGATTAAATAAAGTTTTCAAAACATAAGTGAATCTATAGAGAACTTGAAAAAGTGGGTCAAAAATTAAAACAAATTTTCATAAATAGTTTCAAAACTAAAACACAATTCACCAAATCATTTGTTGGAGTAAAGAGTTGCAAACAACCTCGTACTTCAAACGCTCATAGTGATCACATCAGGCTATCAAATCACATACTGCCACCTGCAAGTAAGTATACTTTCCTCCTCGCATCATTTCAAAGCTTTATTTTTTAGTTTTAATGGGTCATTTTATTTTTTATTAAGTTTTAAATTTTAGGGCTATGTACTCGCAGGTTTCCCTGTGGCAAACTCACGGAAACACAAAAAGTGCGTGGGTTTGTCACAAAGCATATCACGGGTACCCGCCACTGTCCAGTAGGAACAATCATGGGTATGGCCGTTATAATGAAAAACCAAAGAAACTAAAGTGTGAATGGTTGAAGTGAATGCAACAATGGTCTTGACATGGAGAGAGAGAGAACATGAGGACATGGACATGAATTCCATTGGAGATCCATTGAATCTAAGTGCACTAAGAAGGTGTGGGTTGCTAAAGTTTTTCCGAACCACCAGTATGAAGGCCCAAACACAATTGTTGGGAATGCTTGTGAATTACTGGAATGCCGATCAAGGTGTCTTTGATCTCCAGGGAGAGATCCTTGAGCTTACACTTGATGACATATACTTCCTTACAGGTTTATCTCGACGGGGGGAAATGGTAAACCTGAAAGGGAAATTCTGAGGAGTGGGTTCCCTATCCGTGCAGGATTAAATCAATGCCTACTGTCTGCCTTGCACTGAAAAGAGTGGCAGTCAAGTTCCTATCGGGTCAGTCTCGATATTTCCATTGAAAGTTATCCTGAGCACTTTAAACAGGATTGGGGGAAGCTCTGCACTACATTTATCCTTGAGGAAATACATGCAGATAGGAGTTGAATGCCTTCGAGGGGTTGTATTCAACTTGTGCTCAGGTCTACTAGTGAATATGAAACTTCAACTAATTGAGTTCAAAAGAGTAAGGAAGAAGAAATTCAGATACAACATTATCTTATGCAGCTTATTCTTTGAGAGGGTTCCCGACCTGAGTCTGGGAATGGACCTACCACAGCTCAACCCTCGTGAGCCAATGATGACTGGTTGGGGAGATATCTTCCTACGCCAGGGTGGTGGAAAGTTGATACTCTCCTATTCCGATGAGGATTACTTGGCATGGTGGGGCCGTTAGGTGCTGGCCTTAGAGAAATTTCCATATGCTGGGATGGACTTCTGGGGTGATCCCGAGCTCGCTCTGCCTCCAGGAGCATCCTGGGGAGAGATGGGTAAGACATATCTTTACTTTTTGAAAATTATTTCAATTTTTAAGTTGTTTATGTATATAATTTTTATAATGAGTTAGAGTATTGACAACATGATTTATGCAGATGTGGGACCAGTGTGGCCTGCAGGACACCCTTGTACCTTTACACATCCAACTGAGCCTGGGGCAGTAGATGCCATGCTAGTGGGCATAGAGGGAAAGATGAGTTAGTTGACTCATGACATTTGGACTTACAAAATCGAGCGAATGTCGCTCGATATGTAGGAGAACGTTGTGGGCATTCCCCCAGCATAGATAAGGCTACTCAGGAAAGTAGCCAGGTTCATCATCTATTACAGAGAGGCTATAGTAGAGATGGAAAAGGCCCCTCCTTCTCCATAGGGAGAAAGACATATGTATATTTTTTAGGCCTTTTGAGCCCACCTTTGTATATTGATATGACTCTGCAATACTATTGACCCAAGAACTCATATTTTTTATACGGATATATACAGTATCGATCTTATATACATGTGTGTTTTTATCTTATGTGAAAGCTTAATGTGATTGTGTGTGATAATGATGCCAGTATAGAATATAAATTGCATAAGAGTCAGCTAATGAATTTAAATGTCTCGGAATGTGCTGATATGTGATAGAGTAAAAATATCTTTCCAATAACTTGACCCTCAAGCCATCCCACTATCGTTTCAAGGTGTGAATCCTTCTGCACAGAGCAGAAGCTCTCAAGCATACCCGGTTGCAACAACAATGAAACATTTCGAAGACCTCAACCCTTACCAATGTTGCATTTACCAGGACTGAGAGGTAGTTGTCACCTATGAAACCAGTGGTCATGAAGTTAATTCCAAGACCGTAGGGTTGATGGGCGCGAAAACCACAACGAGCTCCACAAGAAGATCAACGATGTAGAGGCCTCAAGTTTTCCCATAAACCAACATTGGATCAAATCGATGGTATGCAACAGCTTGAGATTTTATTAAGTCTATAGAGGGTATGCAGTACACCAATTAATGTGGCATCAACTCTTCAAAGCTTGACTACGAAGTTGGGTATCCATTAATGGAGTCGTCCAACTGGGATCACGTCAAATCAAGCCTTAAATGCAGCAGTGTTGGAACCTTCAAAATTTTTGAGCGTGGCATCCACTTGCCACAGTGGAAACCCAAATCCAGGGTTTAAAACATAGGACGTGTGAAGGTCAAGCCTGCATGGCACAGCCACATCACCATCACAAAACTCCACACGAAACCTTGGTCAATCATTCATTTAATTTCCATGTGAATTATTTCATTATTGGTATGTTTATTTACGTAGCCTTTGTTTGCACGTGTTCTTTAAGTCTTATAGGCTCAATCACATCGAATTAAAATAGCATTAAGGCAGTGGTTAAGGTCGTTGGACCCTTACACACACAAAAAAAATTGGTGAAGAAGAGACGTGACAGACAATAAGGTAATTCTTAGCATTATGATGAAGACGTCATCTCCCATCTTGTGAAAACGTTTGAGGGCACTTCAAAGTTTGAAGATATATATGAATATCTCCATACCAAGGATCTGATGAAGAAATAATAAAAATATGCTCATATGGAAATGATTCACATCCAGTATTAGCATTGTCTTCATTTAGAAACTCTGCAATAAGTTCAACAATAAACAAAGACTTTTTAGACTTAGAAAATTCAAAATCTAAGTCAATTTTTTGCATAATGACAATCCATTTATTAAATTTACCTCCAATTATTTGTCAAGTTAAAACATATTGAAACGGGTTAATTTTTACAATGACAATGGTTTTATGTAGCAAAATATAATGATGGAGTCTTTGAACGGAAAAAATAGCCGCCAAAGGTAGTTTCTCAACATGTGAATATTTTAGCTCAACACCAATGAACGCATGGCTAAGGTAACATATGATATGATCTGCAAGAGTATCATTGCCCCTAAACTAAAACTATGCCAACTATAGAGTCTGATGTAGCCATATATAACAAAAAATATTTCATATAAGCTAGTGGGGTAACTAAAGGAGATAATATAAGATCTTTTTTAAGAGCTTCAAAATATTTTTTAAGAGCTTCATCCCATACAAATGGAACTCCTTTCTTTAATAAATGCATAAAACCTTTATTTATATTGGCATAATTGGCAATAAAACACTTGAGAAAGTTCGCTTTCCTTGTAAAATTTGAAGTTTTCGAACATTCCAAGGAGGAGGAAAATTGACAAAGCATCAACTTTCAAAGGATCGACCATAATCCCTTTATTGAACACTATGAAATCCAAAAGACATCTGGAATCGACATATAAAATACATTTATGTGGTTTCAAGTGAATCTTATAATGCTACATCACTCAAACACAAGGTGAAGATGTGTAGGATGATCCTTTCTCTTTCGAGAAAAAAGCCGCTAGATCATCTAAGTGAGCTTCTACAATGTGCTTGATGTCACGAATAGTGAAATACATATCCCATTGGAAGTTAGCCCCAACATATTTAAGGACAAGGGGTATTTTATGATAAGAAAAAGTCCCCCTAGGATTATTGGTGGATGAGTGCTCGGGAGGGTTAGGGTTTGTGACTTGAGATCCAGGCCACCTTCAACCTCATCGCCTCCATTGGAGGGCATTCCAACCCCTCTTTCATTCAAATAACTTCTTGTCACGTGCCTGCTACCAAGCCCCTCCTCTTGATAGGGGTGGTGTCGCAAGCTGCAAATAATTTGTCTCAAAAAGGAAAAGGAGGAGAGGGAAGTGCGCCCCCCTCGCAATTACCTCTGAATTCAGTAGATAAAACATAGGAGGAGGAAGCACCATCCATAGAACAACCAAAGGACACAAGAAAATGCAAACCCAAATTGTTGGAAATACCCAGGTATGAGGTTACTTCAAACCTAGTTAGCCAACAAATTCAATACATGCATGATCATGCAATAATATGCAAATTCATAGGATTATGGCCAACTGAAACGACTTTCATTTGGTGGCTCACCAACACCTGGAAACCAAAGGGACAATGTGAACTAAAGCTGGGATCCAAATGATTTTTCACTATAATCTTCCATAACCTAGAAGACAAGCAAAAAATATTTCAAGGCGGACCATACTTCCTCCACTCTGCACGATTGTACATGAGAAACTGGAAAGAACACTTTAGCCCAGAAAATTAAGACTTCAAAGTGGTGCCTGTTTGGTTACGACTATACTCTCTTCCCCATGAATACTGAAACATAGAAACCCTAGCCGAAATAGGAAACACCCTAGGCACTTTTGTCCAAGATTATGATTCCACTCTGGATGGGCGCTACACCTCCTATGCCCATATTTGCATCTACATGGATATCTCGGAGGCTCTCCCATAAGCTATATGTATTACCCACCGGGACTCTGAATGGATCCAAACCATTTACTATGAACACATTCCCTTCAGATGCAGGAAATGCCACGAGCATGGGCACCTCTTCCGTGAATTCCCTACGAATTCCAAACCATATCCTCCTTCAACCCACAACAAAGTTGACGAGGAGGGTTTTACTAAATACACTAACCGTAGGAGACAAGGAAATAAACCCTCTATTCCAAATTCCCCACCCAACCTTGAGCACCAAAACAACTTCTTTTTCCTCTCCCAACAAATATCAGATGACTCAATGATTGTTATCCCTGCAAATAAACCCTCTTCAGCAATCCCTGATTCCATCATTGAATAAATTACACCATCGCAACCTGCTCCCTTTCCCTCCCTTTCTCCCCACTGCACAACCCTTCCCTCTCTACCCACGAAAGGAGGTCCTTGTGAACTGAAGACAAGGAGTTAGGGGAACTAGACTTAGATTCCATTCAAGAATCCTGGAATAAAAATGACCTCCACAGTATTCCCCGTCTCCAAATGGAACTCTTTGAGAAAGCCTACCACTCCCTCTCTAAGCAACAAAGCTTCCCAACCCTTGAGGAAACCGCTTTAACTCCTGCTACCCACAACCGGTAGGGGTTAAAAGTATTAAAATGAAAGGATATCCCCAATATTCAAAGTGATATCCCGAAAAAAGGGAGAAAAACCAACAAGAAATTGATCTAGGAACTGGGATCCCACTTAATAGACTCAGGTTAGAGTGCCAAGATCGACGCCCACTTCCAAATTTTTAATTAATGGATTTGAAATTCATTACCTGGAACATAAGACGAATTGGGAGCGATTCCAAAATGATAATATTGAATAACAAAACTATCACTGAAAAACTTGTACTCTTAATGATGTAAGAAACTAAAACTACGGAGCAAAAGCTCCACTCTTTTATCAAAAAATGTTGGAAAAATGTAAGAACGGTGGTAGTGGATTCCAGGGGTACCACAGGAGGCATTGCAATAGCTTGGGATCCTAATTTCATAAGCATGGAAGGTTTTTTCTCTAGTCCAAATACCTTATCAGGATGGTTCCAAACTCTTGGTTCCATGCACAAAGGAGTGGTCACTAATGTTTATGGCCCACAAATAATGGAACAAAGATTCTATTTCTAAACCATCTCTCTTGTCTAAGCAGGAAATTTCCCAACCCACACTTGATAATTGGAGGATATTTTAACATCATCACTTCTCTCAATGAAAAAAAGGGAGGCATTCACATACTTGATAGGGATAGTTTGGCCCTCCAAGCTCTTATTCGAGACCTATCCTTAGCAGAATTGGAAACTAGTAATGGAGTTTACGCCTGGAATAATAGGAGGGACGAGAAAATCAAGTAGCCTCTCGGTTAGACCGCTTTCTAATCTCAAAATCCCTTCAGCAGAATCAATTCAACCTCTCTACCACTATTCTTCCGATAGTTCGCTTGGATCACTGGCCTGTATGTCTCTAGCTAGAATTTGATGCTCCTCATTTCAGAAGACCCTTCAGATTTGAGCAATTCTGGATAACTGACCCAATATTTAAAGATAAAATAAAGGAATGGTGGCAAGCTTCAGATCGAGTAGAAGGAACCATTATGTATCACTTCTAGCAATGACTAAAGAATATCAAAACTCATCTAAAACATTGGAACAAGATGGAATTTGGCCACATCCATGAGGAAAAACGCAGGTTGGAAGAGGATCTATCCAGAATCGAGACTCGTGCCATCAATCATGGATACAGAGACGTGCTAAGGCAACAAGAAAAATATCTTCAAGCTCAAATCGACACTCAAAGTCAGCAGGAATAAATTCTTTGGCGCCAAAAATCCATAATCCAATGGCTCAAAGAAGGTGAGAAAAATACTAAATTTTTCCACAATGCAATGATGTAGCATAGGAAAACTAACAGGATCACAAGGCTTAATTCTAGTGTAGGGGATAATTTACGCAACAGGGTAGACATAGAGCAGGAGCTGGTTCTTTTTTATAAAAATCTCATGACTAACCCAATTCCAAATAGATCTCAATCCACTCAGCAAATTCTTCAGCATATCCCTCCTCTCATCATGGCAGAGCAAAATTCCAATCTCTCCAGCCCCATCTCCTTGATCGAAGTCAAGTCAGCAGTCATGGACATGAAGCAAGAAAAATCCCTAGGTCCAGATGGTTTCACAATTGATTTCTTTCAAACCTGATGGGAAATTGTAAAAGAGGAAGTATGGGAAGTGGTTGAAGCTTCCAGAGTTTCTGGCTCCATTATCCCTACCTTCAATTCCACCTTCCTTACCCTCATTCCCAAATATAACAAACCGACTGACCCTGCGAACTTTCATCCCATCTCCCTATGCAATGTCATTTACAAAATTATCACCAAAGTCATCGCCAATCGCCTCAAACCCCTTCTTCCTAATATAATCTCCCCATAGCAATCCGGTTATGTGGAAGGACGACAAATTATTGATGGAATAATTAAGGTACATGAGGCGATACACAGTCTCAAAGTCTCATCCTCATCTGGTATGCTCATCAAAATTGATATGGCTAAATCCTTTGATAAAATTAACTGGAAATTCCTCCGGGACACCCTTCTTTCTTTTGGTTTCTCCCCCTCCCGAGTCAATTGGATCATATCCCTTGTCTCCTCAACCTTATTTTCCATTCTTGATAACGACTCTCCCTCACCCACCTTCTCCCCTTCTAGAGGAATACGGCATGGAGACCCCTTGTCCCCCTATCTCTTCATCCTTTTAGATGAAGGTATAGGTAGGAGCATCAAAGCTTTTGTTTCCGAGAGACATATACATGGCATTAAAGTAAACATTCATAGCTGTAACCATTCGCATCTCCAGTTTGTGGATGAAACCATGCTGATGGGGAAAGAAAATGTTACAGACGCGAAGTCCTTCTGGGACATCCTCCAAACTTTCAGTGAAGCCTCGGGCATGACCTTCAATAATCCCAAATCACAGATCTATTTCTTCAATACCCCCTTACAAATGCATATCCACATCACCCAAATTTTGGGTTTTCAAAAGACTTCGCTTCCGTCCAAATTCCTTGGCACCCCCCTTTTGGACTCAGCCATAAAAAATTCATCCTGGAAAGACTTGCTATCCACCTTGGAATATAAACTGTGCTCCTGGACCTTCAAATCCCTCAACTTTCCCAGTCACCTCAGCCTTTTGAAATATGTTCTCCAAGTCATGCTTCTCTACCTTTTCTCTGTTATGGCATCCCCTAAGCACGTTCCCAAAGCTATTCGCAACTTACAGAGAAACTTCCTCTGGAGAAACACCACTCAGTATAGAAAATGGGCCTTATTAGCTTTGGAAAAACTCTGAACGCCAAAATAAAAAGGTGGTCTTAGACTAAGAGACCGCCCTCACCCTCAACGAAGTGCTTTGCGCGAAGCTGCTCTAGAGGTTCTCCATAGATGAATCTCCGCCTTGGACAAATATTTGGCTGCAAAAATATGCAGAAAAAGTGCAACATTCTGATCTCATTCGACAATATAATCTTCTAGTAGGATCCCTCATTTGGAACTCGGCTTGGGATCAAAGAGATCTTATTCGCAAACACAGCTTCTGGGAGGTCAGGAATGGGAATAGGGCTCTCTTCTAGGAGGATGCTTGGAAATAGTTTCCCTCCCTACAGCACCTCAACATCATCGAAAATCTACAGCATTACTCCCAACAATAAGGAAAGCACCTATTGCTCAGTACTGGGCACCTCTGAATAACAGCAACACCTAGTGATCCTGGAATTTAGAGGAAATGTGGAACTGGAACTTTAACACTTAGGAAGGAAAGGCGTTCTGGGAAACTCTCAACTCCGGGAAAATTCTAATCTCCAACAAACTAGACAAGATCCGATGGGGATATAAGCAGAAAGGATACTTTACCATCAAGGAATCCTATAGCTTAACTCATCCCAGACCACCCCAACCCAAGGACATCATATGGACAACGATCTAGGACTCTAATTTATGGCCAAAATTCAAGACTTTCCTCTAGCTGGTAGCCCAGAAATAAATCTCAATGTGGGATCAACGTATCAAACGAGGTTCCGAAGGACCATTTGTTTACGTGTTATGAAACCAACGGGAAGAGAACCAGGAAAATATTCTCAACAACTGCAATTTCACCTATACCCTCTTGGATTGGGGTGCAACCATTTTCTGTCGCTCTAGCTGACACATGGATGATATCAGCTCTACCATTCGCAACTAACTGATTGAACCTTTATCCAATCCCATATTGAACCACATTTGGATGCTTTTCCTGGGATTCATTCTCTGGAACATCTGGAAAGAACGCAATAGAATAATCTGTTAGAAAAACAGGATCGCAGAGCAATAACAATAAACAGAAATGAAAATATAATCACACATACACATTACAAGAGAGACACAGATATATCATGGTTCACACAACTTGGGCTACGTCCACACTGAATTTTCCAGTCCTTATTATTATTACTGTCCAGCAAGGTGAAGGGATACAACTTGCAGCACAACCGCTGCAGTTCCTCTTTTCTGTTTCACAGTCTCTCTGCTGATCTCAGAGATATTTACAATGCATAAAACCTAATACATCATCATCCCTAGCCGTATTACAATGTCTTTATTTTATAAGGGAAATACAATGGGAAAATACCACGGGATACCCAAAACCATGGGCCTGCAAAACAGCTGGCGAAAACAACCCCAAAAATTTTCTTTGGGGGCGTTGCCCCCGAACCCCTGCCAGGGGACCACTGGCCCTTAGACCCCCCAGCCAGGGTGGATGGTTCCCCTTGGAACCTCATGGGGGGGCGATGCCCCCCCACACCCCCCTGCTGGGGTGACTGTACAGTCCACCTACATATCATATAAAACTGGGGTACAAATACGTCTGATACAATATCATCTATGAGACTAGAAGATCTGGCTCCACAACCAACAATCTCCCACTTGGAGACTGATCACAGCAACTCCACCGCTGTTGCACTTGCTGGACTTGGACTTGGAAAATTTCTCCTCTTCACCTTCATGCTAGATGGCCAACTGAAACCGAGCACGAACTCAGTTTATCTTTGGTCACTACCTTTGTGAACATGTCTGCAGGATTCTGGCTAGTATGTATCTTTTCCAGCTTCAACAGTTCATCTTCCAGAACAGAGCGTATGAAATGGTACTTGAGCTGTATATGTTTAGTCCTGGAATGGAATGCTGAGTTCTTTGCAAGATGAATGGCACTCTGGCTGTCACTATACAATCTGCTATCCTTCTGCTTCTTACCCACTTCCTCCATAAACCTCTGCAACCAAATCATCTCTTTACTAGCCTCTGTAATGGCAACATACTCTGCTTCTGTTGTTGAAAGTGCAACAACCTTCTGTAGTTTCGAAATCCAGCTTACTATTGTTCCACCTACAGTAAGCACATACCCTGTGGTGCTCCTCCTGCTATCCTTGTCACCTGCCATATCTGCATCAACATATCCCTGTAGAACAGTGTCTGAACCTCTAAAACATAATGCCTCAGTGGTAGTACCTCTCAAATACCTGAGAATACACTATACTTCCTTCCAATGTTCTTTACCTAGATTGTTCATATATCTACTCACAACTCCCACTGCATGTGCAATATCTGGTCTTATGCACACCATGGCATACATCAAGCTGCCAACTGCTGATTGATAGGGAATCTTGGACATGTAATCTATCTCTTCTTGTGTCTTGGGACACATTTCCTTACTTAGACTGAAATGGCTAGCCAAAGGTGTACTTACAGGTTTTGCATTCTGCATTCTGAACCTCTCCAACACCTTTTGTATGTACTCACTTTGAGACAATGTCAATTTGCGATTTTTCCTGTCTCTTGTTATTCTCATACCAAGGATTTGCTTTGCAGCACCCAAATCCTTTATCGCAAATGAATTAGCTAGCTTCCTTTTGAGTACATTTATATCCTGCATGTCAGACCCTGCAACAAGCATGTCATCCACATACAATAACAAGATAATATATCTTCCATTGTCTAGCTTCTTGAAATAAACACAGTGGTCAGAATGACATCTACTATAACCTTGTTATGTCATAAACCTATCAAACTTTAGATACCATTGCATTGGAGCTTGCTTCAAGCCATACAAACTCTTTTTCAACCTACATACCAGATCCTCCTTACCTTTGACCTCATACCCTTGTGGCTGCTGCATATATATTTCTTCCTCCAAATCCCCATGGAGGAAGGCTGTTTTTACATCTAACTGTTCAAGATGCAAATATTCTACCGCCACTAGACTTAAGATAGTTCTAATTGAAGTCATCTTAACAACAGGAGAAAATATTTCATCAAAATCTATACCTTTCTTCTGTGCAAACCCCTTTACAACAAGTCTGGCCTTGTACCGCTTCTTACCTCCTTCTTCTTCCTTCAACTTGTAAATCCATTTGTTTTGCAATGCTCTTTTATCAGTAGGCAACTGAACCAAATCCCAAGTCTGGTTTCCTACCAATGAGTCCATCTCCTCATTCATGCCTTGCTCCCACTTCTTTCTAGTTTCCACCTGCATTGCTTCTTCATAACATTCTGGTTCACCAGAATCAGTCATCAATAAATAATACATTGAAGGAGAGTATCGTTCAGGGAGTCTACTTAACCTGGTAGATCTTCTTATAGTTGTAGGAGTTTTAGGTACTTGCTGCTGCTCTTGATTTTCTGGCACCTTCAGAACTTCATTTTCTTTAATTTCATCAAGCACTATGTACTCTGTGTTTTCCTTTTCCTGTTTCTTTCCCTGCAACTGATCTTTATACATGACCTTTTCATTGAATATCACATCTCTAATCCTGATGATTTTGTTATTTTCATAATCCCATAAACGATAACCAAATTCATCAACCCCATATCCAATAAAGGTACATTTCTTGGATTTAGCTTCAAGCTTTGTTCTATTTTCTTTATCAATATGGACAAATACTTCACAACCAAACATTCTAAAAAATGAGTAGTTTACCTTTTTATCTATCCATGCTTCCTCTGGAATACCACCATCCAAAGCACTTGAAGGTCCTCTGTTTATTAAATAAACAATAGTATTTACAACATCCGCCCAAAACTGTAAGGGCAACCCTGCATGCAGTCTCATACACCTTGCACGCTCCATGATCGTTCTATTCATCCTTTCTGACACACCATTTTCCTGTGGTGTTCCTGGGACTGTCTTCTCTCTACGAATCCCATGGTATGAACAGTAACTATCAAACTCCTTGCCACAGTACTCACCTCCATTATCAGATCTGAGACACTTCAATCTTTTTCCTGTCTCATTCTCAACCAAAGCTTTCCACTTCTTAAAAGTAGCAAACACATCAGATTTCTGTCTAATGCAATAAACTCAAGTTTTTCTAGTTGCATCATCAATAAATGTAACATAATAATGAGAGCCACCAAGAGATTGTACCTGAGCCGGTCCCCATACATCTGTATGCACAAGCTCTAATTTTTCATTCTTCTTCTGTTTCCCAACCCTAAGAAATCTGACTCTCTTCTGTTTTCCATAAACACAGTTTTCACAGAATTCCAAACTTACCTGCTTCAAACCCGGTAGCAACTTCCTTGAGTGGAGAATCTGCATCCCCTTCTCACTCATGTGGCCAATCCTATGATGCCACAATGCTGTATCTGTTCCTGTGGAAGCTAAAGAGATAGAATGGTTAGTATTATGAGGACATAAATACAACGTACCTACTCTGTCTCCTTTTGCTATCACCATTGATCCTTTAGTGATCTTCCACCACTTTTCTCCGAACGTAGATAGACAGCCGCCATCTCCCAACTGCCCTGTTGAGATCAGATTTCTTTTCATAGCAGGAATATGCCTAACTTCTTTCAACAACCAATCAGTTCCATTCTTAACTTTTATCCATACCTTACCCATTCCAACAATTTTACATGGCTCATCATCACCCAATAAAACATGTCCAAAGTCGCCAGGAACATACTCATGAAAGTATTTCCTATGGGGTGTAGCATGACATGAAGCTCCTGAATCTACTACCCAATAATCACTAGTATTATCTAATGCAAGAATCAAAGCATCTTGCAACACATCACCTGCTACATTTGCTTCCTGGGTAGTTTCCTTCTGTGCATCTCCTTTCTTCTTTAGAGATTTGCAGTCTTTCTTCAGATGTCCTTTCTTTCCACAGTTCCAGCACTCTATCTTTCCCAGTCTGGACTTGGATCTGCCCGTTTTAGACTTTCCATGATTACCTTGGCTCTTTCCTCTCTCCTTTTGTCTTCCCCTGTTCTCCATGGTCAACGCATTACCTGATGTCTCACCTGTGCTTTTTCTTCGCATTTCCTCGCTAAGAATAACACCAATAACATCATCAAATTTCAAGGTGTTTTAACCAGAGACAGAGTTACTTACAACCATGACCAAGCTATTCCAACTTTCTGGCAATGAACACAAGATTAGAAGAGCCCTAACCTCATCATCAAAGTTCACACTCACAGAACTTAGTTGATTTGTAACCGTATTAAACTCATTTAAATGATTAGTAACAGATCCACCTTCAGACATCTTCATATTAAATAAATGCTTCATTAGAAATACCTTGTTGGAGGCCGAGGGTTTTTCATACAGCTTACCCAATGCGCTCATCAAACCCTCTGTTGTCATTTCTTTTGAGATATTGAAAGCCACCGATGAAGCCAGGCTCAACCGTATTGTTCCCAGAGCCTTTCTATCAAGAACCTCCCATTCTTCGTCCTTCATAGCCATCGGCTACTTTGCTTTTCCTCCCAACGGTAGGAATATATCCTTCTGGTACAGATAGTCCTCCATTTGCATCTTCCATCACCCGAAGTTTTGGCCATTAAACTTCTCAACCTTAAACTTTCCTTCTTCTGCCATTGCTCCCACTCGAACCAGAAACCCTAGCTTCCTGCAGGTTTAACTGCCAAATAGACCTTTGGCTCTGATACCAATTGTTAGAAAAATAGGATCGCAGAGCAATAACAATAAACATAAATGCAAATATAATCACACATACACATTACAAGAGAGACACAGATATATCGTGGTTCACCCAACTTGGGCTACGTCCACACTGAATTTGCTAGTCCTTATTATTATTACCGTTCAGCAAGGTGAAGGGATACAACTTGCAGCACAACCACTGCACTTCTTCTTCTCTGTTTCATAGTCTCTCTCCTGATCTCATAGATCTTTACAATGCATAAAACCTAATACATCATCATCCCTAGCCGTATTACAATGAATTTATTTTATAAGGGAAATACAATGGGAAAATACCACAGGATACCCAAAACCATGGGCCCGCAAAACAGTTGGCGAAAACAGCCCCAAAAATTTTCTTTGGGGGCGTTGCCCCCGAAACCCCATTTCTCAAGGGCGCTGCCCCCGAACCCCTGCCGGGGGACCGCTGGCCCCCGGACCCCCTAGCTAGGGGGGATGGTCCCCCTTGGAACCCCGTGGGGGGGCGATGGCCCCCCCGCTGGGGTGATTGTACAGTCCACCTACATATCATATAAAACTGGGGTACAAATATGGCTGATACAATATCATCTATGAGACTAGAAGATCTGGCTCCACAACCAACATAATCTTCCAAAACACCACTCTCCCCCTAGCCTCCATCCAAGATCTGATTCATTCCAACCTTCAAGAAACCATTCATCTTTTGAATTGGTCTGAATCAGATCACAAATGCTCTCCCTCAGAACTTCACATCCTGCGGGGTTGGAATTTCCAGCTCATCTCTTGACATCCTCTGTCTACCACCCCTACTGCAACCAAGCTCATCCCCTCCTCATGGTTCCCACATCTGGACCCCCCATCAAGATCAATTTTGATGGAGCCTCAAAAGGTAATCTCGGGCCCGCATGAATAGGAGGAGCCTTTAGAAATGACAGAGGCAAGATCATCCACATCTACTGAGATTACATAGGTAACACTACCAACAATGTGGTAGAACTAATGGCTCTCATCACAGGATTAAAAATTGCTCGAAGAGAACACTGGACCACTCTAACAATTGAAGGTGATTTTCAAATCAACATCAGCACCTCCCACCACATTCACTGTGGTGCTCCCCTCACCAAGTTAACCAAACACTAGAGACTGGAATGGCTCAAGGAATAGTTGCAGGATCACATACAATATTTTCAATTTTTTACCACTAGTCATGTTCGCCACACAACCAATAAACTTGCAGAACATCTAGCCAATCATGGAGTAACTCCTTCTCATAATCGACTTGACTCCCCTTGGCACAACATCAGTCAACAACCGCTCATAACGGAATTGGGAAACCTATCCATTCACGATTTTGTCCCCCCACCACGGGTGCCCAACACGTGTCGAGGAGGAAGGTCCGTGGAAAGCCACGGGGCTGAGCACATGCCCTCCATCGCAGACTATGTGCCTCCTGAAACAATCATAAGCCCGAGAGGGGATCCATCTGACAGCCTCCATCGTACAGACGCTTAAGGTGTTTGTGTGCGAGACAGTCATGGCATTTCCTTTGGATAGTACATCCATTAAGAATTCAAAGATGGAAAATCTCCTTCCACGAGCTTCCGAACCCCATTTGAAATTGGGTGGTACTCTTGCGCTCAATCACAATCCTATTGAATTCATGATTTGTGATGGCCGAGTGAATAAAGAAGAGTATATATCCTCAGGAGAATGAGGCATTCAAAGAAGTGTGGGTCTTGACAGAGCTTGGGATTCTTCCCTACGGGTTTCTCTCCTTTGATCAGTATTTTTTCTTGAGAGGTTGTTTCCCCTTGGCTCTGCGTGTGGTAGTTCTTGTGGGTGGGTATTTCTTGAGGGGTGTTTCAACTCTGTGGGTTTATCTGCTCTTCTCGATATTTTTTCTTACAGAGTTTCTGCCCCTCGGCTCTACGAGTGGTATTGTTTGCGGGGGGTATTTCTTGAGGAGCGTTTCAGCTCTGTGGGATGTATCTCTTGCAGGGTTTATGACCGTTAGTTGCTCAGCCACAGTCAAAATGCCACCTGTTAGAATAAGCTACATTCGATGCAAGACCAAACCCACAAGACCTTCTCCCATCTTGCTAATGCGATCCATGCGAGGCATTGTGGGTAAGGCTCGGTGTTACAAGCAGGAAATTTCGGAGCAGGTGCAAGCTGACATTGAGGAGGCAGAGGCAGAAGCTCAGGTTGATCGTGGTTGTCTCTCAGACACCGAAATTCAAAAGGAATTCGAGGCTCTTGCGCTTAACCCAGGGAACACCAGGGGTTGCACCACTCTATATCAAAAAACCTTAGACTATCATTGAACACAGAAGTTGGTACTGGGTAGAACCTTGGTGGAAAAGGGAGAAGCTCATGCTGAAATACTCTTGCAGTAGGATGAGATGATCGGTTATATTCAACAAATCATCCAAAACTAGCGGGAAATCACCCTCCGTCTAAGCATCGAAATTGCAAAGGATCCAGGTTCATATAACGGCGAGGCTGGCCTGAATTCCTAGCTCTGTTTTTTATAGATGTTATTAGCCTCTGTCTATGCCCTTTTGGTTTCATTAGGCTGGTATGTTTCCAAGCTGTTACAACTACTGTTACTGTCTCTGTTTTTAGTTTTTATGGAAAACAATCATTGTAGGATGGTCCGTAACTCTCATACTTTCTGGTTTAGTCTTATTTACTTTCGGGGAAGACTGCTTATTTTTTAATATTGGGTATGTTTTCTCATTCTTGGGAGGACCCAACACTATGTATATTTTTTTTATGGAAATATAAGGTTCTTCTCTAACTTACAAAAAAATAGATAAGAAAAAGTCCCCCAAGGACATATAAATGCAGTTTTGTGCTAATCCTTGGGACATATTTGAATTTGGCTATATCCTAAGAATCCATCCATAAAAGAAAAGATGTCACTCCTCGCACATTCATCGATTATAATTTGATTAATAAATGGTGTGTCAAAATTATCCTTAGGACAAGCCTTGTTCAAATCATGAAAGTTGATCCACACACAGATATTACCCTAGTTCTTATCAACATGAACAATATTGGATACCCATTCAGTTAAAGAAACAAGATAAATAAAACTAGCCTTAAGAAGTTTTTCAAATTCATCTTTGATAGTTGTTTCCTTCCTAGTATTAACTAGATGGAGCTTTTGTCGAACGGTTTTAACATTACCATAGGTTTTAATTTCATGTTTAACAATACGAGGATCAATACCTAGCATATCCTTGTATGCCTAGGAAAATACATCACATAATTCTTTAAAAGTATTAGTATATATACAAACTTCCTTCGAAGAATAGTTTGCACCAATATACACATTTTCCACAACATCAAGATTGCTAGAGATATAGACAATAATGATTTCTGAAATATTGGCCACATAATTACCTTCGACATATACTCGTTGAGCCAAATGATTCAACGTCAATTAAAATATTTAGGTATATTCAAATGAAACTCTCTACTCTCTATTTTATCAATCGATGGAAGAAAATAAGAGTGATGATGTAAAGCATCCCAAGGCTTATTAGGCCCTGTAAGAGATTCCAGGATAGCTTCGTCTGAAGGGAAGACTGGATCAATATAATTAAGAGAATTCGAGGAATAAACATCACACATTGGATTAGTAATCTAATCTGAATCTGCAACAACTAAAGAATTGATGTCTATGGTAGTATGTTGAATTGTTTGATAAGCCATTTAGGCTACAGAAAAAGGTAAATTCATACAATAGTTATGAGATTCTTCCACCGAATCATATGGAGAAGGAAGAAACCAAGGATCATCAATATATGATGTCCAAAAAGAAGCTACTTGAGTAATAGGAACTTATTCATCAGGAAAAACAAAAGCATAATTTATATAGAAAGTAGGAGTTGGGAAATTAAAAGTTACCATTAACGAAGGATACATTCCCACTCCTATATTCTCTATTATTGGATGATATGTATCAGTCCATGGAACATTTGATCCTCAAGTTGCATTAGGATTAGTACAAGTTGTTAAAATTCAATATGCTAAGACAGAAAATAGCAGCATTACATTCCATTTCACAATAATAGCATATACAGGATCACTGAAGAAACAACAAGCATAGCATAAACACAAGAGACACAGATTTATCCTGGGAAACCCTCATGGGGTAGAAAACCCAGTAAAGCTTCCTCAATATAGATGACCAGCAATATACAAAGATGCAAACCAAAGACATGATCTCCTTCTCCACTGTAGCAGACCTCTCCTCCAATAGGTGCGCCTCCCTTGAATGAGTGAGTGTATATAATGAGGAACACACCTCCTCTATTTATACACTACTTTGATATGTATTTTACACAAGTACACGTAGGCTCGTATTTAACCAATAGGTTAAATAACCCACTACAACTAACTGGGCCGACCCCTCTAGGGTGGTCTAATAACCCTTTGACCCACATAACACATTTAGGGCCGACCCCCACTAGGGAAGTCTAATAACCCGAGTTACCACATTCCGACGGAGGAATAAACATCTCCGGATATACAATAAGATCTTCACGGAGGAATGAATCATCTCCGGAATAATAAAGTACAAATATAATATTCTTTGAAGTTACAATATTTAACACTCCCCCTTAACGAGAAGGATATTATAACAGTATCTGCACGAGCAAGGAGTCATCAACATCATACATGATACATCTATAAATCATTGGAAGCTTTCTCAACATCATCAGTAACTCAAGCAGTTACTGGAACATCTTCAATACTGGAACATCAACATCTTCAGTACTGAGTCTTTATCTTCTGCAGCACTCGAACAACTACAACAACATCAACATCTGGATCCTCACGATCATCAGTATCGTCATCTCACGACCATTAGCATCGTCATCACACGATCATCAAGATCGTCATCACACGATCATCAGCATCGTCACACACGATCATTAGCATCGTCATCACACGATCATCAATATCGTCATCACACGATCATTAGCATCATCATCACATGATCATCAACATCGTCATCACACGATCAGCAGCATCGTCATCACATGATCATCAACATCGTCATCACACGATCAGCAGCATCGTCATCACACGATCATCAGCATCGTCATCACACGATCATCAGCATCGTCATCACACGATCATCAGCATCATCATCAATACAGGTATCCATAACAATACAAGTATCCACATCATTAGTACAAGTATCCTACCGATACAAGTAACCACATCATCAATACAAGTATCCTACCGATACAAGTAACCACATCATCAGTACAAGTATCCTACCGATACAAGTAACCACATCATCAGTACAAGTATCCTACCGATACAAGTAACCACATCATCAATACAAGTATCCTACCGATACAAGTAACCACATCATCAATACAAGTATCCTACCGATACAAGTAACCACATCATCAATACAAGTATCCTACCGATACGAGTAACCACATCATCAATACAAGTATCCTACCGATACAAGTAACCACATCATTAATACCATCACTTTCTCGGAGACCATTCGTCTACGGATCAATTCAGGGACCGAAGTCCGGGGATGATACAATCCCCTTCACGTACATTTTGAACTATCAGTTCCGGGATGATGCAATCCCCATCACGTACATTTTGAACTATCAGTTCCGGGATGATGCAATCCCCATCACGTACATTTTGAACTATCAGTTCCGGGATGATGCAATCCCCATCACGTACATTTTGAACTACCAGTTCCGGGATGATGCAATCCCCATCACGTACATTTTGAACTATCAGTTCCAGGATGATGCAATCCCCATCACGTACATTTTGAACTACCAGTTCCGGGATGATGCAATCCCCATCACGTACATTTTGAACTATCAGTTCCGGGATGATGCAATCCCCATCACGTACATTTTGAACTATCAGTTCCGGGATGATGCAATCCCCATCACGTACATTTTGAACTATCAGTTCCGGGATGATGCAATCCCCATCACGTACATTTTGAACTAAGGTCCAGGGACGATGCAGTCCTATCTTCTATTCTCGGAGACCTCACGTCTACGGCTCTCTTTAGGACTGAGAGTCCAGGGATGATCCAATCCCCTCAAGTCCACCAAGGACTTCATTCTCGGAGACCTCACGTCTACGGTTCTCTTTAGGACTGAAAGTCCAGGGATGATCCAATCCCCTCAACTGTCCACTAAGGACTTCATTCTCGGAGACCTTACGTCTACGGTTCTCTTTAGGGCTGAAAGTCCAGGGATGATCCAATCCCCTCAACTGTCCACTAAGGACTTCATTCTCGGAGACCTTACGTCTACGGTTCTCTTTAGGACTGAAAGTCCAGGGATGATCCAATCCCCTCAACTGTCCACTAAGGACTTCATTCTCGGAGACCTTACGTCTACGGTTCTCTTTAGGACTGAAAGTCCAGGGATGATCCAATCCCCTCAACTGTCCACTAAGGACTTCATTCTCGGAGACCTCACGTCTACGGCTCTCTTTAGGACTGAAAGTCCAGGGATGATCCAATCCCCTCAACTGTCCACTAAGGACTTCATTCTCGGAGACCTCACGTTTACGGCTCTCTTTAGGACTGAAAGTCCAGGGATGATCCAATCCCCTCAACTGTCCACTAAGGACTTCATTCTCGGAGACCTTACGTCTACGGCTCTCTTTAGGACTGAAAGTCCAGGGATGATCCAATCCCCTCAACTCTTTTCTCATCCATACAGGTACAATCATATATCACATCAAAACATGTATACATCACATCAAGACATGTGTACATCAAAACATGTATACATCACTTAATCAACACATGTACACATCACATCAAAACATGTGTACAACAAAACATGTATACATCACTAATCAAAACATGTACACATCACATCAGAACATGTATACATCACAACTAGCATGTATTCTTACTAATACATCTAAACATGTATACATCACACCAAAACATGTATACATCTAGCATGTATTCTCACCAATACATCTATCATCAAAAGCATGTATAAGTAAAGCTAAGTATTCTAAGTATAAGAGTCCTAAATCTAAATATTTCTAAGTAACTGGGTGTAGAGAACAGGTTACCTCATCAACGACCTTGTTGTTTGATGAGACAATCTCATCAGTAGTGACTATACTACTCCCCCTTTCGAGGACGGTCCTTTTGAACTACACCAAGCTTGTCTCGGAAGTATTCAAACTTCACTCGAGACAGAGGTTTGGTTGGTAACTTCTTCACTTGACGTAGGGGCTTGGTTAGTACAATGGTAACCTGTTACAAATTCAAACTTTTAGAGTTCATTTCTGTGACATATCTTGTTAGTTCCCTATGTTCTTTGACTTATCATGGAACACTAGATTCTATGTCATCTTGATACAACTCTAATTATCACATAGGATCTCAGTTGGTTCTAACTCTAAGTCAAACAATCCTAAAGCCAAACTTCTTCACAACTAGCAGAGCAAGCAGCCATATATTCCGCTTGTGCTGAGAGTCACACTAGACTGCTTCCAGCTAAACCACGAGATCATGGCTAATCCCAGACAATAACATCCTCTCGAGGTGTTCTTCTTGTCTGATACACTTCCTGCCCAAACAGAATCTGAATAGCCATTTGAAGTCATGATCTTCAAGATAGCATAGATCAAATTCTATCGTGTCCTTTATGTGCCTCATCACATACTTTGCAACTATCAGGTAAACACATCTAGTTTCCACTAGATACTAACTCAAGGTGTTCAAAACAGAGCATATATCTAACCTAGTATATGTTAGATATATCAAAGACCCAATAATTTGACTGTACAGAGTTATATCCACTAACTCTGATGAGTTATCCCCTAACGGCTTCAAGCTGGAATCCATAAGAGTGGCCATTCCAACACCTCAAGTCATATTTCTCATCATACTTTCCCTGATTGATAAATATTCCTTCTGAGCCTTGCCATACTTCCAGACCTAGGAAGTAAAGCATCAAATTGAGATCTTTCATTTTTCATTTCTTCATTGAATGATCTTCTGCATATCTATCTGTGCCATCTCTCGTTAGATGGGTCTACTGATATGAGCCTCAGTATCATTCGAACTCTGTGGTGAGTTCCTTCTTGCATCCATGTCATATGTGTATCATATTCAACCTTGTAGCAAAGGTTGAGATCCACATCACCCATGGTGATCATTAAGCTTAAATTATTATCGATCCTAGGTACCTATACAGAACCTGATTCATACCTCTTCTTTAATTACACCATACTTGGAGCAAACATCTTGTCATGATTCTCTTCCCCTTTCTAAGAGAATCTTCTAGCCATGAGCCTTCTATATTTTGTTTGATTTGTAAATCTTCTTGTTTGAACATCCACCACTTGTACGGTGTCCATCATTCTTCATGACCTTTCCTACAAATCAAAATTAAGTACATGATTAGTAATACTTCATAATCATCAAAAGATAACCCATTATGCATACAGATATCATTTACATAGTGATGCAACTATTTTGACCATTACTTTGGCACAACACTTTCCCATATCCTGTATGCATACAGTGGCTATCTAGATGCCTTCCATCTCTACCAGAACATACTATCGAGAGTGTGCACAACTCTCAGCATGTCAGCAAAGAGGTTTCATTCTAGACAAGCAACAATGGAATGTTTGTCCAAGCATATGCACATTAGTTGTATACTGTTCAATGCTCTATGAATGTTTACACTCAGCATTATATATTCTAGGAATACAAATATGCATGCAGGCAATATCATTACTATTTCAAATAGCAACTCAAATACTTATCTTTTATGTTTGTGTGGCTGCCTCCCGCTTGATCTTCTGTATGTCTTTTGAACTTCTATTCATTCTGTACCACTGTGCATGCTCAAGAGTCATCCTCATGATCTCATATACAAACATACACTCATTAGTATATTCTAAATGCTATCAAAACATTATAGTACTAAATAATCTTGAAAACGTATAGTCATGATTATAGTTAATAAACATTAGTATTCAAGATTTCAGGGAAGTCTTCTTTTACTCATGCGTATCATTGATAAGAGATATAATATGCATAATCCCTTGGTTACTAACTTTATGAATGAGCATAACCAATCATTCCAAGTATACTTATATAAGGGATCCTAACACAAGGTAAGATTCATGGGAAACATACCTGGATTATTATACCTACTTGGTTATGTACAACATACCTCGTAAGTAGAACAAAGATTATGGATGAGTCTTTGTCTTCATGTTTTCATGGTCATGAAGCCTGATTTGTCTTTTGTGATGTACCTGTATCTTGTTAGCAGACAACCTCAACCTCACACAACACCATAATGCATTAGTACAATCATAAGTGTCAACACCCTAACCAATGAATATCTTCTATCATGCATTCATAATTTTGTTAAGGTGATACAACAAATCTAAAATCAAGATTGTACTAACTGTAATAATCATGAAGACAAACATACCATAAACTTAATCATGAACAAATCTCAAAACATACCTCGATGAGTCATACCTATCGAGATCGCTTGTAATCTCCTTATGTAAAGCCTTAGCCTCATCTCCCTCTGAAACATGAACTCCTTCACTTATGTAGGTGACCAATCTATCTTCTTCTAGGATTAACCCTATCCACTTGATTTGCAAGAACTGGACCTGGAGCTGGATATGGGTTTGTCAAAGAAACCCCAAAAATTCAAACTTTGAATTTCAGACTTCCGAAAGGATAGAAATATGCGCCTTGATGAGCTGATCAAACTGATATATTTAGAATTTGAAAACTGCAAAGTTTTACTCCTCAATTTTGCCTTTGAAACTTTCGGATTCACTGGACGTGACCCTGAACTGGGGTTTGATGAAGCCCACTCTTTTGCCCCATCAAAAAGTTTGAACCAAAGCTCTAAGCTTCTATTTTTCTGAGGAGCTTCCAGCCGTGGTCACAGATTTCAAAAATTCATATTTTTACAGAAGCCCTAATTTTCCACTTTTCTGATCAAAGTCCCGAACTAGGGTCTAATCAAGCCCGGCCTTCTGCCCAACCAAAAATTCTGATCTTGGTCTCTAAATTTCTATTTTGATGAGTAGCATCCAGCCGTGGTCTCCGATTACAAAAATTCCAACTTTCTTCAAAGCCCTAAATTTCGGAAGCCATGAATGAAGGTACCAAAAAATAATTCTGTTTTGACAGAAATATGTACCTGATTGTTTCTGGTGTAACTCCGAAATTTTTGATCCACAGGGTCTGAAAAAGTTTTCTGAGATAGCCTGACCTGTTAGCTTTCCATCCTGACAGGTCTGACCTCAATTGGATGTTCTGAGAGAGAGTTATGCCAAATGTCGCAACGTGACCTGTTTTGGGAAAATACAGGAGAGCGAACTTGTACGGCGTGCCACGTGTCACTGTTTGACCTTCGGCCTCTGAAAAAGTTTTATGAGATAGCTCGGCCTGTTATCTTTCCATCCTGACAGGTCTTACCTCAATTGGATTCTCTGAGAGAGAGTTATGCCAAGTGTCGCAACGTGACCTGTTTATGGGATAATACAGGAGAGCGAACTTGTACGGCGTGCCACGTGTCACTGGTTCAACTTCGGCCTCTGAAAAAGTTTTCTGAGATAGTAAAGTCTGTGTACTACCTGTCACTTTTCACGAAATTTCATTTGGATCTTCCTAGCCCAAGTTATGACCTTTTTCCCAAGGTCACCTGATTTTGACTCAGATCTGGAAGAGGCAGAAACCCTATATTGTACAGATAATAAATCACAAAGTACAACGAATTAGAGGTTGTCCTTTGGACACAAGGTACCTGGAGATCTTAGCTTCGTCCTGTAACAATTTCAGATCCGAAAACGTCGCCAAAACGGATTTATAGCGAAAGTGCTACGATGACTGGTTTTTGCTATGTAAAACCCTAACCTTCAAATTGTCGTAAGTAAAGCAAGTGTCTTTAGTGCCATACCTTGTCTTCCTTCAGGTTAGCTCTGATACCATGTTAAAATTCAATATGCTAAGACAGAAAATAGCAGCATTACATTCCATTTCACAATAATAGCATATACAGGATCACTGAAGAAACAACAAGCATAGCATAAACACAAGAGACACAGATTTATCCTGGGAAACCCTCATGGGGTAGAAAACCCAGTAAAGCTTCCTCAATATAGATGACCAGCAATATACAAAGATGCAAACCAAAGACATGATCTCCTTCTCCACTGTAGCAGACCTCTCCTCCAATAGGTGCGCCTCCCTTGAATGAGTGAGTGTATATAATGAGGAACACACCTCCTCTATTTATACACTACTTTGATATGTATTTTACACAAGTACACGTAGGCTCGTATTTAACCAATAGGTTAAATAACCCACTACAACTAACTGGGCCGACCCCTCTAGGGTGGTCTAATAACCCTTTGACCCACATAACACATTTAGGGCCGACCCCCACTAGGGAAGTCTAATAACCCGAGTTACCACATTCCGACGGAGGAATAAACATCTCCGGATATACAATAAGATCTTCACGGAGGAATGAATCATCTCCGGAATAATAAAGTACAAATATAATATTCTTTGAAGTTACAATATTTAACACAAGTGAATGCTAATTGATTGATAGTAACAATGTTTCCTTCATGAGGAAAACATAACACTCAAAAGACTGAAGATACAATAGCAGTCATTTCATAAGTCCAACTTCGTCCTAAGAAAATATTGTAATCCATTGGGACATTAACCACTTCCACCTATGCAAAAAAAAAATTTCCTCCTAATTCAACAAGAAAGGAAGGAATTATTCCATGTGGTGTGGAAAATCGTCCATCGAAAGCTGTAAGCAAGGTAGGTGATGGAGAAAGTTTTGGAGAACCAATAACTTTCCAACAAGACATAGCCATAACACAAGTTGATGCACCCTAATCCACAATAGTTTGTCCAATAGAATTTGTGGAATGAACCACATTAATTTGGAAGGAAAGATGATGGGGAAGGCGAGGTTTGACATCAGATACATCAAACTTGATAACTTGAGCATTCAAGGAACCTTGAATTCTGATAGCAGACAATAAACCACTCTGTTGCAAAGGGAAACTTTGGAGTGCATCGAGGGACAACATGGAACAAGGATTTTGAGCTAATTTTTCAACAATATAATAGTTGTGTACAACTCTAACATTTGGATTGTGTGATTCTCTATTATAAACACTTTTGGTATTCTAGGCATTGTCTCTCCCGCATGCTTCCCCATATGAAGAGGGTCATGTGGTTGAGGATTCTCATTTTCCTTAGAAGAGGACTCGAGGTTACCATAATATTTGGCTTGAGTTGATAATAGAACATTTGAATCAACCATATGGATGAAGTATTGATCGGATGAGGGTGCACTTTGCATTCCCCCTTGCATGTTTCCATGAGCAAGATTGGAAGAACCTGAAGCCAGGTGCCGTCCTTGTAGAAATGGATTGGTTAAAACAACAAGTTTTTTATTTTCAATCAATAATTTCTAAACTTCTTCCATCAAAATGCATTGATGAGTAAGATTATCTCCCTTGCAAATATTATAAGGGAATTTAACTTTTCTTCGTTCTTTTTTAGCCCCACTAGCAATATCATTAGGTTTTTGTTTATTAGTGTTATCCTCTCCTCTCTTATTCTTGTTATTATTTATTCCATATAACTATTGGTTACCCTTTGGATTAGCTCATATAGTATGTACATGATTTTTGTAAGAAGAAGGATAGGAAGCATCTTTAACTTCTCCTGCTGCAGAACATTGAATAGACATATTTTTCATCTGATTACTAACTGATGTTGCATCATAATTTCAATCAAAACCATCCATTCCATCACCATACAATCCCGGTTCACTTTTTCAAGGATTATAGTTATGTCTCGATGCATCTGGTAAAATTTCATATAATAACCCAGACTAAGAGTAAATCAAGTCTAACTCTTAGGCTTTAAATATGGCTTCTTCTTCTATAGTCACCCCAGAAGTAGAAACATCCTAGGAGATATAAGGCCACAAGAATTTTAAAAACCATTGCAACAGGAATTTAAGGGGAATATTATCCTTTATCATCCTCTTCTTCCTACGCCATTCTTGGATGTGAGACGGGATTTGGGTAGCTTTATTCTTTCAAAACTATGACAACAAATCAATATCGACATCATATCTGATTAGAAGTTGGAAGTGATTCAGAAATACAATTACAAAATCATGAAAGAAACAATAGGATGAACCAAGTAACAAAATGTATTATTTCTGAGATGCTCCAATGAGTGTGTGTTGAAATAGTATTATTCATATCGAATCATCATTGAGGGAATTAGAATAATAGTTAGTTTTTCAGAATTTAATACATTCTAATCTAGGATATTAACTAAAAGAACAACATGTACAACATATCAAGCATAAGAGACAAGAGAAAAGAGACACAAAAAATTTCACTGGGGAAAACCAAGAAGGTGAAAAACCTCACAACTTCCTCAGAGATAGAATAAGCATCAATACAATGATCACCATGATCAAACCCAAGAGATAGATATCTACAGCAGCATGATCCTCCTCCACTTGTGCACATCCTCCTCTTCTCTCACTAATGCGAAGTGAGTGAACAATAGAATGTGTAAAATGAGAGAGACACACACTCTATTTATACACTACATCACTTGACCTTTACTTAACTAAATTAACCAAATAACATAATGCTGACTGGGCCGACCCCCAATGGGGTGGTCTAATATCCCTTTGACCCACATGACTCATACAGTGCCGACCCCAACAAGGTGGTCTAATAACCCATCAAGTATAAGTTACGACACTTACAATATAACTTGCGACACTTGCAAGTACACATGACGACACTTCCAATCGGAGGAATAATACATCTCCGTTGGGGATACAATAAAGTACAAATGTAATACATACAATATATAAGTGAATATCTTCCGAAGTTAGAAATACATCAACACTCCCTCTTAACTAGGAAGGTATTCTGTTGACACAAGTCATCAATACATATAGGCACAAGTCTTCAATACTGGAGCTGGATCATCATCACTGGATCACAGAGCATCATCATCACTGCCGCTATACTCGTCATCTCGATCACTGGTGCTATCTCATAATTCTTCTTGTCATAGGAATTTCTAAAGATCCATCCCTTTTTCATGCTAGATGTAGGCCCACCACCTGTAGGTCTTCATCATCACTGTCCATACTGTGGAATCCTCAGGACTTATTACGTGCGTCAACAAAACCTCGAAAGAGAATCCCAAGACTTTTACGAGCTCATTGCTCAACCTATCGGATCTCCCAGAGCAATATTATATGTGACCTCCACAAAACCTCGAAAGAGCATCCCGGGACTGATTATGAGCACACAGCTCAACCTATCGGATATCCCATTGCAATATTACATGTGGTCATGGAAAAACCTCGAAAGAGCATCCCAGGACTGATTACGAGCACACAGCTCAACCTATCAGATCTCCCAGGATCTTCTACATGCAACTGCACAACCTGTCCACAGCCACAAAGTATCAACCTGATACTCATGACATACTGATCATGTCATCTCAGCGAGCAAGCCATCAAGTAGGTACACCTCAAGACTATTTACACTGCCTCTGCAAAACCTGCAAGATCTCTCAGGACTGATTACACTGCCTCTGTAAAACTTGCAAGAGCATCTCAGGACTGATTATATGCCTCTGCAAAACCTGTGTACCATACTGCCACCTCATCATCTTCAGATCACCTCATCGTCCACGGAGCACAACCCAGATGCACATCACACAACACTTACACTCACCGGCATGGTAAGACACACTTCAACCATCCGTGAAAGGCTCAACACTTATATCTACGCCATGGGAAGACACACTTCAACCATGCGAGAATGGCACAACACTTCGCAGCCATGGGAAGACACACTTCAACCATGCTTGAATGGCATAACACTTATATCGCAGCCATGGGAAGACACACTTCAACCATGCTCGAATGGCACAAAACTTATATCGCAACCATGGGAAGGCACACTTCAACCATGCTTGAATGGCACAACACTTATATCGCAGCCATGGGAAGACACACTTCAACCATGCTCAAATGGCACAACTCTTACATCAGCGACCATGGGAAGACACACTTCAACCATGTCAGAATGGCCCCAACCCTTATATCTACACCATAGGAGGACACACCTACCACCATGTGAGAATGGATCATGTGCATCTGTGTCTCTGGACTCATCACTTCCCCTTGGAAGGAATCTTGATCTGAAGTAGAGAAAGCCTCTCTTTGAAGTACTCAAATTTCACTCTGGCCAGCGGCTTGGTCAACACATCAGCTATCTGCACGTTCGTCGCAACATACAGGAGCTTCAATGCTCCTCTTTGCACCATATCCTTGATATAGTGATATTTGATCTCAATGTGCTTCGACCTGTTATGGAACATCGGGTTCTCAAACATCTTCACACAACTCTGGTTGTCAAAAAATATACCAGTAGCATCCAACGGGAGATCAAATAGCTCAGACAGTAGCTTCCTCAGCCATACTACCTCACAACTAGCCGAACAAGCTGCAACATACTTTGCTTCGGCTGTACTCAGTGCTACCCAAGACTGCTTCCTGCTAAACCAAGAGATCACACCTGATCCCATACTGAAGCAGCACCCAGAAGTGCTCTTCCTATCTGCAGCACTTCCTGCCCAATCTGAATCAACATAACTCTCCAGGTTAAACTTTTGATTCGCATCATACTTGAGCCCATAATCAACTGTACCCTTCAAGTACCTCAGAATATGCTTTACAGCAACCAGGTGAACACCTCTCGGATCCATCAGGAACTGGCTCAATGTGTTCACCGCAAAGCAAATATCTGGTCTCGTATCATCAGGTACATCAAGGACCCAATCATCCGATGACACATCATGACATCGACCGGTTCAGATGAAGCATCACATAGAAGCTTCAGGTTCGATGCCATAGGTGTGGCCATGGACTTGCAGTCCATCATCCCGAACCTCTTCAGGATCTCTACTACATACTTCCCTTGTCCAAGGAAGATTCCATCTGCACTCTGCCACACCTCCATGCCTAGAAAGTAGTGCATCATCCCCAAGTCCTTCATCTCGAGCTCGACAGCAAGCTTCCTCTTCATGTCGACAATCAATCTATCATAACCTGTAACAAACAGGTCATTCACATACAAGAGTAGTATCATTGGATTTCCTTCCTCAACCTTGTAGTAAAGGCTGCAATCTGCTTTACTCTTGGTAAAGCCCAAACTGGATAGAAATATGTCTATCCTACACCATACCAAGTCCTAGGAGCTTGCTTCAACCCATACAAGGATTTATTCAACTTGCACACATATGAATCCCTGTCATATGTCTCAAAACCAAGTGGCTCCTCCACATACACTTCCTCCTCGACTACACCATTCAAGAAAGCTGTCTTGAAATCCATCTGGTGTATCTTCCATTTCATCACTGCAGCCAAAGCAAGTACTGATCTGATGGAAGTGTATCTAGCTGCAGGAGCAAAAGCCTCTTCATAGTCTATTCCCTCTTTCTGGGAGAAGCCACGAGCTACAAACCTCGCTTTGTATTTCTGTATGCTTCCATCTGCAACATGCTTGATCTTTGGAAGTCACAACAAGCTTCCCATCTGGTCTTGAGACCACATCCCAAACATCTTTCTTCATGATCGATGAATCATGCTATTCTTCCATTACTTCATCCCGGATCCTAGGAACTTCAATATCTTCAATAGATAGCTTTGTTGCTTGAACAAATGTTGTAGTCCTTCTTTTGTAGGTGATGGTATATGATCTTTCCTACAAAGAAAGTTAAATTGAATGATTAGAAACATCTCATAGTTTTCAGAACAAATTCTTACTCATAAAGAAATATGTCATACAGTCATGCAATTATTTTAGCCAATGCTTCAATACAACATTTATCCATATCTCGTAACTTTCTAGATGCCTTCCAATCTCTACCAGAACATTGTTAAGAGTGTGCACAACTCCCAACATGTCAGCAAAGAGGTTTCATTCTAGATAAGTAGCAATGGAATGTTGTACAGTTCCATAGGCCACTTACCCATTACATGCGTATTAGTAGTATACTGTTCATTAATGCAATTATTCTAATATGCATAATACACAATCTAAGTCTAGGAACATAAGTATATACATCATTGAACAGTATTATTTAAACAATCAAATATACAAGAAATGACAATTCAAATACTTATCTTTGTTTGTTTGATGGGTGGACTCCCTCTCAATCTTTGTTTCCTTGTAGGAACTACTGGAATGTGCTCCCTTTTGATCTTTGCTTCCTGGATTACCTGTCCTTGAACTTGTATCCATCCTTGATCACTATGCATACTTACTAGTATCATCATTGTGTTATCCTCGAGGTCTCATACATGCATTCATTAGTATAATCTTAATACTATCAAAAACATTATGATTCTAAGTAATCTTAAACATGTATGGTCAAGATCATTCCATACACAGATAATTTATCACAATTGTTTTACTCATGCATATTCCTATTCGACCATAGGACTTTTCTGGTTAGTCATATCATCAATCAAAGTAAGAAGCATAATATGCCTAAACCCATGATTACTCAAACCTAGAACTTCACGAATAATCATTATCAATCATACCAAGTATACTTATATAAGAGATCCTATCACAAGGTAGGATTCTAACTTGATATAGGAAAAACATAGCTGGATTAATATGTTAGCTAGTTATGTCTAACATACCCACATGATGTATTCTTGTTCTCTTAAATGACTTGTGCTAGTGACCTGCATATCTCATAAGTTAACCATTGTGGAACCAAATTATACATACCTTGTGAGTAGAGATTCATGAGTCTTTGTCTTCATGTCACCATGGTCATATGTTCTTGATCTAGAACTTGATTTGTCTTTCTTGATGTACCTTACATGTTAGCGGACAACATCAACCTCATACAACATCATGGTGCATTAGTACAATCATAAATGTCATAACCCTATACATGCATTCATACTTTTACTAGGGTGATAAGACAAGTCTAAAATTAATCAATATTGTACTAACCTCAATAATATGAAGACAAACATATCATAACCTTAATCATGAACATATTTCAAAACATACTTGTATCTCCTCAAGTCATACCTATCGAGATTGCTTGTAGACTTCTTATGTAAGGTGGCAGGACTTAGCCTCATCTCCCTCTGGAACTGGAGCTTCTTCACTTGTGCAGGTGTCCAATTCATTCTCTTCCAGGATTAACCCAATCCACTTTGATTTGTTGAAACTGGATCTGGATTTGGATTAGGGTTTGTCAGAGAAACCCTAAAAATTCAAACTTTGAATTTCAAACTTCTGAAAGGATATAAATATGCGCCTTTATGAGCTAATCAAGTTGGTATACTTAGAATTTGAAAAAACTACAAAGTTTCACCCCTCAAAATTGCCTTTTAGATTTTTGGATTCACTAGGGAGGACCCTGAATTAGGGTTTGATTTTCCTGGAGCTTCACCCAACCAAAAGGTTTGATCCAAATCTCTAAACTTCGATTTTCTTGAGGAGCTTCCAGCCATGGTCACAGAATTAAAAAATTCCAACTTTTGTAGAAGCCCTAATTTTCCACTTTTCCGATGAAAGTCCCGAACTAGGGTTTGATCAAGCCCGGCCTTCTTCCCAACCAAAAAATTCGTTCTTGGTCTCTAAATTTTGATTTTGATGAGGAGCATCCATCCATGGTATTCGATACAAAAATTCGAACATTCTTTGAAACCCTAAATTCCCGGAGCCATGAATGAAGGTGCTCAAAATCCAATTATGTTTTGACAGAAATATGCACCTGATTGTTTCTGGTGTAACTCTGAAATTTCAGATCTATAGGGTTTGAAAACTCGGCATGTGGTAGCCTGACCTGTTGTCTTTCCAACTCCATAGGTATGACCTCAAATGGATTCTCTGAGAGATATTTATGGCAGGTTTCGCAACGTGACTTGTTTATGGGATAAAACAAGAGAGCGAACTTGTACGGAGTGCCACATGTCACTGGTTCAATTTCGGCCTCTGAAAATCAGACCTGTGAAAGTACAGTTCGTTCCCTAGCTGCCACTTTTTATGAAATTTCATTTGGAGCTTCCTAGCCCAAGTTGTGACCTTTTTTTCCTAGGTCACCTGTTTATGACTGGGATCTGGAAGAGGCAGAAACCCTAGATTGTACGGACCATAAAACAAAAAGTACAACGAAATAGATGTTGTGCTTCGGACACAAGGTACATTGGGATATTATCTTCGACCTGTAAACTTTTCAGATCCTGAAACTTCGCCAAAATGAATTTATAGTGAAAGTGATACGATGAATGGTTTTTGCTATATCAAGCCCTAGATTCACAAGTACAACAAGTGTCATAAAGGCCATACCATGCCTTCTTTCAGGCTAGCTCTGATACCATGTTAGTTTTTCAGAATTTAATACATTTTGATCTAGTATCTTAACTGAAAGAACAACATGTACAACATATCAAGCATAAGAGACAAGAGACAAGAGACACAAAACATTTCACCACGGAAAACCAAGAAGGTGAAAAACCCTGCAACTTCCTCAGAGATAGAATAAGCATCAATACAATGATCACCATGATCAAACCCAAGAGATAGATATCTACAACAAAATGATCCTCCTCCACTTGTGTGCATCCTCCTCTTCTCTCACTAATGCGAAGTGAGTGAACAATAGAATGCGTAAAATGAGAGAGACACACTCTCTATTTATACACTACATCACTTGACCTTTACTTAACTAGGTCGGCCCTAACTTAACCAAATAAAATAATGCTAACTGGGATGAACCCCAATGGGGTGGTCTAATAACCCCTTGACCCACATGACTCATACATTTCCGACCCCAACAAGGTGGTCTAATAACCCATCAGGTATAAGTTATGACACTTACAATATAACTTGCGACACTTGCAAGTACACATGACGACACTTCCAATTGGAGGAATAATACATCTCCGTTGGGGATACAATAAAGTACAAATGTAATACATACAATATACAAGTGAATATCTTCCGAAGTTACAAATACATCAACAATAACACCATAAATGAAAAGTAGTGACGTGATCTTTTGGGTGATATCCAATATTTCCTTCAAACTTTAGAATATTTGAAGGAAGCTTGGTTGGGACCGGAGGCCAATTTTGATCATGACACACTGGGTCATTCATTAATTTTGACAAATATAGAAAATTCAAATTTTCCAGAAAAGGGAGTACTGTAGGTTGTGTGGAAAAAGCATTTTCATATAAAGCATGCGCCGAGAAGTTTCCACTAGCAGGATTTCCAAAAGATTGGTAAGATTTCGCCCTTACCATACCTTGTGAATGGAATGCTCCTTGAAAATATTTCCATTGATTCTGTAAAGGGTTACCCCTAACTAGATTACCTTGTAACCAATTCCATTGACCTGAGAGGAGTTCCCCCCTATTGGAATTCCAATTGAAGGGATGAAAGTGAGAAGGGATTAGAACTAACAAGAATAGAGGATGATTGAAAAACACCACTCATTTGAGTATTCCATCTTATAAATGGATTCTCTCCTGAAATAGGTCTATTGTATTGGAAAGGTCCACTCCTTACTGCAGGTGTAGATGGGGGAATATCCCCCTTATTCCAAGGAAAACCTTGGAAAGGTATCAAGGAACCTCCTATTCTGTCACGTCCCCATTTTGACCCCCTTTGCATTAAATCGTAAATGATGTAAATATTGTAACTTAATCATGGTGAGGAGCTCAAGGCCAAGGCCCCACCATTGATTTAGCATTTTTATGTACCGGAAATCAAAGAGATAGATGCCTATGGTTCTTGTGCTAGAAGGGCACGATGTAAATAAGACATCATGTAAATACGAATTTAATGAAAGATAACCACAACCAGCTACGCAATGCAACAAAGAGATGGGGGCATGATCTTTACAAGGAATAGGGGGGGGAAAATAACCAAACCCTTGAGCCATGGTGTTAAGCCATTTCATTGAGGAAACCCATGAACTCTCAACTACCCATTTGGTCTCATGCACCCAATCTTTTAATTCTTCCAAGAATTGGTTGAGGCAATTAATGCCTTGGGATGGGAGAGGTATGGCTGTCAATTTTCGTGTATGGGCAAGATAGCAACCTAGGAAATCGAGTTTTGGCTTGCTGGGCAAGAAAACCCCCACGAAATTGGCCCAAAGCCATTCTTCACCGATGGCCATTCGTCCTCTCATGCAGACGGAGCTTACTGGAGTTGATCCTCATGTTTTTCACCATAATCCTGCATTTTTCCATGTCAAGGAACTTGTTTTTGGTATTGTGTAGTAGTTGGGAAAGGAGGGACACGATTTTGGGCTGAGGGAGAGGTCGTTTTTGCCCTTGGGGCGTTTTTCTGGAATGGGTTGCTCTCCCAGACGAATTTACCCAGTTTGCCAATTCGTTTTGAGTCTACCCACGTTTTTCTGAAGCTCAAGAAACCCCATCTCGGGCATTCCACTGTGGAAACGTTTTTCTCATGCCAGCACTTACACTTTTGCTGTTATATGCATCCCTCTCCTAGCAACCTCAGAAACCCAACTGCTGGTTGGTATGGCTGATTCTGGTGTATCTATGGTTATGTGAGACCCTGTTGTTCCCTAGTTCCTTGTGGAGATCATGCTCAGCTCGGGGGTGGCAGTGGTGCTGAGAGATTAAAGAGCACACTGGCCTACGGTTGGGTGGAACGTCGCAGAAGCATAGATGGTTGCTTGGGACTACTTCATTAAGATAAGTATCCTCTTGTGCTATCCTTCAATTGTTTAATGGATGAATATCTTGAATGTAAAATGAATGAGAAATTGAAATTACTTCCGCTGTGTATAAACAAATACTTATGCGTCCTCATATGTCTTGCATGCTTACTTCATAAGTACACAGGGCTAGATGCCCGGTTTGGGATCACGATCCTCTCCATTGCACTAGTATAATGGGAGGGGACGTGACAGAATGGTATTAGAGCTGCTGGTTGCAGCATTGGGCCTCTATGGGCCAAATCCAATTGCAATGTTTAAGTGTTTTTGAAAATTGTTTAAGTGTTTTCAAAAATTTTTGTTTAGTCTGTTTCGGAAAGAATTCCCGAATGTCTCCTGCAACTGCGAAAGCATTCGGCGAATTGCTCCGAAACTGCGGAAGCATTCCGCGAGTTTTTCCGCAACGCGGAGAAGTTCGGGAAGTCGCCCCAAAATTTGCGGAAGGAATTCTCTTCCGAAATCTGCGGAAGGATTCCGCGAGTTGTCCTGCAACGCGGAAAAATCGGGTGAAATGCTTCGAAAAAGCAGAAAAATTTTCTATGTGAAGTTTTCGGAAGGATTTCTCTTCCGAAATTTGCGGAAGAGTTCCGCGAACCTTCCTGCAACTGCGGAAGAGTTCGGCGAACCTTCCCGCAATTGCGGAAGAGTTCCGTGAATCTTCCCGCAACTGCGGAAGAGTTCTACAAACCGGTTCGCGGAAGAGTTCCCCGAAATTTGTGAAAAAGTTCGCCAAACCGTTCCGAAACAGCGGAAAGAATTTCCGAGTGCCTCTCGAAGCTGCGGAAGCCTTCGCCGAATGGCTCCGCAATTGCGGGAGCATTCGCCGAATGGCTCCGCAACTGCGGAAGCCTTCGCCGAATGGCTCCGCAATTGCGGGAGCATTCGCCGAATGGCTCCGCAACTGCGGAAGCCTTCGCCGAATGGCTCCGCAATTGCGGGAGCGTTTGGAAAATTGCCCCACCATTGCGGAAGCATTCGGCGAACTGCTCCGCAATTGCGGAAGCCGTCGCCGAACCGCCCCGCAGTTGCGGAGGGATTTCCCAGCCGAACAAAAAAAAAAAAATTGTAAAGTGCTAAAAACTCAATTTTTGGATAGGGGGAACACCGGGGCTCAGAATGGGATGATTCCTGTGGGGATCGGAGGCCATTGACGGAGGCCATGAAAGAACCAGTGAAGACCCCGAGCCCTTTACGCCCCGATTTGACAGAAAATGGGGAATAGCGACTTTTAAAGGACAGAGTCTCGAGGCTTGACAGAAGGCCGGTTTAAGCTGAAATTGATACGAGGCAGTCATGAAGCAGGCACAATGTTAAGTTCCGAATCTTGGAGCCAAACTCCAAGGGATGTGAAGTCGGGGTGAGCAAGAAGGCCAAAAAACACTGTTCCGGGCCACTTTTTTCAGGATTTTGAAAAGCTTGTGGGCAGTAAAAGTGACCCTAGATGTGGGAATCAGAAATTTTACTGAACTAGACATTTCATATTCTCATTAAGACGGACAGTTTCCGTTAGACGAAGATTTTCCAGAAATGCACCGTTTGGGAGATAGCCGTTTTTGGCCCAAATTTTGGAATTTTGGAAAAATGTGAAAAGTGAAAAGTAGTAAAACCCAGAGATTCATAGAAGATGAATGGTGCATCGGAATTGAGATCCGTGAATTGCTGAGTGATCCTTGTTATATGGACTAACTTCGCCCGATAGATAAGTTTTTGTGATTCCTCATAGATTTTCTTCCACAGGTGGCTAAAGTTGGCATTCTGGACCAAAATGCAACTGTGTAAAATGTGCAGAATTGGAGTGAAAGTTGTCATTTTTGAAGAGATGTAGTTTCCGCACCTGATGTCGGAATGGAGCATGAAGACAGGCATTGGAAATCTTGTCTAGCAGGGAACAATTATGCATGACCAGAGTTTGAATGAGGTCTACATATATTATATATATTTAGTGCAGAAGAGTGCCAGCGGCTGTTTTGACAAACAAATTTTGTTGTCAATATGGGCAATTTCTACAATTGCATGATACAGAAGAGGAATTCCATGTTACGATGAGGGACCGAAAAGGGAAGAATTCCTTAAACCCCTATTTTGTTATTATACTTATAATTACGAAATTGTCATATGGCATAAAAATGTTAGAAATGTAAGGGATTACATAGAGGTATATGCACTAGACGGCATCTTAACAAACATTGCATAGTGCATATGGAAATGATTGTGCATAAATGGGATATTACATATTGGTAGAATAATGGAGTCTGCTTATGCAATGAACCATTAATGGAGAATATTGTGATTGATAATCGCTATTGATGTTGGTATTGGTTGTAGGACCAAAGATAACAAAGAGCATGGCTAAATGTGCAGAGGATGTTGTTGCATGAAGCCAACAACCTTATGTAGAAAGGATGGTGCAACAAATCTATGATCATAAAGTTAGCAAAAAGACTGAGCAGCCTTGGTAAGAGGCCAATTGATCAGGTAACATCAGGCGAGGTAATGGTAACCATGCAGGTAATGATTATTGGTGCCAAAGTGCATGAATGTTGAAAGAGGATTTGGTAAGATCTCTTCAACTATGTTCGAGCTATGTTGAGTTAGTTTGCATGTGATATTGAATACTGATTGGGACTGTTAACCTACCAAGCTTGGTGATGTGTGGATAAGTGAAGGAAATGATCCTTACACCCTATGACTGTTTAGAAATCTCAATGCATTCATATGAATTTATATCCTGCCATGTGTACGTTGGTTAAGTTCTTAATAACCAAAGCAAGTGAGGATTGGTGGTCCTGATTATGGTAATGCAAGTTATATGAGATAGTCATGTTTCGATCATAATATGCTTGAATGTATAGTACTCATGAAACAATGCAAGGAAGCATTGAGTAGATGTGCATTGAGAGAGTTTATAAATCTTGTGATGCATTGTATGAATGATATGACTGTGAAATTTGATCTAGAGCTTATGAGAAGGAATCTCATGGTTGAGAACTCTAAGTTATGTTAGTAAGAACAGTTGTAGATATCAGATTTGTAAATGTTTCGGATTTGAAATTTTGCTAATAACTGTTTGGCTTATATGAAATGTGTCAGGGGGACATGCTGTAAGTGGATGCTCATGTATGGCAGCAGGCATAAGACCATAATGGGCAGAGTGATGTCACTTACAAGAGCCAAACAAAATGAGAATAGGCGCATTGCTAAGCAAACCAATTTCTGTAGGAGACAGAATTGTAAAATTCATGTTGAATTTAATTATTAATGTTATTGATTGGTTATGAAACAATCATATTGGAAGCTTATTGCTAAATGTTGCTGACTGTTTGGCTATTTGATGAAGTGTGCCAGGATAACACATTGCAGGAAGACCATGTGCGATGGCCTGCAGAAGCCAAACTAGATGGGAAGGATCCCATGCTTTGGAAATGGATTTCGGGTGAAACGCCATTGATAATGTCTCAGCCAAACTGCATTTCGGTAAACCATGAAAGTGAAATGGTAAAGATATGCCCAGAAGGCATGTGAGACACATCTGCGAAATGAATGAGTATTCTGTGACCCTAGACAACATTCATGTCTAAATTATTAGGGTTAATATGCAGAGCATGCTCTATCTTATTTATATCATTGCAGACTGCTTGAGTATGATTAGGGCCTACATGGCGCACATCAGAGAGGGGGTGCACACCTTTTCTGGTGCTGGGTAATGATAGGGTTTTCAATATTGACTACACCCTAAGGGAATGGACGCATTCCTGGTGTTTCAATACTTGATAGTGAATGATATGAAATATGATTTCGATTTTTGAGCAACAATACTGATGAGTCTGCTTATCCTTCTTGTGCTATCAGCTTACACAGATGCAATTTGGTGTTGCACGTAAGAGGCAAAGTGAAGAAAGGGTGCTCAAGAGGACTGTATGGGCAGTGGTAACCTTTCTACGCTCACACTAAAGGACACTAGAAGGGATGGATAGGCCCGGAGAGCTGTGTTGCAGAAAAGGGGTGTCATCCTTGTGTAGTGTGAGTGGGTATTGTGGGGCCATGCTAGCCTGCAGTCAAGTGAGTCACCTATGGAGTTCCTGGAGGGAACCATTGGTTGCACAAGAGAAGGAGCCACGTAATCATATTATGTTGTTCATATTGCCTGATAAACCCAGTCAGCATACTGGCTTGGCATTGGTTATTTGGGAGTTGTGACGAATGGTTGTTGTATGCCTGATAAACCCAGTCGGCGTACTGGCTTGGCATTGGTTATTTGGGAGTTGTGATGAATGGTTGTTGTATGCCTGATAAACCCAGTCAGTGTACTGGCTTGGCATTGGTTATTTGGGAGTTGTGACGAATGGTTGTTGTATGCCTGATAAACCTAGTCGGCGTACTGGCTTGGCATTGGTTATTTGGGAGTTGTGACGAATGGTTGTTGTATGCCTGATAAACCCAGTCAGCATACTGGCTTGGCATTGGTTATTTGGGAGTTGTGGCGAAAGGTTGCTGGATGCCTTATAAACCCAGTCGGTGTACTGGCTTGGCATTGGTTACTTGCATGATGTGGAGGTATTGGTGAAGGGTGTTATTTACTGACAAACCCAGTTGGAGAACTGGCTTGGAAATAGTTATTGTATGCTTGATAAACCCAGTTGGCGTACTGGCTTAGCATACTGATTTTTGAAATGCTTGATAAACCCAGTCGGCGTACTGGCTTAGCATACTGATTTTTGAAATGCTTGATAAACCCAGTCGGCGTACTGGCTTAGCATACTGATTTTTGAAATGCTTGATAAACCCAGTCGGCGTACTGGCTTAGCATACTGATTTTTGAAATGCTTGATAAACCCAGTCGGCGTACTGGCTTAGCATACTGATTTTTGAAATGCTTGATAAACCCAGTCGGCGTACTGGCTTAGCATACTGATTTTTGAAATGCTTGATAAACCCAGTCGGCGTACTGGCTTAGCATACTGATTTTTGAAATGCTTGATAAACCCAGTCGGCGTACTGGCTTAGCATACTGATTTTTGAAATGCTTGATAAACCCAGCCGGCGTACTGGCTTAGCATACTGATTTTTGAAATGCTTGATAAACCCAGTCGGCGTACTGGCTTAGCATACTGATTTTTGAAATGCTTGATAAACCCAGTCGGCGTACTGGCTTAGCATACTGATTTTTGAAATGCTTGATAAACCCAGTCGGCGTACTGGCTTAGCATACTGATTTTTGAAATGCTTGATAAACCCAGTCGGCGTACTGGCTTAGCATACTGATTTTTGAAATGCTTGATAAACCCAGTCGGCGTACTGGCTTAGCATACTGATTTTTGGGATGCCTGATAAACCCAGTCGGTGCACTGGCTTGGCATTGCCTAGTCGGATGATGTTGTGGAGCAGCATGTGTGCTGGCCAAGCATCCACCCCACAGGTGATCCAAGGCTTGTAAAGCAGAGAAGGAAACCTGTGGAGTAGCGAGGAAATGCACAATATAGATAAGTATTTGGTTATCTTGCAACTTCTTGCTTATGAATATACATGTGTATATGATTTAATTATGATTTCTTAAATTCTCATTTGGAAATAAACCCTATGAAAATACGCTAAACATGTGAATTGACTCAATGTTTGAGTGTAGGTATTGCTAGAGGCAAGGACTATGAAAGCATCTGGAGGATGCATGTGGACATATGACTGTCCTAAAGAGCTCAGTATGAGCAGTAATGAAAGATGGTGCTAGTGGAGCTGTGTGGGTCCTAGCAGCCAAAGGTTCTGTAAGCGACACTGGGGAAGGGTTCCCTAGTTGAAATCCATATGCAGACCTTAGACACTAAGTGTCATAGCCAAGAAAGGAAATTCAAAGCATTCACATTGAAGTGAAAGAGACTAAGGAGCATGAAACCACAGTGATAGTGTAGCTCCATAATAGAACAAGACTAAGAGGGAGAAACCCCTACTCTTTTCTTTTCTTTTGATTGATGCATTTATAAAACAAAAGATTGTTGAGTGCATATCATGGCTGAAAATAGATTGTGTGTAATTGCTTGAGATGAATTGTGGATGATAAAATAGTGAATTTCCTGTGAAAGGATGAACATGAATGAGTTCATGTGTATGTTTGGAAAGTATGAAAAGTGTGGAAGCCCCATGAATAAAGCATGGACATTCCATGTCAATTAGGAAAATAATTGACTAATCTCAATGTTTATGTTATGCTTGTCCTAACAAAGAATTCCCATGATGAATTTCACAGGTAAGAAAGTGAAAAAATTGGTTGTAGCCAGCACAGGAAAGTGTTGCTAGTAAGCAAAGTCTGTTCAGTTGTGCCCATTGACCATGGCAGCAGACCGAGGGCTATTAGAATTGGCTGAAAGTCTTCTTCAAACCATTTCCATGACCCAAGAAAATCTTGGGGAGATGCTCAAGCTACAGAAGCAACAGAATGAGATAAACCATGAGGCTTTGCAGGACTCTATTCGTCTGCAAAAAGAGGTAAAAAGTATTATGGGAGCAATCAGCAAGGGAAAGGAAAGTGGATCAATGAAGAAGCATTCATCCAACTGTCCGAGTAAGAAACGTTCCAGGTGGGAAGACTCAAAGGAAATGGATCAGGAAAAGGTAAAGCCGCCAATGAAATGTTGGGGATGTGGAGGAAATCATTGCCTCCATGACTGCCCAACAAGAGAATACCAAGAGGGAAGCAATCGTAAATTCTCCAAGTTCGTGGACCAATTGGAAGGAAAAGGAAAAGAAGGAATTGTTTTGGAACGATGTCCTCATACAGAGCTAGAAGGTCCTAGCTAGCAAGAACAGCTTGTAAAGACCAAAGGACTTAGTCCTGAAAGACCCAAGTAAAGGGTGAATTGCAGGACAAACCTACCACATTTTGTGAATTTTGGACATATGTAAAGCGGGTATTTATTTCCGAAGTGTTAGAACACCGAGGACGGTGTTATTCCAAGGGGAGGGGTATGTCACGTCCCCATTTTGACCCCCTTTGCATTAAATTGTAAATGATGTAAATATTGTAACTTAATCATGGTGAGGAGCTCAAGGCCAAGGCCCCCCATTGATTTAGCATTTTTATGTACCGGAAATCAAAGAGATAGATGCCTATGGTTCTTGTGCTAGAAGGGAACGATGTAAATAAGACATCATGTAAATACGAATTTAATGAAAGATAACCACAACCAGCTACGCAATGCAGCAAAGAGATGGGGGCATGATCTTTACAAGGAATAGGGGGGGGAAATAACCAAACCCTTGAGCCATGGTGTTAAGCCATTTCATTGAGGAAACCCATAAACTCTCAACTACCCATTCGGTCTCATGCACCCAATCTTTTAATTCTTCCAAGAATTGGTTGAGGCAATTAATGCCTTGGGATGGGAGAGGTATGGCTGTCAATTTTCGTGTATGGGCAAGACAGCAACCTGGGAAATCGAGTTTTGGCTTGCTGGGCAAGAAAACCCCCACGAAATTGGCCCAAAGCCATTCTTCACCGATGGCCATTCTTCCTCTCACGTAGACGGAGCTTACTGGAGTTGATCCTCACGTTTTTCACCATAACCCTGCGTTTTTCCATGTCCAGGAACTCATTTTTGGTATTGTGTAGTAGCTGGGAAAGGAGAGACGCGATTTTGGGCTGAGGGAGAGGTCGTTTTTGCCCTTGGGGCGTTTTTCTAGAATGGGTTTCTCTCCCAGTCAAATTTACCCAGTTTGCCAATTCGTTTCGAGTCTACCCACGTTTTTGTGAAGCTCAAGAAACCCCATCTCGGGCATTCCACTGTGGAAACATTTTTCTCATGCCAGCACTTACACTTTTGCTGTTATATGCATCCCTCTCCTAGCAACCTCAGAAACCCAACTGCTGGTTGGTATGGTTGATTCTGGTGTATCTATGGTTATGTGAGACCCTGTTGTTCCCTAGTTCCTTGTGGAGATCATGCTCAGCTCGAGGGTGGCAGTGGTGCTGAGAGATTAAAGAGCACACTGGCCTATGGTTGGGTGGAACGTCGCAGAAGCGTAGCTGGTTGCTTGGGACTACTTCATTAAGATAAGTATCCTCTTGTGCTATCCTTTAATTGTTTAATGGATGAATATCTTGAATGTAAAATGAATGAGAAATTGAAATTACTTCTGCTGTGTATAAACAAATACTTATGCGTCCTCATATGTCTTGCATGCTTACTTCATAAGTACACGGGGCTAGATGCCCGGTTTGGGATCACGATCCTCTCCATTGCACTAGTATAATGGGAGGGGACGTGACATATTCTAGTAGTAGGATTCGAAAAAAGCGGGTGAGAAGTCATAGGAATATGAGGAATACTCACCACCAGCATCCCATATGTAAAAATACATGACTTTAAAGGTGAGGACAATGAAGAACTCAAAGATTGAGTCACTGTAGATCCCACAGGAAAAATACTATGAACAAATGTAACAATAGTAGTTTTACTAGCTTGTGTTTCATTTGACATTTTGGAACTAAATCAAGGGTGAGATAATCCCCCTATAACTATGCCCGATGTAGGAGTATGCATATTACCAGATCCAGTCCCTTATTCCGAACTATCCATGATTAATCATCTACTTATATGGTAAGCAAATGTTCCTAGTTCCAAAGAAATTGGAATCTGCACAAGGAGTGGATTGTCAGGTCCAGTTAATTGAGGGTTAAAAGGTCGAACAAAGACTTCATAATAAATATATTCTACCCTAGTAACTTCTAATGTAGAAGTGTTAGTTCTTACAAGTTTGACTTCATCAATTAAATCAATAGAATCTATTGGCTCAAAAGAACCAGTTGTGCTTAATCGACACCTGTGAGGAGGAGAAGGAGGATCCACTTTGATCAGAGAAATATTATGGATCCTCCTAGATCGACGGAGTGGTTTATATTCCTTGGAATCATCTCCTCTTCTCGGTATTTTTTCTTGAGGGGTTTCTACACCTCGCCTCTACGAGTGGTATTGTTTGCGGGGGGTGTTTCTTGAGGAGTGTTTCAGCTCTGCACGAGGTATCTCTTGCAGTGTTTCTAACCGCAGTCTCTTAGCCATAGTTAAAATCCACTTGCTATAAGAGGCTACATTCGACGCAAGACCAAACCCACAGGCCCTTCCCCCGGCCTGTCGGTGCGATCCATGCGAGGCATTGTGGGTAAGGCTCAACGTTACAAGCAGGAAATTTTGGAGCAGGTGCAAGCTGACATTGAGAAGGCAAAGGAAGAAGCTCAGGTTGATCATGGCTATCTCTCGGATGCAGAAATTCGAAAGGAATTTGAGGCTCTGGTGCCTGACTTAGGGAGCACCAGGGGTTGCACCACTCTATATAAAAAAACCCTAGACTATCACTGAACGCAGAAGTTGGTAATGGGTAGAACCTTCGTGGAAAAGGGAGAGGATCATGCTGAAATAATCCTGCAGTAGGATGAGATGATCGATTATATTCAACAAATCATCCAAAACTAGTGGGAAATCACCCTCTGTCTAGGCATGGAAATTGCAAAGGATCCAGGTTCATCTAGCAGCTAGTCCGACCTGAATTCCTAGCTCTATTTTTTATAGACGTTATTAGCCTATGTCTATGCCCTTTAGGTTTCATTAGGCCGGTATGTTTCCAAGCTATTACAGCTACTGTTACTGTCTCTGTTTTTAGTTTTTATGGAAAAAAATCATCGTAGGATGGTCCGTAACTCTCATAATTTCTGGTTCAGTCTTATTTCCTTCCCGGGAAGACTGCTTATTTTTTTTTATATTGGGTCTGTTTTCTCATTCTTGGGAGGAACCAACACTATGTATCTTTTTTTGATGGAAATATAAGGTTCTGCTCTAACTTACAAAAAACAAATATAAGAAAAAGTCCCCCAAGGACATATAAATGTAGTTTTGTGCTAATCCTTGGGACATATTTGAATTCGGCTATATCCTAAGAATCCATCCATAAAAGAAAAGATGTCACTCCTCGCACATTCATCGATTATAATTTAATTAATAAATGGTGTGTGAAAATTATCCTTAGGACAAGCCTTGTTCAAATCATGAAAGTTGATCCACACACATATATTACCCTAGTTCTTATCAACATGAACAATATTGGATACCCATTCAGTTAAAGAGACAAGATAAATAAAACTAGACTTAAGAAGTTTTTCAACTTCATCTTTGATAGTTGTTACCTTCCTAGTATTAACCAAATGGAGCTTTTGTCGAACAATTTTAACATTATCATAGGTTTTAATTTCATGTTGAACAATACAAGGATCAATACCTAGCATATCCTCGTATGCCCAGGAAAAGACATCGCATAATTCTTTAAAAGTATCAATATATATACAAACTTCCTTCGAAGAATAGTTTGCACCAATATACACATTTTCCACAACATCAAGATTGCTAGAGATATGGATCATAATGATTTCTAAAATATTGGCCACATAATTACCTTCGACATATACTCCTTGTTGAGCCAAATGATTCAACGTCAATTAAAATATTTAGTTATATTCAAATGAAATTCTCCACTCTCTATTTTATCAATTGATGGAAGAAAATAAGAGCGATGATGTAAAGCATCGCAAGGCTTATTAGTCCATGTAAGAGATTCTAGGATAGTCTCGTCTGAAGGGAAGATTGCATCAATATGATTAAGAGAATTCGAGGAATCAACATCACACATTGGCTCAGTAATCTAATATGAATCTTCAACAACTAAAGAATCGATGTCTATGCAGGTAGTATGTTGAATTGTTTGATAAGCCACTTAGGATACAGAAAAAGGTAAATTCATACAATAATTATGAGATTCTTCCACCGAATCAGATGGAGAAGGAAGAAACCAAGGATCATCAATATATGATATCTAGAAAGAAGCTACTTGAGTAATAGGAACTTCGTAATCAGTAAAAATAGGAGCATAATTTATATAGAAAGTAGGAGTTGGGAAATTAAAAGTTACCATTAACGAAGGATACATTCCCACTCCTATATTCTTTATTATTGGATGATATGTATCGGTCCATGGAACATTCGATCCTAGAGGTGCATTAGGATTAGTACAAGTGAATTATTTTTTCCCAAGATTAGTACAAGTGAATTCTATTTGATCGATAGTAAAAAAATTTCCTTCATGAGTGTTATACCTCTATATTTCATAGTCAAAACCTTTGACGACACTTCCCTTGCTGCTTAAAACACCCAGAGGAGAAAAGTGATGAATGATCCATAAAGACAAACCTGTCATGTCAGGAAACAACCCAACTGAGACCTCATCTACCAGCACTACCGCTCCTTGATCAGTCTTAGAGGCATGGTAGTCTCCACTACCGCGCTATGCTCTTTCCCTGCTGTGCGGTACTACCTCGTTATGCTCAGCTTCAGGGGCGCGGTAGTCCTTTTTTAGCCCTTTTTCCATGGCTTGTGGGATTTTGATCTTTGAGAGATTTTTGGGGATTGACATCTCCGATTCGATCCTAACTCACCCTCTCAGATTAGTGGGTCTGATCCACTAAACAGTCCCAAGATCCATTCTCCTCTCTTGTTGGTCAACCCTCCTACACACTATAAGAGAGAGGCCTTCCATGAGAAAATGGGAGGAATCTTTGAGATATCAAACCTATGGTCTTAGATCTTTGTGGAGATAGCTAGAGGAGAAAGCACTTGGAGCTGGGAGTTGGCTTGGACATCAAGCAACCATTGTAAGTAACTTCAAGTTTTCAATAAAATTAAACTTGTCTTGTTTCCCAAATTGTGTGTGTTGATCTTGTTTCAATCATATGATTTGTTTCTGTTATATATTTAGATTCTAACATATATTTCAAGTTGCTAGAAATATTGTATGTGCTTGTACCTTGGTTCATTCTAACAGGTTCATTCACGAGGACTTGAGGATTGGAGCAACAACAAGGACGAGCGATTAAATCAAAGGTCAGTCAGATCTCTTCCATTTCTTTCAGTAGTATAATCTTGAAGCATTTGTTTGGATCTAGGAATTCAAGGTAGCATTTGTTATCTTTTTGTCATAGTTTGATGTCAGTCAATTCTACTTTAAGCTAAGAGAGTTTCTTCCTATCCGTAGGGAGAAATATCTACAACAAAAACTGGCGACTCCGCTGGTTTGAACCCCATTTGATTGATTTATTTCACTTTCAGTCATTTTTTATTGTGGTTTTTCTTTCTCATCAAACCAATACTGAATTTTGGTCTCTATGACCTCTATTCACCCCTTCTCTCTACATATTTCCTCCCTATGTGATCAGTGATTCCTCTAGGTCTGCAGCACCCCTGAAAAATTCAAATTTTTTTCAAAAGTTGCGCTTTTTTCCATCCTTAGCAATAGTACCGCGCCCCCATTACTCCTTACAGAGTGGTAGTACCGCATACCCAATGCTCATCCCAGTGCGGTAGTGTACCAGTACCGTGTATCAGCCAGTAGATGACACGCGGTAATGTCTGCAATTTTTAATTTTCTCTTTCTTGTTTGGTTTCCTAGGTCATTTTTTGATCTTCTCTACCTCAGATTGGTGTTTCCTGTTGCTTACTAGCATCCTGTCCATTGCATAGTCATTTGTGGTTTGTTTTCCTCTTGGTGTGAGCTTGATTATTTTTGTTGAGTTAGTGGCATTATTTACATATTTGTTCACCCCTTCCGATCGATTGCATTGCCTTGATCCATCCATCATAACCAAATTCTTACCACTGTCCTCTTTCACTGGATTGTGTATTTTTCATAATCACATTGTTCTTATAAATATCATATTTTCCATTATCATCATTAAAATCTATATTGGAAATAGTCATTTGCGAACATTTGTGTTGCTTTGGTTGAAACGATCTAGTCATATTATTGTGCATTAGGAAGTGAACCATTCAATTTGCCACATAAATTATCCTTTTGAAGCATTATAGTTGTAGATCAGTGAAATCTGAAAGAGTGTTTATTTTAGTTTGGCTTTACTTAGAAAAAGAAAACAAAAAGTTTGTTTTGAAGTGGTTTTTCGATGTTTGTGAAAGTTTCATGCATTTATGATCGAAGAACTCTCTCTTTCCCATAGCTAGTTTTCATCGAATACAAGGCTCATTTCGATTCATTCTCACTTGCACGGTTTGGGTCGTCACAACATCACCAAGTTTCACGTCCATTTACCCGATTGAGTAATACAAACACTAAAATTAATCTCCCTAACTAAACCAACATTAACCTCACTTGAGGAAATCAAAAGAATTTGGCAGTTAGGTGAGACACGGGGGATAGGCATCCAAATAATTCCCCCTTGTCATTATCATCTTTGACATAGTCGTTGTCCTCTAGGGAACCAAAATCCTCTACTATTTATTGACATGGTCATACACCAATTTGTGGAGGGGCCTCTTGTTGTTTCAGGGGTTAAACCGCCGCGAGATCGAGAACTGGATGGACTCTGTGGAATGTCGCACTCCACTTAGCCCTAAGGCAACATCGATCATTGTATTCCTCGTATTCTCCGGCCACCATACTAGTGATAGAAGGGTGATAAGGAAAAAGCGCCGAAAACCTTTTCCAACGTGTCATGAACAAGGTAGCTTAGTGACTTTTCTACTAGGGCTCTTTTACCCAGGATCCCTTTCGGTAGAGGGATATCCTTCTCTTATTGGTCTCTCACATTATATTGTTCGACTTGGATTTCATCACCTTGTGAAGGATACAACTTGTTGAGGTCTCCAGCTCTTAGTTAGGAGGTTTTGCTTGTTATCTCATCTTCATAGAGGGTCATTTTTTCTTCTAGTGATTGCTTGTTGGCATTCTGGCCATTTTTTTCCTCAGCTCGCTTACTGCGACACCGGTCTCAGTATAGTTTTTAGAGCTTTCTTTTTGGCCTTGGATCCTTGATTTTTCTATCTCCCCTTTTGCACACTCAGCTGCATTAGGGTTTTTGAGTTCTTTTTTACGATACTGCCCCCGGATTTCGTATTCATATCAACATGTCCGACCCATGGAGATCACGAAGAATACAGGGACGAATCCCACCACCACCACCACGGACGTCTGGTCCACCTACATCACATATTCTTGCCCCTCCTAGCCGCGGTGTCAGCTGAGGGAATGTTCCACCGCCGATCCGCACTACATATTTAGTTTCGCTTGTAACTGTTACTCACAGTACGGTCTCAAAACCCCTAGCAGTTTCTGCAACCACTGATACACCTGGGAATCCCACTGTTATTCCAGGTATATCTGCCACAGTGGACAACCCTATAGCAACTGAAACTAGTACTTCCCAAGATACTAGACTGGAGGCCATCATCCTCCCCGACGTCAACACTTCCCTTCCACCAGAGACTTTCTACTATGTTACGGAAGGATCTGTTGGCACCACCGAAGGATCTGACCAAGATATATCTGACTTGATTACAATCCCGGGCGGATATGTCGAAGTTATCGAAGAAACCCAACTTCCTGATACACCTTTTGAACTTGACTATGGCTTTATTACTTCCCAGGCGGAACCTCCGCTTTCTACCACTGCGCCATCCAGTGTTCATCCACAGGAAACTGGTTCTTCCAGCAACATACCTCGTATGGTATCCCTCCCTAATCTCCCTTCGGGACACGAGATCATGGCCTTGATCCAGTCTAGTATCATTAGTCTAGCTAACTCCCCTTTTAGCTTCAGCACAATTTAAATGTGATACAGAGCAAATGATCTCGACGGCTTCTAGATATCCCCCTGCTTCCCGTCCTCCCGACTATCGGGCTCCCAACGTTCTGTCTAGCACAGAGTTTCATCACTCCTATGCAGACGGTTCCGGACCTTCATATATCACTTTACCTCTGTTCCCTCCGGACCTCGAAAACCCTCTCCAGGATACAAACATGGACCTAGTCCTCGATGGTTCTCCTATTGTTGAAGACACTATGGACGAAACCCCCGACACCCCTTGGTTAAATTCCCCACATTTATTGCTGTCACGTATGTTTGGCGCACATTCTATGAGGGATAACCTAGTATTTTCACCGTCCCCACTCGTCACATATGGAAGACCCCCTCCACAAATCGGCACCTTCGGTGCTGTTGGCCAATCGACACTATCTCATCTTTCTAGTGTTGGAAGAACATCAAGTCATACCATTGGATCACCCATACTGACCGGAGGTTCACCTTCGGCCACTATCTACACCATTTCAGGAGGTGGACAATGGATTGTTGCAATCGCTAATCCCAACAACCAACCTCCTCCCGGTGGGCCATCAACCTAGCCTACAGGAGGACAACCCCTTGTTGGGAATCCCACTCCTAGTCACCAACCTCCTCCCATCGGGCCATCAACCCAGCCTACTGGAGGACAACCCTTTATTGGGAACCTTGTTCCTAGTCACCAACCTCCTACCATAGGACCATCCAACCCACCTGCTGGAGGGAAACCTACAGGTACCATCCAACAACCCTCCCAACCAACAACATCTGCTCAGTTCGGTATGTACAACACACCTGGCAGTGGACAACCTTATACTGATTTTCCAACCGGGCCTCATCTTCAACATCCCTTGTCAAGCACGCTTCCTTCTCGGGGATCTCAAATCCCATAGAGCGGGGGGGTGCTCATTGTTTGGAAACTGGAACCCAGCTGGGGGGCAACCTCAAATTCCCCCCAACTTGAATTCTGGCTTCCCCTACCCTTTGGCTGCAACAAATCCATGGAACCCATCTCTTCAACTTCCACCTCTTCATCAAGGTGGAACCCATATTCCATGGACTCCATTGTTGCAACCACCCCCTAACCCTGGTACAGGAAATCCTCCACTTACTCAAAGTAGTGGTAACATTCCTGGGACCCAACAACCCCAGGGAACCATTCCCTAACAAGGAGCAGCAACCATTCCTAGGACTCAGCAACCCCAGGGTACAATACCCACCATCCCCACTCAGTAGAACGTCCAACAACCGGTTACCACTGTGATTCCCAGTCAAGTAATGACTTCCAATGCATAACCGGTTAACCAGATGGCCTACTACCCCCAAAACTTCCAGCAATATCCTGTGGGTAACACATATGGGTATAATATGCAGCAATATGCTATGCAGGCCCCCCCAAGTTTCTCTGTACCATACAGTTATTACTCATATCCGCAGACCAATCGTCAACTTCCTTTTTTGGCCACGCTAGACCTACCTGATTTGTCGAGGCTCATTAACGATCCTATATGGCATGAACCTCACTGGCCACCTATTCCACCCAAAATTCCATCGGACATCCCTAAGTTCGATGCCAAGCCCGGGGAAGACCCCAAGAACCACGCAATGACCTTCCATCTTTGGTGTTCATCCAACTCATTGATGGACGACTCCATTCGACTACGGCTCTTCCAGTGCATGCTTACCAGCACAGCAGCAAAATGGTACATCGAGCTGCCACAACACTCCTTTCATGATTTTAACACCTTGGCTATGCAGTTTTTGACCCATTTCCAACTCCCCATCCGGTATGAGACTGGAACAGAACTGTTAAGCTTGTTGCATCAAACCACTTCTACGCACATCTCGGATCACATCCATGAGTGGTGTCGACGCCGTAGGCTAATCAAGGCACCCATTCCGGATCAACTACTCATTGATTGGTTCACAAAGTCATTCTTACCTCCCATAGCCAGGGACATTGCTATGCGCGGGCTGGTCACGGAGGAACAAGCCATCTCGGTTGCTCAGTATATGGATTTGGTATATACCCAATACGGCACTTTACACGAACTTCTTCCCCACGCAACCCGTGTTACTACTGATCCAACTAAGCCTGCCACTGAATCCCCTATCGACGGTATTGTCGGTTTAGTTAAGGCCCAGCCTACCATTCAACCGATGGGGCAACAAGCCTCTGCTTCCCCCGCTCCACCCCAGGCTGCTCCAAAAGCTTCTGCTTCTCCTGTTGTCGCCTCCGAAGTGAACGCAGTTCAATCTATGTCACAACCATCTCGAGGAAAGAAGAAGAATAATCGTGGAAAATCCAAGAATACTTCTATCCAACAGGATAATCCCAAGCCACAACCCACCCATAACGACCCGAAACAACATCGGAAGGCTAAGTTTCCCTGCCTCATTTGTCAAGACGATAACTATACGCGTTACTGTCCCTACAAGGATGAAGTCAACAAATTCGTTAAAGGATCCTCTCATCCGGCAGTGTTAACCGACCCTTTCCCTCAACAACAATAGTAGATGGTTGCCCAAGAATCCCCACAAGGGGGAAACCCGAACAAACCACCTCACGGAGAGACATTCACAAACCTTGAAATCCTGATGACGAGTAATGAAGATATTCACATAACCACTCGTTCAAAGACATACGAAAACCCCCAAGTTCAAACAAACAGTCAGAGACAACCAAAGGCAAGTCTCCTATTGAAGATCCTTCTCCCACCCCTCCTCCTAACAGCCATCTCCACATCGAGAAATCACTTACAGACACAGTGCTACGCCCACCCAAGGGCACCATACGAAAGGCGACATTTAATCCCAACGTGCGAGCTGCCCAAAATTACAACATTGTTGAGGATTTAGCTCAAGCACCTTGCGCCATGTCCACTCTAGAGGTTCTCCAACACTTCCCTACGCAGCGCAGAACCTTACTTTTAGCACTGGGGGTAGTGGACTCGGATACTTCAAACACCATCATGTTTAACTTGGAGTATGTAAAACCTTGGCTTTCCCACCAGTTAGCCTTCCAGGTTCATACAAAAATCCATGGAAACAACATCCATCGCACTGTCTTAGATGAAGGTGCGTCCATGTCGATTATGTCTTTGAATTGTTGGAGAGCCTTAGGCTCACCTGAAGTCACAACGTCTCCCACTGCTCTCAGAGCATTTGATGGACACGGTTTTCAACCTTATGGACTCATTCCTACGATTGGTGTTGAACTGGGGGGAAAAATAGTATCTGTACACATCGAAGTCATGGATGCGCCATTAGATTACAATCTTCTACTTGGTCGGAACTGGTTTTACGCCATGACCACCATAGCATCTACTGTCTTTCGAATCGTGCAATTTCCTCATGAAGGGAAGATTGTCACCATAGATCAGCTTGATTACTGTATCCCAGACTCTCATCCAAACTCCGCCAACACCATCCCGTTATTGGATCAACCTCGGTACCATTTCCAAGACATCGGCGTTGGTCTTATGAAGGATTCTTCCCTTATTGGAGTTTTCCCAGAGCTGGGGTCCCCCGTTCAGCCAGTCAACATGATATCATCGCATATCACCCCTTTCAATGATTCTTGGGTGATACCAAGTCCCACTAAGATTGAGAACTACGGTAACTCCATGCTGTTAAATGGGAACATCGCAGCGTATGAAGCGATCCAGTCAGCCAACGATTGGGTTGATTCTTCTACCCATCACACAGTGGCACAACTCTCATCTGAGACCCATTCATCCCCACCACTTATAGATCCTCTCACATTGATTTTTCCCACTGACGAATCAATTATGGAGGTTATGTGCGGTGATGAACCACCATGGGGAAATTTCCATCATCAATCTTCTTTTCCCACCATTCAGACGATTGAGTCCAATACAAAATCCAGCACTTCACTTGGAATGGTTCAAATCAAGTTTCCCACTTCGCTCGATGAAGTATTTTCCGAAGGAAACTTGGCCAACCTTATGGCAACCACTCCCATTGACATTTCAGTGAAGCCTGGTGTCGTGGAAAACATTCATATTGGCAAGACATGCACTCCCACCGAAATGGAGTTCTACACTGCCTACTTTAAAACTTTCTGCGATGTTTTTTCCTGGAGTTATGAAGAAATGCCAAGAATAGACCCGTCTATCGTGGTCCATGAGATTCCAACCTTTCCTCGTGCCCGACCTGTTCGGCAGAAACTCCGACCCGTCCACCCCCGCAAGGAAGCCGCTATCAAAGCAAAAGTTGAAAAACGTTTGCGCATTGGTTTTATCTATCCGGTCCCACTGACAGAATGGGTATCTAATATCATTCCCGTAGCCAAGAAACAGGGAAAAATTAGAGCCTGTGTCGATTACCGTGATTTGAACAAAGCTTGTCCAAAGGACAACTACCCAACTCCGTTCATCGACCAGATCATCGATAACTGCGCCGGGAGTGTCATATTTTCATTTATGGATGGCTTTTCCGGCTATAATCAGATCGAGATACTCCCAGCAAACCAGCATAAAACAGCCTTTATCTGCCCATGGGGAATCTTTGCATATCGAAAGCTACCTTTCGGCCTGAAAAATGCCAGGGCTACTTTCCAACAGGCAATGTCGTACACATTTCACGATATCAAACATATTGTAGAGCCGTATCTTGATGACCTTCCCGCTCATTCTCAGACCAGGGAAGATCATCCTGATCACTTAGGTGCCGTCTTTGCAAGGTGTCGTCGCTACAATATTTGTTTGAATCTACACAAATGCGTCTTTTGCGTTGAAGCCGAAATTTTTTTAGGATTCATAATCTCCAAAAGCGGCATACGATTGGACCCGGCGAAGGTAGAAGCTATTCTATCCCTGCCTTCCCCCACGAACATACCAGAACTTCAAAGTTTGCAAGGGCACACAAACTTTCTACGCCGTTTTATTTGCAGTTTCACCAAGATAACAAAAGGCTATATGAGGCTTCTAAAGAAGAACACCCCCTTCTTATGGGACGATGAATCCCAACGCTCCTTTAATCATCTAAAGGCATCCTTAACTAAAGATCATGTGATTCAACCCCCCAACTACACATGGGATTACATTCTTTATCTCGCAGCTTCGATTTCCACCATTGGTATGGTGTTAGTCCAAGAAGATACTAACGACACAAAACATGTGGTATACTATCTTAGCAAGAGTCTTCTTGACTCCGAAACTCGATACTCACATGTTGAAAAACTGGCTCTAGCAACAGTCTTTGCTGTCTAGAGGTTTCGTCATTACATTCTGCTCCGCCAGACGACTTTCATAGTGGATTTCAATCCAATGTACTATATCCTCACACATCAAGTACTTGGGGGTAAATATTCCCGTTGGATTGTCATCCTACAAGAGTTTGACTTGGAATTTGCCAAATCCAAATCCAAGAAATCTTTGGTCTTTGCCGAGTTGATTTGTAACCTTCCCCGTGCTACTGAGCAACCTGAGCCCATCGATTCTCTTCCCGATGAATCATTGTTCCTCATTAGTACGTCTGACCCATGGTACGGGGATATTTTACTATATCTCCAAACCCAACGTTTTCGCCCCGACCTCACCCGTGATGAATGTCGACGTATCCGACATCACGCCAAGTACTACCTCATAGTCAATGATACCCTTTACAAGCGTGGTGTTGATACCGTTCTTCGACGTTGTTTGACTTTAGATGAGGCCGAACACGTTCTTAATGAATGCCACGCTAGAGCATGTGGTGGTCATCTCTTTGGGATGGCTACGACCCAGAAGATACTATGAGCGGGATATTTCTGGCCCTCGATTTTCAAAGACTGCATTGAAAACGGTCAAGAAATGCCCACCCTATCAATTCTTTCACAGTAATACACGCTTGCATCCTGCTCCACTCCATCCTGTTATTGCCGTCGGCCCCTTTTCCAAATGGGGCATAGATTTCATGCATTGTAAGCCCACTTCAGCCGGAGGGCATAGCTATGTCATAGTAGCTGTGGATTGTTTCACAAAATGGGCTGAAGCAATGCCTACTTATGCTGAAGATGGAAAAAAAAACAGCACAATTCATATTCAACCACATCATAGCTAGGTTTGGAGTCCCACAATCCATCGTGACCGATCATGGATCCCATTTCAGGAACCATATGATTGCAGAATTGAGCGCCAAATTGGGTTTTCGTCATGAAAACTCAACCCCCTACTACCCACAGGCTAATGGCCAAGTCGAAGCCATTAAAAAAGTTCTGAAACGTATGATTCAACGCATTGTCGGTACTCACAATACCAACTGGCACTTAGCTCTTTTTTTCGGCATTATGGGCATACCAAACCTCGGTGAAAAGTGCTACCGGGTTCACACCATTCCAACTGGTGTATGGCCTGGAAGCCATCCTACCAATTGAATGTGAAATCTTGTCACTTAAGATAGTCATAGAACTACTTCCCCACACCAATTCCGAAGAAGAATGGTTTCTATACCTAGCCAAGCTAGACGAAACTCCCCGAGACACTGCTTTAGCCAATGAAGCTCATAAAAAATGCGTCAAAGCATAGTATGACAAATCCGTTCAACCTCGAGTTTTCAACGAAGGTGACCTCATACTCACATACGACCAAATGCATGACAAACTTGGAAAAGGAAAGCTAGAGTCTATGTGGTATGGCCCCTTCGTTGTAATACGTGTTTTGGAGAAACGAGCCTATAAACTTGTCGATTGTGATGGCACAGCGCTGGCACAGCCCCGCAACGGGCTGTACCTCAAATGTTTCTACACGTAGGTATATCCTGCGCGAGATACTTTTTGTACATAATGTACCTAGTTTGTTTTTCATTTATCTTTTTGTATGTGCGCACGGATCTCATGTATCCATACTTACCTTGACTTGTGCTTTTATGCGCAGATGTATGCCTACTACGGATTTGTCGACGGTGTGAGCCGACACACCCGAAACCTCGCTTCCGCAGCATGGGTAATTTATTCTCCCACTGGCGAGTTGTTATCTTCAGGAGGCACTTGTTTGGGTCTCGCAACCAACAATATTGCAGAATCCCATGTAGTCATTGGACTCTTGACAGAGGTTGCTTCCCTTGGAATTGAATCCCTATCAGTCTTTCTAGACTCCCAACTCGTGGTTTCCCATCTGAATTGTGTTTACGTAGTCCACGATCCTATCCTACTTCGCTTATTTTGAAGGGTATGCCTCTTGGAACGATCTTTTAATTATATTTCATACCAACACATACCCAGGGAATTCAATTGTGTAGCTGATTCATTAGCTAATTACATTTTGGATTGGCATCTAGCCCATACATAAAAAAACATCATAAACACACAAGTCATTATAAATAAATAGATCATAAAAGTAGGTCCATGTATATATATCACTGCATATAAAATTTTTTTTCTCAAATACATAAAGTTTGTGTTCAAAAGACAAAATATGTGATCTAATCCCGTACAAAAATTTGGCTCTCAAAGCCTACATATCCTGTACATGCCACAAAAAGTAAAATACTACTATCTAAGGAGACCTAGGATATCTATCACGATCCTCCTCAAATTCCTCGCGCCGCTGGTGGTAGTAGACTATGGCTCTAGCCACCCTACGGAGAAGAAGACCAATACGTCTAGGCACACCTACAGTATGCCGCTGAAGATGAAGAGGAACATCATCCATCCTCATAGCTGGAACCCCTAGGGTTAAACCTTATAGGTTCCGCTCTATGTCTTGAACCCCTCCTGCCTCTTCTTCCGAAGCCACTTCGCGCCTGATACCGCCTCGGCATAACGACGAATAGCCTGCAGATCTCTGTGGTCCACGATATGTGACATGCACATATACGTATATTAAATCTTTTTTACACATTCTAAAAAACAATTAAAAATCATATTTTTTAAAAATTAAAAAACACATTAATGAAGGTCATACCTGAGTTATCCCAATCCTCATCCTCCGGCAGTGCCAAGTCTATGTCCTTGCGGAAGTCCACCCCTACATAGGGGTAGTCCTCGATCATCACAATCTGTTCCTCGAGCCATGAGAAGAAGTCCTCACCAAAAGCCAAATGTTGTGGCCCCCCGAGGCATCCCGCATACTCACTGCATCGAGCCATCTGTGGCTCGGTAGGTGGATGGGTGGGCATGGTCAACTGCGGACGCAACAGCGGCACCCTCTCCAAAAAGAAGGTGACCAAAATGCTTCCGTACCCAAATTGGTGGTTCTCTCCAGTTCTACACTTGTTCACTTGCTCCTTGACGTTGGTTAATAATGCTTCACACCAGTTGAATAGTGTTGATGCCATACAATCCACAGCAAGATTCATTTTTGTATGAGATGCCTGATGGGGACTTGTACTACCCGCTACACGTGTGATAGTGAACAACACATTTTTTAAAGGAAGTTCTACAATATCCTTGATGACCACCTTACCACTTTTCTTCCCCGAACCTTGACGACAATAGCGAGCAATCAAAGCATCTGTGCTCGCCTCCGAGGCCATGAACCCTGTCAAATTCACCTGGGCCCCTCTCTTTGAGAGACCCATGAGGAAATAAATGTCCTCGAGCTCAATCTCGAGGGTGTGTTCTCCAACTCAGAAATCTTGAATGTCGGGGGTCCCACATTTGTATAATGTGGGAGAGAAGTTTTGCTTGCTTGCAGATACCTTTGGTTTTGAAGAATTTCAATAACCCACATTCCCGCAATGCAGTCAAGGTCTCTTGGTCGTCTTCAGCCAATAAATCATCCGCTTCATGCTCCCTTTCTTTCCAGCTAACCATTTTTCCTCAAACAAGTTGCAAACACCTGCAAAAAGTCACAAGAAGCATTCATTAATAAATTAATAACTTGATCTCAAGAAAAATTTGAGGAAAAATCCTATTTTTCTTCCCTAATGCTCGCCACTACCGCACTTGGGGGAAACATGACTGCGCAGTAGTCCACACTACCGCACCCCCATTTAGCACTAAAATGCGGCATTGTTACACAGTACCACGCTTCCCGATACAACGACCACGCGGTATTATGAAGGGCGAAAAAAGCCTCTTAGGGCCTGTCTAAAAATTAATTTTTACCTACTGAAATCAAGTTTTCGACCCATGAAATGAAAGAGGGGCTTGAAATCTCTTACCTGGCACAGACGGCTGTTGAAATGGTGCTCCAGATCTCCCGATATGGACTCTTGAAGTTTGCCCTCCAATGGATGAAATTTCCTCTTTTAGCAATGAACAAGTGAAATGGTAATTTTCCACATTTACCTCTTGCTTATATAACTTTTTCACTTAATTTTTACTCATTATTTTATCCTGTTAGGTTAAAACTCATTTCACATTGCTAATATTTGGTTCCATGAGCCTTTTTTGACAGGTTCTCCTTAAAGATGTTCACACTGGCATTTATTCATTTATTCGACCTTCATTTTGAGCCTACTTTATCTTTTTCGCGCTCTGGATTAAAACTTGAAAAAGATTCCAAGCGCTTTTTACACCCAGGTCATGCTTTTCAAACTCAAGTAAACAATGTCGAGCTTAGTCAACTTTACTCGTGCTCGTTAAACGATGAGGAAAGTATTATTTTGGTTGTATTTTATTCTTTTTTTCGGACCAGAATAATTAAAAATTACAAAAAGACCATTGGAGTTCTTTTTAAAGCCCTTTTCAAGACTCCCTCATTTTGAAAAGATTGCCAAGTGATCTTGTCTCTTTCACACTTGTAAATTATTTGAAAGGTCGTCTATTCGGTGATAGGTTACCCCTTTTTCGGCCCGTTTAGACTATTTACGAGAAAGGTATACCTCAGTCAACTTTCGACTGGGAGAGTTCTCTCGAAAATTGTTCTACACTTTTTCGGGATCGAGGGACTAAATTTACGAAAAATTACACTTTGGAGCCTTCTTTAAGTTTTTCAGGCTCTCTAAATGTGAAAAACTACCGAGTTTTCCTTCCTTGGAGTCGTTAAAATTTGACATCGAAGGACCCACCTTGGGACGAACCCCTCCTTTCTCAGGTTCGTAAAACATGTGAGATCGGACTCATCTATGAGATGAGCTATACCGAGCATCTGTTATCCTCTTCAAGCTCGTAAAACAACAAAGAGGTACTCATCCATCATGTCAGGGGAAAATGGGAAACAAGTCGAGTTTATTTTGTTGGCAGCTTGTCATTCATTACCTTTGAACATGGCATGCGTCTGTCCCTTATCTATTTTTGGGTATCTAGTCTTTCTGAGTTATGGTCATCATCCCGAGTTGTCTCTTTGGCCACGAGCCTACTCGTTTGGTGTCTATCCTCTGCTATCAATAATCCCTGCTGCCAGGTCCTGCTTCATGCCGTTATATGTTCAAAGGTTTGCATTTTTCAAAGTCATCCATTATGTCAAACCTCCCCTGTGTCAGTACATGTTCTATTATTTCATCGTTCCATACTATCTTTCATTCCAGTTTTGTGTCGACGATGTGGGAATCATTCTGGCCCACCTTTGACGAGTCTATTCCTGTCGACGCCAAATCACTATCCAGGAATTAGACTTAGGAATCAACCACTAGTACCTTGGTACCTGCATGCCTCAATGGCAGGTTTTCTCGTGTTCGACAGTAGGTTTACATCATTGACCTCTGATCGAACGATCTCTTGAATGCTCGACATCAACTCATTTATTCGCATTTCGTTGAGATGTACAATAGATACCTTGGGGATCATTGTCATTTTTGGTGATTTCCCTCGCATTTGTTAACGGTTCACATCATTGACCGGTAATCAAATGGTTTCTACCATGTTAGACTTCAACACCTTGTAATCACATGGCTAGATTCGTATCATTTGCGATTGAGTAGAAGACCCTGGATGCACCTTTGTACTTTGATTGCATCCAAGTTGCGATGGAGATGTCCTCTGTATTGTCACACAGATCCACTTTTGTATTGGTCATGGCTGTGTCATTTCTGTCTCATGGATCTACGCTTGTTCATAGTAGCCATGATTTGTCTACAGTCTATATCATCTCAGTACTCATGGATCTACAATGTATTGGTCGGAAGCCATGCTTTGATTCATTTGTTTCCGAGCATGGGGATGCCCGCCTCGGTGGTATATCTGACATTTTGTTTCTGTTTCATCTCCTCGATGCTATCTCCGCACAGTATTTGTAAAGTATTTTGTCCATCAGTCTCTTCTGACCTCACACTTTAGGGAGCATTTGTTATACCTCTATATTTCATAGTCAAAACCTTTGACGACACTTCCCCTACTGCTTAAAACACCCAAAGGAGAAAAGTGATGAATGATCCATAAAGACAAACCTGTCATGTCAGGAAACAACCCAACTGAGACCTCATCTACCAGCACTACTGCTCATTGATCATTCTTAGAGGCGTGGTAGTCTCCACTACCGCACTATGCTCTTTCCCTGTTGCGTGGTACTACCGTGTTATGCTCAACTTCATGGGCCCGGAGTCCTTTTTTAGCCCTTTTTCCATGGCTTGTGAGATTTTGATCTTCGAGAGATTTTTGGGGATTGGCATCTTCGATTCGATCCTAACTCACCCTCTCATATTAGTGGGTCTAATCCACTAAACACTCCCAAGATCCATTCTCCTCTCTTGTTGGTTAACCCTCCTACACACTATAAGAGAGAGGCCTTCCATGAGAAAAGGGGAGGACTCTTTGAGATATCAAACCTATGGTCTTAGATCTTTGTGGAGATAGCTAGAGGAGAAAGCACTTGGAGATGGGAGTTGGCTTGGACATCAAGCAACCATTGTAAGTAACTTCAAGTTTGCAATAAATTATAACTTGTCTTGTTTCCCAAATTGTGTGTGTTGATCTTGTTTCAATCATATGATTTGTTTCTGTTATAGATTTAGATTCTAACATATATTTCAAGTTGATAGAAAGATTGTATGTGCTTGTACCTTGGTTCATTCTAACAGGTTCATTCGCGAGGACTTGAGGATTGGAGCAACAACTAGGATGAGCGATTAAATCAAAGGTTAGTCAGATCTCTTCCATTTCTTTCAGTAGTATAATCTTGAAGCATTTGTTTGGATCTAGGAATTCAAGGTAGCATTTTTTATCTTTTTGTATTAGTTTGAATTCAGTCAAGTCTACTTTAACCTAAGAGAGTTTCTGCCTATCTATAGGGAGAAATATCTACAACAATGAGGAAAACATAACACTCAAAAGACTGAAGATACAATGACAGTCATTTCATAAGTCCAACTTCGTCCTAAGAAAATATTGTAATCCATTGGGGCATTGAGCACTTCCACCTATGCATAAATTTTTTTTCTTCCTAATTCAACAAGAAAGGAAGGAATTATTCCATTGAAAGATGTAAGCAAGGTAGGTGATGGAGAAAGTTTTGGAGAACCAAGAATAGTTTGTCCAATAGTATTTGTGGAATGAAACACATTAATTTGGAAGGAAACATGATGGGGAAGGTGAGGTTTGACATCAGATACATCAAACTTAATAACTTGAGCATTCAAGGAACCTTGAATTCTAATAGCAGACAATGAACCACTCTGTTGCAAAGGGAAAATTTGGAGTGCATCGAGGGACAACATGGCACAAGGATTTTGAGCTAAGTTTTCAACAATAGAATAATTGTGTACAACTCTAACATTTGGATTGTGTGATTCTCTATTATAAACACTTTTGGTATTCTAGGCATTGTCTCTCTCGCATGCTTCTCTATATGAAGAGGGTCATGTGGTTGAGGATTCTCTTTGTCCTTAGAAGAGGACTCAATGTTACCATAATATTTGGATCGAGTTTATAATAGAACATTTGAATCAACCATATGGATGAAATATTGATCGGATGAGGGTGCACTTTGCATTCCACCTTGCATGTTTCCATGAGCAAGATTGGAAGAACCTGAAGCCATGTGCTGTCTATGAAAATCCTCACATCAGATCTAAGAGATGATGTATACCTCACAAGAGTAATTATGATTAAGCAGGAAAATAGAAGAAGAGTGAACAATACAGTATAATGAGTGTCATGTCCCCTCCTATCATACCAGCATGATGCATGACAGAGAGGATCATGATGCTAAAACCAGGCATCTAGCCCCATATCCATTTAAATAAAAACTCATTGATAAAAAGACATATACATGTGCATGTTATAGAAACACAGCGGAATTAAAAATCATGTTTAATATCTAATATAAATTCAACATTTCTGTGACAACCATTAAATAAAGACATTGCAGAATTTATAAAAGAGAATACTTATCTTAACAAAGTAGTCCCAAGCAACCAGCTATGCATCTGCAACGTTCCACCCAACCATAGGCCAGCGGTGCTTATCAACCTCTTGATGCAACTGCCACCCCCGAGCTGGGCATGATCTCTACAAGGAATCAGGGAACAACAGACTCACACATAGCCAAGCATACACCAATATGAGCCAAGCCAATCTACATTTGGGTTTATCAGGCTGCTAGGAAATGGAAAGGAAGAATTGCTAAGCTAGTGAGCTCAAGCACAGAGCCAGGGATACCTCTATAAGATCTATCTAACTTGGCACCCACAATACCTACACACCCCACTCAAGGAAGTATTCCCTTCACCAATTCACAGTCCCTTGGGCCATACCTTCCAATTCTAGAGTGTCCCAGGTGTGCATAGAAGAGTAGCCAGCCCTCTTGATCTTCTTGAGAGGTTATTCTCCCCACTAGGTTTATCAAGCCAATTCTGTCCACTACCACTCCAAATATTTTGCTCACGGGTTCAAACCAAACCAAGGATGGACATAACAGCAGAACCACAATTATTGGGCATGATAAAAACGTTTTTACAGTGGGATGTCCAAAGAGGGGGTTTCTACCAATTCAAAAAAATGTGGGAAATCCCAAAAACGAAATGGAAATTGGGGAACTACCCTGGAGAGCAGAAATCGTTTTCAGAAAAATGCCCATGGGTATTTTGGGGCAAAAAACGACTTCCATCATAGTCCCAAATCGTGGCCCTTCTCTCCCAGCTGCTGTATCATGCAAAAACGAGCTCCCAGGCATGGAAAATGTAGGAAAAATGGTGAAAAATGTGATGGGGAAAGCCCCAGTAGTTCAGACTACGTGAGAGAGGAAAGACTATCTGTTCAGAATGGATTTGGGCACCATTTCGTGGGTGTTTTCTTGCCCAAGGAGACAAAATACAATTTCCCAGGTTGATGGCTTGCCCATACACGAAATTGGCTTCCATACCTCTTCATTCCCAAGGCATTAACTACCTCAACCAATTCTTGGAAGAATTAAATGATTGGGTCCATAACCCAAAATGGGTAGTTGGTGGTTTATGGGTTTTCTTATTGACACATGGATTAACACCATTGGCTCAAGGGTTTGAATAATTTCCCTCCCTATTCCTTGTAGAATCATGCCCCCATCTCTTTGTTGCATTGCATAGCTAGTTGTGGGTATTTCATTAAAATCCGTATTTACATGATGTCTTAATTACATTGTGCTTATCTAGCACAAGAACCACATGCATCTATTTTTAATTGCCGATACATAAAACGCTAAATCAATGGTGGGGCCTTGGCCTTGAGCTCCTCACCATGATTAAATAACAATATTTACATCATTTACGATTTAATGCAAAAAGGGGGTCAAAATGGGGACATTACAATGAGCAACAGAATAATATGGTACAGTAGAACTCAGATAGAAGCAATAATACATCACACACACTAATTAATTAATCACAGTATGGACAAATAAATAGTACAATGGTAGAGAGGATTCAAATGCCTAAGGTGGTAATTCGAATTAGCCTCTCAGAGTGATCATAAGATCAATAGAGTGTCATTGGAGCACAATTAGGTGTCCTCATGATCATCGGAGCACAACTGGAAGTCTTCATCATCATCAGTGGAGTCATCAATGCTCAAGTAACTGTCAACCATCAGTCAAACTAACTCTGGTAGGTGTAACTGAGTGTAACTTAATGTAACTGAGTGTAACTGAGTATAAACTGAAGACAAATGGACTGGTAGGTGAAGAAAGGCGAGTTGCTCCCTAAAATCAAGGAAGAAGGGTGCATTAAGAAATTGGAGGGCTAAAACTGAATAGTGATAAGCTCCTGGGGGCTGGATAACTGAGGGCTAGGTGCTGGACTGATGACTGGGATGCATGCAAACCCTAGAAGTGCATGCATGACTGAAAATGTAAATGATCAAAATACTGTTGGGACTAGGATGGAGTATAGGAATATCCTAACACCCCCCCTTAATCCATCCTGGGCTCTGGTAACTAAGACCAAAGGTCACCCAATACAATGAATAATAACAATCAATAAACCAAGGAAGTGGGAAAATTTCATGGGAAACATACCCCCTCCTCAAAAAACAGACTGTAAGGCACACACAAAAATAAATGCTCCAAACTCAAGCAGGTGTGATGCTTGGTCATAAGTATGGAGGTATCTTCTTCTTGGTAAGAAGTGGATCATGCTCAAAAAACATGTGCTTGTACTTGCTCTTCAAATCGAATGTGATGAGAACAAATCCAAAAGTATGAGGATGATCCTTGAACCTGTGATTTGAATCAGCTGAGGTAGGATCAAAATCATGAATATGCAGTTAATCCTTTGTCTTCTCCTTTGAACCATCATGGGTGAGATTATGCCAAAAAGAACCATCAAATAATAATTGCTTGAAATCCAAATCAGATTTAAGACTTGAAGAATAGTTTCTTGAGATCTCCTTTGAACCAACAGGGGTGAGATCAAAACTATCATATGCATGAGAAATTTTCCCAAGCAGTAATTTCTTAGAACCCAAATTAGATACAAGACTTGAATCATGATTTCTTGAGATCTCCTTTGAAACATGAGAGGTGAGATCAAAACCAGTAGATGCATGAGAAATTATCCCATGCGAATGGCCATGGCCATATTCTTCAATGACCTTCTGAAAGCATGGAATTATGATCATATAGTAGTATAAAAGAGGAGATAGTTGGCGAGGAGCGAATGCATTACCTTCAATAGTTGTTTTGACCTCTGAAATAATCATGTGATCATGATGCAAACCAACAGACTCTGGTGCAAGAGAGGATTTAGGACCTTCTGCAATATCTAGAGTGTGAGATGGCACAAAAAGAGAAGAAGGTTTGAGCATGAGTGGAGAATCTGCAAGTTCTTTGTCAACAACTTCAATATGAGATGATACTGGTTCATGATCTGAGAGACCATCAAGAGGAGCGAATGCGTCACTTTGCTTACTTTCAAATGGGTTAGGACCAAGTCCTTCATTCTTTCTGCCAAATTTTTCATCCAGGTGAGCCCATAACTCTTTTGGAGTTTCAATATAAATAATGATTGGGAACAATATGTAATCCGGCATAGTAAGCTTCATTCTTCCAATGTGCATGTCACCTTTATTCAACCAGTCAATCTTCTCTTCAGAGGATTCGAACTCTCTTTCAAAATAACAATCAAAGAGATATGGCTCTTCAAATATGCTATTATTTTTGGTTTCCATTCATCATAGTTGAATAGAGAAAGAGGAGTGATTTCTTCTAATTATGGATACATTGAAGCTGTAGAAGACCTGCAAAAACAATAGAGAATACTGCTACAACTGCTGCACTCGAAATCTTGGTAATAACCTACAAAAAACTCTCAAGAATGGAGATAAACAATACTCTCAACATGCTCTAATACCATGTGAAAATCCTCACAACATATCTAAGAGATGATGTATACCTCACAAGAGTAATTATGATTAAGCAGGAAAATAGAAGAAGAGTGAACAATATAGTATAATGAACAACAGAATAATATGGTACAGTATAACTTAGATAGAAGCAATAATACTTCACACATATCCGATTGGAAGTTGGAAGTGATTGAGAAATAAAATTGCAAAATCATGAAAGAAACGATAGGATGAACCAGGTAACTCAATTTATTATTTCTTAGCTTATCCAGTGAGTGCATGTTGAAGTAGTATTAATCATATCGAATCATCATTGAGGGAATTAGAATAACACCACAAATGAAAAGTAGTGACATGATCTTTTGGGTCATATCCAATATTTCGTTCAAACTTTAGAATATTTGAAGGAAGCTTGGTTGGGACCAAAGGCCAATTTGGATCATGACACACTGGGTCATTCATCAATTTTGACAAATCTAGTAAATTCAAAATTTTCCAGAAAACGGAGTACTGTAGGTTGTGTGGAAAAAGTATTTGCATACAAAGCATGCACAGAGAAGTTTCCACTAGCAGTATTTCCAAAAGATTGGTAATATTCCCCCCCTACCATATATTGTGAATGGAATGCTCCTTGAAAATATTTCCATTGATTCTGTAAAGGGTTACCCCTAACTAGATTACCTTGTAACCAATTCCATTGACCTGAGAGGAGTTCCCCCCTATTGGAATTCCAATTGAAGGGATGAAAGTGAGAAGGGATTAGAACTAACAGGAATAAAGGATGATTGAAAAACACCACTCATTTGAGTATTCTATCCTATAAATGGATTCTCTCCTGAAATAGGTCTAGTGTATTGGAAAGGTCCACTCCTTACTGTAGGGGTAGATGGGGGAATATCCCCCCTATTCCAAGGAAAACCTTGGAAAGGTATCAAGGAACCTCCTATTCCAGTAGTAGGATTTGAAAAACACGGGTGAGAAGTCATAGGAATATGAGAAATACTCACGACCATCATCCCATATGTAAAAATACTTGACCCAAAAGGTGAGGATAATGAAGAACTCAAATATTGAGTCACTGTAGATCCCACAGGAAAAATACTATTAACAAATGTAACAATAGTAGTTGTACTAGCTTGTGTTTCATTTGAAATTTTGGAACTAAATCAAGGGGGAGGTAATCCCCTTATAACTATGCCCGATGTAGGGGTATGCATATCACCAGATCCAATCCCTTCTTTCGAACTATTCATGATTAGTCATCTACTTATATGGTAAGCAAATGTTCCTAGTTCCAAATAACTTGGAATCTGCACAAGGAGTGGATTGTCAGGTCCAGTTAATTGAGGGTTAAAAGGTCTAACAAAGCCTTCATATTAAATATCTTCTACCCTAGTAACTTCTAATGTAGAAGTGTTAGTTCTTACAAGTTTGACTTCATCAATTAAATCAATAGAACCTGCTCGCTCAAAAGAATCAGTTGTGCTTAATCGACGCCTATGAGGAGGAGATGGAGGATCCACTTTGATCATAGAAATATTATGGATCCTCCTAGATCGACAGAGTGGTTTATCTTCCACCCTAAATGAATATTTAAAAAATATTCAAGATTAAGTCCAACTAAACACAGAGAGAACACCACTAGCAAAAATACTAAAGATATAAAATTAAGCAAATAAGGGCCTTTCGAAGCTAGGTATAAGTTGATTAAATATTGAAACCAAACAACAAATGTGTGAGAAGTAGTTACCAAGACCCATGCTAAAATAATTTATTGGTGCAAGTATCCCAGAAAGGTATGGGGCGCCCTTCAAGAGTACTGATAGTTTGGTTCAATGTATGACTTAGGTACCATAGGAAGCCCTCTACAGTCACCTAGGTGGTCTCTAGGAAAAGAAACTAAGGTTACCAATTTGTGGTCAGCCTCCGAGGGAACAATCGATGGTAGGGATCTACATATGCATAGGGAAGCTAATCCCGAAGATTCAAGAGTACCATCACCACAGAGGGCCCAAGGTAGTACAAATGAAACCCTCGTACACACAAAATCCATAGATGCTCAATTAAGTATTGGAGGGGTAATATCCTCAACTTATCCTCACACCACCTCATATTTGACTCATGTTTGAGAGGATCTTCTGACCACACCTATACAAAAATTGGATTTTTTCTATCCTATGTAAGAAACCTATGTTCCTAAGTTCAAAAAAGCATTAAAGTATTTGTTATCACCCTAATCAAAATATCTACCCCTATACTAGTTTGTAAACCCTCTAAAATGAAAATCTAATAACTTTTAAATTAATTGCTTAATTAGTCAAATCTCGCTATCTCATTTGGTTAAGGTGTGGGTCTCGTTAGCAAGGGCGACCCAGGTTCAATTCCCCTTAAGGGTGTGCTAGTTGGGAGGAGACACCGAAAATCCAATCAATTAATAGTTGGTGTGGCCCAGGATGGGTGCAATCCTCGGGTGATTTTGATGGCTTAGATTCCATTGGTTCGTGGTTTATTATACCAAAGGACACTCCCACAAATTAGGGAGATTCTAGCAAACAAAAAAAAATGAATCGCTTGATTTTATAGGTTATTTTTTACTTAAGGGGTGTGGAAGTGCAACCGAATGGTATGTTATGACACTTTCAAAAAACAAACACTATAAATGCGTAAAAAGAAAAAAGAATCCTTAACTGAATTTTAGTGAAAAGAAACATGAATGCAAAAAAAATTCAAATGTTTTTTTTTTATGCTTTTGAACTTTAAGAAAATACACAACCTTTCTTTTTCTTTTATAAAAAATGAAAGACAACTACCTTCAAATGATTAAAACAAAAATATACATTTTATGTATAATGTTTGTAAGAAGGAAGAAGTATGTGTATACTAGAGTAAGCTTTGTTTCATAAACATGTTTAATGCACAAAAAATAAGCAAGTATAGAAACAATTCATGAAAACAAACTTCTATTTTACAATATCTTACAACAAACAATCAAAGAAATGCAAAATATTTATGTGTTTTCACTTTGATGATAACAACATTAAATAATAGAAGAGAAAAAAAATGAGATCTTTACAAGATTCAGATTGCAAAATACAGTGATCAATCAATCCAAACAAATAAGAAAATAAAATCTTGATAAAAATATGTCGGCCATTCCTCAAATATTCCTGACCAATCATGTCGGCCTTTCTTATGTCAGTATACAGTGTTGGATATCATAGTTCTACCAAATTATATTAGACTAATGATCTTTTTTTCATATCGGTTGATGTGGGATGCATTAAATCCCTCCTTCTGATGGATCTATTTCTATCGACACCAAATCATCATCTAGGAAATGGATCTATAAACCTAGGAGTTCCTTGGATCTTGCAGTCATTAGTGGCAAGTTTCCTCGCAGATGACAGTGGATATACATCAATGATCCCTGATTATTTGATTCTACAAGTGTTCGAATTTAGAACATATATTCACACTTGCTAGTGGGTACTTAGTACATTGGAGTCCATCATCATTATCGGTGGGTGTCTTCCATTTGTTAACGGTATACATCAATGACCGGTGATCAGATGGTGTTTTATTATGCTTGGCATCAGTTCATTTATTCACATGATATTAACTCATACTATCGTCGGTTTGTATTGACGAACTTGGGAAAAAAAGTTGTATCACTCATCGATGCACTGCCCAAGTTGTGCAAGATTAAACTACCATGTCAAAAGTTCGACGAAGACCTTGTTCTCACACTCATCAAAGTGCATGTTTACACTTCTAAAAAATTTACTTTTGACATGGATCCACTGTGTATTGTTCGTGGACATGCTTGTTTAATGCTGAGCATGGGTATGCCCACCTTAGGAAGATATTGTATATTTGCTAAATTGCTACGTTTGACTTGTAGGTGTTTCCATGAATCCCGCGCCCATGAGCTAATCCTTTTTCATACTTGCTTTGATCAATAAAGAGTGTCAGTATGAAGAGTATCAGTTTCGGTAATGTATTTCATCCCTTAGCTTTGCTTAGGACCTCACACATTAGGGGGCATGTGTTAACAATCAAATTAACACCCTTAACAAAGTGTAAGGAAGAAGCACATTTTACTATGCACCCGCAACATGAAGACGGAAGACAAGTACATAAGAGAACAATCCTCTCTTATCTAATCACTACTTCCATGATGAGAAGGATTGAGTGAAGAAAGAAGGAGCCTAAAGAGACAAGGTTCAGTAATTGAATTGCTCAATTCAAGGCTCAAATCTAGTCTCCATCAGTCAACAGTGAGAAGAAATGCACAAAATTGCATTAATTGTGCTTGAGAATTCTGAATTTGTGACAAAATCCTGGAAATACTATGGAAAGTGGGTTTTTGAGTAAAAAGAATGAAAAATCAAGAAAAGGGATTATCCCACATTGAAAGTTGAAACTTGAGATCCCATTTCCCAATACTATAAAACAAAGGCATTTGGGACATGGTAGAGAAGGACAAAGGGAGAGAAAAGGCATGTTGGGGATCTTTCGAGATTAGAAAGCTCATCTTCATCAAAGGCAAGGATGGAGAAGGATATATCAAAGCAAGGGAGGCTAGAGGTATCTCAAGCAAGATTGTAAGTAAGTCTATTTTCTACTTTGATATCAAATGAAACAATTCAATTTTTCTTCCATTCATGAGTTTAAGTTTTTCTTCTCAAGTTTAGTTTGAATTCATAATGGTTAAAGATATTAGGAAATGCTAGATAATTGGTTTAAGACATTAGGAAATGTTAGATAATTGTTCATTTTTGACGTTGAACCTCACCACTTCATAGTAAGATAGTCAATTAAGTGTAGACACATACCTACCTTAAATGGTATTATCAACAATATCTATATCTATTAAGAACTGCAAGTAATATGATTTCATTCGACTTACCATTTATTCGTGTATGATGCACAAATCAATACTAGAGATCCTTTCAACCAAGCCTCTATGCCTCTCATCCAACTGGTTCCTCCTCATAAAGTCTTCAACAAACTTATGTGCACCATTGGTTCTTTCCAATACCTACACCATATTTTCTTCTGAGACTAAGAGTTGGCTCTCAAAGTCATACAAGTGCTTCCTCTCAACATTGTGTGTGCTACCATAGGTGGTTTCATCCACCATATGAGAATCATGCAAAATCTCATCTAACATTCCATCCCTCTCACTGCTTACTACTTGATCACCAAAAATTTGAGTCTCAATACTAAAGGACATAACCATGCCAAACCTCTCCCCTGAAGTGGCTACAACCTCATTATGACACAAAGGAATATAGAAATCTAAATTGTGATCATACATTTGCATCATATCTTCCTCCTCGTGAGATATAGTTGTGGTGGCCTATTCTTCCACCAAATTATCTGGTTCACACCCAACTGGTGTGTGATTTTCTTCTCTTAGCTATGAATCTCAAGTGGTGAATGGAAATATGATTTATGTTCTTCTTTTGGATATGATCCAAAATAGGTCTCACCACCATCAACATAATCAATCTCCTTTGCAGTGATCTTGAAATCACCAACAAAGAAGTTGGAAGTGAATTCACCTCCCACAATGCCAACAACCTGATGATGGTATACTGGGTCTTCAACTCCGCATGGCTCCTCTTCATATTCTTATTGAAGTAGATTGGTGCAAGCATGCTCTTCCTCATAGGATTCCATAGTAAGATTCACATCTTCCACTTGTGGTTCGCTCTGCTTCACTTCTTCATTAGATTGGAGTGAATATATGCATAAGGATCCACTCTTGTCTTCAAGCAATTCTGCTTCCATGCATTCCTCCTTTAGGAAAATTGATGCTTCTTCATTCTTGGTTGCATTAGGATCAAGTCTATTGGATACTCTTCTTGAATAATAACCAAATAATCTCATAAAAATCCCATTAAGTGGTGTTTTTTGTGCAACTTCGCCTCTTGTCTTCTTGTCTTCTTATTTTCTCTAAGTGGTGGAGCAATTTGGTTCCTTCCTTGATGGTCTATTGTTATTGAGAGAATCCTCATCTACATTCTTAGGCTCAAATATAGACCCACAATTAAAATAATCTTTGAAAGGAATGGCTTGACAAACCTCTTCCCCCAAGTAAAGATATTCCTGGTAATGGTAGGGAAAGTTTTTAATACTTCGATCACATTTTCAAAATATTTCTTAACCATTGAAGGATCATGAGCTATGTCTTATATGTATGTAATGTTACATGTGAAATCATCCTCCTCATGAAAATTGGGAAAACCTTCATCCATGTAAATAACTTCTTCCTCTTCATACTACTCCCAATATTCATCACCCACTGGTATGAGCCTCATAGCTGCAAACTTGAAGATGTGATATGAAATATTCCTTCAACTGAGAGTTTATGGAGCTTTATCTTGCTGCTCACATGTGTAGAGGACCATGCTCTAATACCACTGTAATGTATCCAATCCCCCTATTAGGAAAACTAACTCAAAACTTACAATTTGATATAGATATAATATGATTAACATGCTTATAAGGCTGCAAATAATGTGGAATCAAGGTCAATACTTCGACAACTGCACATTCGGGAGTCCATCACCCCTGCATAAACTACTTTGGCTAGGCCAAAAGATTCAAGGCACTATCCACAGGACTTCTGTGGAAACTCCACTTCTTCTGGTACAGTACTGGAAGTAATAAAAACTTAGTTAATCTAAATTGATTGTCCCCAACATGATATGAACTCAATGTGACTTGGAAATAAAGGTCTAATCGTAAAAATTCCAACTAATTGCAAAAGGGCGAGACTTGGACTATTGAAGGTGATGATTTACAAATAATTTTGAATGGACTATGGAGCTTCCTAATTACTATTTTATAGGTTTGTATTGGATGTAATACATATTAATTAATTAATAGGACCTTCAGATCAAATATTAGTAGTACATTAGACAATAAAAATCATCCAAACACGAAACTAGTCAATTTATCCTTATTAGGGCACAAACATTGAAACAATGAGTTACAAACAACATTAAATGATCACGAATTCTTCAATACAATTGATATATGAGCTCAAACATATGGCATTGAATAGAAGCATGCTTTAATCAGAATTTTAGAGCAACAAATGACAGTCTATTGAAGCCAAACTTACAGAATGTCCATAATCCTTAAGATTTTACAACATAAAAGCAATAATATTGTATCTGAGATTAAAATGAAGTAATTTCACCATTAGATTATATCCATGGGAAGGAAAGGACCATATTACATCTCACTGAAGGCACATGAACAGATGCAACAACTCACAGGGGGCGCAAATGCTCAAATTACCCTCTTGTCTAGCCAAAACATAACACAATCAAAACACTGCTGCTACTAGCTCTTTGCATTCTCTTGGGATTCAAACACTTCATGCTATGGGATGGATCAGATATGAAAATAACACTCTCATGGATGCATTAGAATCTATGAATAATACTGGACATCCTCTTCCTCAAGCATCCAACAGAAGATCTCTCAATCTCTCAACTGGATCAAGGTTTGCAAAGGGGCACATCACCCAATTCTAGCCAGGGGCACATCACCCAATCCTCTAAGATGAAAATATCTCAAGACAAATTCTCAAAGTGAAAAAATATGTGAATAGGTGTGTTCAAACTTCTTTTATTAACCTATGTTAGATTTTATGCCTCCCTTTTTGGACTTGCCATCTAGGAATTTCGAAACATAGGTGTATGTATGTTTGTTTAGGCAAATTGATTTTTCCTTGGATCTACATGCCTTCATGAATTCTCCTTCCTTGGATAAAATTGGCCTTTGTATATTTCTTGGATCCTTTTTGCTAGCTTTCTTCTTTTTACTAAACTTTCATGAACTATATCTTCCAAAATCAAGAAACTTCTGCCCTTTTAGCTTTTCTACTACTTTTCCTTCTTTTTGTTGCTTTCTGTCCATTTTTTCCGAGGAGACAAATCATATCCCTTATCCTCATCCTATGCGCCCTCTTGCGCCACCTAATCCATGGACAACTCATAAATAATTATTAGAAATATTAAATAAAACAAAATTTAGGCCCACCATCAATTAATTATTTACATAATGTAAAAAAATTGTTAACATTAACCCCCTTAGTAATTTATTTAATTATTTTCCACTAGGACCCATGTAAGTTGAATGGGTTGGTGGTGGAACATGGTGTTATAAAAAATGGGGACATTATAAATGAACATGAAAAGACATCACAAAATTCTTTAAAAATATCAGTATATATATGAACTTCTTCTTTAGAATAGTTTTCACCAATATACACATTTTACACAACATCAAGATTGCTAGAGATATCGATTGGAATGGTTTATGAAATTTTTCCCATATTACCTTCAATATATACTCTTTTTTATCCAAGTGATTCAACATCGATTAAAATATTTAGGTATATTCAAATGAAACTCTCCACTCTCTATTTTATCAATGGATAGAAGAAAATAAGAGTGATGATGTAAGGCATCCCAAGGATTATTAATCCCTATAAGATCTTCTAGGATAGCCTTGTCTGAAGGAAAGAATGTATCAATATAATCGAAAGAATTGGAGGAATCAACATCCCACATTGGCTCAGTAATATGATATGAATCTTCAACAACTAAAGAATCAGTGTCCATGGTAGTATTTTGAATTGCTTGATAAGCCACTTAGGATATAGACAAAGGTAAAATCATACAAGAATGATGAGATTCTTCCACCGAATCAGATGGATAAGGAAGAAACCAAGGATCATCAAGATATGATGTCCAATAGAATCTACTTGAGTAATATGAACTTCCTCATCAAGAAAAATATGAGCATAATTGATATAGAAAGTAGGAGCTGGGAAATTAAAAGTTACCATTAACGAAGGATGCATTCCCACTCCTATATTATCTATCATTGGATGAGATTTAACAATACATGGAACATTCGATCCTATAGGTGCATTAGGATTATTACAATTGAGTGATAATTAATCGATAGTAACAATTTTTCCTTCACGGGGAAAACATAACATTCAAAAGACTGAAGATATAATTGCAGTTATTGCATAAGTCCAACTTCATCCTAAAAAAATATTGTAATCAATTAGGGAATTGACCACTTCCACCTATGCATAAACGTTTTTTACTCCCAATTGAACAAGAAAGGAAGGAATTATTCCATGTGGCCTGGAAGACCGTCCATAAAAAACTGTAAGCAAGGTAGGTGATGGAGAAAGTTTTGGAGAGCCAAAAGCATTCCAACAAGACAGAGCCATAACACAAGTTGATGAACCCTCATCCAAAATAGTTTTTCCAATAGTGTTTTTGGAATGAACCATATTGATTTGGAAGGAATAATGATAGGGGAGGCAAGGTTTGACATCAGTCACGTCAATGTTGATAACCTGATCGTTCAAGGAATCTTGAATTCTGATAGTAGATAATAAAGCACACTGTTGCAAAGGGAAACTTTGGAGTACTTCAATAGTCGACATGGAACAAGGAGTTTGAGATCAGTCTTCAACAATAGAATAGTTGCATACATATCTAACATTTGGATTGTGTGATTCTCTATTATAAACACCTTTTGGTATTCTAGCTGGCATTGTGACTTCTGCATGCTTCTCTATATGAAGAGGTTTTTGTGTTTGAGGATTCTCTTTGTCCTTCGAAGAGGACTCGGGGTTATCAAATAATTGGCTCGAGTTGATAATAGAAAATTTGAACCAACCATATCGATGAAATATTGATGGGATGAGGGTGCACTTTGCATCCCCCCTTGCATGTTTCCATGAGAAATATTGGAAGAACCAGAAGCCATGTGTTGTCCTTGTGGAAATGGATTGGTTAAAACAACATGTTGTTGCTTTTGATTCAATAACTTATGAGCTTTTTTTATCAAAAGGCATTGATGAGTAAGATTATCTCCCTTGTACTAGGTTGGCAGGTGCGGGAGGGGTCATTTTTTACCCTAGCGGAAATAGACAGATAGAGTTTGCTTGGGGACTTGGGAAAGCTACAAACAACAACACGGAATGGCTTGCATTAATCAAAGGGCTTGAATTAGCTGCTATCCTGGGACTGAAAGAACTAGTAATTTTCGGCGACTCCATCCTTGTAATCAGGGAGGCTAGAAATATAACCTTGAGCTTCAATGAACCTGCCTCTAAGAATCACCATATCTTCAAGAATATTATAATCGATTTTAGTGCCATTAAGCTCCTGCACATCCTCCGAACAAACAACCATGTAGCTGATCTTATGTCCAACAAAGGGGTTCTTATTGATTATGGGTATATTGCTCTTAATGACAATGTTATTAAAAAAAGTTGGATGCCCTAATCCTTTCACAAATTTTTCTTTATCCCACCACCTTTTTATTATGATCCTCACTCCTTATCCCTCCCACTTGGACTTTAATTCTAATCCCCTATGTGGCACTTCAACTCTTCCATCTCCCAACCGTTCTGACCATGCATTAATGCCATGGTGGTTTACATCCTTCCCTCCTCGACCTTGGCGTTGGGATGGCATGCGTTATTTAACCCTATCCTCCTTTCAAACTCTTGCATTCTCACACAACTTCCTCATGTCTTTTGTCTGGTTAACTTTGTTTCAATTTCGGGCTCTCTGTGTAATGGGTGATTTACCCTCTGCATTACTCCTAGCATAATCTGCGGGTGATACTCCTGAATCCAGTCATCTCCCTCCTCATTGACTCCTCTATCAAACATCATTGTCTGCAGCTCCTCCCTCCCCCTCCCACCTGCAGAATTTCAGCTTACTCTCTCTAGAAAATTCCAGAAAATCCCTCCTCTCCCACACCCTTAACCTTGCTGCTGCTGAAGACAGTTTTGGGATGGAAAATATGGAGGAGCAGCTTCGACATCTTAGGTCCGATAATGCAGAGCTGAAGAAATCTTTGGGAAGGATCTACACTCTGGTTCAATATACCATCACCGAAGTCAGAAACGGGAATACCCTGATGAATGGAAGAATTGGCACCATCTTTGAAACTCTGGATTATGCGGTTCTTAGCATCTCAAATATTGACTCCAAAACTGATGACAACAACAGGAACATCATTGATGTGGAAGGGAAAATTGACAAGCTCAGTGAAGATGTTAGTCGCTGCCTCCCATCCATTCAGGACAATGAAGAATTGGATACTGGCAAGTAGCACGACCCCTTTGTTGAAAGTGTCCCTGGACCTCCAACACAGCGTTATGGACGTCGTTGAGACTTCACAACTCCTTGGTTTTTTGCATACTCTGCTATTCCTCTTCAGTTTAATGGAAACGCCTCTTTTTTCTTACAGAATAGTATATAGGGTAGAATCTACTCCAGTTAATATTCACCACAATTATGTAGTGACAAACTTTCTTTTCAACAAGCTTATATACTCTGCAAACTCAGCATGTTTTGTTTTGTAATCCTTTTACTTGGGAAATTTGTAAGGAGCTATAGTCTCCATAGAATAGGACTTTTCATAAGCAGTTTCAATTTTGTAAAAGAGAAGCAAGATGACACAGACATTAGCTCTATCAGAGAGGAGTCTTTCTCTTCTGTTTTGTAAACTCACTCTTTTTAATATAAATGACCCTTAACTGTTCTTGTTAAAAAAAAGATTATCTCCCTTGTAAATATTACAAGGGAATTTAACTTTTCTTCGTTCATTTTTAGCCCCACCGACATTATCATTAGGTTTTGGTCTATTAGTGTTATCCTCTCCTTTGTTATTCTTGTTATTCTTTATTCCATCTAGTTTTTGGTTTCCCTTTGGATTACCTCATATAGTATGTACATAAACTGTTTGAGAAGAAGGGTAGGAAGCATCGATAATTTCTCTTGTTGCAGAACGTTGAATAGACATATTTTTCATCTGATTCTAACTGATTTTACATCATAATCTCACACAGAACTAACTACGCCATCACCATACAGTCCTGGTTTTATTTTTCAAGGATCTAAGTTACATCTCAATGCATCTGGTAAAATTTCATATAATAACCCATACTAAGAGTAAATCAAGTCTAACGCTTAGACTTTAAATATGTCTTCTTCTTCCATAGTCACCTCAAAAGTAGAAACATCCTTGGAGATATAAGGACACAAGGATTTTAGAAAACCATTCCAACATGAATTTAGGGGGAATATTATCCTTTATCATCATATTTTTACTACGCCATTCTTGGATGTCATACGAGATGTGGGTAGCTTTATTCTTTCGAAACTATGACAAAAAATCAATATCAACATCATATCAGACTGGAAGTTGGAAGTGATTCAGAAATACAGTTGTTAAATCATGAAAGCAACGATAGGATGAACCAGGTAACTCAATGTACTATTTCTTATCTACTCTAGTGAGTATGTGTTGAAATAGTATTAATCAGATCGAATCATCATTGAGGGAATTAGAATAACACCACAAATGAAAAGTAGTGACATGATCTCTTACATAATATCCAATGTTTCCTTCAAACTTTAGAATATCTGAAGGAATATTGGTTGGGACTAGAGGCCAAATTGGATCATGACACACTAGTTCATTCATCAATTTTGACAAATATGGAAAATTCAAAGTTGTCAGAAAAGGGAGTACTCTAGGTTGCGTGGAAAAAGTATTTGCATATGAACCATGCAGCGAGAATTTTCCACTAGTAGGATATCCAAAAGATTGGTAAGATTTGCCCCCTACCATACCTTGTGAAGGGAACACTCCTTGAAAAGGGTTCCATTGATTATTTAAAGGGTTACCCCCGACTAGATTACCATGTAACCAATTCCATTGATCCTGAGAGGGGTTTCCCCCTATTGAAATTCCAATTGAATGGATGAAAGTGAGAAGGGATTAGACCTAATAGGCATAGAGTATGATTGAAAACCACCACTCATTTGAGTATTCCATACTATAAATAGATTTTCTCTTGAAATAGGTCCAGTGGATTGGAAAGGTCCACTTCCTACTACAAGGGTGGATGGAGGAATGTCCCCCCTATTCCAAGGAAAAACAGCTTGGAAATGTATCGAGGAACCTCTTATTCTAGTAGTAGGATTATAAAAAATCAGGTGAGAAGTCATAGGAATATGAGGCATACTCACCACTGGCATCCCATACGTAAAAATACTTGACCCAAAATATGAGGACAATGAAACACTCAAATATTGAGTCATTGTAGATCCCACAGAAAAAATTACTATTAACAAATGTAAAAATAACAGTTGTACTAGCTTGTGTTTCATTTTACATTTGGGAACTAAAGAAAGGGGGAGATATTGCCCCTATAACTATTCCCGATGTAGGAGTATGCAGATCACCAGATCATGTCCCTTCTTCCGAACTATCCATGATTAATCCTCTACTTATACGGTAAGCAAATGTTCCTAGTTCCAAAGAACTTGGAATCTACATAAGGACTGGATTGTCAAGTCTAGTTAATGAAGGGTTAAAATGTCCAACAAATCCTTTGTATTAAATATATTCTACCCTAGTAACTTCTAATGTACAAGTGCTAGTTCTTACAAGTTCAACTTCATTAATTAAATCAATAGAACCTGCTCGCTTAAAAGAACTAGATGTGGTTAATCAATGCCTCTAAAGAGGCAATGGGGGATCCACTTTGATCAGAGAAAGATTATGGATCCTCCTATATCGACAGAGTGGTTTATATTCCACACTGAATGAATATTCAAAATAGATTCAAGCTTAAGGCCAACTAAACACAAAGATCACACCACTAGCAAAAATTGTAAAGATATAAAATAGGAAAATAAGGGCCTTTTGAAGCTAGGTATAGGTAGATTAAGTAATTCAACCAAAAAAAAAAAGGTACGAGAAGCAGTTACCAAGACTTGAACTAAAATACTTTCTTGGTGCAAGTATCCCAGAAAGGTATGGGACACCCTCCAAGAGTACTGATAGTCTGGTTCAATGTATGCCTCATGTACCATAGGAAGCCCCCTTCAGTCATCTAGGTGGTCTCTACGAAAATAAACTAAGGTTACCAATTCATGATCAGTCTCCAGGGGAGCATTCGATGGTTGAGATCATACATATGCGTAGGCTATCTAATCTTGAAGCTTCAAGAGTACCATCACCACAGAGAGCCCAAGGTAGTACAAATGAAACCCCCGTACACAAAAAATACATAGATGCTCAATTAAGTATTGGAGGGGTAATATCCTCAACTTATCCTCACACAACCTCATATTTGACTCATGTTTGAGAGGAGCTTCTCAACCACACCTATACAAAAATTGGATATTTTCTATCCTATGTAAGAAACCTATGTTCCAAAGTTCAAAAATGCATTAGAGTATTTGTTATCACCCTAATCAAAGGCTCTACCCCTAGACTAGTTTGTGAACCCTATAAAATAAAAATCTAATAATTTTTAAATTAATTGCTTGATTAGTCAAATCTCCTAGCTCATTTGGCTAAGATGTGGGTCTCGTCAGCAAGGGAGACACGGATTCAATTCCCCTTAAGGGTGAGCTATGAGAATTCTATATAGGATCAATACCACAAAATATTTATAGTAGAAAAGTATCTTACAACAAATAAGTCCTCATAAGAATTATTCAAAGATATGAAGAATAAGAAGAAATATTGAGACAAGACCATAAGATAAGGAACTCAATTAATGTAGATATTGATCCACCTAGTGTGATAATATGCATTAGGATTTAGCAACTGAAACAAAACTCACAATCAAACTCACTCAAGAAGTGCATAGAAGAAGAGAAGAATGTAGTCAATAATCACTCATGAACACAAAAAATTTAGAATAGCAGTATAATCATACATCAGCTGTGAGCTGACACTATGAAAACTGAATACAATACAATAAATATGATAATATGTCAAATAGAATTCGAATTAACCAAGAGTTCATTTGAATCATCCTCAGTGTCTAGATTAGATAACATTGGAGACATCATCCAGTGAGCAGTATCAGTCATAAATGGTCAACAGTCAGTCAAATGAATCTAACTAAGTCTAACATAACCATCTCGGCATGAATCAGGGGATGGAGACTCCAAGGAGGGCGCATGAGGCTGTCAGAAGGTCAAGTGGCACTCCAGAACTAGCTAAATAGGAGCTACAGGCAGTTAGGATGAGCAATCAGTGGAAGAACTACTCAATCAAAGCTCTAACTGACTGTTAGACAACTGGTAGGTGAGATGAGGCACTCTAACTGAATGATAACTTGTGGTAGGTGAGAAGAGGCACACATGTCATGCAAAAGAGTCAAATAGGGTGCGTTAGGTAGGTAGGAGGGCTACTGGGGGATGAAGACAGGCTCTAGGGAGATGAAATTAGGATCTAGGTGCTGGGAGGACCATCAAAATGATGACTGGATGCATGCAATTGCATGCATGATGACTGGATGCATGCAAAATGCATGCAGGCATGCAAAAATGAAAAATGATGGAGAGAATATTCCAACACCCCCCCTCAAGCTATACTATGAGGTAGTAACTGAAGAACTAAATAGTAGGGCCTTGGTAACTAAGACCAAAGGTCACCCCATACAACAATCTAAAAAATAAATGAGGAAAGAGGGAAAACCCAATGGGAAGAAATCCCTCCCTCAAAAATAGACTGAAGGATGCTAATGTAGCATGTCATCACTCACCCCTGAAGGAGGCAAGTGTCCTTCGTTTCCGAAGAAGGATCGATTGATCTAAAATGGATCAATAATGTGAGAAGGATGAAACCTTCCATTCTGAAAATCTGATCTGGTTCTTCTCTGATCATGTGGATCACCAACCAAATCACCGATAGGTTGGAGAGTAATGGCTTCCCATCGAGGAAGAGGAGGATCATCAGGTTCTTGTGGAACTGGATCTCCCATTCGCTCATCTTCATCATCAGTTTCTAGACCTCCAGGTTCTTGTGGATATGCGTCTAGCATTGCCTCAACATCATATCCATCTTCAAATTTTGAATATGAAATCTCATGCAATGAAGCATCGCTCTCTTGATCATCAGTTTCTAGACCTTCAGGTTCTTGTGGATCTGGGTCTAGCATTCCCTCATCATCATATCCATCTTCAAATTTTGAATATGAAATCTCATGAGAAGAAGAAAGGGCAACTTGCTCATCATCACATCCAAACTCTGAATCTGAAATCTCATATGAAGAAGCAAGTGCAACTGGCTCATCATCACATCCAAGCTCTAAATTTGAAATATCATGTGAAGAAGCTTTGCTCTCTTGCTCAAGCATGGTGGGATCAAATCCAAAAATGTGAATATCATGAAACTGTTTCAGAATGTGTATGTAGTCCTTTGATATGTCCTTTGAACCATCATAGGTGAGATCATTATTGTAATGTCCCCATTTTGACCCCCTTTGTATTAAATCGTAAATGATGTAAATATTGTTATTTGATCATGGTGAGGAGCTCAAGGCGAAGGCCCCACCATTTATTTAGCGTTTTATGTATCGGCAATTAAAAATAGATGCCTATGGCTCTTGTGCTAGATATGCACAATGTAATTAAGACATCATGTAAATACGAATTTTAATGAAAAAACCCACAACCGGCTATGCTATGCAACAAAGAGATGGGGGCATGATTTCAACAAGGAATAGGGAGGGAAATTATTCAAACCCTTGAGCCAATGGTGTTAATCCATGTGTCAATGAGAAAACCCATAAACCCTCAACTACCCATTTTGGGTTAGGGACCCAATCATTTAATTCTTCCAAGAGTTGGTTGAGGCAGTTAATGCCTTGGGAATGAAGAGGTATGGCAGCCAATTTCGTGCATGGGCAAGCCATCAACCTGGGAAATCGTATTTTGTCTCCTTGGGCAAGAAAACACCCACAAAATGGTGCCCAAAGCCATTTTTCTGATCAATCAGTCTCTCCTCTTTCACGCAGTTTGAACTACTGGGTCTTTCCTCATCACATTTTAAACAATTTTCCTGCATTTTTCCATGGCAGGGAGATCGTTTTTGTGTTACACAGTGGCTAGGGAAGGAGGACCATGATTTGGGACTGTTATGGAGGCCGTTTTTGCCCCAGAATGTCTATGGACGTTTTTCTGAAAACGGATTTGGCTTCCCAGGGTTATCCCCCATCTTCCAGTTTCGTTTTTGGGTTTCCCACGTTTTTCTGAAGCTAATGAAAACCCCATCTTTGGGCATCTCACTGTAAAAACGTTTCTTCATGCCCAACACTTATACTTTTGTTGTTATGTGCATCCTTGTTTTTGGTCTGAACGTGTGAGCAATAGATTTGGAGTGGTAGTGGACAGAATCAGCTTGATAAACCTAGTGGGGGAGACAACCTCTCAAGAAGATCAAGAGGGCTTTGGCTACTCTTCTATGCACACCCTGAGAGCACTAGATGGGGAAGGTATGGCTTGAGGGACTGTACAGCAGTGAAAATAATACTCCCTTGTGCTGGGTGTGTAGGTATTGTGGGTGCCAAGCTAGATAGATCTTGTAAGGTTATCCCTGGCTCTGTGCTTGATCTCACTAGCTTAGCAATTCTTCCTTTCCATTTCCTAATAGCCTGATAAACCCAACTATAGTTTGGCTTGGTTGATTTGGTGTATCTTTGGGCTATGTGTGAGTCTGTTGTTCCTTGATTCCTTGTATAGATCATGCCCAGCTCGGGGGTGGTAATGTGTGGAGATACTGGTGACCACGACTGGCCTATGGTTGGGTGGAATGTTGCAGTTGCATAGCCAGTTTCTTGGGACTACTTTGTTAAGATAAGTATTCTCTTGTGTTAACTTTGCAATTATTATTTGATTAATATCTTGAATATATGATGAATGTGTTATTGATATTATTTCCGCTGTGTTTTACTTATAATTATACATCCCATATGTCTTTTATATTATGTGAATGCTTAGTTAAAAGTTTATGGGGCTAGATGCCCGGATTTAGTGTCACATCCTCTCTATCATGCTGGTATGGTAGGAGGGGACATTACAATTATCAAAAGAAATAGGACAAAATGATGATGGATCCTTATCAAGATCACTGGTGGATGCAGTAGTGGTGGCCCATTTTGAAATAGGAGTTGAACCAATAGGTGCTAGATCTTCAGGTTCTTATGGATATGGATCTAGCATTCACACTTCTTCAAGAGTGCTCTTTTTCTCAATTTCCTTTGGTGGATCTGTTCCTTTCAAGCAACCTTTGAAGGTGCCATGAGCAAACTTGCCATTTGAAAGACCTTCAACCACATTTTGAGCTTGCAAGTTTTGTAAATGCTTGTAGTTGAGATGAGACAGCCTACTCTCTTCATTTGCATGAGAGTGAAGAGAAGACTGCTTTGAGAGAGGTAAGAAGTGTGAAAACTCATAGAGTTTTGTCTTATGATTTGCAACTCCTTTTGCAATGATTTTCCCTGAAACCATGTGTTGTACTTCGACTTCATTTGGAGAGAAGATCACTCTCTTGGGCTCTCCAGTATGAGTCATTTGGTACAATGAAAGTAAATTTGCTGTGAGATAAAGAACATAAAGCACAACAGAAAAGTAGCCATGGTCAAGATTGATTCTTCCAATCCCCCGAGAGGAGACTTTTGAATCATTGCCCAACTTGATGGAATGTCCAACTGAGCATTCGAAGTTGGAGAAGAGATATTTAGAGGAAGAAATATGTCTTGATGCTCTTGAATCTATGATGAATGAGGATTCTGTTGATGCACTTGCCATGAGAGCATGGCATCTTTCTTTGTCCTCAGATCTAGAAGGGTTGGAATCAGTATCTTTCTTCCTTGCACATGCAGGTACAGGGAGATTGTTCTTCTCAAGTAACTGAGCCATCAAATCTATAGTCTTCTTCATGCAAGAACTCTTAGGGTGGAATCCTCGGTGACAATATGTGCACTTGGATCTCTCCTTCTGAGATTGCATGGTATTCTTTGAGTTTGAAGCCCCATCTGACTGATATGGAACATATTTTGGCTTTGTATCATTTGATCTCTTTTAAGAAAAAAATTTATTTCCTTTTGCATTCTCTCTTTTGGCCTCATCAGCTGTAAGGGCCAAATCTAAATTTGGTTTTATCATTTCCCTGGAGATTAACTTCTCCTCCTCTTGTGTGAGAGATTGGATGAAGTCATCAAGTGAGGGAAACTTCCATTTTCGAATGGACATCTTAGCTGACTAAAATGTGGAGACAAAAACTGAGAAGTTTGGCCCCAACTTTGAGAGAATGGAAAGAATGAGTTGTTTGTCTTCTTTCACTATCTCATATCTCTTCAACTGTGAAATCAAGCTTTTGAAATTGGTTAGGAAAGCATTGATGGATTCTAAGCTTTCAGGACTCAATGAGATGAGTTCATTCTCCAATTTATGACCTTTCAAATCATCTTTTTGTACAAAGAGGGATTCGAGCTTGTCCCAAACATCTTTTGGAGATGTTAGATCGATGACATGGAAGTGAATATCTTCATAAATTGAGAGAAGAAGTAATCCTACTGCTTCATCAAGCCTATCCAAGTACTTGGATTTCTCTACTACACTGAGAGGTTCTACCATAGTTCCATTTAGTATCCTGGTGAAGCTCTTGGATATCATGAAGAGATCCATCTTGGCCTTCCATTCAACATAGTTGGAAGAATTGATTTTTAGATCCATCTGAGCAGTGGAGTTCGAATTGAAGAAGAATTTGAATGGGTGAATAAACCTGCAAAATAAGAAGATTTTTGTTGAGGGAGATTTTCTACACTTCGAATGAACGCTACCTTAGGACACTAAGCACATATGACTAAGTCTTTCACACCTGGATAGACCTCACTGGATTGCTCCAGTGAATTCAAGGTAATAGCACCAGGATTTGTTGTGGAAACTCAAAGGCTTCTGGTGCTCAAGTGAAAGACTGTTGCTTAAAGAAATGTTGCAACTGCTGCTGCTGCAATGGTTGCAATTCGAATAGCTACTGCAAGCTCTAATACCATGTGATGATCTGCAGGAAGATCTCACAGCTCTGATACCATGTGATAATTTGTAGTACGATCTAGAAACTGAAACAAACCTCACAATAAAACTCACTCAAGAAGTGCAGAGAAGAAGAGAAGAATGTAGTCAATAATCACTCATGAACACATAAAATGGAGAATAGCAATATAATCATACATCAGTTGTGAGATGGCACTATGAAAAATGAATACAATACAATAACTATGATAATCTGTCAAATAGAATTCAAATTAACCAAGAGGTCATTTGAATCATCCTCAGTGTCTAGCTTGGATAACATTGGAGACATCATCCAATGAGTAGTATCAGTCATAAATGGTCAACAGTCAGTCAAATGAGTCTAACTAAGTCTAACAGAACCATCTAGGCATCAATCAAGGGATGGAGACTCCAAGGAGGGCGCATGAGGCTATCAGAAGGTCAAGTGGCACTCCAGAACTAGCTAACTAGGAGCTACAGGTAGTTAGGATGAGCAATCAGTGGTATTGGGCCTGGCCCAATTGGGGCATTTTTGTGCAAATCAAATTTTGGAACTGCGGAGTTAAGCGCAGTTCAGTTGAATAATTTTTGAACAAGTCATTTTTGGGAAGTGGTGAAGTTGAGCACAACGCAACGTCGGAAGCTGTGAAGTACAGCGTTGCGAGGATATAGTGTTGTGATGAGCCCGATATACAGAGATCTGGAAAGGCAGAGTGTTGGACAGAAGACGACACATATTGTGGTTAGACCAGTGATGGTCTATTTTTGCTAAAGATGCTCCATGATTACCAGGAGGCGGATAAGGAGTAAAGCGGAGGAAAGCGACCGGTTTCATAAGCAAGGAACCACTACATGAACTGGTCGCATGAAGTCGTTAGAGAAGGGATAGATCGGTGAAAGCGACCTATTGTGTGCGTGCGACAGGGGGTATGATAGCGACATGACTAGGCGCAGAGGATGACCACGATAGAAGATTCACTACCAGAAACCAACAAGTTCGATTAGTTGAAAACTGCGACAGTTTTGGAAAACCTTAGGGTTTCGCCCAGCTATTGTAAAGACATGACCTACGGGCATGATCTATAAAAAGGGCATATTTTGTAAGGGAAAGGGTTGGTTGGTTAGTATTGAGAAATATTCTAACTGTAAATACTAAATAGATCTCTGTTGAGAGACATTTTGTAAAGGCTCTGCAAACTGTGTGCGCAGAGGCCTATTGAGAGAGAAGAGATTCTGCAGCTGAGTGCGCAGACTGGAACTGTTGTACCCTTCCCAAAGATTAATACAACAACAGTTCCTGTGGATGTAGCTCCCATCCTGGGGGTGAACCACGTTAAATCTTGTGCAGTGTGATTGTTTATGTGTTTGCACTTGTCTATTTGCTTTCAGCAATTGCTTGAAATCTCATTTATCAGTTGATATGTTAATGCTTTTATATGTATTCTCCATAAGAATGAGATGGGAATAATATGTTAAGTATCAAATGTATGTATGAATGTTGAATTCACAGTATTTCTGAGTTAATGAATGCATAAGTCATTTAGATAAACAACTAAGTAGGAGAGATCGTGTCATGCGACTCCCTTCAAACACAGCACCGGAAGTGCGCAGAGCATCGTATTTCATCTTGTCACATTAGTCATAAGCTTAAATAATCCGAAGCAGTGATGAATGAATAAGTCATTAAGTAAATTCATTGAGATTGGTTAAGTCCGAGAGGAAGCGTATCCATCAATGGTGTTGTCCTGTTGTTAAAACCTTTCTGAATTGCACATTCCTTGGATGCGTTGGTTGTGCAAGCATCTTTTCCTATAAAAGCATTAGCCGTGAAGTAGGAGACTTCGCACAGTCATCAGTCCACAACGCGTTTCTCGCCAGTTTTCCGACACTTGCATCACCAAGTTGTGGAAACTTGTTTCCACAGCCACCCCCTAATCTTCACCTCGGGTGAGACCTCAGTTTGTTCACATATTGTTGCTGAAAGGGTCGGTGAAAAGGGGTTTTGTTGGTTCCTTGAACCGCGAAGAACCTGGGTCTACATTGGAAACCTCTAGAACAATAAAGTAAGCCAACAAATGTTTATGTTTCTGCGCTAAGACTCGGTGATGCGATAGTGTGTTTGAAAAAGTGATGTGCGACGAAGACAAGATTTCGTGGGTTGCAGAAAATTGGCATCCGAACAAGAAAGAGATCTGGTCCTGGTGTGATAAGACAAAGAGGGACTTCGCATGGAAGGATAATAGACACCCGTGTCTCTTTGACGTTCAGTGGTTGAACAAATACCTATGGGAAGAGATTCACGAAAATTTCTGGGCATCGTTTGGAAACAAGTTGCACGAGTGGTTATCAAGGCTAGCAGAGCGAAAGAACTGTTTCCATCCAGAAGCACCAACCGAGTGGACTCCAGAGATTACAGAGAGGCTCAAAGTGATAGATAGTCCACTGTCACGAGTAGTCGACTTCTAGGTTGACAACATATTGGAAGGCTTCATGACAGAATTCACTGTAGATACGTTGAAAACTTACAACACTGCCGAATCAGAGTTTTTTAAAGGGTTCAGAGGTAAGTACCTGAACAATCTCAGTCTATACATTAAAATTCTTTTAGACGAGAAAGGCGTTTTAAGAATGCAGTGAAATTTTTGAATCTGTCATGGTAAATAGCATATATAGTGATTCCAATGAAGAAACCCATAATCTGAGAAGTGGAAAGAGATACAAGTATACCACCGAGAAAAATCCTAGACCGCATGGACTCCGTGTAGATATCGAGATACCATGTGAGATTAATAATCAGAACACACCTCTGCCAACTACTTATCAACCTATCAAGCCGCAGAATCCACTGGTTGCAAATACCGCGCCCCCCTATCTCATAATCTGTCAGCTCAGAACCCTCCTGTTGTTAATATTCCTACTTTGTAGAACATCAGTACTAGTGACACCGCAAGAGCGAGTGGCCAGACTATTCTGACTCAGCCCATTCCATCTTATATTGTTCCACTTCATAACGTCCAACCTCAGAGCATTCCTCATAATATTATCCCTAGCACTAATCGGAGTACCGCGCCACCTAGAAGGAGGATGAATGGCAATATTAAGCTGCCGATATTCAAGGGAATGAGTCTAGAAGACCCTGATCAACATTGGTTTCTATGTGAAGCCATGTGGAGTGTTAAGCAAGTTCAGGATGATGCTGTGAAGAGAGCGCAACTCATCACTCCTTTCAGAGGTAGAGCCTTGCATTGGTTCATGAAATATTCTCAAGGACATAATAGAACCCTCGTATAAATTAAGGCTACACTCTTAGCAGAATCTAACAAGCCAAAGTTAGAATCACAATGTATCACATAGTTAAAAGAGATTAAGCAAAAACCTAATGAGACAGTCTGGGAATTTGACCAGAAATTCAAAACATTGTTAGACCAAGTGAGCTTTGTCATAGATCCACAACAGCACTAGGAATGGTTTATAGCTGTGTTGTTGCCTCATATCAGACTACCGTTAATGCAGCAAAAGGTTGCATTGTAGGCAGAGGCCTTAGATATCGCGATGAAGTTAGAGGCTTCGCCGACAGGTGAGACTAGCACTGGAATGTCTCAGATCCAGAATCAGCTAGCTACCTTAACCTTACAATTGCAGGATATGAAGAAAAGGAAACAAGAAAGACCAGATATCTAGTGTACAGGATGCAAAGGAGAAGGACACACCAGAGAACACTGTCCTTTATTTCAAGAGTACCTTAATAGTGGAGCACCAAATCCACTCAATCAGAACCAGGCGTCATGGTGTGAAATCTATAGAACTAGAGGACACCAGCCTGAAGACTGTTATTTGATACAGAAGTATGTCAGAACCCCAAAGAACCTGTATTGTAACTTTTGTAAGTCAGTGGGACATGATGAATCCAATTGTCGCGTGTATGAGCTCATGAACGAAATAAAGAGAGACATGGAGCACATGCGAGATAGTGGAGTATACAAAGCCCAGTAAGAAAATCAGTCGAAACAAGAAAATGCACATTATGATCAAGGCACCTATAGAGGCTGTGGTGGAGGATACTGCGGGAGAGGAAGGAATACCGTCCCAACGCAAGGAAGAGACCAAGGTCAAGTAATCTGTTATAACTGTGGTCAGCCTGGCCATGTGTCCAGAGACTGTACCAATGAATGCACTACTTATAGCTATTGTAAATCCTTTGATCATGTCATTGAGGCATGTCCAGTATTAGCAGCATAAATGCACAAACGAAAGCAAGATGCACCAAACCCAAACATTTAGTTGATCAGAGCACAGAGAAGGGCTGTCGACCCAAGCATCAAATTATGTAGTGACGCGAAGTGGCGCTGCGATAGGAAGAGATAAAGGAGCAAAAGATTTGACTTCAGGAGACTTTGATACTAAGCAGACTCCTGCCAAAACAATTTGGATCAGGAAATCTACTGGGAAGGCACCTGCCTTCAAGCTAGAGAAAAATAAAGAAGTATTTGAAGAAGCGTGGGACATTCTCAAAGAATCAGCACCTAGATTGCCAAGAATCTCGTTGCACAGTGAAATATCGCATATAGAATATATGCCAGCAGCTTATGACAAAATGTGTGACCCAGCAGAGACAGGCACCTCTGTTGCGCAGTTCCTAAGGAGCTGCATGAAATTACTAAAGAGTGTAGATGTTGTGCCAGAATTGGAAAAGTTATTGAACTAGTATGAGCCACGCAGTGAGAAGGAAACTGTCCCGAGCGCTTTTCACCAGATCAAGAAACACAAAAGATCAGGCCGAGAAATGTGGCTCAGTGCGCCGATAGGAGACTATGAAATGGATGAAATCATTCTGGACCTAGGGTCATAAGTAAATGTCTTGACTAAGCAGACATGGCAGCAGATGGGGAGACCAAAGTTGTTGTGGACACCCATACAGTTGAAATTATCAAACCAACTAAGAGTTATACCTTTTGGGAGACTGGCCAATGTTATCGTTGATATCGATGGAGTGCAAAGCTATGCAGACTTCGAGGTTATCAAGATTGTGGATGATAGTCAGCCTTATCCTGCACTATTGGGAATTGATTGGGATATGGATAACCTCGCCATCATAAATCTGAAAAAAAAGAAGATGATATTTGAAGGCCATGACATAAGGGTCATCGCACCATTGGACCCTTCGCAAGGTGAAAGATACATTGAGCCGATTCAAGACGAATCCCAAGCTCAAGACTTGGACCGCATTTACAAAATGACTATGAATGATGTTAATTACATTAATCTGACTGCGGATGGAACACTCAGTTGGAACTGTGATAGCTCTTGCATCTCAGATTATGATGCAGGACTGGAGAACTGGCAGAACCGCATGCATGAAGTATCTCCTAGAAGATGCACACAGATCACAAAGTCACTATGCTAGATTGGAAAAGAGGTAAGTCCAATTCCTACCTATGATGGTTCATCTAATGTTTATTCATTTATCAAAGAATACACTGTAGCAGTTGTAGCTAAGCATCGCTTACCAACATTAGACATAGCACTACATGAGACACCTTCCAGATGGTGGGCTGCATATAAGGAAACATTGACAACATGGGATCAATGCATAATCAAGATGCAGATCAGGTTCGCTGAGAAGGTTGCACTATCCTTTGGGAAATATAATGGAAAAACAGATCCAAGGGATCATATTGAAATATGTTCGCAAGCATGGGAGGAAAGACCACAAACAGAATGGGTTCATCTGTTTGTACATACATTGGAGGAGCCAACCCCAAAGAAATGGTACCTGGATACGGAGTTGCGCAGGGGAAATATAGATTGGTCTATCCTAACTGCGAACTTCCAGAGGACCTTCAGTTTTGAAGATGAGTCCCAATATAAATGATGTTTTGCAGACTATTAAGGAAAGAATATTCAGACCAGAATGCCCACCTAAGAACATGACATTAGAGGAAATCTTTGCGGAACTACCTACAAACCTTCAGCCAGAGTGCACGAAACAGATAGAGCATGCCATGGAATGTTATAATCTAACTGAAGAGTTTGAAGATAAAGAAGAAAGTGATGAGGAGGACCCGCGCAACATAAACATACCTGAGTCAGAGGGAGCACGCGACATAGAGGGACCTCCACTGGAAATTCCAGACATGAGTGAACCTGTGAAAACAAGGAAAGTGAACATTGGCACCAACGAAGAGTCGAAGTTCGCATCTATTGGGGACTACTGGGATGGTCGCAGAGATCGCAGAACTGTTGCATGAGAATCGGGATTTATTCCCGACAAAGTTTACAGAAATGAAAGGTATTCTCGGTGACTTAGGATTTATGAAAATACCTCTTAAGCCAGGCGCGAAGCCTATTAAGCAAAGGCCCTATAGATTGAATCCGTGATACAAAGAATGAGTCAAGGCAGAACTCGATAAGATGCTCAACGCGGGGATCATCGAGCTGGTTGAAGAGTTAGAGTGGATAAGCCCGATGGTTATCCAAGATAAGAAAACTAAAGGTGAGATCAAGATCTGCTTGGATCTCAGAAAATTGAATGATGCTTCGATGCATGACCCATTTCCTACTCCCTTCACTGATGAGGTGCTTGATAACATTGGAGGAAATGAGGCATACTCTTTCACTGATGGATTTTCAGGATATCATCAGATAAGAATTGATCTAGCAGATAGACACAAGACACCTTTTGCCACTAAATGGGGGTCCTTCTAGTATACAGTAACTCCTTTTGGTTTGAAGAACGCACTTGCCATATTTTCTAGAGTGGTGGTCGCAGCATTTAAATATTTCCTACATAAGTTTTTAGAATCCTATTTTGATGATTGGACAATATTTGGGTTGCTGAAGAACCATTGCGCAAACCTCAGAATGATGCTAGAAAAGTGCAGACAGCATCAAATATCCTTAAATGTGAAGAATTGTATTTTCTGTGTGCCCTATGGTATTCTATTGGGACACATAGTATGCAAACAAGGCTTGATGGTTGATCTTGCGAAGATCGCAGCTATCGTAAACTTTCCAGCACCAAATTCAGTAAAGCAGCTGCGCACCACATTGGGACATACGGGTTACTATAGGAATTTTATAAAGGGTTATGTGTAGATAACCGCATCAATTGAGAAATTGTTAAAGAAAGATGCGTCATTCATCTGGAATGTCGAATGTGAGCAAGGATTCGACACACTAAAAGAGAAACTGGTCACTGTGCTGATCCTAGTTTTTCTAGACTAGGAGAAGCCATTCCATGTCCACGTTGATGTTTCATGTATAACATTGGGCGTTGTACTAGCGCATCCAGGAGAGGGAGGTATTGACCATCCCATTGCATTTTCGAGCAAGAAACTCTCATATGCTGAGAAGAATTATACATCCACTGAGAGAGAAAGCCTAGCTATGGCCTATGCATTGCAGAAATTCAGGCACTATTTACTTGGTGCGCACTTCTCTATGTTCATTGACCATTCTACGTTGAAATACCTAGTCAACAAGCCAGTGTTAGGGGGAGAATTTTCAAATGGTTGTTACACTTTCAGGATTATGACTTTGAAATAGTGGTTAAGCTTGGAAGATTGAACTTAGGACCTAATCATATTTCAAGGATTGAGTCAGGCGAAGAACCTACGAACCTGGAAGACAATCTGTCTGATGCACAGTTGTTTGCTATTCAGATTGCTGATGACTACTACAAGGATATCATAGAATTTTTTACTACTGGGTTTCCGCCCATGGAGTTTACTACACAGCAGAAGAAGCAGCTGGTAGTAAGAGCAGTAGATTTCACCATAATTTCCAGATAGCTATACAAATTGGGGCCGGATGAAGTGCTGCGCAGGTGTGTCTTAGAGCACGAGAAACCATTTGTACTGGCTGATGCACATTTAGGGGCAGTAGGAGGTCACTACACAGGACAAGCCACTATGGAGAAGATATTGCAAGCAGGGCTATGGTGGATTATGATTCACAAAGACTCGAAAGAACATTGCCAGAGCTATGATGTCTGTCAGAGGACAGGAATTCCATCTCGAAGAGATGAAATGCCATTAAATCCACAGTTGAAATTACAGGCATTCGAGAAATGGGCCATTGATTTTGTGGGACCTATAAACCCACTGGGGAAGAGAACTGGTGCGAGGTACATCATTACTACAACTAACTACCTCACCATATGGGCAGAAGCGAAGCCAGTGAAGGACTGTAGCGCAGTCACTGCCGCACAGTTCATTTTTTAGAACATCCTTACAAGGTTTGGATGCCTGAAGATTTTGATGAGTGATCAAGGAACTCACTTTCTGAATAGAACCATTGGATCCTTCACAGAATAATTCCACATTCATCATCAACGAAGTACGCCATATCATCTACAAGAGAATGGAACTATGGAAGCATTCAATAAGGTACTGGAAAATGAGCTATCTAAAATATGCAATGTCAATCGGGATGATTGGGATCTGCGCATTCCAGCTGTTTTGTGGGAATACAGGACTACTCGCAAAAATTTAACTGGCCACACACCTTTTAGGCTGGCCTATGGAAAGGAAGCAATAATTCCAATGGAGTACATCATTCCCAGCTTAAGAATATGTGCATTCATAGGAATGGCAGATTGCGACGTGCTAGAAGAAAGGATTCTACACTTGGTTGGTTTGGAGGAAGATCGCTTCACTGCAGGATTTCACCAACAAGTGAAGAAAGAAAGAGAAAAAGCATGGCATGATCACCATATAAAAAACAAGACCTTTCAGGTAGGTGATCTATTCCTCCTGTATGATAGCAAATTTATGAAGTTTCCTGGAAAGTTTAAAATGCATTGGCTTGTTCCATATACTGTTTTACATGTAACTAACGGTGGTGCAGTCTAGTTAGCCATGTTAGCAGGAGATAGCTTGCCCGACCTAGTCAATGGAAGCAGACTAAAACCTTATCGGGATAGTCCTGCTTCGCAGAACCCTTCATAATCGGAAAGAAAGGAAGTTTCTAAGTGTCAGAGTATAGTTGAACTTGGGCACTAGAAATCAGGAAGAGTCTGTACGCAAACTATAATAAATAAAATGTATATACTGCACAACACTTGTTAAGAAGTGAAGTTGTGCCAAAAAAAAAGGAGAAAAAAGAAAAGAAAAGAGGAACCACGTAGCTCGAAGCTCAAAAAGGTAGCTGCGCATATCCAATGGAATGACAAAAGAGGCTAGGTTCAGAAGCAAGAAATCAGGTACCACGAAGTGACTGCGCCGGAGTAGTGACGAACCACCGCGTAGTTCGACGCAACACTCTTGAAAAGTAGCCATTAGAATGTCAGTCGCAAATTTAGCCGTTATATAGTACTTTTACCAGCGACCGCTTGAGCATTTAACACAGAAATAGTCGTTCTGAATGAGTTAATAGAGGAAAGGACCAAAATATTCACCGGATTTGGCCAATGGCCACCACATTTACTACTTATCTAGCTGTTGAGGGGCACGGAGGAGGCTAGATGTGCCTATAAATACCGTTGTAGTTGGAATCGTAGGTGTTTCCAAAACCCTTGAATTTTCTTACGAGCAATACTTTCTGGTTGTTTACAACAAGTTATCCAAGATCCCATTGTTCTATCCAGCTCTATCCACTGAATGTTTGAGAGGTACTCTATTGAGCAAGAGTTCACAGTCCAAGAGACAGTGAAGGTGTTTAAATATGGGGGAATCGAAGGGTTGATGAGAACCCCCGTCAAGAAAGTTATAACAGAGCAAAGTCAAGGTTCCAAAAGATCACCAAGACACTCTGCAGCCATGCAAGACAAAGGAAAAGAACCAGCGGCGCCGAAAATGAAGCCAAAAGTGATGAGTTCCACAGTGCCAAAAGTCCTGTTGGGCGACAAGGAAATGCCATTGAAGCTAACCCCTGAGTACATCTTGCTGCGTGCACAGGATGCACCAGCCATTAAGTTACTCAAGAATTCCAAGTATGAGATTCCCCTCTCACCTGTGTCGAAGCATGTGAAAGTGGGATGAAATCTATTGGGTAAGATCTTGGAGTGTAAGTGGGAAGATTACAACCTGCTTCATATGCAGAAGGACCCCAATGAACCTAAGTATCCAAAGTTCCAGCTAGACCAATACATGTGCTGGAAGAAAGACATGAAAGGAAATCCTACCTTGGTCACAGAAATTGGTTAGCCGGAGTAGTCGAATCAGGACTGCTCAACCTATTGAGGCTTCCGCACTTCGACCGAATGCCAGATTTGAATGCAGTGGTGCGAACCCTTATGTCACGCATTTCCAGGGTTATTTGTGGCTTGATTGCAATATCAACCTAAACATCGACTTGATCCATCAGATCACTGGGTTAAGCAAGAGGGGCGAAGACCCGAAGCAGTTCTTTCAAGGAAAGAGCAGGGACAAGGAGGTCACCGCGAAGATGAAGAAAACACAAACCGTCATCAAAGGGAAGAGAGGCTTTGTCATGGATGACATAGACGATGAGGCTACACGGTTTGTCACACAACTGTTAGGCGAAAAAATTATGAGAAAGGCAATACCATTGGAAGTACCCGCAGGCGCAGTGCTACTTGGTGCAAAAGCCACAGAGGGAGGAAGATTCAACTGGTGTCAGTACTTGTTGAATGAGTTCCTAGAGGAACTGAATAATACGCAGACACATGGCGGTAATTTCTATTTTAGATGGTTAATAGTGTTGATTTTGTTCATAGGATGGAAGGACCTGAAGGATTACATTGGCGTAAGAACCGACAGCATTGATTGTAGAGGAGCCCGTTATGCAAACCTTTGGGCGAATCTGAATTCAGAAAGACAGCACGCGACAACTGAATTCTTCTACACTTATTATGAGTAGCTGCACGAAGCCATTATCACCACGCCGCGGATAACAAAAGAGGTAACAACTAAGTATATTCGCACTGTCAATTTTTATGTTGACATGCGTTCCATTCACATTTCAGCCAAGGCACAGAAGAAGAACCCTGAATGGTTCCAAAGAAGCTACCACATGAATGAAGAAGACATTGATAACATTATGAAGGAATGGCCTGCTGAATTCAGAGTCGAAGTGGTGGAAATCGAAAGAGACTTCACGAAGAGTAATCCCATCCCTACACCCATTTTCAAAGAGCCATGGACAGGAAAAAGGAAAGAAGTTGAAAGTTCTGTACAATAGAAGGTACAAAAGAAAAAGTAGAAAGCAGTTAAGGGTCCATCATAAGAAAAGCTCCATGATGGAGATTATGAGATGATCGCATCTACAATAACAACATAGATGGAAGACCTAATAACAGAAAAAGATAAAAAGAATGAGGCAATTCAAAAGAGTTTGGAGAAGAATATGACGATGCTGCAAGGCATTACAGAAAAGATCGAGGAAGTACAGCGCACATTACCCTTACCGCGAGATGCAGAATTGGAAGGAAAGTTAGGGGGCACATTGCAACCAAACACAACGCAACTAGCCCTAACTTTTCTATCGAAGCCGCACATAGTCAAACTGGATCCACTGAGTGTAAGATTGCCACCGCGCGAACAGTTAACTTCAAGTGAGCAGGACATCCAGTATGTGGATGTAGACATATCAGTTCTACCAATGGAGGGTCTACATAATCTGCACGTGTAGGTTGTGGAGGAGATCTACGAGAGAGATGTGTAGTTGCTCGGAACCAGCACCATGACTTAGTTGCAAGCTATAAGAAGCTGCAGGAGTCAATCTTGAAGCGGTCCATGCAATTGCAAGATGAGCATGACAGTCGAATGAGACTAGAGTCTACAGTCACCGCGGTAGCTGCGGAGATATTGGAATGCGAAGAGTAGCCTGACCCTATGGACACAGTCATTAAGATCGGTGAGGTGGTCAGTGATCTTAAAGTCGAAATGAAAGATATGGAGGTCAATTACGAAGATAATATTGTTTCCTTGGAATCACAGAATCAACCAAAGACACCACCTGATCAACAACAGCTACAAACACAAGAAGTGAAGGCCACAGCAGAAAGTATAGCCATTGAGGAGGTTAAGTGCTAAAATTTGTTAGATGAGGCGACGAAAATTTTTATTGTGCTTGAAGAAGACCCAAAGTTGCTCGAACTCAAGAACACTTTGAAGGATAGGCAGGAAGCATTAGAAATTTTGGACTCAGAGGTCAAAGCCCTGCAGCTAAGAGAGAGACTCCAAAGGTACTCAAAAGTTAGGAAGCTGAAAAAGGAAGTTCAAGTGTTAAGAGAAAGAGAAAGTGAAATAGGGAACAAATCGCAGCCCTTGCAGGAGGAAGCCCACACAATCTTGCAGGAGATTGAGGACAAGTTAGAGGAGCTGTGAAAAGGTTAAGAATAGGTGGAATACCAAGTCGACGATGATATAACACCTCAGATGTTGGAAATAATCAAACACGTTGAGCAAGATACTAAGGAAGCAGTTGCAAAGCTGACTGCAACATACCAAGAGTTCGATGCGAAGTTGGCTTCGCAGGAAGATGAGTAGATCAGAGAACCTGAAGTAGAAAGTGGCTCAGGGACGAGCCACATGTAAGTGTTAGGGGCCTGTTGGGCATGGCCCAATTGGGGCATTTTTTTGCAAATCAAGTTTTGGAACTACGGAGTTAAGTGCAGTTCAGTTGAATACTTTTTGAACAAGTCAGTTTTGGGTAGCTACGAAGTTGAGCACAGCACAGCGTCGAAAGAGCTACGAAGTACAACGTTGTGAGGAGATAACGCTGCGATGAGCCCGATCTATGGAGATCCGACAAGGCTGAGTGTTGGACGGAAGACGACACATATTCTAGTTAGACCAATAGTGGTCTATTTTTTGTAAAGATACTCCATGATTACCTGGCGGGGGGTAAGTAGTAAAGCGGAGGAAAGCGACCGATCGCACAAGCAAGGAACCACTACATGAACCGACCGCATGAAGCCGTTAGAGAAGGAATGACTCAGTGAAAGTGACCTGAAGGAATGCGTGTGACAAGGGAGATGATAGCGACGTGACCAGGTGCATAGTATGGCCATGATGGAAGATTCGCTACCAGAAACCAGCAAGTCCGGTTAGTTGAAAACCACAACAGTTTTTGAAAACCTTAGGGTTTCGCCCAACTATTATAAAGACATGACCTACAGGCATGATCTATAAAAAGGGAATATTTTGTAAGGGAAAGGGTTGGTTGGTTAGTATTGAGAATTCTTCTAAGTGTAAATACTGAATAGATCTCTGTTGAGAGACATTTTGTAAAGGCTCTGCAAGTTGTGTGCGTAGAGGCCTATTGAGAGAGAAGAGAGTCTGCAGCTGAGTGCGCAGACTGGAACTGCTGTACCCTTCCCAAAGACTAATACAACAATAGTTCCTGTGGATGTAGCTCCTATCCTAGGGGTGAACCACGTTAAATCTTATGCAATGTGATTGTTTATGTGTTTGCACTTGTCTATTTGCTTTCAGTGAATGCTTGAAATCTCATTTATCAGTTGATATGTTCTTGCTTTTATATGTATTCGCCATAAGAATGAGATGGGAATAATATGTTAAGTATCAAATGTATGGATGAATGTTGAATGCACAGTATTTCTAAGTTAATGAATGCATGTCATTTAGATAAACAACTAAGTAGGATAGATCATGTTGTGCGACTCCCTTGAAGCGCAACACCGGAAGTGCGCAGAGCATCGTATTTCATCTTGTCGCATTAGTCATAAGGTTAAATGATATGAAGCAGTGATGAATGAATAAGTCATTAAGTAAAATCATTGAGATTGGTTAATTCCAAGAGGAAGTGTATCCATCAGTGGCATTGTCCTGTAGTTGAAACCTTTCTAAACCGCGCAGTCCTTGGATGCGTTGGTTGTGCAAGCATCTTTTCCTGTAAAAGCATTAGATGCGAAGTAGGAGACTTCGCACAGTCATCAGTCTGCAGCGCGAACCCCGCAGCACGCTACTCGCCAGTTTGCCGACACTCGCATCACCAGGTTGTGGAAACCTGATTCCGTAGCCACCCCCTAAGCTTCGCCTAGGGGGAGACCTCAGTCTGTTCACAGATTGTTGCCGAACGGGCTAGTGAAAAGGGGTTTTGTTGGTTCCTTGAACCGCGAAGAACGTGGGTCTACATTGGAAACCTCTAGAACAATATAGTAAGCCAACAAGTGGAAGAACTACTCAATCAATTGTCTAACTGACTATCAGACAACTGGTAGGTGAGATGAGGTGCTCTAACTGAATGATAACATGTGGTAGGTGAGAAAATGCACACATGTCATGCAGAAGAGTCAAATAGAGCAAATCAGGTAGGTATGAGGTCTACTGGGGGCTGAAGATGGGCTCTAGGGAGCTGAAATTAGGCTCTAGGTGCTGGGAGGACCATCAAAATGATGACTGGATGCATGCAATTTCATGCATGATGACTGGATGCATGCAATTTCATGCATGATGACTGGATGCATGCATTTGCATGCAATTTCATGCATGATGACTGGATGCATGCATTTGCATGCAATTTCATGCATGATGACTAGATGCATGCAGGCATGCAAAAATGAAAAATTATGGAGAGAATATTCCAACACCTAGTAGTTGGCATTATTGTCGGATGCCAACATTGAATTCGACAAGTTCGACAACTTTGACAAGTTCATCGACTTCGACATGCATCATCGACATTTACAACTGACGAACTATGACAGATTGTCTCTCTGTCTTCCAGTAGACCGTAACAGTTGAACTTATGAAACTGTTCTAACTTATCTTGTAACTGAACGTAACGGGCAGACAACCCAAGCATTCTCAGGACTCCATTTAAGCATGTAAAATATTATAATATAAAAGCAGAGAAGAAGTAACAAGAGATTAGTTCGCATTCCTGCATATTGGTTGTGTGTGTATGTTTATGTGCGCAGTGAATTTCCTGCTTTGCTTATTATTATGTTTCCACCACAACAGTACTGATTCATTCAATCTAACTCTTGTCCCCGTCGTGCACCTAGGAGCATACGGATCATTGGTATCAGAGAAACTCAGAGATTCATTCATTCAGATATTTATTCATATATTTGTTCGTGCTTAAGTTGTGCATAGATGCTTCCATCGAAGTTACATGACTTATGCCTGTTCAAACATGCTCACAAACTCATCAATCCAAGAAGACACTACCTTCAAACATGGTAGGAGAAACAAACAATAGACATGAAATTGACGAGAAAGAGCAACTCATAGAGCAAGCGCTGGATCGACAACGAACAGAAATGTTTTCCCAGTTCAATGAGATTCTCATGCGATTTTCTTTGACATCAGGAGGATTTCAGTCCATTCAAGGTGCAAATGAATTTGGACATACCGAATCTAGAAGGAAAGATTGATGTGGAATCTGTCGACAATTGGGTACAACAATTGGAATCCTATTACTCTATGAATAAACTCTAAGAAAATGAAAATATCACCATTGCATCCTTAAAGATGTCAACATTTTTGCACTGCTCGTGGGAGAACCTATCGACAAAAATGGAGAAAAGTGGAGACCCCATAGATACATGGGAGAAATTTGTCGAATATGTCCGAAAGGAGTTCTACCTGCCCAAGTACATTGAACAACAGTATAAGAAGTGGCAGCAGCTAAGGAAATGGAAATACCACTCCGTACAGAGTTACACTGATTATTTTTACCGACTAATGGCTAAACTTAGCATTCAAGAAGAAGAGAAATTACTTGTTCTAAAGTACATCAACGGATTGTCCCTGTACATTCAACGAGAGATGGAGTTTCTAACTGTCAATATGCTTGTGGATGCATTCCACTATGCTAGTAATCTTGAATCCAAACATAAAGGAAAATCACGCTTCGCGACCAAGCCGACAAGACGGCCACCCGATAAGAAGGCACCAACCGACTTCGACAAGTGAATATATTCTCAACCAACTCCACCAAAGCCATATCATGGAAAAAATAATTCGCAGAAAGACAAAAGGGAATGTAGAAGACAACCTCCTACCAAGAAATTGTTAACAATCAAATTAACACCCCTATTCATGTGACAGAAGAAGCACATTTTTACTATGCGCCCACAGCATGAAGACAGAAACACAAGTACATTCAGAGACAAGTCCTCTCTGATCTAATCACTTCTCCCATAAATGGAAGGATTAGGTGAAGAAACTCAGAACTTAAGAGACCAAGTTCAGTAAATGAACCGCTCACCAAAGGTCCGAAACTAAGCTACACTAATCAAAAAGTGAAGAGAAATGCATTAAAGTGCATTAATTGTGCTTAAAATATGCTAAGTTGTGCAAAAAGCCTAAAAACTATGGAAACGTGGGTTTTTGGGATAAAATAATCTAAAATGAGGAAAAGGAGTAATCCCACATTTAGAATAAAGATTAAGGCTCATTTCCCAATGCTATATAAGAAAGGCATGGGAGGCATTGTAGAGTACACAAAGGAAGAGCAAAGGCATGCTGAAAAGATTCTGAAGGAGGAGGAAAGGCTCAATTTATTCAAAAGCAAGGGCGGAGAAAGGAAAGCTTATGGCAATGGAAAAAGGATTCACACCAAGATCCATGGTAGGAATGTATCTCTACGTTGTTTTAATATGAAATGATTCAAGTTTGTTCCATTTCAATGATTGAATGCTGCTTATCTTGCATGATTTAGATGTTTAAAGTGGCATTAGATCTTAGCTTTGATTATCTTAATTGATGAATGAATGTAGATCTAATTAATGACTTGTGATAATCATTTTAATATGCTAACATAGAGGCTCACCACTTCTTAGTAAAATAGTCAAAATGGAGTAGACACAACCCTACACTATTTGCTATTATCAGATTGGCGACCATACATTTTGTTGAAATTTCTTGAAGTTTCTTGATTTTTCTTCATTTTTTGTGGTGTTCTTTCTTCAGATTTACTCCTTTGTGGCTTAAAGATCATTAAAAGAACCTTAGATCTAGCTTACGAAGCTTAATACCAGCCTAGCTACACCTTTAATCCATCAAACTACTTTAAATTACTTTCAGATATGAGTTTCTTGCATTTTTAGTTTCTGGAATTTTGAGTTTCTTGGTTTTTTGTGAACTGGTAGCTCGATCCTCATAGCTCTGCATGTTTAAAGTAATCTATTAGAACTATGCGTGTTAAAGTTTCGAAATCTAAGTGATTTCTTTTCTTTAGAACTCTATTATTGTGAAAATCCTCATAGTAGATCTAAGAGATGATGTATACCTCACAAGAGTAATTATGATTAAGTAGGAAGATAAAATAAGAGAGGTCAATGCAATGTAATGAGCAATAGAATAATAATACAGTAGAACTCGGATAGAAGAAAAAATACTTCACACACACTAATTCATTAATCACAAATGGACAAATAAATAATACAATGCATGAGGAATTTGAATGCCAAGGTGGCAATTCGAATTGGCCTTCATGGAGTGATCAAAGGATCACTGGAGTGTCATTGGAGCACAACTAGAAGTCTATCTCATCATCAGTGGAGTCATCAATGCTCAAGTAACTGTCAACCATCAGTCAAACTGAGTCTAACTGAGTGTGGTAGGTGTAACTGAGTGTAACTGGAACTAACTGAATGAAGGAGGCTCAGTGGAGGGCGCATGAAGAGCTAACTGAAGTCAAAATGGGCAGTCAAGTCTCACTGGAGGTCCATCAGAGTGATACAGTTAGTTGAGAGTCAGTCTAGCCTTAAATCAAGGAAAGAACTAAAGATAACTGAAGATAACTGAATGGTAGGTAAGGAAGGGCGCCTTTCTCAACTGGTAGATGAAAGGAGGGTGAACTAAGCTCTAGGAGGGAGGAAACTGAGTGGAAAGAAGCTCCAGGGGCTAGCTAACTGAGGGCTACGTGTTGGGACTGATGACTGGGATGCATGCAAACCCTAAAAGTGCATGCATGACTGAAAATGCAAAGGATGAAAATGATAGTAGGACTAGGATGGAGTATAGGAATATCCTAACCCCCCCTCTTAATGCATCGTGGGCCTTGGTAACTAAGACTAAAGGTCACCCAATACAATGAATAATAATAACAGTCAATAAAACGAGGAAATGGGGAAAACCTCATGGGAAAAATACCCCCCCTCAAAAATAGACTGTAAGGCACACACAAAAATAAATGCTCCAAACTTAAGCAGATGTGATGCTTGGTCATATGTCTAGAGGTATCTTCTTCTTGGGAAGAAGTGGATCATGCTCAGAAAGCATGTGTTTGTACTTGCTCTTCAGATCGAATGTGATGAGAACAAATCCAAAAGTATGAGGATGATCCTTGAACCTGTGATTTGAATCAGCTGAGGTAGGATCAAAACTATGAATGTGTAGATAGTCTTTTGTCTTCTCCTTCGAACCATCATGGGTGATATTATGCCAAAAAGAACCATCAAACAATAATTTCTTGGAATCCAAATCAGCTCCAAGACTTGATAAATGGTTTCTTGAGATCTCCTTTGAACTAGCAGGGGTGAGATCAAAACCATCATATGCATGAGAAATAATCCCAAGTAGTGATTGCTTAGAATCCAAATTAGATCCAAGACTTGAATCATGGTTTCTTGAGATCTCCTTTGAACCATTAGAGGTGAGATCAAAACCAGCAAATGCATGAGAAATTATCCCAAGCGAATGGCAATGGTTTCTTGCGATCTCCTTTGAACCAGCAGGGGTGAGATCAAAACCATGATGTGCATGAGAAATTATCCTAAGAGAATGGCAATGTCCATATTCTTCAATAACCTTCTGAAAGCATGAGTAATGATCATATAGTAGTAAATAAGAGGTGATTGCTTGAGGAGAGCGAATGCATTACCTCCAATGGCTTATTTGACCTCCGAAACATTCAAAAAATCATGATGTAGACCAACAGACTCTGGTGCAAGAGAGAATTTAGGACCTTCTGCAATATCTAGAGTGTGAGCTGGCACATAATTCGAAATAGAAGAAATGAGGAGCATGAGTGTAGAATCTGCAAGTTCTTCTTCTTTGTGGACAACTCCAATATGAGATATGTTTGATACTGATTCATGATCAATGAGATCATCAAGGAGGGTGAATGCATCACTTTGCTTGCTCTTGAAGGGGTTTGGACCAATCCCTTCATCCTATTTGCCGAATCTTTCATCCAGATGGGCCCATAGCTCTTTTGGAGATTCAACATCATCAATGAATTGGTCTACCAAGCATTGAGACATAGCAAACATCATGGCTGCAATGGCTCTGCCACCTTTATTTAACCAACCAATCTCTTCTTCAGAGGATTCAAACTCTCTTTCAAAACAATAATCAAAGAGATAATGGCTCTTCAAATATGCTATCATTTTTGGTTTCCATTCATCATAGTTGAATGGAGAAAGAGGAGGGATTTCTTCTGAATACATTGAAGCTGTAGAAGACCTGCAAAAACAATAGAAAATGTCTGCAACTGCTACTGCTGCAAAAGTGCAGAAACTGCTGCACTCGAAATCTTGATAATAACCTGCAAAAAACTCTCAGGAATGGAGATAAACAATACTCTCAACATGCTTTGATACCATGTGAAAATCCTCACAGCAGATCTAAGAGATGATGTATACCTCACAAGAGTAATTATGATTAAGCAGGAAGATAGAAGAAGAGAGGTCAATGCACTGTAATGAGCAACATAATAATAATACAGTAGAACTCAGATAGAAGCAAAAATACTTCACACACACTAATTCATTAATCACAAATGGACAAATAAATAATACAATGCATGAGGAATTCGAATGCCAAGGTGGAAATTCGAATTGGACTTCATGGAGTGATCAAAGGATCACTGGAGTGTCATCGGAGTACAACTAGAAGTCTATCTCATCATCAATGGAGTCATCAATGCTCAAGTAACTATCAACCATCAGTCAAACTGAGTCTAACTGAGTGTGGTAGGTGTAATTGAGTGTAACTGGAACTAATTGAATGAAGGAGGCTTAGTGGAGGGCGCATGAGGAGCTAACTGAAGTCAGAATGGGCAGTCAAGTCTCACTAGAGGTCCATCGGAGTGATACAGACAATTGAGATTCAGTCTAGCCTTAAATCAAGGAAAGAACTGAAGATAGATGAAGATAACTGAATGGTAGGTAAGGAAGGGCACCTTTCTCAACTGGTAGATGAAAGGAGGGCGCACTAAGCTCTAGGAGGGCTGAAACTGAGTGGAAAGAAGCTCTGGGGGTTAGATAACTGAGGGCTAGGTGCTGGGACTGATGACTGGGATGCATGCAAACCTTAAATAATGCATGCAAACCCTAAAAGTGCATGCATGACTAAAATGCAAAGGATGAAAATGCTAGTAGGACTAGGATGGAGTATAGGAATATCCTAACAGTTATCTGATTTCTTTAGAAATCTGCCACGATGTGCAAGTTTGCAGCTCTCTGCATAAGAACTATACCTTGAATTTTGATTTCTTTAAACTCTGCTTGTTTGATTTCTTTAAACCCTGAGTTGAGGATTCTTTAAATATCATTAATGCATGTTAAAAATATTTTAAACTCTGCCCAGATCTTGGTATTGTTTGATGTTAAGCTCAACTCTGCATGATCTATGTGTGAAGGTTTGTAAATCTCTGAACAATCCTTGCGTGTTCAACTTCTTTAAATTATGTGTTGAAACTCAAAGTCTTGAAGTCTTGGAAGATCTTTCCAACCCTGTGTGTTTCCTTAACACTCTGCATATGAGATCAACGTGTTAAAGCTGTAATTTTTTTTTTAAAGATTTTAACCTCAGCGTGAAAGCTAATCAAACCTGCGTATTGGCATTTGCATTTGAGATCTGGTTTTTTACAACTATGCATTATCGATTTTAAAACTCTGCTACGGTGTATAAATGCAATAGTGTTGATTTTTGTTTTACAACTCTGCGTGATGTCTTCGACTATGCCATGATTTCCATGATTATAAAGCGTTGAAAGCTTGTACACCTTTGCATGTGGACACTCTTCAATCTCAGCGTATTAAAGCTTTGAATCTCAGAGTAAAACCTCAGCATTAAAAAAAGAAAACAAGCACTGAAAGCTTGTACACCTCTACATGTGGATGCTCTTTAATCTCAGCATAGATTGCAGGTTCGAATCCACTCTTGTGTTGCCATATCTTGTAGATACCCTCTGCATTTGAAAGCTTTAATCTCTTCCTTTTCATTTCAAGATGTTGTCTGCTGAATGATGTTTTCATTTCAAGATGTTGTATGCTGAAAACGTGTTCAATTCCAGAAGTGTATGGTGAATATGTGTTAAACTATGCATGTTCAATTCCAAAATCGTATGGTGAATGCATTGTTTTAAAACTCTGCCCAGCTCTTAGGACTCTGCCACGTTTTAACCAATGAAGACCAATGTTGAACTTTGAAAACCAGAGAAAAATCTCAGCATTAATTTGAATGGCATCTCAGTTTTAAACTTTGAAGACCATAACGCTTCTAACTCTGTGTTAAAACTCTGAAAACTAGCATTAAAAGTTTGTAGATCTCAGCGTGAAACATTGCCACGACGACCTCTATCTGGTTCTTATACGCTGGTGGTTTTTTGTCTTATGTTGCAGATAACACATTATGGCTAATTAAAACATAATAAAAGTTGAGCGCCAAAACCAATTTGATTCCCAACAATAGATTAACCCTTTCAAAATTGTTTTAAAAACTCATGTTCAAAAGTTTTTGCACAAATTTTTGTATATGTTGGGTTAAAATTGTTTTTCTTTAGATTAAAAAGAATTGAAAATTTTTTTGCAAAAATTTTTGATTAAGTGGGGATATGTGTAGAGTTATATGCTTTTGGAAAAACTTTTAAAACTTTTGTTTATATTTGGGTTCAAACATGTTTTCTTTGGATTAAAAAGAATTCCAAATTTTGCAAAGGTTTGGTATAGTTGGGTGACAATCTTTTTATTTTGGTTTAAAAAAGGAATTAGTTTATTTTTTCCTTTTGAAAAAGTTTCAAAAAAAATTTAAACCAAAGAACATTTAACATTTCATACCTTAAGCACATGCTGATTGGAAACTATAAACCAAAGAAGAACCTTCCACAAATTTTGCATTTGGAAAACACACTTGGAACATCACACGGTGAGATAACTGGAAGATAATTTCTTTCCGAAAAACAGAAATAAAATTTCATTTAGTTACATTTTGTTTCGCAATTAGATTTTTTTTCATAATTTGCATACACAATTAGAGAGAATTGCACCTTTAGAGTCCCATTTTCTTGAGATACATTGTGTATGAGGCACCGTATCCTCTTCACTCCCACCTTATGGTGATCTTGTGAATGATAAAGTGTATCTCGCTTGTAATAGTTTAGGAGTTGATTTTTTTTTCAAAGCATCTTATATCAAGTCACCGTATCCTCTTCACTCGTATCTTATGGCGACCTTGTGAATGAGAAAGTGGATCTCACCTGTAACAGAGTAGATTTAATTTCGCATATAATTTTTCGAGCCACCGTATCCTCTTCACTTGGGCCTTATGGCGATCTTGTGAATGAGAAAGTGGATCTCACTTGTAACAGTTTAGAATTTAATTCATAATCATTCCAAAGGGCTCTGCGTATCCTCTTCACTTGGGCCTTATGGCGATCTTGTGAATGAGAAACAAGGATCCCCCGTGTAATAGAATTAGATTCATGTTTACTTGAGATATTTGTTTGGGTTACATTGGTCTTTAAACATCAATTATTATCCATATTTCAGACAAAAAAAAAAAAACGAACTATGCATGAACATACGAAATCTATCAGAAATTTTGCATGTCTGAAAGAAACTCATGAACCTCTAACTCTTCCTTAATTTAGAATATTCATCGAATTGAAAGGTAGAGTAGTGAGCATTTTGCATTGTTTGGTTCATTTTCTTGTTTTCGAGTCAAAACACCATCAGTTTCACTTCCACTCCTGAAACTAAGCAAACTACCCTTAAAATTGGTGCTTAATCTAAAATTGACAAAATTTTGATTTTCATATCACCAACAAGTTTAGGTTAGTTCACTGGATTAGGTTTGGAGAGTTAACACTCCTAGGTTGCAAAACTTTGAAACTAGCATTGATTAAAGAGAGTAAATCCATTAGTAGCAAAAAATGCTTGTCGGGAAAGCGCTTCTGAAACATGCGTCAAGTACGAGGTCAATATGGATAAGTAAATGGTGGTTCCCCCATTTTTCTTATTTAGTGGGACATGATCTTATCAAGGGGATTCTATGTTCAGTGACAAGTCCTCAGGGTGACATCATTGTTTCTAGAATTCTTGGTTATGAGAGTTGTCCTTGACTTACAACTGTTCCGCCCGATCGTTGATTGTGAAGTGGTAACTTTAGTGTCTATTCCTAGGATATCACATAGGCTATTGTGAGTGGGAAATGATTGCAATACCTAAGACAGACTTTGGAACTTTTACTCCTTGGGAGGGTGATTGGTAAGGAACCAACACTTGCATCCTTGGCGATTAAAGTTTATTGTAATTGTTTCTCGCACCTTCACTTCTAGCAATTGTATGAGGAATTGACTTCCCTCAGCATCTACTAGTTTCGGAAGGCCCTACAATCCATATTTTCACTGAGCTTCAGTTCTTTGGAAGAGTAAGTTTGCTTGCTTGAAATCTCTAGGAATTTTTATTGTGTGGAAACTTTTTATTTTGTTGAGTCTAGAAATCCATAGGATTGTTTGATTCTTTTTTCAAAAATGTTTTAAACACATCCTTTATTAAATTTCTTCAAAGCGGCTTCTCTCTCAACCCGCCAATCATGGCGGCATAGAGGTGAGTCACCAGAAATTGAAGGCCCTGCTACATTGCGGAGACTAATACAAAATACAAATCATTTTGACTTTGAAACTGAAACACTTATAACTTCAATTAACAATAATAGAGCAAAAACACATCAAACAAATACTGCAACATTACCTATCAAGGAAAACACAGAAACTGTTGATCCTCTTGCTCCATTTGAAATTGAAACATTAGAAGACAACACTGCAACTCACGTAAATCCACCTTTGACAAATCTTTCAGGCCCAGTGGTACTTCACATAAATGAACCATTGCACACCATCAATCCTCTTTTGGCACATTTGGTACACATGAAAAATTCAACATCTAACCCTATGGCTTCATCAAAATCACCAGGGACCACATCAACACCATCTCAAACGAGTGTTGGAGGTAGCAATACTTCCAACATCCGTGTGGCTTCATAAGGACCACAAGGGACCACATCATCACAACCTCAAATGGTTTTTGGAGGTAGCAATACTTCCAACTTGACCTCTACCACAACTCCAACAGTTAGTTCACCTGCTGCTACCATAAGTTCAACTAGCACTTCAATGCCAATTGGTATAGTTTCGGGTCCAAATCTTGGAAGTACATCCACTTTTCCTGCAGGAATCCCCACTGGAGGGTGTGCCTTACCAAACTTGGTTTTCCCATCTGGTTCGGCTACTCAAGGTCAAAATAATCAGGCAGTAAACCAAAATCCTATTGGCATACCAAACATTCTTCCAAGTTCTAACCCTAGGGGGAATCCTTCACTTTGGAATCTCAATATCCCTAGTGGAATTAATGGACCATGGAACAATAATGCAAATTGGGGTAATAATCCACAAGTTAGTGGAAGTGCCTTGGGAAGCCATTATCTAAACTTTCTTATCATAAATCCCGGGGGAAATCCCATACCCCCAATAGGTAGCAAACCAGGAGGTAACCCGTCCACCAACCCCATTCCACCATGGAGTGGGAAGGTTCCAGGAAGTACCCAATATTCTTGGACACCACCCCCGCAAGGGGGAAATCAACCTTGGAACGCTTATCCAAACCAAGGAAACATTCAATGGAGTGGTCCAATTCCAATTAGTAACCAATCTAATTGGGGCCCACCCCCACAAGGGGGCAATCCACCCATGAATCCCAACTAGCAATGGAGTGGTAATGTTCCACCAAGTAACCAATCTCAATGGAACATACCCCCGCAAGGGAGAAATCCACCCATGAATCCTAACCAGCAATGGAGTGGTAATGTTCCACCAAGTAACCAATCTCAATGGAACATACCCCTGCAAGGGGGAAATCCACCCAGTAATCCCATCCCACAATGGAATGGCAATGTTCCACCAAGTAACCAATCTCAATGGAACATACCTCTACAAGAGGGAAATCCATACATGCATCTTATGGACAACCTTCAGGAAGTAACCCACCTTTTTGGATGCAATCTCCGCAAGGAGGTAACCCTTATTGGAATGCTTCTCAAGCCCAAGGAAACCAACAGTGGAGCCATCAAGCTTCACCTAGATATCAAATGTTTGCTCCGACACCATCCCAGTCACCATTTCTAGCCACATTGAATTTACGAGATTTATCCCAGCTGACCAATGACCCTGTTCTACATTTGAATGGGTGGCCAACCATACCAACCAAACTACCCTCAGACATACCCAAGTTTGACGGAAAACCACGGGAAGACCCATCCAATCATGTGATGAAATTCCATTTGTGGTGTTCATCCAATTCCCTAGTTGATGATAGTGTTAGGTTAAGGTTGTTTCAGCAGACCCTAACGGGAACTGCTGTGAAACGATACATTGAATTGCCACACATTACATTCACATATTTTTCATCTTTAGCTATGGTCTTCTTGACACATTTTCAATTACCTATCCGCTATGAGATAGGAACAAAACTTTTAACTTCACTTAGGCAATCCACCGCTACTGACATCTTGGATCACATCCATGAGTGGAGGAGACGTTGAAGGCTTATAAAAGCTGACATCCCTGACCCATTCTTAGTAGACTGGTTCATAAAATCCCTATTGCCTACTCTTGCCAAAGATGTAGCCATGTCAGGAGCCATGACTGAAGAACAACTCATTCAGAGTGCTCACCAAATGGATTTAGTATATTCCCAATCGGGCACACTTTATGACTTAATACCCCATGTTGTAAGACTTGCATCTGATCCATCTAGGTTGCCAAAAGGACCTCATACCGATGGTGTGATTGGATCCATAAACCAACTTGAACAGATTACCCAACAATTGGGACAAATGTCAGTTCAAAATCAGCAACCCACAACTGGCCAAGCAACTCAGCAATCTGCAACTCCTACCCAAACTTCTGAAGTACTTACGATTCAAACTACAGACCCAAAAGGAAAAAAGAAGAAGCAAAAGAAGAAACCCAATGCTAACCCTAGGACAGGAGATGCACCTAAGGTGAATAATCCTACTGGAGGAAATCATGAAAACCAAAAGAACCAGTACCCTTGCAAAATTTTCCAAGGGGACCATCCTACTCATCTTTGTCGTCATATGGATGACATTCATCGCATGTTGGCACAATGAGGAGGGAAACAACCACAACCTATTGTACTAACTCAACCCTTCCCCCAGCAACAACAGATGGTTGTTGCGGCACTAGTACCTCCACCACACCTCCACCAGGAGGAAACTAAAGGATATCAAGCAGGATGTTGGATAATATATCTAGGACTATGACCAAAGGTTCAAGGACTTACTAGGCGAGTTGACCTTCATAATACAGGACATCCAACACATAGAATGGTTTCTTGCAGGATTGTTGCCCCACATTCGCAACCCTCTTGTTCAAGGCTAAGGCTAAAGGTGAAGGCATTTGGTTACAGGCTAAGGCTAAGGTCCTGGTTTTTTTACAGGCTCTTGGCTTGGCATGACTTGCTAAAGGTTTCCTCCCCCCCACAAGGTGGCAATCCACCCAACGCTAATATATTCACAATTGGTGAACATGACATTCATATCCAAACAAGGGCTTGTTCTTACGACATACCTTCAAAAGATGTTGAAACAGTTGGATCTTAGCCTGGTGGTTTTCTAAATATTGAAAAACTAACCATAGACATGGTGCCTCGACCTCCAAAATGGGTCCTTCGCAAAACAACACACAACCCCAATGCGTGAGTTGCTCAAAACTACAATGTGGTTGAATATTTACCTCAAGCTCCTTGTGCAATGTCTGCCTTGGAGGTGTTGCAAAGTTGTCTCGCTCAACGGAAAGCACTATTGTTTTCCATTGGTGCTATTGATCCATCGGACACTAATTTGATCACATTTGACTTAGAACAGTCCACATGTAGGCTTCCCTCACAAATTGCATTCCAAATTAAATTAGCTTCACATGGTAAGAATATTTTTCGAACCGTTGTGGATGAAGGAGCCTCCACTTATGTTATGTCACTAGCTTGTTGAAAATATTTGGGATCACCCACCTTAGTACCATCCCACACAATTCTCAAAGCATTTGATGGTCATTCGTTCCCACCTCATGGAATTATCATGGCTTGACCAGTTGAACTGGGGGGAAAAACAGTTCAAGTAGATGTTGAGGTAGTGGATGCACCCATAGACTACAATTTTCTATTGGGAAGCAATTGCATACACAAGATGATGATTGTAGTATCTTTCATATTTCGAGTCATTCAGTTCCCCCACCAAGGGAAGATTGTCACAATCGATCAACTAGATTACTGCACACCCTAAACTGGTCTCCACTCGAATGTACCTTTTGTAGGGGATGCAACGACGGTGATTCAGGATGTTGGGGTAGGAATGTTTAAAGACTCATCCCTTTTGGGAACTTTTCCAATTCCACCACCAATATTGACCCCTAACACTACCCCTATTTTCACCATCACATCAGAAGTGTACTTTCCATTAAGAGTTTTTTCTAACTCCACATCGGAGGTTGGTTCTACCTCATCAGTTGGAACCTCCAAAGAGAACATATTAGATGAAAAGAATGATGGAAATACACATACTTATGCACCACATGATGAAATGGAGAGTAGTGTTCCCTTTTCTGCCGTAGAGCTTGCTTATCAAGCTATTCAAATGGCCCCGGTAGAACTAGATCAAAATCCTCCCAAGATGGAGGAATATGATCCCTATATTCACCTGTTTGGGCATTGAACTCTCATAGTACCCATGATCTCCTGGATCAAACTTTCTCTTCTGATGAAGCCATCCTAGAGGTCATGAACATCTCGGAATGACCCTGGGAGGATATGCACCACAAATCCTCATTTCGTCCCAAAATTGATTCATTAGAAGTCAAGCCTGGAAATATTTACTTTGATGATGATATGACCAAGTGCCAATGCCCTATCCAAACACACAATGTGAGTTTGGAGGGAAACTTAGCGAACATTTCGAAAACCATCCCAATTGACATATCCGTAAAACCTGGCATCGTTGAGAACATCAACATGGGTGCGAATTGTTCTCCCGAAGAAATAGCACTTTATATTGCTTTATTTAAAGAGTTTCATGATGTGTTCACATGGTCTTATGAAGAAATTCCAGGCATCGATCCGAGTATCGTGGAACATGAGATCAAAACCTATCCCAATGTTAAACCTGTGCGGAAAAAACTACGTCTAGTGAACCCTAAGAAGTCTGCTGCCATTAAAGCCGAGGTCGAAAAGCTATTAAAAGTTGGATTCATCTATCATGTTCCTTTGACTGATTGGGTATCCAATCCTGTTCCCGTTAACAAAAAACAAGGAACTATCCGGGTTTGTACCGATTTTAGAGATATAAACTTAGCTTGTCCTAAGGATAACTATCCCACACCCTTCATTGATCAGATCATCGATGAATGTGATGGGAATGAAATCTTTTTTCTTTATGGACGGCTTCTCCGGTTATAACCAAATCCAGATAAAAAAGGAAGACCAACATAAGACAACTTTCATATGCCCTTCGGAGACCTTCGCTTATCGAAAAATGCCATTCGACTTAAAAACGTCAGAACTACTTTTCAAATAGCTATGTCATACGCATTTCATGACATTAAGAAAATTGTTGAGGTTTATCTTGATGACTTAGCAGCTAAATCTAAACGGAGAGCTGAGCATAGTGCCCATTTACGAGCCATCTTTGAGCACTGTCGCAAGTACAACATTAGGTTAAATCCACATAAATGCATGTTTTGTGTGGAATCTGGGAGGTTACTTGGGTTCGTAGTGTCCCAAAAAGGGATCATGGTTGATCCCATCAAGGTTGAGGCAATACTTCAGTTTCCTTCCCTGAGAACAATCACTCAAAATCAAATCCTTCAAGGGAAAGCTAACTACTTGAGGAGATTTGTCAAGAATTTTGCTGAAAAAGCTAAAGGTTTCATGCATCTCTTAAAACAAGATGCAATATTCATATGGGATGACCAAGCTCAACATTCATTTGATGAAATAAAGAAAGCTTTGGTCTCTTCCCCAGTGCTTAGTCCACTGAACTATAATAGAGACTTTCTGCTATATTTGGCTGCATCTCCTTACACCATTGGAATGGTCTTAGCAGAAGAGGACAAATCATCTCAAGAAAATGCTATTTACTATCTTAGTAAGGGCCTTGTAGGTCCCGAATTGAGGTATTCCCAGGTCGAGAATTTGGCCTTGGAAGCAGTCCATGCTATCCAACGACTTAGACATTACATACTTCCAAGGAAAACAACCATAGTGGCTGAAATGAACCCCATGAGACACATTTTGTCCCGCCATATCATTGGTGGAAAATATTCAAAATGGATAGTAATTTTACAATAATTCGACCTCGAATTCAAAAATGCCAAAGCCGAGAAATTATTAGCATTTCCTGAGTTAATGTCTGAGTTACCCATTGAGAAGGAGGATACTGTATCTGTTGAATCTTGGGAATATGAACATGTATTCCTCATTGCAACTTCCGATCCTTGGTATGGAACATTCATCATATATCTCCAAACCCAAAGGATCGATCCTCAGTTTTCTAGTATTGAACGACATCGCATTCGACACCAAGCTCGAAGATACCTCATCATCGGGGATACTTTGTACCTTCGAGGAATAGACATGATATTAAGACATTTTTTAGTACACAAAGAAGTTGTACAAGTGTTGAATGATTGCCATGCTGGGGCATGTGGCGGTCATCTTTCTGGGTTGGCAACTGACCAGGAAATCTTGCGTGTAGGATACTTTTGGCCTACAATTTTCAAAGATTGCATGAATGCTGTCAAAAAGTGTCATCCTTTCCAAATTTACACAAGAAAAATGCGCGCAAGTCCTACTCCTTTAGACCCTGTAGTAACCGTGGGTCCATTTTCAAAATGGGCCATTGATTTTATGATGGTCAACCCACCTTCAAACGATGGCCACCACTACATCATCGTAGCAGTGGACTACTTCACCAAGTGCGTTGAGGCGATGCCTACATTCAATTGCACGAGTAAAACTGCAGCATACTTTCTATTCAATCATGTAATAACAAGGTTTGGTTTCCCCAAAGAGATCACTACCGACAACGGAAGTCATTTTAGGACTTCCTGTATGGATGAACTTACAGACTGGTTAGGATTGTGGCATGAATTTTCCTCACCATATTACCCTCAAGCTAACAGACAAGTAGAAGCCATCAACAAGATTTTGAAAACTATGTTACAAAGGACGATTAATAAAAACAAGAATAACTGGCACTTGATGTTGTTCACTACTCTTTGGGCCTACCGAACGACTGCTAAAAATGCAACCGGATTCACTCCCTTCCAATTGGTTTATGGAGAGGAAGATGTGTTGCCGATTGAATGTGAAATCCCATCATTAAAGATAGCAGTCGAACTCCTACCTAACACTTATGTAGAAGAAGAAAGGCTTATCCATCTCCATTCTTTGGATGAAACTAGAAGGGAAGCTTCTCTAAATGTAGAAGCACACAAGAAGAGGGTTAAAACACAATATGACAAGTCTACCCGAGTCTTTTCTATAGGCGATCTGGTTTTAGTTTATGACCAAAACCAAGATAAAATAGGAGAAGGGAAATTTGTAGCTAAATGGTTTGGCCCACTTGTTGTCAAAACTGTGTTAAAAAAGGGAGCTTATGAATTGGTCAATTTTGATGGGGAACCCATGTTGGAGATCAGAAATGGTCTCTATCTGAAGAAATACTTCGTGTAGGCACTAATGCCTCACACCATTTGTTGTATTATGTTGTATTCTTTGTATAAACTTTTGTACATTAGTTATTTAGGGCACACACTTATCTTGCTTGGCATTGTCACTTTGGCAAATGGCACAAGAATATTTCACATATTTGGGATATGCGAATGGCACCAGCCATAGTTCTCGGAACATTGCTTCAGCCGCATGGGTTGTTTTCACACCTAATAACGAAGTTCTTAGTTCAAGAGGCATTTTTCTCAGATCTGCAACCAACAATGTTGTAGAATATAGTGCAGTCATTGAGCTTCTTGTCGAGGCTATCACCCTTGGCATTTGATGAATGATCTTCAAACTAGACTCAGAATTAGTTGTATCCTAGTTAAATGGTCAGTATCAGGTTCGACATCCTACACTGTTTAGAAAGTTTCTACGAGTACGTATTTTAGAGCGTTAGTTCGAGTTTATTGAATATATACACGTTCCTAGAAGTCTGAATAGTTTGGCTGATTCTTTGGCCAACTATGTACTTGATTGGAATCTAAGTCATTAACACCATACCAAAAAGCAAGTATGTACATTATTTCATGGCCAAGTTAATTGAACACATCATTTAAGGACACAAGTGAAACCGAAATAATCTAGCTTACATCATAACCCAAAAAGTGTGAAAATTTTTCACACACCAAAAAGAATAGTGTAAATACTTTTCTCTTTTTGATTATTTTTCTTACAGATAACACCCAGAAAAATTTCATAAAAAAATGAAAAAAATTCGAAAAATTCGAAAACATGGGAAACTGTTTCAAAATTTTCTAGTTCGACATCAAAACTAACCTACAACTGACAGATCAAAGACTAAAGGTTCACAGCTTCTAGAAATTCAAGTTGAAAGGGGATGCCTCCTCTCATACATCGGCTACACTACAAATGCATATGGTAAATCATGAGTATTTCTTACTTGTCCTTTATTCATACATGTACAAACCGTATCCTTTTGAATGATAGAAAGATGCATAATTCCCCAATTTTAGCTATCTTTTTAGATATTAAATGCACACTTGAACCAGTTTCTAACTAAACTGTTGAGCAGTGAAATGGTTTTGATTTTAGGACTTGAAGACTTTGGCAGTCCAAACTATTTGACTCAGGTAGTTGAGACAGACCATGATTCATGATGATCTATGATTTTGGCATTTTTCACAAGACTCAAGCTGAAGTAAACCTCATTGAACCATTCCTACTTGGCCATTTCCCCAAATTGGATAAATTCAGTCACATGGTATTACTTCACCGTCTGTCGACACATAATCCTGCTTCAAATAGCCTACCCTGGGAGGGAACAGCTGTAAGAGTGTGCACAACTAGCTTAGCCCTTGTTTGCAATATGGATCTTTGCCTTGGCCTAACTCGTGCCCTTGAAAAATACGCGTACGCCCATGCAACACTCGTTCCCTCCTATGTATCATAACATTCTTTATTCTTTCTTAAAAAAAAATAAAAAGCATAAAAATTAAAAAACACAAAAATCCAAAAAGGGAGAGACTTGAATCACTTCATATTATAAACTTCGAAGAAAATGGAAACAGTCAGTCCTTGTCTCTCTTGAACATGGCACATAATATTGTATCCGATGTCAGTACACCATCTGCATTTGCCTTAGGAAACTGTACCAATATTTTGAATAGATCTCCATTGATGGGTTATCCTTCCCATCACCAATGGAACTTTCGTTAATGCATATGGAATTAGCGTATTTCATTAAGGTCGGTTACTCAAAGTCCTATGTTGCCAAGTGTCCATTCTGCGTCGTGTTATGTGTTCAAGGGATGTTCAAACCGAGTCGTCCATTCCTCAAATATTCCCGACCAATCATGTCGGCCTTCCTTGTGTCAGTATACAGTTTTGGATCTTGCAGTTCTACCAAATTATATCATACTATTGATCTTTGTTTCGTATCGGTTGATGTGGGATGCATTAATGCCCTCCTTCCGATGGATCTATCTTATCGGCATCAAATCATCATCTAGGACATGGATATAGAAACCCAAGAGTACCTTGGATCTTGCAGTCATTAGTGGCAGGTTTCCTCGCAAATGATAATGGGTATACATCAATGACCCCTGATTGTTTGATTCTACAAGTGTTCGACTTTAGAACATCTATTCACACTTGCTAGTTTGTACTCAGTACCTTAGATTCCATCATCATTATCAGTGGGTCTCCTTGCATCTATTAATGGTATACATCAATGACCGGTAATCAAATGGTGTTTTATTATGATCGAAATCATATCACTTATTCTCATGATATAAACTCATACTATCGTCAGTTTGTATTGAAGACCTTGGGAAAAACAATTGTATCACTCATCGATGCACTTCCCGAGCTGCACAAGATTAGACCGCCATGTCAGAAGTTCAATAAAGACTTTGTTCTCGCACTCAGCAAAGTGCATGTTTACACTTCTAAAAAATTTTACTTTTGACATGGATCCACTATGTATTATTCATGTCCATGCTTCTTTATTGCTGAGCATGGGTATGCCCACCTTAGGAAGATATTACATATTTGAGAAATTGCTATGTTTTGCAGGTGTGATCCTCAATCCCGTGCCCATGAGTTTTCCTTTCCTCATCCTTGCTTTGAACGATAAAGAGTATCAGTATACAAAGTATAAATTTTAGTAATGTATTTCGGCCCTTAGCTCTGCTTCGGACCTCACACATTAGGGGGCATCTATTAACAATCAAATTAACACCCCTAGTCATGTGACAGAAGAAGCACATTTTTACTATGCGCCCACAACATGAAGACATAAACACAAGTACATTCAGAGACAATTCCTCTCTGATCTAATCACTTCTCCCATAAATGAAAGGATTAGGTGAATAAAGTCAGAACTTAAGAGACCAAGTTCAGTAAATGAACCACTCACCAAAGGTCCGAAACTAAGCTACACTAATCAAAAATTGAAGAGAAATGCATTAAAGTGCATTAATTGTGCTTAAAATATGCTAAGTTGTGCAAAAAGCCTAAAAACTACGGAAAAGTGGGTTTTTCAGGTTAAAATAATCTAAAATGAGGAAAAGGAGTAATCCCACATTTAGAAGAAAAGCTTAAGGCTCATTTCCCAATGCTATATAAGAAAGGCATGGAAGGCATTGTAGAGTACACAAAGGAAGAGCAAAGGCATGCTGAAAAGATTCCGAAGGAGGAGGAAAGGCTCAATTTCTTCAAAAGCAAGGGTGGAGAAAGGAAAGCTTATGGAAATGGAGGAAGGATTCACACCAAGATCCATGGTAGGAATGTATCTCTTCATTGTTTTAATATGAAATGATTCAAGTTTGTTCCATTTGAATGTTGCTTATCTTGCATGATTTAGATGTTTAAAGTGGCATTAGATCTTAGCTTTGCTTATCTTAATTCATGAATGAATGTAGATCTGATTAATGACTTGTGATAATCATTTTAATATGTCGACATAGAGGCTCACCACTTCTTAGTAAAATAGTCAAAATAGGGTAGACACAACCCTACACTATTTGTTGTTATCGAGAATGTACTTGAGTGCTATTGTAGCTGTTGATTTTGGAATCTACCTATAGAATGGTATAATAATTATTTACCAACAATAACTAGGCTAAAGTGGTTTTATTTCAAATTCCTTTCAACTCATTTCATAAGTTGATCAAATTTTCATGCTTCTAGAAAACATACATCTCTGCAATTCTTATGAACACAAAGACCATTTCCAAATAATAGCAGAGCCCAGCCAATCAAGAGGAAAACACCTTGATATCAGCAACAATGGTTCTTCAAATATCTTTTTAATATGCAAGAGGTCATTTTTAATCCACATGCCAAATCTCAATGTGATTCCAATGGAAGGTAGCTTGGAAACTCTCAACAATTGTGTGGAAGTGAACCAATATATGCATTGCGGGGTCATGGAAAGAATCATACCTTTAAATGTATTCTTTATTGAACAACTTGTTTTTCTATAGGTTCTTGTGGCCAACCTATCAATTTTTTCAATTTCCTTAGCATGTGTATCAACTGCTTTATTTCTTCTCATTGTTGGTTTTTATGTGGAAACAAAGCATCTTTTATCACTGTTGGTTCTTGTGTGGCAGCAACAGGGCATCTTCTTATGCTTGGATGTAGCATATGTAGGGAAGGACTTGATTTGGATGTGCATGAATTGGAATGATGAAGTGTTAGAATTGAATGGGAAAGGATCGGAATGGATGGACAGAAAATTCTATATAGAAAATGGAAATGGATAATTCTCAGTGGTTCTTCATGACATATTCCTAAATCTTTAATAAATAAAAAACTCATGCTATTTTACCTCAAGTTTTACCTCCGTGGAAGCCTTGGTTGACATGAATGTACTGATGCATGTTGGGGCTGATGTAGTTAGAAGCTGAAACTTATGAAGGATGAATATGATCCACAATGAGGAACTGTGCAAGTTGAAATGAATGATGTTGAAGGTGGGAGTCATGCAAGTGTAGTGGTGGATCTTGAGACTACTAACTACTGAAAACAAATGTTGCCAACTGAATGAAAAGAATATTGTTTAACTGCTAGAACAATAAAAATATATAATCTTCATCCAATATCTGCGCTTATGTACAATTTAATCCATGTGAATGAATGCTCTTGAAGTCGAACATGGAGAAACTTCGTTGGATTACCAATCAATAATGACAATTGTTAACCAACGCGAAACAACTCACCAGTGATGACAATGAGCTATCAAGGTACAGTAGTACAACCTGTCAGGTACGAATGTATGTGTTGAAGTTGAGTCACCTACAGGATTTGACAAACAAGAGACGTTGATGTATTCCCTTGATCACCAGTGAGGAAATTTACCATTTATGCATGTAAAATTCCAAGGTACTATACATAACTCAAGTCTTATTGCCCAGATAGTGTGTTGAGGTCGATGGGACAAGACCATTGGAAGGTGGACCTTAATGAATTCCACATCATCCAATGTGAGTACAAAACAAATGATTGTGAAGAACTAGAGATGAAATATTTTCTCCAACAAGTAGGCTTTATTGGTAAAATGAAAAGGATAGGGGGTAGCTCAGCATGTAAGAGAGCTGAGAGACATTATTCATGGCTTAGGTGTGAGTGGAGTGTATAGTATGGGAGTGATGAAGCATAAGGTCATGGAAGTGATGGAATGGTGGAGGCAATAAGGAAATGTATGGGCATAACATGGTGTTGGTGAATGAGCATGATGGATGAAAGGTCTTTTGGGAGGATTCTTTAGTAGAAATTCATGTAGCAATGGAACTCGACTTATGGAACATTGGTATTCATATGGTTTACATAAAAATTCCTCAATTGTTGTTCTCAATCCATTTGCAAATTTGATAAAAAGTCTTCAAAACTCACTCATGCATCTATTAACCTTCTATCTTCCGAGGACCTACAAAAACCTAACACTTTCCTGCAGTAAAACATGAGATCATGGAAGAAGAGAGGTGATCAATCTCTCTTCATCCAATACTTATGAAAAAAAACAACAACAATCAATTACTTATAAAACAAATCCAAGGAAAAATGAACGAAGCAAATTCATTTTATACATGTGGGAGAGTGATGGCCAATTAGACTCACTAGCAGTGTTTCGATCATAAATTATTTGTTCCTCCTCCAATTTGAGTGATTCAAAAGCCAAATGAAAGTAAATTTATAGTTCTGCATCCCTTAGAAACAGTTTTTTAAAATTCTATGTGTTGATATTCCAAATTTTCTCAGTAACAGCCTGCATGACAAGGTGTTTTTCGAATTCCGGACTAGACCAACAGTCACGGTTTTGGGCATAAAGTTTCCATTTGATAATGGATTTACGTGATTCCAATTGGATACCAAATTAGATTCATGTAGTTATATCCAATAAAAACAGGTCTTGAATCCAATAAGAATGCATGGGTCAAATAGGCCAATGAACAGTCTAGGAAACCAAGTTTTAAAAATGTTAATCTGTGATAGGAAGTCGGTATTTGGGTCATAAAATTTTCGTACGATATCGGAATTGAGTGATTCAAATTGTGTTGTAAACTAGATTCATAGGGGAATATTCCAATGAAACATTTTTCCAAGATCTATCCAATAAGAAATCCAAAACGCGACTGTCTCAGCTCTGTTCCTAAGCTGCCTGCTTGACACCTTGTTAGTATTTTGACCATAACGTTTTCGTTTGATGCCGATATAAAAAATTAAAATTGGTTTGGAAACTAGATTCAAAGGTATACTTGGTATGTAATCAGGTTTTAAAACTAAGTCCATTTGGTCTCCCAAAAATGGACTGTCCTAACTGTGTTTCAGTAAAAATTTCAAGCCAAAATGCCACAAAAATCCAATAAATGAAATTTGGCTCCCAAAAAGTGACCAGAATAGGTGTGAATGGTTTTAATGATATAAATTTAAATAGAACACACACCCATACCAAAAATTTCAAGCATTGAGTGCCTAGATAGACTTACATGGTGTGTTGCAACAACTGTTGCAACTCTTAAAAATGATATAATGTTTGAAATAAAGCCTATGTATTTTTATGGATGTGTTATATAGAAATGAAAACTAAACACATACCATGATGATCGCACAAGTTTCAAGCTTGAAGGTTTCTGTAATCGTTTTGCTCTTTTTCCCCTAGTGTCTTCATTCACCAATGCTTCCTTCCTCTTACCAACTTCCCGAAAAAGAGAGATGAGTAATATGGGTGGCTCTTAATGAACCATGTGTCCAAGAGTTATTATTCAAAATAAAATTATATTATCTATGCATCCTAGATCTAAGTGAAAAATCGAATGGGATATTACCAATGATTTTCATTTTCAACCATAAATTTACCTCACTCAAATCTTCAAGCAAAGTTCATGTCTAGCAGTGCCAGTAAACTGGTTTTCACAACTAGGCTTATTGTTCTCTTTACTATTTTATTTATTTACAATGTCCTACACTACTTGGAAATAAAAAATTATTTTCAAGTGTAGGAAAACTTCCAATGGAGCCACTTTCAAAGAAATGACTCAAGTATGTTCATACTCCCAACAGAAAAATATAACTTTATGAATGCTAGGATATGAGAGATCAACTTCCCTTGAAATGATGGTGCCAAGAATTGTTGAAGTATGGAATGATGCTGCAGACCGATGACAGATTGAAACCAAGCTTCAATATAGTCTTTGTTCCCTTGATTTCTCATGGTTGTTACACCATGAATCTCCTTAGTAAACTGATCTTCCTGAATGCATAAGAGATTCAGATCTAATGATGTGAAGGATGCTTTTGGTTCCAATGTCCGTTCTTCATTAGATTTGTTGATCTTGTTAACTTGTTGATGATCATAAGAAACTTCACTTCCAAGTCTTGGATTTAAAACATGTTCAGGCCTCATATGGATTTGCTGCAATAGTGCACAGTCTCTTTGCAGCAGTGTAGGTGAGGTAGAACAGGAGGGAAATGTAGGAAAATTTTGCAGTTCATCACTGTAAGCATACTGTACTTATTTAGTATGGTTAGGGTGGAGGGTGGATTGGATAGGAAATTGTGTTGGATACCAAGGAGTTTGATGAGAAGATAGATGTGGTTGATGTAGAGGATTGTTTTGTGAGGTTGATATTGAAGGACCAAGTGGTGTTGTAGCATGAGGGAGAGTGGCCATGTTATCATAAGATAGGCCATTCCAACATTGTGGATAAGGTAGGTGAGAGTTAAATTAAGACTGCAACAACTGCCACAATGGAGGAATATTCAATGATTGAGTATGAGAGTAAGGAAACGGAGGGATAGAGTTTTGAACCATACATGTAGGCCACGGTTTCCATGACTATTGCAATAAATTTGTTGCAACTCCTAGATCTCTTTGATATGTTTATTTCATCCTTGGTAAGGAGGGGCAGCAATCTGTGTAATGCTTCAAGTCACATATGCCACAAATTGTGAGACTATCCCAAGGATAATCCATTACAAGATGTTTCTTTTGGCACCAAGGGAAAATTGTTTCTTCAAATTCCTCATGCTTTTCCTTATCCTGCAAAACAACCAATTGTGAATTTAATGAACCATTGATATCAGCATTAAAAATTTTAGATAAATTACTGATTTCAGCTCCTAAAACTTCTGTTTTTGTAGCTGATTTCAAAAATCTAGAGGAAAGTTCTTTAGAATTCTTACCGGTCTTGAAGTTTACTATTGAATATCTTCTACATAACTCACAATATCATCATATGCTAACTGAAATACATCACATGTTCCCATCAGATTTAATATTTCTAAATATTTAGCTTGGATTCCCTTGAGTAGGAGTGCTTTCAAGGTCTCTTTCCCCAGTTGTCTTTGTTTTGATCGTTGAAGGTTGTATTGAAAGCATTCCATGTAACCCTCCAAACTCTCTTCTTCTGCTTGTGTCATTTTGAAGATATCTTCTTTGACCCTACAATAATCTTGGTACCTTTTCAAGAATACATGTTTCATGTCTTCCCAAGTTTGTATACAATTCCCACCGAGGCTCATGAACCATCGGAGGGCTATTCCTTTTAGAGTAAGGGGAAACACATTCAAATTTTGATCATTAGTATGATAATATCCTCTACAAAGTACTTCAAATTCAAATAAAAATACAGTTAGGGTCTTCATTTTCCAAATCATGAAAATTTGGTAGAACATGTGGGGGAATGCTTTTCGTTGATGCCACTCCTCCTGAATCTCTGATGGGAAATTTGAAGGTAACAACTTATGTATCTTTCTTACCTGCAATCTCTTCATTAGATTCTTCATGTGCTATATTGAGGCTCCTCCTTCAAATGTTCCTGTGATTTACGCTCCAAAAATTGAAAATGAAATAAAACTGAATGCAAAGAAAGGAAAAAAAACACACTCAAAGAAAATTCAATAAACTGAAAAGTAATCATGCAACCTACATGCTCTACATTAACAATGCATCTACAAAAAAATGCCAGATGTACTTTTGCACCATTGATAACTTCCCCGGCAACGACGCCAAAATGTTGGTTAAATTAATTGTCTAATTAAATAAATAGCTGAAACTACCAGAACATAAATTGTCAACCTGAGGAAGTCTTTTATTTCAAAGCTATCGTGCAAGATCTATGCAAGCAAAATTTCTACCTGACACTGTTGATCTGTTGGTATGAAATCAAAACTCATTATAAACTAGATGACACCTTCTTGAAAATAAATCAAACCTCAAACCTATTCATAAAACCAAACTATAAATCTAATCACACTTCAAACAAAATCAATTCTTATGAAGCAAGATCTAATTGCATAAATCTAAAAGAAGTGCTATGTTGGCCAACGATCTATCAAAACGAATTAACAGGAAAACAACAATGATAAATATAATGAATGAAAGCATGAACTAAATAATAAACAAATATACACAATAACACACTTACAATCAACACTATCAGCATCTGCTCAGGGAAGAGGGCCCTTCCTCCATTGAGCAGAGCTGGATCTCCACAATGAAAGTATACAACTTTAGAATTAACAAACTGCCAGCATTTTTTATCGGAATCAAATTATTACAACAAAGTCTGGATCAAATTATACATCATAATATTGCTTGCTCTCCTCTCCCACCATACATGAGAATGTTTAAATATTTATGCATAAAAATATCTCAGGAGAATGAGAAACTGAATCCCCAACTTGTAATCTGTTTTAACAAATTGTTAATTTGAAACATGGCCATAACTGCAAATATGGGAATTAAACGTTTAGAGAACCATGTATATATCTCAAACTATGGCTTTGTTTGGCGATTTCCTCTAGAGTTAGTTACTTGAGGCCGTTACGCACAAAACCCATGTCCCGGATTTTTCAGATTCTTCTCCATCTGCCCGCAAATCGCAACGAAAATCAATGTGTTCTTATCTGGCACACGTTTTTGGTTGGAACCGTTTGATCACGAGCTAGAGGATTCCATGTTGGACTTGGGCACGAATTGAAATCACAAATCCACATAATCAATCCGAGGAATGAAACCATGTTGTGATATCCATGTGGACATGTGCTAGCATGCCAACTTTGGAGGCTTGAACCATGAGTGCTATTGCTGTTAAAATGAAAAATCACTCCACACACCATAATCAGTAAAATTATGCATAATAGTATTCAATTCATCAAAAGAAAAGGAAAATAATCATGATTAACCATTAAAGCATCAATGAGATTAATATGGCATTTCTCGAGCAGTTACAACAAATGGATGGAAAATGGAATCTTAAATGGGTGATAATAGGAAGAAGATGGATGAAATAGGTTTCGATAAGTATTGAAAATAGGAACAAATCCGTGATCCAACAGTGGGGAATCCATCTGGTTAATGGTCCGGCTACCATAAGTGTGTTTGTTTTTTGTTTTACCGGTTGTGGCCCGGTCCACTGTTTATGTAATTTTAGTTTTAAAATATGAGATGCAAGTGCTTTCTAACTAAGTGCATTTAACCTAGACCTGACAAGCAGAAACCTCAACAAGTGATGTGAAGTTTCTTCCCTCCGTCTTATCACTTCTACCTAACCAATTCACTAACCCTATTCTATATTAATCTAACCTATCCCTGCAAGGATCAAATTTGAAGTAATGTTAATAAGCTGAAATGTTCAAATAAACCTAACAAAAATCCATTAAGAAAATATTCACATTTACAGTAGAAAGATATCAAAGATAGCTCTAATATAATTAAAATAATTTATTACTCTATTACATATGCATATTTCCATAGAAAATGAAATCATTCATCACCATTTGAAATAATTCAATAAAGTGAGAACAATCTCACAGTATGAGTTCAGAACGAAAGAAGAAGTAGTTCCACATTTGACATTCCACACATTCCATGCAAAACATTTATGTGCATGCTTTTCCAACAAACAGTCCTTCTTATTAGCAGAAAAATAGTTTTCTTACAAAAATACAGCTTCTATTATGCTAGCAAAAGTCCTTTATGCAGTATCCATCTCCTATATTTATATTACAAAGTTTTTGTCATCACATGATTGTTCGTTTCAACTCCTCCAAACTTTGGGTTGCCCCAAATTCGTCCTCTAGTATTTGCACAAAAAAATATAATTAATTACAATTAAGAAATTAATTTCCAGCTGACCTCTCTAAACTAGAGAGATAATTATCCCACGGTAGTCTCTTCAAAAATAATATTACATTGTACAAGTTCTAAAACTTTCAAATATATTTCATGATATGATATATCCTTTTCTACACTTTTCACTCCTTCTGCTGCTGCCTTGTAGCTGTCCTCCAGAAAATAAGCATTTATGGATGCTCGTCCAATATATTGATGGAGATCTTCTTCTGTCAGCACGTCCAGTTTTCTAATATAGCCCATGTCCTCCCTCAACCCATTTTTCAATTCCATTAAATGTTGATCCTTGGTAGGAAGCTCATCCATATTTGGGGCCATAGAGAGCTAACATTTTTCATGGATCTGATGAATCCTCTTGTAGAATTCTACACAATTCTCAATAGATTTAGGTACTTCAACATTTATTCTCCTTCCATATTTTCTGCAAAACTCGAGGAGTGCCATGTATACATTAAGGTATGTAGTCGTCTTCTAGGGAAAGTGATCAGGGAACTCTGTTTTTCCTTCTCTCCACACCATCCACCTCTTAATCTTATTTGCAGTGTTAAACAATCTTTGTCTGATCCTCAGTGATTCTACAGCAATCGTCTTCATCCTTGCTATCAATTGTTTCATTTTGTATATTTCTTCAGTCAGCAATTCTTGCAAGCAACATATCTTCTCCTGAATTTTACATGCATATTCATGGAAAGGAGCCATGTCTTTTTTCTTATTATTTACCAGCTCCACCTGTTTTGATAGAGACTCCTTCTCCTTAACCAACTCCTCTATATGAATTTTCAATTCTTCCACCCGTTGAGTCATTGTTGACTCTTTTGTTTCCAATTTGCTTATACGGGCATCAAAATCTTCTTTTTCCCTCCATGATCATTAGTTGTACAGTCAACGCCTCCTTCTCAGTGTCCATATTTTGATAGTCAGTCATTAATGTGTCCTTTTAATCATCCATAGCATCGTGCTTCCTTTTCAACTCTATCCCCTCTCCTCGTGCTTTTACTAAGTTATCCTTTAAATTCAGCATTCTCTTCTTGTTGTGCTCAATGTCGTTCAATGACTTATCGACCTTATCTGCACTTGCTTGTGCAGTTGCTATGCTTACTGATGATGTGAAATTAGGGTCTTTGTGAGTTCCCTCCATGATAGTGTTTTCTTGGACAGTGACTATGTCAAGCTGGGCGCCCATCTTCAATCTCTTCTATGACATTCTTGTGACGGTTTTCCTCCTCAAATAAAAAATTATTGTGTCCAATTTGGCCACTATGTGTTGTTTGGACAGGTTAAAAGGTGTGATCCCAAGCTCTACGAATGGGAGGTGTCCCCTGGTAAGCATGACTCCTGACCATTCTGGTGGGTCTGTGTCCATTTCTTGTGGGCTTGTGTCTTCCTCTTGGGTTTCTTCTGTTTCCAAAACTTTCTTGGACTTGTCCTCTTCTTCTTTCCTCTTTTGTTGCTCAGTTGCTTCCCTTTCTTCTCTTTCTCTTCTTGCTTCTTCTTCTTGTCTTTTAACTTCCTCTTCTCTTTTTGATTTATCTGCTTCTTCCTTATGTAACCTATTTGCTTCTTCTCTTTGCCTCCTTTTTGCTTCTTCCTTCTGTTGCCATTCTACTTATGCTTTCTGCAATATTTCAGCTTCTTCTCTTTGCTTCTGCAATTCTGCCTCTTTTGCAGTACTGGCAGCACGAATGGGACCGATGCTTCTTTTCCAAACAAAATGTTTGTTTAGCTCAGTCATGTTACTTGCTCTTCGGTACACCTCCTCATCCTTCAGGAAGTGATCCGTGTATTCAAAATGGATTCTGCATGGCGCCCAATGATCGACGACCTTTTGCCTACTATCATTTCTTACGAAACTCTTTTCCCCAAAATGGAATGCTTCCAAATCCTTTATGAAAGCTTATGTGCCTTTAAATTTGGCAAATTTGTAGGCCCCAATACAAAAGGATAATGGTGGGTAGGAGGCCTTCTTGTGTTCATGCAAAAAAATGCCAACCCCATTAACAAAAACCTGCCTCACAGCCTCCTTGTATACTACAAAGTCGGTCACATATTGAGGCATTAGGGATGGGGCTCTGGAACCCCCATACATTCTGATATAGGTGCCTTCAGGAGAGAAATAATAATCTCCATACTCATTAATAATTTCGATAGCATTTTCGGATAGGAAGTTTGGTTCTTCATTGAAGATTAACCAATACAAGGGAATGATCAATTCCTCACATATGAGCTTATAATAACTCACATATTTGTGAGCTCAGGTGATTTGATAGGACACATAGAGGGGAGACTCACCTTGGTTCCAGATACATCCCAATTTCGGGAATGGGTGTCTGATCATTATACAATCCATGAGGTACGAGGACATGAAGAATTTCGCTTTCTTTTGGTTCATTCCTCCCTGAGCTGCAGATATGGTCGACACCAAGATGTCTAAAATGATATCTGCCCAATTAAAAAAAGTGTCGTGGAAGTATATATGATATGTCAGGGGAACCCAGTTAAGCTTGTAGATGTTTCCATTGGCTCTACCAAATATTTTGCTCAGCATCAAAGCTATGATTCTGAACGGGGTTCCTAAGATTTGACTGTCATATTCCCCACTTGCTTTCAACCTTAGTTTATTCCCTGGGATGATCATCTTCTTGGCATACTCAAAGTGATCTATGTTTACTCCACTGATCCATTCTTCGGTCATCATGACCTTGGGTGATGGAATTTTATACGCCGCAGCTATGTGACGGGGTTGGAAAGACGCAAACCCTTCTTCTTTTGTGTTTGAGATGATCCTTGTGCCAACATCCACGTAAGGCAGGATCCATCCGTTGACTTCAGAGAAAGGAAACAACTCTGGGTGTGTGGCTACTTGGTGAAGGCCCGATTTCTTGATGTTTTGGTATACAATTATCTCTTCAATGGATGCCTCAGGTACATTCTGATCCATGATAAGATGGTACAGTTCACCCCATTTGTATTCTGGGGTGATTCCTATTGTTGTTTTAGTGTCTTCGAACATGGTTTATGTTGGAGCGTCAGCTACTACTTCTATGTCCAAATCTGATTCAGCTGTCTTGGACTTCCTTTTGGAAACCCTTCTTTGCATTTCTGAATCCTGATGAGACATTGAATTAATGTGTAAGCAAATTTCACCAGGAAATATGTAAAACATCTCTCATTCATACTATTAACAAGAAGACCGAGTTAAGAAATTAATTACTTCCATATTGTTGTTTATGTTTTCTATGCTTCAAAACAGTAGACTGGTGTGAAATAGTCAATATGCAACTAAAAGTTCAAGTGAAATCATTTCGAAAGATGTTCACCAATGATATTCATCAATTTAGCCAACCACATTATCTATGTTCCTCACTGAATGGTGGAGAGTTTATCATTGGGGTCATTTCAAAAGTTTTTATCTCATATTGGATCAATCAGATAAAAACTCTTCCCTAACTAACATATTATTACTTTGTGGGAGTGGCAAAAAAAATCCCAAGTTAGTGACAGATAACAACCAACTACCACCGAGAGAGCATCTACGTGGGAGATATTGTGTGGAATTGGAATTCACGATGGCCTTGGTGGTGTGTAACAAGATAACGGCTAAAACCAGATTCCCCTTGTGATTGTAACAAATCTACGAACAGGCCGGAAAGTCTCACACACACATCCCCCTCTATTTTCCCATAAAGCACCTAGTCTTGTGAGGGTCATAAAACAAGTGTGAGGTTTTCGTGAGTTGGTTTCATGTTGGGTGGGAAGGTTACCGTGGTAAGCCGAAATGCGCAGGAATGTTCTATTACTATGGGATGACAACCCCACATGGTTATGTGTATTGGAATAACTATGAGGGTTGTTGAGTGGGTGCGACCAGATGGCAGGTATGGCCCAAAGTACTTTTCCAAACATAAATAACCCTAACCCCATCTGGTAAAAACCATTACTTTAAGAACCATCGGGTGCTATCAACAACCCTATGCCCAACTGAACAGAAAAACCAACCGGTTTGCCTAAAAAAAAATAATAACACAACAATGCGGACAAACCAACAGTAAAAAGCGCTTTATGCAAGAGGAAAAGTTCCAAATGAAACGATGTCGTTTCAAAATGGATCACAAGGGCATAAAGTGGCCTACCTGGAAGTTGCAGAGTGGTCGCAAGACAAAGCTTCAATGGCGTTAGGTGTTCGTTGTCCGGTGGAAGTGGCTTCGCATGAACGACGTTGCAAAAATGGTTTTAAAAATGACTTTCATGCCTTATATAACCTTGGGAAACCATAGTAATTAATGCACAAAGGTAGAACTTGGTGGGCCCATTAATGCATCGAGGTTGTTTCGGCATGAAAATCAACAAACCTCTCCCTCCGTATCGCGGCGGAATAAAAATGTCGCCGATGTGTTTCAACATCTCTCGTGTTTTCACAGTGAAACACGTCGGCGTTACTCATCATTTTGTGCCGATTCTTTCTCCAGAAAAATTGTCAGCATCTTTTGACCTTTACGCTCTGAAACGCATCAAAGCTCTCCCTGTTCTTCGCTATGGTGTTTTAGCATATTTTCGTGTCTTCACGCCGAAAGGTGTCGACACCACTTCTTAATCTTCATCGATCATTTTCTATTCATCATGTCATTCTTGCATCAACACTTGCTCTGACTTCTTCATCAGAGGATTTCCTGTTTTTCTAGCAATGCGTTTCGGTGTAACTCAACTTCACGGAACGGAACCTTTTGGGATATTTTCCAAACTTTGCATCGATTCTTCTCTCACCAGGGCATTTTCAACATCCATATTTGTTTCATGCCAATGTGTTTTGGCATGACTTTTTCTTTTATGTTGAAACGGTTGGCGTGACTCAATGAGTTGCTTCTGACTGTTTCGGCATGACTCGGTGAGTCGCTCTGAAACATGCTTCTTTCTAATCAAATCAATTGCGACCCCGACCATTTCGGCGCAACTCAACGCGTTACTCCGACCGTTTCTACGAAAAAAGTCAAGTTGTACTTGGTCCAAAAACTTGCCTCTTTCACTTGTTTTCAGGAAAAAAATTTAAGTGACAAAAAGTAAACCCTCTAAGATGAGCCAAACTCTAAGTAAACCAAAATATAGGAGGGGCCCTACAATTTTAAGAAAATTTTGGGGATAAGGTTGCAGCAGCAACAATTGGCAACTGACTGGTGAACACAGATCTCTGAACAATTTATTTTGAACACCAGAAGTGTTTGTATTTTATTTATCCTAAATGTAAAACAATGCCTTCATCGATTTCGCAAGGTTTTAAAGGGCCAAATTTTTATACAGGGAGATAGCCTTTCTTGCATTATATTGGTCATTCATTTCGGAAAATAGGGTAACCTGGACCAGATTTCTTGACCACTCTCTTGAGGCCATAATATGGAGTTCATTTTACTTCCATCTTTCGGTTGTAACTACATATCACTCCATAGGGTCATAAAAAAATAAAACAGATGTATTCGTTTGTTCTTCATTCCCATGCTATAAGCATTTCTTTAGATACTTTCTTTAGACGAGTTTTGTCATTTGAGTCTTTCATTAATAGCCTTCTTTAGTATTAAAAATTGTACATAGGTTCTTCCATCCATAATGTCCTTTCATGTGACTGAGAAATTTGTTTGTTTGTCATACTCGCGGACGGAGAAGAACCTTTCTGGGCTTGCCATCTAGGAAATCTTCTTGATTGGATATATTTGTTTTTCAAAACCATTTCTTTTATATTGGAGATGAAATTTCATAATTTTGACTCTTCATTATAATCCTTTTGGATTTTGATTTTGTATCATGGGATCATTTTGATTGCCACACATTTGTAATACTTGCTTCCTTTCCATGGGTTTGTTATAATAGGCTGCCTGAGATGGTTATTTATGTGTGAATGAATGGAGCCCCAAGACAGTAATTTGGAATTCGTGGGTCTTGGTTATTTTACAGGGTTTATAATGACTCAACATGATCATGAAGCATGTTTCCCTTTCTAAAATTGGGCAGTGATTAAAATCATAAATGACAATGTTATACAAAGATTTCTTTTTCTATAAACTCATTATGATCCTCTGGTGATGACCGTGATATTGTTCAGATTCCTATATTTCCACACATCAAGATGTTGAGATGGGGTTTATTCAAAGCAAACAAAAATTAAACAAAGCAAACCAAACAATAAGCAAATCAAGGCAAAAACTAACTAATCTAGGAAATAAACAAAGTAGAAAAGGCTAAGAGAAAACACAATTTATTTATGTACAAAAGGTATTCCTAAATATAGGTGAATTACTACTTAAGAGATAGGCCATTGACAGGGAGATTCTCCTCCTCCCATTGTAAATCTTGTAGTTTATATGTCGTCGGGCCAATCTTCTCCACAATCTGATAGGGGCCAAGCCATAATTGTTAAAATTTCATATATTTTCCCTTTTCTTCATGCGGGTGATCCCATTTCAGAATCAAATCTCCTACCTCAAAAGTTCTCTTACCATACTTCTGCTTATCAAACCATCTTTTGACAATATTTTGGTGATGGTTGAACCTATCGTTGACCTTTTTCCGTGATTCTTCGAGTTTCAACAGAGTATTGATTCGTGACTGTAGAATTTCACTACTTGATCCTTGAGACACTTGAGCTAATTGCAAGGAAGGGAGAAGTGTGTTTGTTGGAAGTATAGCCTATTTCCCATAGACCAATGTATAAGGAGAAACCCCTAAAGAACCTTTTGGAGAGACTCTATTTTCCCACAGATCATTTGGGAGAGCTACATGCCAATTTCTCTGATTTTTAATAACTGTTTTCTTTAATATACAGATGAGATTTTTATTTGTGGATTCTTCTAATCCATTTCCTCGAGGATAGTAATTAGCTGATTAATGCAATTTATTCCTCTTTCACAAGCAAATGCAGTCAATTTAACAGATGATAAATAAGATGCATTATCAAAAACTAGGGAAATTGGAACCCCAAACCTTGTTATGATGTTTTCCTATAGAAATATGATGACTGCATCTTCTTTCACTTTACGCAAAGGAGTAGCTTCCATCCATCGTGTAAAATAATCCGTAGCTGTGAGAATATATCGATGTTGTAGAGAATAATTTGGATTGATCTCCTCGATAATGTCTAAGCCCCATTGCTCAAATGGTTCTGAAATGATAACTAGTTGCAATGGTCCTGCTGCTTTCGGTAATCTATTATCACTTCTCTTACATACATCACATTTTCTTGCATAAGCATGAGCATCTTTGAAAAGAGTGGGCCAATATTATCTGAATCTTAGTATTTTGTGAGCAGTAGTATCCCTGGAATAATGTCCCCCTGCAGGGCCATCATGTAACTCCTTGACTACCTTATTCGCATCTTCTTTCTCAAGACATCTAAGAAAAATTCTATCATAATTTTTCCTAAAGAGTACTCCATCTATTATCTGATAAGATTTTGATTTCAATTAGAGTGCCCTTCTCTGCTTGGAATTCCAGTGTTCTGGAAAATACCCTCATTGGAGATAGTGAACCAAATCTCTATACCAAGATTCCGGAGTAGTGAAAATGGAACATACTTCAATCAAATTCATTTAGCTTCATTTTCCCATTCATGGTCTGCATTAGTTGCGTTTTCAGTGAGTAAATTGCACAACCCTTGACCTTTAATGATAGTAGATGGTTTGAACTCTAGGTCATATTCCTGTAATGCAGTTACCCAATTTCCTCCTCTTTCTCACAACTCCTTTTGCGCAAATAAGGATCTGACAGTTGGATTAGGTATTATAACTTTCGTTATGTTCTTCAAAATGTAAGGTATGAATTGCTTTACTGCCTTAAATACTGCATATGCGTGTTTATCCATAGTTGTGTAATTAAGTTCAGCTCCTTGTAACCCAATGCTCATGAAAGATATTGGATACTCTTCTCCTAGTTCTCCTTTCTGTGTGAGCACTGTTGCGAGAGAATTGTCTGAAGCAAAGGTATCTATGATAAAATCCTTTTCAAAATTTGGACTTCATAAGGAAGGTGCATGAGCTATATCATTCTTTATATCCCTGAATGCATCCTTCTCAACATCAGTCCATTTGAACTGTACACTTTGCTTTACCATTTGTTGCAAAGGATTTACAATCTGTGCAAAATCCGGTACAAACCTTCGAACAAAATCAATCGTGCCCATAAACGATTGCATAGTGCTTTTGTTATGGGGCATGGGAATCTGAGTTATGGCCTGAATTCTCTTTGGATCTATCGAGATTCCCTTCTTAGAGATGATGTGTCCCAACAGTTTTCCTTCGAGTACTGCAAAAATACTTTTCTTTGGATTCAAAGATATACCATACTTTCTGCAACGATAAAAAACTGCTTCAAATGGAAAACATGGTCTTCTTGTTTCTTAGAAAAAAATGTTACATCATCTAAATATATGACGACACAGTGGATGACTAAACCTCGAAATGTGGTATCCATGGCCCTTTGAAATGTGGCTCCAGCATTCATAAGGCCAAAATGAATTCTCCTATATCCGAATGTTCCCCACTTCGTGTGAAATGTAGTCTTGAGTCGATCTTTCTCATCCACTAATACTTGATTATAGCCATAAAATCCATCTAATAAGGAGAACAATTTTGAGCCTGATACCATCTGTAAAATTTGTTCCATTGGTGGCACAGGGTAGTTGTCCTTATCCGACGCTCTATTCAAATTTCTAAATTCGACCCATAATCTTATTTCCCCTAATTTCTTCCTCATGGGGACCAAATTATCCACCCATTCAGAGTGTTGAATTTTGAAAATAATCTTAGTGTCCAACAACTTCTTCAATTCTTTCTGTATCAATGGTTCTAGTGTAGGAAGCATCTTCCTAAGTTGCTGCTGAAATGGCTTTACTCCTTTCCTGGTGGGTATCACATGCTATATGATATGTGTGTCGTGTGTCTTCACGTCTTTGTAAGTCCATGCGAAAAAATATTTGCATTGCTTAAAAATTTTAATGAACTTGCTTCTTTCACCAAGTGAGAAGCATTTTCCTAAATTGGCATATTTAGGTTCAGCTTTTGTGCCCAATTTTACCAATCCGTACTGCATCGAGGAGTTGTTTGTCTTGACATTTGTTGGTTTTCTAAATTTATTCTGTAATCCAAACAATCCTTCAAGAGTCCGTACTCCTTTCAGCATGAAATTTCCTTTACTTATGTCCTTATCCTGTAAATCCAACAAGTGTTCTTCTTCATCAACTGTAGATTCTTTGATAGCGTCTTCGTTCATTAAAAAACTAATGATATATTCATCATCATCAAACACCCTCAGATTTGTTATGTTGTCAGGTACCGATGGCCTGAAAATTAATTCAATAGAACACTTTTTATTAGTTGGTACTAGTCGAGAAACAGAAGTAGCTACTAAATCAGCTGCAACATTCTGTAATCTAGGAATTGATTTTATGTTAAAAGCATCAAACTTGGATATCAAATTCCAAATCTCAGATTGATACCCTTTCAGATGTGGAGATAAATAATGAATAGTATTTCGTATTTGTCTAATAACTATTTCTGAGTCACCAAAAACTTTTAAATTCTTGAAATTTAAATCAATGGCTCTTTTAAGACCTTGAACTAGAGCTTCATATTCAACAATGTTCTTCATGCATTCAAACTCTAGCCTACAAGAGAGAAATTGTTTGTTTCTTTCAGGATCAACAAGAACACAACCGACTCCTAATCCCTCTTGTGTTTTGGAACCATCAAAATATAAAATCCAAAATATCTTTTCCGATTTAACTATGTCAATACTATCTCCTAAGTTAGTAACTAGTTCTACTATGTTATAATCAATGTCATCAGTCTGTGAGAATTGAAGGAGATCAGACTATCTATCTAAATCATGACCAACATCTTCTGCCTGATAATTTCCTGGCTCAATTTCTAAGAAATAATTCCCCAAAACTGAATATGAAAAGTTCACAGGATCATTCTTTTCTTCCAACTGATTTACATTTTGTTTCATGTGAGGTTATCTCAATACTTTAATTTGATTTCATCTATTCTGATATGGACACCACAAATGAGACCAATCTGTTGAAAAATAACCATTCAATTTCGTAGCGTAGTCCCTACTTAATATCAAACCATAAGCTTCAGGTATGTCTACTACCATAATATTTAATCTGACACACCCTTGGGTCTGCAGATAATTTGATTAGTACATTTTTCATCTCCCCTATAACCTTAATAGTTGATCTGTCTAGTTGAATAATATGAGAAGAGGATGATGTTGGTTTCCCATTAATCGTCTTACAAATAGATAATGGCATAACATTATATGAAGCTCCCGACTCCACCAAACAATTGTGAACATTATGATTAAAGATTTCAAAAGTTAAGAGGAAAGGAAGAGTTTGAGACTTTGACTTACCACCAATATTTGCTTCATTAATCTCAGTATTTGACTCAACTGTCTCCATTCTACTGCTTGGTTGTGGATCACAAGATTCTAACAATTTTTTCTTCTGTTGTGGGAGATTACATAATTTGAACAGAGATATGTTGACTTTGGTATTTTTAATGTCTTCCACAATGTCATATCCCATGTTCTGATCTCCAGTACCCTTTTCACCACTGCCACATTTGTTATCTATGGGTTTCACTTTCTTATTTACCAATGGGTTGGTTTCTCTTGTAATTACAGAATTAGCTTTAGGTTGTGATTGATTTATGCCGTTGTTCTTTTTTACATTCTCCTTTGTTGTCTTCGCCTTGAGAAATATCATGCTTTGGTCCTCAACTGGTCATTTGCTCCTAGTATCATAGTTTACAGATGATAATTGAATTTCATCTACGGTTTCTTCTTCATTTAACCCCAAAGTTGGTTCCCAGTCCCATAATACCATTGTAGTTTCTTCTTTTCGATCTTCTTGTTCATTAAGTTGATATTCTTCTTGTTCTTCCTAGTCTAACAATTGGTTATCCAATCATTGGTTCATTAACAAGGTCATTGAGTTAATCCATTGTGGACAACTTTTTTCAGAATGATGTTCTTGATGGAATGTGTTAGTCCCAGAGACGTTCTAAGGATGTCTTTAGAACTGTGCCTAGGCATCAATAAGATCTTCTAAATTATTTACTTGATCAAAATCACATTTACCAGAAAATGATGTAGATATCCAATCTTGAATAATATGGGCAATATTTCAATGTGCCAAAAACCAAACTTTGAGTATCAATGTAAAATGAAATGGCATAAAGTAAAGGTACTGCAGAGAGTAAATCTTTATTCTATGTTAAAGAATGATGTACTGATCCTAGGAGAGGAATTCAACAGTATTAACAAAATGATCACAGAAACACAACTAAATAATATGAGGATATTATCTCCAGACAAATTAACATGAAAAATTCATGTGCTAACCATCTTAGAAGCAATAATTCAAGCTTACCGCACTCATATTAAATCCGGAAACAGATTCATAAATCATGCAAAATATGAAAGAGATGAATAACAGGAGAAAGTACTAACTTTACACATTAAAGTTATGAATCCATAAAAGCTTCAAGATCAGGAAAATGGTAATATTCTTTCTGTATTGATTGGACTGCCAAATATTAGAAGTAATACTTCTTACAAAAGAGAGCCGACCCTTTGGCTACTACCTATTCTACTATATATAGCCTTCACAGTCTTTACAACAGAAGTTGTTACAATTTGTTACAGCCCAGCAGCTTTAATTATTTATGTTTGTACTCTCCAACAGAGTCAGTTACACATAACATTCATATGGACTACTATTGGCTAATCTATGACTATGACCCGGGACCACTTTACTGGCAAAGCAGTACGTCCGACTGGACAAGACTCCCTCCAATCTGATACAGACCCGCATTAGAAATGTTCCCTATTTTCATAGATATTACGAACTTTTGACAAATCCGTCGGACTACTTATGGCATCATGAATATGTAGACGCATCCACCCTGTTGTCGTTTGTTACTTGCAAAACCTTCATCATCTATCCCTTCTACCCCATCCAATCCCTTTGCTCTCGAACCTTGTTTTCGATGGGGAAAAAGTTCGTCTATGTCACCGAGTTGTGAAACAGGACCTAATCCTTTCCTCACCCATTTGAACTGTTCAGGTACTACCGCTTCACAATTTGATCATCCTTTGCTGGGACCGGCGTGCCCCTACCTTCCGTGTGTCTGCATTCAGAAGGCCCATTCCCTTTTTAACCACTGCAATTGTTGAACTCTCCTTATACATCTCAGGTGAGACCTCAATCTTCTCCCACCTGAATGTCTGTGAATGCGCATCCACGGTCTATTCATGTACACTAGTCATCTGAGTCCTCAGCGCTCCTTGCGAGCCTCCACTAGAGATGAAATGTACCATTGAGAACACTTATCTTCGTGCTTAATCTAGACAACCTTGATAAACCTACGCATTTAAGCTCTTCATTTCAGACCAGCGAGGCTCAAGAGCTCCATGGTTCAAAATTATTCAATTGCGGGAGTACTTGTATCCTCACCTGCTTGATCCTCGAAAAATGCGCTATACTTGGGTAATGATTACCCAACTACTTTTTGGGCTTTACGTGTTGGGAAAGGACTGCACTCTGTCTGGTGGCATCGACAGCAATGAGCACCACGAGACGTTGCTTCAAAATGGCGATGGGAACTGACAAGACCGCTAAAAGGAATCTCCTTGAAACACGTGGAAAATAAAATCGATTGAGTGGTTGTATACCAAAGACCACTAGAAGTTTTCAGTACCCCCATAAAGTAGTTCAGGGAAACCACTTCAAGGCCCATGAACAATCCTAGGGCTGCCACGTGGAAGTAGTGTTTTTTCTTCAGGGAGGTACCGAGAGTACTAAACTTCGTGCAACTTCATCATCTTGACGCTTTTGCGATTGTCGATCCTCTGTTAATACCTCTCGAGATATGTGCAGAGAGGGTGCAGCGTTTAAGAATGGGTCCTTCTCCCTGCATGGCCTCCTTGTCTGGCACCTCGTGATACATAAAACCGCTGCGGTGACTTTAATGGTTTCAGGGCCCTTGAAAAGTAGTATGGTGAAACCTCTTTGAGGCCCCTGGACACCTATGGAGCTGCCACCTGTCTGCGGTGGCTTTCTGTCAGGGGTGATCTGGGCCGAATAAGTGCGAAGCGCTTAAGGGTCCTGACTGTGCTTATTCTCAGTAGGTCTATGAATAACTAATCCTCTAAGCTTTAGCTGCATCATCCTGACACCATGACATGAATGTCTTCTAATTCACCTACATCGTTTTACTGCTCTAGATTCTCCCTCTGAGATATTATTTCATCCTGGTGACACCAGAGTTGCCTTCGGCTGATAATAGTACTAACATTGGCTTCAACGGGGACAACCTTTTCCTTTTGGAAGGGGTTGAGAATAGTAGACTAGTGCCTTTTAGTCCCTTGGGTTGTGGAGTCATACATGTCCTTTATTTTCTTAAAAATGAAGCTACATAAAATAATCAGAGAATAGGTAACAAAACTGATCATAACTTTTGAAAAACAGAAAGAAAGAAAACATATGTTACAAATACGGTACACTAGATCCATTCACAGAGTAGGATAAGAAACTAGTAATGAAAGAACAGCTTCAAGAATCTCTCGTTCACAGGGTTCCCAAAGCTTTTACCATTAAGTTGGGACAACTCATATGTGTTGTTGTCCTAGACTGTGATGATTTTGAAAGGACCCAACCATAGGTTGTCAAATTTCTCATGTTTAGCTCTTTCTTCTCTTCTAGCATCCCATTTCAGAACAAGATCTCCATGCTGAAAGTCTCAGGCAATATCCCTTTGGTCAAAAGTCGCTTCCATCTTGTCCTGGTATATTCTGGAGGAGTCGTCCAACTGCTCTCTGACCTGTTGAACTTCTATCAGTTGATGAATTCTTCTTTCCATATCATCTGGCTGTTAGTTTTCTGGCTGTAATAGCTTCATCACCGGGAGACCCAACTGAATTGGGAGGACCGCTTCTTTTCCATAGACCAATTGAAATGACGAAGTTCCTATAGCTCTTTTGACACTAATTTTGTCTTCCCATAATGCAAACTTTAGTTGGGAGTCCCAGTCCTTTTTGTTTGTACTAAGCATCTTCTTGATAATAGTCACCAAGCTCTTATTTGAAGATTCGGCCAAGCCATTTCCCTGCGAGTAGTATGTTGTTGAATGAATCAACTCAATATTGTAATTCTAACAAAAACTCATCATTTTGTATGATTTGAAAGCTTGAGCATTTCCTGTAACGATTTTCCTTAGATAACCAAATCTTTCCAAAATGTTTTCTTCTAGGAATCCTATTATGACTAGTCATTGGCATTCCTCGTGGGAATTGCTTCCACCCACTTTGTGAAGTAGTCAGTGGCCATAAGAATCCATCTTTGTTGGCCACTAGAATGAGGGTTTATTTCTCCAATAAAATCAAGGCCCCATTGTTGGAAAGGTGCTTCCACCCTAATGGGTTTGAGGGGTAACGGTTTCAGCTTATGCTTTCCGGCGAACAACTGGCATTCCTTGCATGCTCTGACGATCTTGTTAGTATCGATAAATAAAGTAGGCTAGTAATAGCCAGCTCATAAGATTTTATGAGCAGTTGATCTGCATGCATAATGTCCTCCACACATACCTTTGTGAAACTCTATAATTATGCCTTATGTTTCTTATTCCACAATACAATTAAGCAGGATGCCAAGTGGATCCTTCCAGAAGAGATAACCATCCAGAACACAGTATTTGACCACTTTGAGTTTAAGATACCTCATCTTAGATTTATCTAGTCCGAGGGGGTAGGTGAGGTGATGGAAGTAGTAAACTATGTCCCTGTACCAGTCTGACCCAATGAACTTCTCAACTACCTAGTCAAGAATATTTTGCTGACCGTCTTCGTTTTCCTGACCAGGGAGTTGATCAATCAAATTGATCTCAAGAGCTTGGTATTTCGACTCAGCTAGGAGTTTGACTAGTCCTTGTACTTTCACCAACTTGGTAGGTTTAATCTCCATATCGTACTCCTGGATCTTGGAGATCCACTTTCCTCTTATTTCTTCACTGTCAGGTTGACATAAGATGTCTTTAATGGTACTTCTTGGGACATGAGAAATGATCTTGGAATGCAAGACATAGCTCCTGAATTTCTTGAGGGATTTGACATGTGTGTAGGCCTGTTTCTCCATTGTGCTATATTTCAACTATGCATCCCTCAATGCTCAATTGAAGAAAGAGATGGGTTGTTCGTACCCTTCTTGGTTTTTTGTAAAAGAACTGTTGCAATAGTGACCTCAGAGGTAAAAGAGAAAATAAGGAAATCCTTTGTATAATCAGGGCTAGTCAAACAGGCGCCTCTCCGAGGGAATTCTTTATTTTTTTAAAGGAGTTCCTCACAATTGTGGTCCATTTTATCTCAAAATCTTTTCTCAGCATGTCAGTAATTTATTTCATTATTTTAGTAAAATTAGGAATAAATATCCGTAAAAAAATTATTTTACCAATAAAAGACTATACCTCCTTTTTATTTTGTGGGAGCTCAATTAGCTTGATAGACGTCACTCTATCTGGGTCTATCCTTGCACCATCTTTTGAAACGATGTGCCCCAACAGTTTTCCCTCTGTCATTGCAAAAAAGGACTTCTTTGGGTTTAGAGATAGGCCATACTTTCTGCACTTCTTAAAATTTTGCTTTAGATACTGAAGATGGTCCTCGTCAAATTTAGAAAATACTGTCATATCATCCAGGTATATAACAATAAATCTTTCTTTTTCACCGATGAATGCTATGTCCATGGCCCTTTGGAAAGTTGCACCAGCATTCATAAGGCCAAAGGGAATTTTATCATACATAAAATTTCCCCATGGTATAGTGAAAGCCGTCTTTTCCCTATTGTCTAGGTGCATGGAAATCTGGTTATAGCCTGAGAACCCATCCATCATAGATACTCTGGTCGACCCAAATACCTTTTGCAGAATATGATCCATTTTGGGTTAGGGGTAATTATCCTTCAATGAGCACTTATTCAGGTTTCTGAAATCAACACATAACCAGATTTCTCCATTTTTCTTTCTGATCGGCACCAGGTTAGCCACCCATTCTGAATACCTTAGAGTAATGATGATTTTTGCATCAAGAAGTTTCCTTAATTCATTTTCAATTACTGGAGACAAGATAGGTTTCACCTGTCTCAACTTTTGCTTTACCGGCTTAGCATCTGGCTTTAAGGGAATCCTATGTTGTATTGTAGTAGTATCATAGGTTCTGAGGTCTTCATGCTTCCATGCAAAAACATCTACATAATTTTTTAACAATTCCTCATACCTTTTCCTTTGCTCGATTGTGAGGGACTGAGAAAGTTTTACAAACTTTGGATCCTCCATGGTACCGAGATTTACTTCCTATACAGCCTCAATAGTTGGTTGTACTGCCGGTTTGACTGGGATTTCATTTTTATCGAACAACTTCTCTAACGGAACCAGTCCTTTAGGAATGAAGTTACTCTTCAGCTGCAGAAACTTGTGGCCAGCAATCTGCTGTGTCAACCTAGAGCTCTCTACGTCCTCTATCTATGAGCTACTTTCTTCCATCTCCCCAGAATTACCATCTATGTCAATATTTGAGAATTCCCCGACAAGCTGCAAGAAGCGTTTGATTTTTTGGTCATCTTCAAAAACATGCCAACTTTTCATGATGTCAGGGATGGAGGGACGATATTGCATTTCAACCTCATAATTTAGCTTTGGCTTCTTCGGAGGCTTGAAAGAACTCGACATCATGGCCAATGCATCCGCTTGTTGATTTCCTTCCCAGGGGATGAAAGTAATGTTGAAGGAATCAAAGAAATTCTCAACGAGGTCCCAAGCGAGATTTTTATATGCTTTGAGTCTTGGATGTTTGGTTTGATAAATACTTCTAATCTGATTTACCACTAGTTCAGAGTCTCCAAAAACTGCCAGCTTGGTTATTTTTAAGTCCCTTGCCGCTTGGAGGCCGAGTATGAGTGCCTCATATTCAGCAACATTGTTTGTGGTGTCAAAATATAACTAGTAAGACAAACTAATTTCATCTCCCAATGGTGATGACAATACTGCACTAGCTCCAGACTCTTCTTTGGCAGAGGCCCCATCAAAATAGAGTTTCCAGACTTGGTTCCTGCTATCTTCAGCAGTTGGTTCTACTGCTTGAATTTGTACAATTTATTCTTCAGATGGATCTCCCGATGATAATCTGTAACAGCCCATGTCTTCATCGGCTGCATATATAGGATAATCCATAGGACTGTCTTGAACGCTTATCACATAGGCAAACATAGATTCTCTATACAACCGTCTGGTCTCTCCAGCAAAAACGGGTATTGTAGCGTACTTCATATCCATCTGCATGGTACCTCCCAGTTTATTAGCCCAACTCTTTGATAGAAGCATGCCATATTTCGCTAGGACATCTGCTACCACCACATCCATCATTACACTTTTGGCTGGTATTTGGGAAAGAGTGACTACCAAGTCTTTTATCATTCCTATGCATTTTACCTTTCTCGAATCGAAGCTATAGAGATCATTATATGGCCTGGTGATCTCTAGTACCAATTTATCCATGATAACTTTGGGCATCAGATTGTGAGATGCTCCAGAGTCCAACATACAATTATTAAGAAGCTTCTCATGTACATTCAGGGTAACATAAAACGGGGCAGTAGGCTCTTCCTTATTATCGATGTGTGGGACACATTGAAAAGCAGGGGCTTCATCATATAGACTTATGGAATCTTGTTGATTGACGCTTTCGACTCTGTGTAACATCTTATCAATCCGACTTTGGTACATAGGATTCCTTATTAATTCAACCAAGGGAACAACTATCTTTAGTTTGTTCAGTTCCTTCTCTAGACTGAAAGAGGTGGACCCTTCTTTGAGGCTTGGCTCTACTTTCTTATGGGGGCTTATGCCTAGCTTACTTTGACTATCTAGGATTGTGACCATCCTTTGGTAGGTTTTTGCTTTTTGATAGGGAGGGCGTTTGCGGAAATTTTGCTTGAGCCGAATTCTGTGGGGATTTTTTGGGGATAAGTCCGCTCTGTCTATTTGTCATTTATGGCCTTGGTCTCAAGTCATACTTTCTTTGCGGCTTATCTGGTTGAGCGCTATGAAAAGCAGGATGATCATCAAGGAATTTGTCATTTTATTGGGAGTCAAGAAGGTCTAGGCCAATTTTTTCATATAAGAGTGAACTCTCATAATCTTCTCTAGCGAGGTGCATAAGGTGGGAATCTTCTTCCATCCAATTTAGTTGTTCTTCAAACTCTTCATAATCTTCCTCTGTTGTAATTCTGACCAGATTGTTTTCCTTCTCGCGGACAAGAGGCCTTAATGGTTGTTCATCATTCCTCTTTTCTCTATATGCCATTTACGGATTGTAAGGCCTTCTGAATTGATTAGGAGGTTGAACAGGTGACTATCTGTTAAGACTGCTACTCTCTAATTCCATTACGGTAACTTTATTTGACAGATTCTTGATAATCTGTCATCTCGTCATTCTTGTGTCCTGAGAGTCTCTTATTTATGAAGAAACACCTTCTTCTTTGGCCTATACTTTGTCTTTTGGTTCAATATCATTGTTCATTTTAATCTTGCCTCCTGCTCTCATGTTTCCTTCAACATCTATGGCGTCATCTTGCATTAGAGGAAATTTCAATTTAAAATGGGCCTTCCAAAAATAATACAAATTCCATGTCATCATGTATTAGCCAATCAAAATGCTTTAAAATTTAAAAAGGGAGCACCTAAAAATTGGAGGAAAAAAATAAAACTATTTTTTTGGATCCTATTTTCAACTTATCTCCTTGTAGGTTTACTCAAATTTCAAGCGGGAGGACTCATTGGATGCATAATTAAATTATGCATCCAATGAGTACCCATGTTGCATACTTTTAACAACATCCACACCATGAAAAATCGGAAAATACATTAAAAAACGTGTTTTCTCTCACTAGAAACACGTTTTTTAATGTATTTTCGATTTTTCATGGTGTGGATGTTGTTAAAATTATGCAACATGGGTACACGTTGGATGCATAATTTAATTATGCATCCAACGAGTCCTCCCGCTTGAAATTTGAGTAAACCTACAAGGAAATAAGTTGAAAATACGATCCAAAAAAATAGTTTTTTTACTCTCTCTCTACTATTATTTTATTATTTTCCTTAGGAGGCCCATTTTTTACCCAAATTTCCTCTAATGCATCTCGCTGAGTGAGAGCGATATTCTCTCCCTTAACTTTATGGAAAAACTTGAGGGGAAAGCTACTGCATAAGTGAATCGAGCTGCTGCTTCGGTATGACGAATGTCCTCGAGAATCCTAAAGTATAACTTGTTGAATATCGCAATAAAGTCAACCACATTTTCAGAGTTGTTCTTCTTCAGGGTGGAGAATTCTTTTAGATAATAGAGATTGTCACGTTTAACTCCCCACTTCTTAAAAAATGTGGTTTCCAGGATCTCCATAGTGCTAATGGAGGCATTGGGTAGTGACCTGAACCATTTTCTGGATTCTCCTTCCGGCGACTAAGAAAAAACTCACATAAACACATCATTGTGTTCAATCAGGATATTGTCAGTGAAATATTGGAATCAGTCTACATGGTCTTCAGCAGATGTTCCGTTGCTGCCATCGTACTTTGGTAACAACTTCAGGTAGTGGGTAGGCATATCATTCAAGGGTGTGGGTAATTGCAAAGGTCCATGTCAGCTCGCCACCCATCTTGGTGTTCTAGGTGGTGGTGGTGGTGGTGGTCCTCCACCTCCTCCTCCTAACATGAGGTGGTTGGCGACTAGCTTCTCTGCCTGTGAGGCAATGAAATACTTGGGTGGATTCGAATGAGCTGCAAACTCTTCGCTTACAACAGGGATCTTTTGAAAACTAGGAAAATCACAAGGAGTGTGAGTATCCTGGGGAAAAGGTTCTCTTTCAGGGGTTTGGACAATGAATTCAGACTGAGGGAATTGAGGGCCAAACAAAGGGGAGAAGAAACTTCGCTGATAGTTTGGTGAAGTAGACTGGTATCTCCCACGTCTATGTCTCCAAGAAATTGAATCTTCTAGGGCCACAAATTCTTCATGGCTTGGGTTCTAGTGGGTATGTTTTCATCCAGATGCCAGGTTTTCTATTGTGGAGTCGCCAAGTGGATTATAGCCTACAACCCAATTTCATCCACTATGAAACTAGGAGCGTATAATTTTGTCATTGTCCCCAGGGAATATTTGTCTTCTTGATTGCATCTCCCCGGCAACATCGCCAAAAAATATTTTAGTCCCAGAGACGTTCTAAGGCTGTCTTTAGAACTGTGCCTGGGAATCAATAAGATCTTCTAAATTCTTTACTTGATCAAAATCACATTTACCAGAAAATGATGTAGATATCCAATCTTGAATAATATGAGTAGTATTTCAATATGCCAGAAACCAAACCTTGAGTATCGATGTAAATTGAAATGGCATAAAGTAAAGGTACTGCAAAGAGTAAATCTTTATTCTATGTTAAAGAATGACGTACTGAGCCTAGGAGAGGAATTAAACAGTATTAACAAAATGATCACAAAACCACAACTGAATAATATGAGGATATTATCTCCAGACAAATTAACATGAAAACTTCATGTGCTAACCATCTTAGAAGCAATAATTCAAGCTTACTGCACTCATATTAAATCCGGAAACAAATTCATAAATCATGCAAAATATGAAAGAGATGAATAACATGAGAAAGTACTAACTGTACACATTAAAGTTTGGAATCCATAAAAGCTTCAAGATCAGGAAAATGGTAATCTTCTTTCTGTATTGATCATACTATCAAATATTAGAAGTAATACTTCTTACAAAAGAGAGCCGGCCCTTTGGATACTGCCTATTCTACTATATATAGCCTTCACAGTCTTTACAACATAAGTTGTTACAATTTGTTACAGTCCAACGGATTTAAGTATTTATGTTTGTACTCTCCAACAAAGACTATTACACATAAAATTCATACAGACTACTATTGGCTAATCTATGACTATGAACCCGGACCACTTTGTTGGAAAAGCAGTACGTCCGGCTGGACAAAACTCCTACCAATCCGAAACAGACCTGCATTAGTAGTGTTCCCTATTTTCATAGATATTATGAACTTTTGACAAATCTGTCAGATTACTTATGGCATCATGAATATGTAGATGCAGCCACCCTGTTGTCATGTGTTTCTTGCAGAACCTTCATCATCTATCCCTTCTACCCCATACAATCCCTTTGCTCTTGAAAGATTTCATCTACGTCACCGAGTTGTGAAACAGGACTTGATCCTTTCCTCACCCTTTTGAATTGTTCAAGTACTACCACTTCACAATTTGATCATCCTTTGTTGGGACCAGTGTGCCCCTACCTTCTGTGCTTCTACATTCAGAAGGCCCATTCCCTTTTTAACCACTACAATTGCTGAAATCTCCTTGGACATCTTGGGTGAGACCTCAGGCTTCTCCCGCCTTAATGTTCATGAATGCGCATCCACAGGCTGTTCATGGATGTTGGTCGTCTGATTCCTTAGTGCATGCTCCTTGCGAGCCTCCACTAGAGATTAAATGTGCCATTGAGAACACTTATCTTCCTGCTTAATCTAGACATCCTTGATAAACCTGCGCATTTAATCTCTATGTTCCAGACCAATGAGGCTCAGGAGCTCCATGGTTCAAACTTATGCAATTGCGGGATTACTTGTAGCCTCACCTGCTTGATCCTCGAAAAATGCATTGTACTTGGGTAATTATTACCCACCTACTTTTTGGGCATTACGTGTTGGGAGAGGACTGCACTCTGTATGGTGGCAGCAACAACAATGAGCACCAAGAGACGCTGCTTCAAAATGGTGGCAGGAACTGACAAGACTGCTAAAAGGAATCTCCTTGAAAGATGTGGAAAATAAAATCCATCGAGTGGCTATATACCAAAGACCACCAGCGATTTTCAGGAACCCCAAAAACTAGTTTAGGGAAACCACTTCAAGACCCCTGAAAAATCCCAGGGCTGCCACATGGAAGTAGCAGTTTTGCTTCAGGGAGGTACCGAGATTACTAAAATTCATGCAACTTCATCATCCTGACGCTTGGGCGATCGTCGATCCTCTGTTAATCCCTCTCGAGATCTGTGCAAAGAGGGTGCAGCTTTTAAGAATGGGTCCCTCTCCCTACATGGCCTCCTTGTCTGGCACCTCGTGATACGTAAAACTGCTGCGGTGACTTTAATGGTTTTAGGGCCCTCGAAAAGTAGTTTGGGGAAACCGCTTTAAGGCCCCTAAACACTTCTAGAGTTTCCACTTGTCCACAGAGGCTTTCTGTCAGGGGTGATCTGGGTCGAATAAGCGCAAAGCGCTTAAGGGTCCTGACTGCGCTTATTCTCAGCAGGTCTATGAATAACTAGTCCTTTGAGATTTAGCTGCATCATCCTGACACCACGACGTGAATTTCTTCTACTTCACCTGCGTCGTTTTACTGCTCTAGATTCTCCCTCTGAGATATTCTTTCATCCTGGTGACACCAGAGTTGCCTTCATTTGATAATAGTACTAACAGAATGTACACAAACTATCCATACCTACCTTATTCAGATTAAAAACAAAAGAATTATTCAATGGTGGCTGCAGTTTTGCATTTTACTCTCTTTTCTTATAGAATGGTTTAAATGGTTTTCTTGAAGAACTAGCACCCTTTTCTTTCTCCAAATGGACAGTTTCTAGACCATTTTAACTACATTCTCCAATTCATTTGAAGGATCCTCTTTGGGTTTAGTTAGTATCAAAGGATTCTTTCTAGCCATTGGTTTTACTGCGAGTTCCATTGCATGTTTCATGATACTATCTAGATCGGCCTCTACTTTCTTGGCTTCTTCATAATTTTCTATCAAAGTGGTTTTAACAGCTCTCTTAACAAACATGGCTATGGGTGGAAGAAGTGATGTAGTATAGTATTCTACCAAGGATTCTTAAGCAAGTTTAGTTGTATCACTGAAACTATTTAATATGATAGTAAATCTCTGCTTGAATTCATGTATTTTTTCCTTCTTTTCCATCCTCATAGACAATAATTCTTTCATTAGTATGGCGACAGTCTTTTGGTTGCCAAATTTGTTCAAAAATACTTTTTCAAAACTATCCCAGTCTGCTACAAATTTTTCCTGTAAACTAAAATACTATGAAGATGCTCTAGGATCAAAAGTATAAGGAAACAACCTGCAAACTACATCTTCATGTTCCACATTTAAAATATTCAAAGCTAAATAAAAACTTTTCAGGTGATCTTCAACAGAGATACCCTTTCCAGGATCAAATTTCAGTAATACTCTTTCTGGGTGCTTAGGTAAATCGTGTAAAGGTGCATCCAGGTTGAGTGTTCCTTTGGCTCTTCATGCAGGTGGTTGGTTAACTTTATGATCCATGATATGCCTTGGAGAATGAGGTGAAGTATGACATGGTGTGTGAGGTGGTCTATGAGGTGGTGTATGAGGTACTGCGTGAGCCTGTGGGGACTTGGGTCCCAATTGTTTAATGGGATCTACGATTTCTTGTAATGATAAATCGACCAACTCTTCCAAAAATTCCACAAGCACAGAATCCCTAGTCTGTGTAACTCGTCTCCTGGGAGCTATCCTTCTGGGTAATGCAGGAACTACAGTCAATCCACCAAGTTTCCTCATGTAAGATCTTGTATGTCTCCAAAAATGGTCTATTTATGCATATGGGACAACGTATAAACGTTCGGTACTCTCAGTTTCAGAATCTAACTTTTCACAATGTTCAGTTTCAGGAATCACTTCTTCTGATATGGTTGTATTCAATGGAGACCCAGAGAAATTTCCTCTCGAAAATGAACTTCCTCTTCCAGCCATGCACTGGAGGCCCTCCTTCTAGTGCTAAAACTATTGATTCCCAGAAAATCCTAGCATCAACAGTAGGGATTCTCCCCGGTAAATAATCCCAATTAGATCACTCACTGTTTGGTGTGGGGAATCCATCCGATTAACAGTTCGGCTACCGTAAGTTTGTTTGTTTTGTGTTTTACCGGTTGCGTCCCGGTCCACCGTTGATGTAATTTTAGTTTTAAAATATGAAATGCAAGTGCTTTTTAACTAAGTGCATTTAACCTAGAACTGACAAGCGGAATCCTCAATAAGTGATGCGAAGGTTCTTCCCTTCGTCTTATCACTTCTACCTAACCAATTCGCTAACCCTATTCAATATTAATCTAACCTATCCCTACAGGGAGAAAATTTTAAGTAAGAGTAATGAGTTGAAATGTTCAGATAAACCTAACAGATAGCCATTAAGATAAATATTCACATTTACAACAGAAAGATATTCAAAGATAGCTCTGATATAATTAAAACAACTTATTACTCTGTTGCATATACATATTTCCATAGAAAATGAAAACATTCATCACCATTTGAAATAATTCAATAAACTTAGAACAATCTCATAGATGCAAAACATTTTGTGCATGCTTTTCCCAACAAACAGTCCTTCTTATTAGCAGAAAAATAGTTTTCTTACAAAAATTCAGCTTCTATTATGCTATAAAAATTCCTTTATGCAGTATCCATCTCCTATATTTATATTACAAAAGTTTTGTCATAACATGATTGTTCGTTTCAACTCCTCCAACCTTTGGGATACCCCAAATTCCTCCTCTAGTGTTTGCACAGAAAAATATAATTAATTACAATTAAGAAATTAATTTCCAGTTGGCCTCTGTAGAATAGAGAGATAATTACCCCACATGTCATCCTCTTCAAAAATAATATTACATTGTACAGGTTCTAAAACTTTCAAACATATTTCATGATATGGTAGCTCCTTTTCTACACTTTTCACTCCTTTTGTTGCTTCCTTGTAGTTGTCCTCCAGGAAATAAGCATTTATAGATGCTTGTCCAATATATTGATGGATATCTTCTTCTGTCATCACATCCAGCTTTCTAATATAGTCCATGTCCTCCCTCAACCCATTTTTCAATTCCATTAAACGTTGATCCTTGGTAGGAAAATCGTCCACATTTGGGGCCATAACGAGCTGACATTTTCATGGATCTGATATTGTAGAATCCTACACATTTCACAATAGATTTAGGGACTTCAACATTTATTCTCCTGCCAGCTTTTCTTCAAAACTCAGGGAGTGCTATGTCTAAATTAAGGTTTGCAGTCATCTTCTGGGGAAAGTGATCAGGGAACTGTTTTTTCCTTCTCTCCACGCCATCTTCCTCTTAATATTATTTACAGTGTTAAACAATGTTTGTGTGATCCTCAGTGATTCTGCAGCAATTGCGTTCGTCCTTGCTATCAATTGTTTCATTTTGTATATTTCTTTAGTCAGCAATTCTTGCGAGCGACATATCTTCTCCTGAATTTTACATGCCTGTTCATGGAAAGGAGCCATATCTTGTTTCTTATTATTTACCAGCTCCACCTGTTCTGATAGAGACTCCTTCTCCTTAACCAGCTCCTCTATTTGAATTTTCAATTCTTCCACCTGTTGAGTCGTTGTTGAATCGTTTTTTTCCAATTCGCTTATATGGGCGTCAAAATTGCTTATTTCGCTCTCCATGATCATTAGCTGTATAGTCAATGCCTCCTTATCAGTTTCCAAATTGTGATAGTCAGTCATTAATCTATCCTTTTCAACCTCCATAGCATCGTTCTTCCTTTTCAACTCTATCCCCTCTCCTCACGCTTTTACTAAGTTATCCTTTAACTTCAGTAGTCTCTTCTTGTTGCACTCAATGTCGTTCAACAGATTATCGACGTTATCTGCACTTGCTTGTGCAACTGCTATGCTTACAAATGATGTGAAATTAGGGTCTTTGTGAATTCCCTCCATGATATTTTTTTCTTGGACAATGACTATATCAGGCTGGGTGCCCATATTCAATCTCTTCTCTAACCTTCTTGTGATGGTTTTCCTCCTCGAATCAAAAATTGTTTTGTCCAATTTGGCCACTGTGTGTTGTTTGGATGGGGCAAAAGGTGTGATCCCAAGCTCTACGAATGGGAGGTGTCCCCCGGTAAGCATGACTCCTGACCCTTCTAGTGGGTCTATATCCATGTCTTGTGGGCTTGTGTATTCCTCTTGGGTTTCTTCTGTTTCCACAACTTTCTTGGACTTGTCCTCTTCTTCTTTCCTCTTTTGTTGCTCAGTTGCTTCCCTTTCTTCTCTTTCTCTTCTTGCTTCTTCTTCTTGTATTTTAACTTCCTCTTCTCTCTTTTCTTTATCTGCTTCTTCCTTCTGTAACCTCTCTGCCTCTTCTCTTTGTCTCCTTTTTGCTTCTTCCTTCTATTGTCGTTCTACTTCTGCTTTCTACAATCTTTAACTTATTCTCTTTGCTTCCACAATTCTGCCTCTTTTGCAGTACTGGAAGCATGACTGGGACCGACGCCACTTTTCCAGGCAAAACGTTTGTTTATATCGGTCATGTTACTTGCTCTTTAGTACACCTCCTCATCCTTCAGGAAGTGATATGTGTATTCAAAATGGATTCTGCATGATGCGCAATGATCGGTGACCTTTTGCTTACTATAATTTATTACGAAACTCTTTTCACCAAAATGGAATGCTTCCAAATCCTTTATGAAAGCTTCCATGTTTTTAACTTTGGGAAATTTGTAGGCCCCATTACAAAAGGGTAATGGTGGGTAGGATTCCTTCTTTTGTTCATGCAAAAAACTGCCAAATCCATTAACAAAAACCTACCTCATAGCCTCCTTGTGTACTACAAAGTCGGTCACATATTGAGTCATTAGGGATGGGGCTCTGGAACCCCCATACATTCTGATACAGGTGCCTTCAAGAGAGAAATAACAATCTCCATACTCATTAATAATTTCCATAGCATTGTCGGATAGGTCGTTTGGTTCTTCATTGAAGATTAACTAATACAAGGGAATGATCAATTCCTCACAGATGAGCTTATAATAACTCGCATATTTGTGAGCCCAGGTGATCTGATAGGCCACATAGAGGGGAGACTCATCCCGGTTCCAGATACATCCCAATTTAGGGAATGGGTTTCTGATCATTATACAATCCATGAGGTACGAGGACATGAACAATTCTGCTTTCTTCTGGGTCATTCCTCCCTGAGATGCAGCTATGGTCGACACCAAGCTGTCTGAAATGATATCTTCCCAATTAAAAACAGTGTCGTGGAAGGATATATGATATATCAAGGGCACCTAGTTAATATTGTAGATGTTTCCATTGGCTCTACCAAATATTCTTCTCATCATCAAAGCTCTGATTCTGAACGGGGTTCTTAATATTTGACTGTCATATTCCCCACTTGATTTAAACCTTATTTGCTTCCTGAGGATTATCATCTTCTTGGAATACTCGAAGTGATCTATGTTTACCTCCTGATCTAGTCTTCGATCATCATGACCTTGGGTTATGATAGTTTATACGCTGCAGCTATGTGACTGAGTTGGAAAGATGCAAACCCTTCTCCTTTTTTGTTTGAGATGATCCTTGTGCCAACATCCACGTAAGGCAAGATCCATCTGATGACTTCAGAGCAGGGAAACATCTCTGGGCGTGTGGCTACTTGGTGAAGGCTTGATTTCTTGATGTTTTGGTATACCATCAGCTCTTCGCTGGATGCCTCAGGTACATTATGATCCCTTATAAGATGGTACAGTTCACCCCATTTGTATTCTGGGGTGATTCCTGTTGCTACTTTAGTGTATTCTAACATAGTTTCTGTTGGATCATCAGCTACTACTTGTCCGAATCTGATTCAGCTGTCTTGGACTTCCTCTTGGCAGCCCTTCTTTGCATTTCTGAATCCTGATGAGACATTGAATCAATGTGTAAGCAAATTTCACTAGGCAATATGTAAAACATCTCTCATTCATACTATTAACAAGAAGACGGAGTTAAGAAATTAATTACTGCCATGCTTTTGTTTATTTTTGTTATGCTTCAAAACAATAGACTGGTATGCAGTAGTCAATATGCAACTGAAATTTCATGTGAAACCATTTCGAAAGATGTTCACCAATGATCTTCATCAATTTATCCAGCCACATTGTCTATGTTCCTCACTGAATGGTGGAGAGTTTATCATTGGGGTCATTTCAAAAGTTTTGATCTCATATGGGATCAATCCGATAAAAACTCTTCCCTCACTAACATATTATTACTCTGTGGGAGTAGCAAAAATAAATCCCAAGTTAGTGACAGATAACAACCAACTACCACCGATAAAGCGTCTACGCGGGAGGTATTGTGTGGAATTCGAATTCGTGATGGCCTTGGCGGTGTGTAACAAGATAATGGCTAAAACCATATTCCCCTTATGATTGTAACAAATCTACGAACAAACCTGGAAAGTATCGCACACACATCCCCCTTTATTTTCCCATAAAGCACTTGGCCTTTTGAGATTCATAAAACAAGTCTGAAGGGTTTCATGAGTTGGTTTCATGTCGGGCAGGAAGGTTACTGTGGTAAGCCAGAATGCACAGAAATGTTCTATTACTATGGCATGACAACCCCACGCGGTTATGTCTATTGGAAGAACTATAAGGGTTGCTGAGTGGGTGCGACTAGATGGCAGGTATGGCCCAGAGTACTTGTCCGGACAAAAATAAACCTAACCCCGTCCTGTCAAAACCATTATTTTAAAGAACCATCGGGTGCTAGAGACAATCCTATTCCCAACCGGATAGAAAAACCAACCAGTTTGCCTAAAAAAAAACAATATAACACAACAATGCGGAAAAACCAACGGTAAAAAGTGTTTTATGCAAGAGGCAAAGTGCCAAATGAAAGGATGTTATTTCAAAAAGGAGCACAAGGGCATAAAGTGGCCTACCTGGAAGTTGCAGAGTGGTTGCAAGACAAAGCTTCAACGACATTAGGTGTTCAATGTCCGTCGGAAGTGGCTTCGCATGAACGGTGTTGCAAAAATGGTTTAAAAACTTACTTTTACCCCTTATATAACCTTGCGAAACCCTAGTAATTAATGCACAAAGGTATAATTTGGTGGGCCCATTAATGCATCGAGTTCATTTCAGCGTGAAAATCAACAAACCTCTCCCTCCGTATCCCGACGGAATAAAAATTCCGTCGACGTGTTTTGACATCTCTCGTGTTTTCACAGCGAAACATGTCGGCGGTACTTGTCATTCTGTTCCGATTCTTTCTCCAGAACAATTGTCGACGTCTTTTGTCCTTTGCGCGCTAACACGCATCAGAGCTCTCCCCGTTCTTTGCCGCAGTGTTTCAACGTATTTTTGTGTCTTCGTGCTGAAAGGCGTCGACGCCACTTCTTAATCTTCGTCGATCATTTTATATTCATCACATCATTATTGTATCGACACTCGCACTAACTTCTTCATCGAAGGATTTCCTGTTTTGTCGATGATGCATTTCAGTGTAACTAACCTTCACACAGCGGAACCTTTCAGGTTATTTTTCGATCGGCACAACTTCCAAAAATTATCTAAGTGTTTCGATGTGATTCTTCCAAACGTTTCGACCGTTTCGGCGTGACTCAGTGAGTGGCTCTGAAACAGGCTTCTTTCTAAGAAAATCAATTGCAACCTAGAACGTTTCGGTGCAACTCGGCGAGTTACTCCGATCGTTTCGGTGCAACTCGGCAAGCTACTTTGACTGTTTCAGCGAAAAATGTTGAGTTGTACTTGGTCCAAAAACTTGCTTCTTTCACTTGTTTTGAGGAAAAAATTCTAAGTGACAAAAAGTAAACCCTCTAGGATGGGCCAAACTCTAAGTAAACCAAAAAATGGAAGGAGGGGCCCTACAATTTTAAGAAAAATTTGGGGATAAGCTTGCAGCAGCAACAGGACCCGAACCCCACATTTATTCCTACAAGAATTTTAAGCTGCCACAAAATTATACGTGGTGCTAAAAAAAGTAATTGTGGAAACCATATCCACACATGGGAAAAATATTCCCTCAAGAGATCACATGTAGTGGTCAAGGAATTGTTCTTGGACCAGTAAGTCTATAATTCAAGGCATACGGTATGAGTTTCTTCTTCTATGATCCATGTTTGTGACCATAACACCCATACTTACTATTGAAAATATTATAAACAAATTATTATCTATGTTGTTTCAAGGCGTTATTCATGGAGCTTCATCCCTAGAAGATAACTTCAGAGCCAAATTATTGATTTTACTCCACCGAATATTGTGACATCATTGAAACAATACATATTTCTTACTATCTCATAATGGTATCCATATCCCCACTATGATGCCAAGAATACACTTGGTAGATCATGTGCAGTGTTTCAAGGTTATTTTCATGGCCTTGAATGACTCAAATATTTATTTAGGTGTCAAGGCTTATGGTAAATATTTCAACCATGTGCAAGGCCACATGACCCATCCATAGTGATTAAAACCTTATGATGAAACCAATGATATCCCCTCTCTGAAGATAAATATTCATGATTTATCTCATGGAACTTAAACCTTGGAATCTACCTTTAATGCTAGAAGCTCGAGTTTCTTCCATAAACCATAATAAGGATACACATACCCTTATTATGTAATAACAACCTCCAAAAGGTACCCATATCTGAACACAAAATAAACTTACACTCTCAAGAGGTGGGCACAATGGTTTAAGGAATTTTTTTGTTGATGCCTAGAAGTCTAGATCGGTCATAAGGTCCACTTTTCCTCTCTTGAACATGCCATGGGCATGCATGGTGGTTCTAAGTATTTCGCTTGGCCCTTAAGCGCTAGAAGAAACCTTTTTCACCCTATGCTTGAATTTCAGTGGTCGAAATTGGTTATGGAGTAAGAGTTGTGTGTTGGCGACATTATAATATTGGTGAATCACAACTATGAGTTAAGAGTTAGGAGTTAAAGACCCTGATAGTGACTGATATGGGTTAGGAGTTGAAGACCATGTTTTCAAGTTAGCTATTACTAACCTTGTTTTTGAGGTAGCTATTATTTACTCTTAGTGATACACATTAGGATTTAGGAGTTAAATACCCTAGCACCCGAACCCCACATTTACCCCCACTATAATGTTTAGGGCCCTCAAACTTATCTCTAGTTCTATAAAAATTAATAGTGGCACCCTTACCCACACACATGGGAAAATTATTCCCTCAAAAGTTTGCATGCGGTGTTCAAAGCATTGTTCTTGGCCCAATAATTCTATAATATTATTTCAAGGAATAAGTTATGATTTTCTTCATGTATGATCCATGTCCAAGTCCATAACACCCATACTTACTATTGAAAATATCCCAATCACACCAATTTCCCCACTCAAAGGCTAGTCACGCCTTCCCGACCATGTCCATGTCCAGGCCTCGAGACCCATACATAGTCGTTGAAACTAAATAATGGTTCCCATGTACCCACATAGAAATCAATGAATCATCAACTTCTCCTCAACAAATTGTTATCTATGGTGTTTCAAGGTGTTATTCATGGAGCTTCATCCCTAAAAGATAACCTAAGAGCTTAATTCTTTATTTTACTCCAACAACTATTGTGACACCATTGCAACAACATATGTTTCTTAAAAACTTGTAATGGTATCCATATCCCGACTCTGAGTCTAAGAATACACTTGGTAGATCAAGTGTGGTGTTTGAAGATAATGTTACTTGCCCTGGATGCCTCAAATATTTATTCAGGTGTCAAGGATTATGATAAATATGTTGACCATGTGCAAGGCCACATGGCCCACCCATAATTATTAAAACCTTATGATGAACACAACGATATTATCCCCCTCTCCGAAGACAAAGATTCCATAGCAAAGGCATGTTTAATGGTTCAAGGTTTCTCTCATGGAACTTAAACCTTGCAATCTTCCTTTAATGCCTCAAGCTCAAATTTATTCCATAAACCATAGTAAGGGTACAAATACCCATATTATGTAGTAAGTAATAACAACCTCCACAAGGTGCCCATATGTAATCTAGAAAGAGGAAGACACTCTTGACAGGTGAGGGAAATGGTTTTAGGTATTGTTCTTTTTGTTTGATGTGTATAAGGTTACTACAGGTCATAAGGCCCACTTTTCCTCCATTGAACATGTCCATGTCCCTGCAACTAATATTCGATTCCCAAAACATTCTGATGTGTCCCATATCACAAATAAAAAATATTTAATATCCCACAAAGAGGTCATGCATGGTGTTTCATGGTATTTCTCTAGGCCCTTGATCCCTAGAAGAAACCATTTGCACCCTACACTTGATTTCCATAGGTTGACAGTTGTTATATAATTCAACCATATACCCATTTATTTGTTCCCCTACCTGGACCTACCTTGAAGGTGGCGTAGCATAATTATATGTCAAGGAGGTACAAGACTCTCGTTCTCAACAAGGCCTGTGGTTTCCTTGAATGTATCAATGGTCCTTAAAATCATTAAAATAGAGTCTTAGGGCCTTGGTATACTATGTTTCTTGCCTCGATCATGATCAAGCATTTATGATATTCATTACTAGTACATGAAAATACCCTAAGGCACCCATCTCCCTTGATCATGTGTAATACCCTGTGATTGAAAGCTATTACTAAAAAACACTTGAGAGCACCTGGAACCACTCATAAGACATGGATAGCATCGGGAGGATGTCACACCTGTGGTTATTCCTATATGCCTAGAAGATTGAACAGGGACCTGAACCCCACTTTTAACCACACTATAATATTCAGCACCCTCAAACTTATCCCTAGTTCTATAAAAAATAATAGTGTCACCTTTACCTACACACATGGGAAAATGATTCCTTTAGAGGATCCCATGCAATGTTCAAAGCATTTTTCTTGGCCCAATAATTCTATATTATTATTTCAAGGTGTATGGTATGAGTTTCTTCTTCTATTATCCATGTCCAAGGCCATAACACCCATACTTACTATTGAAAATATCCCACTCACACCAATGTACGCACTCAAAGTCTAGTCAAACCTTCCCGACCATGTCCATGTCTAGGACCCAAGACCCATACACAGTGTTTGAAAATAAATAATGGTTCCCATATAACCATTTATAAATCATTGAATAATTAGATTTTCCTCAACAGACTATTATCTATGTTGTTTCAAGCTGTTATTCATGGAGCTTCATCCCTAGAATATAACCTAAGAGATTAATTCTTGATTTTATTCCACTTATTATTGTGGAATCATTATAGAAACACATATTTCTTAAAAAATCCCAATGGTATCCATATCCCCACTCCAATGCAAAGAATACACTTGGTAGATCAATTACGGTGTGTCATGTCCCAAAATTTGCATTGGGTCACAATGGCCTAATCCCCTTTGGCCATACTCATCATAGTTTGTCAAATTGATGATAAGGGTCAAATAATTGATAAGAATGATGTCCAAGTTAGTAATAATTTGAAATTAGATCCAAATGGACAAGGTGGGTCACATTAAGAGAAATTCCCAATTCAAAGTTTGTAATATACCCATCCAAATGAACTGTCATGGAGTAAAATTACTAGTTCCCTAGGTTGGGGGTGGAAGCATTGGGATTTGAAATAAGGGGGATAATAAATGATGTTTGGACATTATAATGGAATAAATATTTAGTAAAGGAGCTAAATAAATAAATACAAGGGAAAATAAAAGTGGCAATCGATCATGAATACACATAGAGGTTGTGGGACCCATTTGTGGCAAGATTCCCCACTACACTTGGCATGATTCTCTCCCCAATTCAAATTCAAGATGAAGGATAACATACTTGGGGGAGTTTAAGAGGTATTATTCATGGCATGATTCATGTAAGGTCTAATTGGAGTGTAATAATAACCCCCATGGAAGAGGAAGAGGCAATTTGGAGCTAGTGGGACACTTGGGCTAGATTCCCTAGATCTATGATAACAATGATGAAGATGATATGACACCTATGACACAAATCAGACCTGAATGCTAACATATGACATATATGAAATGTCAGGGCTAAAAATAGCCTCCAAGTAGGCGCTCAAGGGAGTTAGGGAATCCAAAGAGACACCTATTCGAATTTGGTGGAGGAGGAGGCTAGAATTGGAGGGACAAGTGGCATACATTGGAATCTCTTCCCAACTTGAGTTGGCATGAAGCTCTTGGAAGGAATTAGACCCATGGAGGACCGTAGAAGTTTATAAAATTCATGAACAAAGAAAAATATCATCTTTTGATCATTTTTCATTTTGCATTTGGAGAGGAGAGCTAGTGGAGTGCTACTCTACTTGCCTTAGCACCAATTTCGAGGGTGAAAGATTCCCATCCTAATTGGAAATTGGAGAGGCCATTCAGAACTTTCATTTGGAGATAGAATGGAGTATTTTGTTACATGTTGAATCTACAAGGAATGTCATGGTCACATGTCTTTCAGCTTGCTTCTACAACCATTCTTCTATTTCTTGGCATATTCATGCTCCTTGAGGAATTGCGCACTTGTTGAGGTGATGAACTCTTTGGGATAGATCTTGAGGCCCCATATATTTGTAATATGATATATATACTTGTTTCTACTTATCATAATTATTTCAGGTTGAAACTCAAATATATTTGATGTAAAAATGCTAAACTATAACAAATGGTGTCATTTCCCCAATACCTTGTTATTTGCACTTGAAGTGGTATAAAATTCGAATGGTTCAGTCAATTTCTGATGTATTAATGTTGTATGGAGTTTAATTAATATGATGAAGAAGTTTCATATTCATTATACAATCATTTTGAGCAATATTCTTAAGTTTCATAACCATTTGTGAAGATTTACTATCATTTTCCCCTATGTCGAAACTAGTCTTTTGTATCTGATTTAAGAGGATTGTAGTAGAACTAATAAACTGAATTGTGATACATATGAGACTATATTTATTTCACCTATATATCCCCTTCCTCTATTCATACATTCGAGAGGGTCCAAAATCATTTGGAGAGCCATTTCCAGCATCTACCCCATGGGGAATTGAACCCCTAATTGCTAGTCAAATTCCCTACATTGGCCAGAATTCAAAGGAGATTTTTAGAAGACTTTTGAAGACTCTAAGGCATACATGAACCTAATAATCATTTCTTAATACCATCCATATACCTTATGTAACAATTAGGGAGCATTTGGAGCTATTTGGAGATCAAGAAACCAATACTAGTTAAGAGAAATTGCTACTCAAATCCCCTACCTTGTCCATAATCCTAAGGAGAGTTTCAGAAGCCTTTTGAAGACTATAAATCATCCATTAACCTCATAATAATTTCCTAATAAAATCCATATACCTTTTGTGACAATTTGGTAGCATTTGATGCCATTTGGAGATCAAGAAACCAATACTAGTCAAGGGTCGAACTAGTGGAAAAGTTGAAAATTTCACCATTTTTTTAAATTCCAAAAAAGGGACATTACAGTGGTATCAAAGCATGTTCCTTGCACCCATGAATTAATATCATACATTTAAGAATCATTTTCATCCATGTCTTAATATTATGATGACTCCTATGAGAATAATGCTTGTGAGCAGTATGTAGATGATTGTGAGCAATATGAAGCAAAATGTGAATGGTATGAGGAAGAGGTGCCATCATGCAGCACTTCTTAAAATTTCATAAGGAAGGAGGGTTATTCAAATGACTTTGAATCTGATGAATATGAGTGTGTCACATTGCCAAAGGATAATTCCATGAATGAACTACAAATATTGAGAGCAACATGTAAAACCTTGCCCCAACAATACCAGGCATATCTTGATTTGTATAAGGGAGGTACATACCAGCCCCCTCCTTTCAAAGACTTTGTTGATTGGGTGTTTGCAAATAGACCCAAGAATGAGAATGTGGTGTTAGTAAAGAAATTTTTATGTCATTCTTGTAAAAGACGTTGGAGAGAAAATCATATGTGTGTGAGTGAAAAGAGCAGTGAAATATATGAATCTTCAGGGAATGCATGTATGTCCTACTTGAGGAGAGTTTTTGGGATTTATTCAAAAAGAGATTCCAAATGTATTGATATTAAAGAAACCAAGGGAAAAAATGCATCAGCTTGCTTGAAGGAGAAAAAAGAGGAGACCTAGGAACCACCTAGTTTTGAAATAGGTGAAGTAGAAGAAGCAGTACATGAAGAGGATCGAAAGTCAATCCCAAGTGACTCTGAAAAATACGAAGAGACATCACATGAGCATGAAGAAGGTTCTATTGAAAATATTGAAGATCATTTCGAGACACATTCTACCTTGGACATGAATCAAAGAGCATCTACTAATGGATGCTTGAACTATGAAGGAGTACCTACTGATGGGTGCTCACACCTCTATGTTGGTGACATAGAGATCACTTTTGAAAGTGTTGTTGCAAGCCAAACCTCCATAAAGCATGAAAATGAAGACCTTGTATCAGTTGAAGAAGAAACAAGATCAACTTCCCCATCACCACTTGAGCTTCATGAAGTTGGTCCAATCAATAAGGAAGAAGAAGAGGAGGTCCCTCTACAAGAGCCTCTTTTTCTTGAAGGGTCATTAAAGATGAATGAAAAGAAGATACAAGAGACCATTAGCATTCTCCATGACATTCAAGCATTAGTGTCAAATTCTTGTTGGAAGATTTCTTCATTGAAGGATCCATCCTTCCTTGAAGACATGGAGAAGATTCAAATAGAAATGTACAACATCAAAGGTAATTTCATGTCTTTGCTTTTTGATAGGAACAATTTGATTGAGTTTAATGAATTGTTACATGATGCATACTTGAAGAATAATGAGGATATTCATAAACTCAAAATTCAAAATGAGCAGCTTCTTGAAAGGTTGCAATATACTTGTTCTTCCTCCTATGTTTCAAATTGTCATATGGTAGATTGCATGGAGGATTCTCATGATATGGTAGATCATGAGAAACATGGAAATTTGCATGTTCCTGATGTGTTTGAAGATGATATTGATGATATCCAATCACTTGATGTGGTTGAAGAGTAACTTGAGTTTCCTCTCGGAAATGGTTACACATTTTTTGAAGAAGTTGATTCCACTACCTTGGAACCAACCTATGAGGAAAGTTCTGCACTTTTGAGGGAGGTGCATGATCCTACCATTATGGAGCATTCACATGAGGACACTTCTGTACTTTCTGATCAATTGGGTGAGTTGGTTCATTCTCCTACATCCTACACTTCCATATTTTGCAGCATTCATCCTAATGAAGTATGAGTGAAAGGTTTATTCTTGATGGTGCCACATGAGGACATGAGGAGCATGAAACTCCTATCTCTCCTTTATATGATGACATTATTGGAGCCACTTCTTATTTACATTTGCAGCAGCATTCCTTATTACCTTATGATGAAACACATCTACATGGATGCACTTATGATGTTCACTTGAGTCACTTGAAGACTCATGATTTTCCTTGATCCTTTCTTAGTTCAATTGATATTGGAAGAAATTCATCCACTACTTGGGTGAAGAGATATATGATTGGAGAAAATTATTATTGGCACCAACATCCTTTCTTATTTATTAATGATACACATGTTCATGGATGCACAAATTCTACATATGTGAGCCCCTTGAAGGCTTATTGTTTTCTTTGCTCCCTACTTGGTTCAAATTTTAGTGGAAGTTCTTCATTCACTTCTTGGATGAAAGAACACATGGATGATTATTTTGATGCATATTACATCCTTTTGGAGGAACATTATAGGACATGGGATCCTCACCTATTTCATTGGAGTAGATTTGATTGGTCACTTGAATATTTTATGCACTTGGCAAATGGTGGTCTACTTACTTGGAGGTATAAGCACTTTCATGATTCTTTGATGAAGCACCTCCTTGATGTACATTTCCATTATGTTGTTATGTACTTTGATGATATATATTTTGTAGTCATGGTGTTTGAAAGAATGCATACAAGAAAATGGGATCCAGGAATTCTCTTACCTGATGGTATGAGTTGGAGAGCACTCTTAATTCTTGGAGTGCAATACAAGCAATGGGACCCTAGGATAATTTTTAGTCCAATTGATTTCAATTTTGGGGGGAAACAAGCAGTATGGGAGATGGATTTCCCACTTCATAAAGTGATTTTAATCAGAGTAGTGCAGCAGCAAGCATGGTGGTTCCTCTCTAAAATCTTCATGGAATCCCAAAGACTGAAAATTGGGCAACACAGTGGCAACTTCAAGCATTATGTAGTGGTATCAGAAGGGGGTTTCCAAAATATAAAAGAGGTAAAGAGTAATTGTGAAAACAAGGTTTTGATGGATTTAATTAAAAATTTGGTGTATAGTGGTGATGTTACAGGGGATATCAAAATGAAAAATAAAACCTACATCTCCTTGCTTTTGGAAACACATAATTGTAGTGCATGGGTGGCTCTACTCAAGGTTTTAGAAGAGAAGTTTTGCGAAGAAAATTTTTGGAAAGAAAGCAGGTTATTCCACATACATGTGTTGAAATTTCTTGAGGACAAACAATATTGGGAAGGGAGGATTTTTCATGTCCCAAAATTTGCATTGGGTAACAATGGCCTAAGCCCCTTTGGCCATACCCATGATAGTTTTTCAAATTGATGCTAAGGGTCAAATAATTGATAAGAATGATGTCCAAGTTAGTAATAATGTGAAATTAGATCAAAATGGACAAGGTGGGTCACATTAAGAGAAATTCACAATTCAAATTTTGTAATATACCCATCCAAATGAACTATCATGGAGGAAAATTACTAGTTCCTTAGGTTGGGGGTGGAAGCATTGGGATTTGAAATAAGGGGTCTAATAAATGATGTTTGGACATTAGAATGGAACAAATATTTAATAAAGGAGCTAAATAAATAAATACAAGGGAAAATAAAAGTGGCAATTGATCATGAAGACACATAGAGGTTGTGGGACCCATTTGTGGCAAGATTCCCCACTACACTTGGCATGATTCTCTCCCCAATTAGAATTGAAGATGAAGGATAACATACTTGGGGGAGTTTAAGAGGTATTATTCATGGCATGAGTCATGTAAGATCGAATTGGAGTGGCATAATAACCCCCATGGAAGAGGAAGAGGCAATTTGGAGCTAGTGGAACACTTGGGCTAGATTCCCTAGCTCTATGACAAAAATAACGAAGATGCTATGACACCTATGACACAAATAAGACCTAAATGCTGACATCTGACATATATGACATGTCAGGGCTAAAAATATCCTCCAAGAGGGTGCTCAAGGGAGTTAAGGAAGCCAAAGAGACACCTATTCGAATTTGGTGGAGAAGGAGGCTAGAATTGGAGGGACAAGTGGCATACATTGGAATCTCTTCCCAACTTGAGTTGGCATTAAGATATTGGAAGGAATTCGACCCATGGAGGACCTTAGAATTTTATAAAAGTCATGAACAAAGAAGAATAGTAGCATCTTTTGATCATTTTACATTTGGAGAGGAGAGCTAGTGGAGTGTTACTCTACTTGCCTTAGCACCAATTTCGAGGGTGAAAGATTACCATCCTAATTGGAAATTGGAGAGGCCATTCAGACCTTTCATTTTGAGATACAATTGATTCTTTTGTAACAGGTTGAAGCTATAGGGCAGATCATGGTCACATTTCTTTCAGCTTGCTTCTACAACCATTCTTCTATTTCTTGGCATATTCATGCTCCTTGAGGAATTGCACACTAGTTGAGGTGATGAACTCTTTGGGATATCTCTTGAGGCACCATATATTTGTAATATAATATATATGTTGATGTATTTGTAACTTTGGAAGATATTCTTCTATGTATTACACTTGTACTTTATTATATTCATGATGGAGATGTCTTATTCCTCTGATCTGAAGTGTTGTCATTTGTATTCTATTGGTGTACCTCCGATGGAGATGTTTGTTCCTCCGGGTCATAGAAGTCATTATTGTACTTGAGTCATGTAAAGTCATTGAGTTCAATCCTCCCATGTATGACAGGGAATTAGACCCCGGAGTAGTGTTGCAAGTTATATTGTAAGTGTCTTAACTTATATTTGATGGGTTATTAGACCACCTTGGTGGGGTCGGCCCTCTATGAGTCATGTGGGTTAAAGGGTTATTAGACCACCCTAGTGGGTTCGGCCCAATGACAAGTGGTAATGGGTTGTTAGACTCTCCTAAGGGAGGTCGGACCAGTTAGAGTTAAAGGCATGTCAAGTCATTGTATAAATAGAGAGTGTGTCTCTCTCATTTCTTTCATTCACTCACTCACTCACTTCGCATTAGTGAGAGAGAGGAGTGCACACAATTGGAGGAGGAGTAGCTACTTCAGTCATCTATCTCTTAGGGTTTGATCTTTTTGATCATTGTATTGGTGCTCATTCTATCTCTGAGGAAGTTGCGGGGTTTTTCACCTTCTTGGTTTTCCCCGGTGAAATGCTTTGTGTCTCTTATCTCTTGTCTCTTATGTTTGATATGCTGTACATGTTGTTCTTTCAGTTAAGATCCTAGATCAAATTGAATTAAATGATGAAAAATTAACATGGTATCAGATCTAGCCTGAAGGAAGGCATTGTATGGCATTTATGGCATTTGTTGCACTTGCGACAAATTGGAAGCTAGGGCTTGATATAGTAAAAAATAGTCATCGTGGAACTTTAGCTATAACGCAGTTTTGGAAAAGGTTCAGGATCTGAAACGTTTATAGGTCGAAGATGAAATGTTCATGTACCTTGTGTCTGAAGCTCAACCTCAGATTCATTGTACTTTCTGAGATATGATCCGTACAAGTTAGGGTTTCTGCCTCTTCCAGATTGAATCCCTTAACAAGTGACCTAGGAACAGAGGTCATATCTCAGGCTAGGAAGCTCCAAATTGAATTCAGTAAAAATTTTCAATTAGGGAATGGAATGTAGTTTCATAGGTCATATTTTCAGAGGCCGAAGTTGAAACAATGATACGTGGCACTCCATACAAGTTTGCTATGTTTTTTCATCCCATAAACAGGTCATGTTGCAAAACTTAGCATATCTCTCTCATAGAGAATCCATTGGAGGTAATATTTGTGGGGTTGGAAAGATGAAAGGTCATTCTACCACAGGCCAAAGTTTTAGACCCTGAAGATCCTAAATTTCAAAGATACATCAGAAACAATATGGCATATATTTCTGTCCAAACATAATTTGATTCTGAGTACTTTCATTTTTGGTTTGTCACTGCTGCGGGAAATTAGGGTTTCAAAGAAAGTTGGAATTTCTGGAATCTGAGACCATGGCTGGATGCTCCTCAAGAAAATCAAAATTTAGAGACCAAAATCGAACTTTTTGGTTGGGCAGAACCCTATGCTCCATCAAACCCTAGTTCGGGATTTTGATCGGAAAGGTGGAAAATTAGGGTTTCTGCAAAAGTTGGAATTTTTGAAATCTGAGACCACGGCTGGATGCTCCTCAGAAAAATCAAAGTTTAGAGACAAAGATCAAACTTTTTTGCTGGGAAAAACCCCTGGCATTATCAAACCCTAGTTCGGGATTTTGACTAGAAAACCCAAAATTGCAAATCCGAAAGTTTCAAAGGCAATTTTGAGGGGTCAAATTTTTGATATTTCAAAATTGAAGTATACCAGCTTGATCATCCCAGCAAGGTGCATCTTTATATCCAATCAAAAGTTTGAAATTCAAAGTTTGAATTGTTATGGTTTCTCTGACAAACCCTAATCTAGCTTCAGCAAATCAAAGTGGGTTGGGTTAATCCTAGAAAAGAATGAATTGGACACCTACATAAGTGAAGAAGTTCCAGTTCTAAAGGGAGATGAGGCTAAGGCCTTACATAAGAAGACTACAATCAATCTCGTCAGGTATGACTTGAGGAGATTCATGTATGTTTTGAAATCTGTCCATGATTAAGTTTATGATATGTTTGTCTTCATATTATTGAGGTTAGTACAATCTTAATCAATTTTAGACTTGTCTTATCACCTTAGTAAAATTATGAATGCATGTGAATGATATAATACATTCATTGATTAGGGATATGACACTTATGATTGTACTAATGCACTGTGGTGTTGTATGAGGATGATGTTGTCCATTAACATGAAAGGTACATCAAGAAAGACAAATCAAGTTCTAGATCAAGAACATGGTGCAATGAAGACAAAGAATCATCCATAACCATTGATCACGTAAAATATCTACTTACGAGGTATGTATAATTTGGTTCTACAATGGTTAACTTATGAGATATGCAGGTTACTAGCACAAGTCATTGAAGAGAACAAGAAGACATTATGTGGGTATGTTAGACATAACTAGCAAGCATGATAATCCAGGTATGTTTTTCCTATATCAAGTTATAATCCTACCTTGTGTTAGGATCTTATATAAGTATACTTGGTATGATTGATAATTCATGATGTTATAAGTTTGGTCAATCATGGGTTTATGTATATTATGCTTCTTAGTTTGATTAATGATATGACAAACTAGAAGAGTCCTATGGTCAAATAAGAATATGCATGAGTAAAAGAAGTCCTCCCTGAAACCTTGAATACTAACGCTTGTGATAAATTACATGTGTATGAAATGATCATGACCATACATGTTTAAGATTGTTTAGAATCATAATGTTTTGATAGTATTGATATTATACTAATGAATGTATGATTATGTATGAGATATTGAGGATGACACAATGATTACACTAGTGCACACTTAAGCATGCATAGTGGTCCAGGATGGATATAAGTTCAAAGACATATAATCATGATGATATCATAAAGGAAGAAAAGATCAAGAGGGAGCGCACTCCAGAAAGCAAAGATCAAGAGGGAGCACACTCCAGTAGTTCCTGCAAGGAAGCAAAGATTGAGAGGGAGTCCACCCAACAACCAAACAAAGATAAGTATTTGAATTGTCATTTATTATATATTTGATTACTTAAATTATGTTGTCCAGTCATGTACATGCTTATGTTCCTATATTTAGGATGTATATTATGCATGTTAGAAAAGTTCCATTAATGAACAGGATACTACTAATATGCAAGTAATGGGTAAGTGGCCTATGGTACTGTACAACATTCCATTGCTACTTATCTAGAATGAAACCTCTTTGCTAACATGCTAGAAGTTGTGCATGCTCTTAACAAATGTTCTGGTAGAGATGGAAGACATCTAGAAAGTTACGGGATATGGATAAATTGTTAGGAACCTATGTCAACCCTTCTCTTTACTATGTTAGTATATTGTTGTTGGATGCATATGCTTTGTAAGTCGTCCCGTAGTATTTGTTGATCCGTAGTTTATATTATCCCATAGTATTGGACGCATATGATTTGTAAGTCGTCCCGTAGTATTATATGTCCCATGGTTTTGACTCATAGTATTGGGCATAGACTTAGTATATAAGTGTGTGTTGAGGTCATTGAAGGCACCGTGAAGTTAATTGTATTGAGCTTGCTCAAAGGAGGTTGCCCCCTCGAAGTTGCCCGTGATTAATATAAAAGTGATTATGTTTTATTATTTATGATATCTCGTGTATGTGCATTAATTAATTATTGCAGGTTCATCACATCTGGTATCATAGCACTTTCTTGGGCTCATTGGGTGGAATTTCTGCTAAAAAACAAATTCGCATCTGTTGCAGCTTCGGATTTGGGAATAATCCCTATCTGATTAACTATGGGAAGTACTTGGGCATAAGCCCTAAAACTCATTGTGAGGAGTACCACAGGAACCCCAAAGTAGCTGGCCCATTAAGAGGACTTGCCAACGAAAAGGGCAACGACCCCTACCTGATTGACTAGTTCCCACCCGTGAGGTAAACCAAGAGATTTCATTTGTGGCAAAGCGGTTATCAATTTTACCTGATCCGTGGAGTGAGGGGTACTACCCCAATACGCAAGCCGTCAGACACAATTGGTGGCCAAGTGAAACACCTGAACTGTTAGGAAGTCGTACATACCTGGGGTTCATATCTATTTTCAGTTGAACTGTTGCCAATCACTTCCGCTCCATATCCATCCATTTCAGATCTATTCTGAAAGTCGTTCCAGATCCAGTCGCCATTTCAGATCCAGCCATTTTCGATCCCTTCCGCGTCATTGCAGATCTATCTGTTGCAGATCCCTTCCGCGCCGTTGCAGATCCATCTATTGCAGATCCCTTCTGCGCCGCTGTTACCGATCCATTTCTGGAAAAAAGAAAAAAAGAAAAAAAAGTATAAAATTCAGTTTTTTCTCCATATCTCCCTTGTTTTCACTCTATTTCCCTTGAAATTTTCGGGGAACCCCTGTCATCCCATTCTGCATCTTTCATTCCTGAGGACCCTATCCCCAATTCCCCTTCCCAAAGCCCGAAATCCCACATTTGTCTTACTTTAGGGTTTGCCATAACTTCCTCAGATTTCACCCAATCACCTTCAAATTTTACCACAGAGTTCCTTTCTGAATTATGCTTCTTTGTCCCTCTCTGCCAAATTTTCTCATTCTATCACCCCGCTTCTGAAATCCCCCTTTTTTCCTTCTTGTCCTTTCGACAGTGTCCAAAATCTAGTCAAACCCCAATTACCCATCAGATTGTTTCCCCAATCCAAATTTCCCTTTACTAAATCAGCGTCTGTTTGTGTTTTTCTACGCATTCCACCTAAAAAAAAAAAAAACCTGGTCAAGGTTTTCACCCATGCAGGAGCACACACCATGGAGGAAGCACTTGCAGCCATCCAAACCAACTCCAAGATCTGGATGAAAAAATTCTTAGCCTCCATCTTCAGCATTCAGCCATGAACAATACCAGACAGCTAGAATTTTTTGCAGCCACCGGGTTCTCTTCTTCCAGCAATTTTCGTGGGCCAAAGCTTGATTTTCCTCGCTTCAATGGTACTGATTCGACTGGATGGATATATCGAGTAGAACAATATTTCAGTCTGCATAATACTTCTGATGCCCAGAAAGTTCCACTTGCATCCTTTCATTTGGAACAGGAAGCCCTTCAATGGTACCGTTGGTACATCAAAGCTCATCCCGAGCCAAACTGGACAGATTTTTGCCAACTCATTTTGCCACAATTTGGTCGTAGTGCTTTTGATGATTTCACAGGAGCACTCACTAAACTTCACCAAATTGGCACAGTGAGAGAGTATCAGACAGAATTTGAGAAATTGACCAATCACACAAAAGGATTGTCTGATGAATTCTACAGGAGTTGTTTTATCAGTGGTCTCAAGGATGAAATCCGCTCAAAGGTCAAAATGTTTTGTCCCAACACAATGATGGAAGTCCTAGGGTTGGATAAGCTAGCCGAGGACAAGATCGCAGCTCAACAACGCTCCAAACCCACCTTTGTTCCCTTCAGAAATATGGGTTCCCAACGACCTCCCATCACGCCTGCTCCTCAACCAACTCCTATCAAGCATTTGTCTGAAATAGAAATGCAGGCACGCCGAGAAAAAGGGCTTTGCTATAATTGTGATGAGAAATTCACTCGGGGACATAGATGTGTTGAACAAAAGCTCTATCTCTTGGATGTGGATTCTCCGCCTGCCTTAGAACTTGGTGACGAAGCTACAGATACAATAGATGATCAGGTCGACATTCAACACCCACCTGTTGACACCCCATCTCAGGATGACCCACCCGAGATCTCTCTCCATGCTGTAACCGGCGTCACTACCCCACAAACAATGCGGGTCAGGGGATACTTCAAGAAGCTCCCTCTTACCATACTCATTGATTCTAGTAGCACTCATAACTTCATTGACCCTCGGATTGCCAAACAGGCTGATTGTTTTGTCCATCCTTGCTTCAACTTTGAAGTCATGGTTGCCAATGGGGGGACCTTACCTTGCAAGGGGAAGTGTCACAATGTGCGTATCTCTATGGAATATTATAACCTACGCTCTGACATGTTTTCCTTATCCTTACGCGGATGTGATGTGGTTTTGGGAGTTCAATGGTTACGCACACTTGGCCCCATCTTATGGGATTTTGCTGAACTTTGGATGCAGTTTAAAGTCAATGGGGCACAACACAAATTTATGGGCTTACAACAAGGGTCTCTCTGCATCATCAGTCCACATCACCTGGAAAAAATCCTTAAGAAGAATTCACATGGTGTCATCGCTCAGCTCAATTCCATTCAAATGCACCCATCAACAATCTCCACTACTTCCTTGGATAGATATGCAGGTATCTTTGCTGAACCAATGCGCTTGCTGCCTTCAAGAGACCTTTCCGGTAAGAATTTAGCCACATCTACCTCTCAGCAGGAAATGATGGCTATTTTGCATGCAGTACAGAAGTGGCAGCCATACCTATTAGGGAATTATTTCTGCATCAAGACTGATCTCCAGAGTCTGGAAAATTTTCTGTAACAATGGGTCTCCTCCCCAACACACTTGAAATGGGTTATCCAACTCATGGGTTATCCCTATGTGATCACTTACAAGAAGGTTAAGGACAATATGGTGGAAGATGCTCCTTCTTGCACAATTGATGACCCAGTTTCTCTTACCGCTCTTTCTCTGCTTGTTCCAAATTGGTTGCAATATTTTCAACATGGCTATCTCTTCTATGAAATCCATGCTTCTTCATCAACAGGGCACTCTGGGTTCTGCAAAATGTATGACCGGGAACAATGTAACTTCTTTTGGCAGGGACTAAAAATGACAATTCAACAGATGGTGGCTAACGATGATACTTTCCAAGTCAACAAGGGTGAAACGACACTCCTTTCAGGATTGCTCAAACCCTTTCCCATCCCTACACAGCTTTGGCCAACTATTTCTATGGATTTCCTAGCAGCGCTCTGGTGGTACAATACCACATCTCAAAGGACACCATATGAAGCAGTCTATGGAAAAACACCGCCAGTTCTTCTTCCTTACACCCTTAGCAGCTCCCTAGTTCAGGAAATTGACTCGGTTCTTCGAAACCGCGATCAGATTCTTCTAATTCTGCAGGACAATCTTCACATGGCCAGAATTTTCTTGAACCAACAAGCCGATCAGCACTGTTCTAAGCGCATTTTCCACGCAGCTGACAGGGTTCTTCTTCATCTACAGCCTTCCAATCAATCCTCCTTGACACTCCAAAGGCGTCAGTGGCCCGAAATGCAACCCGAGGATGCTACCGGGGAACCACTCCTTCAGATTCTGCAACAATTTCTCCAACCAAAGCTTTGAGGACAAAGCCTTTTCTACAGGAGAGGGGATGTTAGGAACCTATGTCAACCCTTCTCTTTACTATGTTAGTATATTGTTGTTGGATGCATATGCTTTGTAAGTCGTCCCGTAGTATTTGTTGATCCGTAGTTTATATTAGCCCATAGTATTGACCCATAGTATTGACCCATAGTATTGGATGCATATGCTTTGTAAGTCGTCCCGTAGTATTATATGTCCCATGGTTTTGACTCATAGTATTGGGCATAGACTTAGTATATAAGTGTGTGTTGAGGTCATTGAAGGCACCGTGAAGTTAATTGTATTGAGCTTGATCAAAGGAGGTTGCCCCCTCGAAGTGGCCCATGATCAATATAAAAGTGATTATGTTCTATTATTTCTGATATCTCGTGTATTTGCATTAATTAATTATTGCAGGTTCATCACATAAATGTTATATTGAAGCATTGGCTAAGATAATTGCATGACTGTATGACATATATTTTTATGTGTAAGATTTTGTTCTGAAAACTATGAGAAGTTTCTAATCATGCAATTGAATTTGACTTGTAGGAAAGATCGTGTACAATCACCTACAAAAGAAGGACAACAGCATTCGTTCCAACAACGAAGTTCAAGAAAACTATCTATTGAAGATATTGAAGACTCTGAAGTTCCCAAGATCCGGGATGCAGTAATAGAAGAATGCCATGATCGAGGAGTACTAGTAGATCATCAAGAATGATGTTTGGGATGTGGTCCCAAGACCAGAAGGGAAGTCTGTTGTGACTTCCAAGTGGATCTATAAGATCAAGCATGCTGCATATGGCAGCATAGAGAAATACAAGGAAAGGTTTGTGGCTCGTGGCTTCTCCCAGAAAGAGGGGATAGATTATGAAGAAACTTTTGCACCTATAGCCAGATACACTTCCATCAGAACAATACTTTCTTTGGCTGCAGTAATGAAGTGGAAGATACACCAGATGGATGTCAAGACAACTTTCTTGAATGGTGTAGTCGAATAGGAAGTGTAAGTGGAGCAACCACTCGGTTTTGAGACACATGACAGGGAGTCATATGTGTGCATATTGAAGAAAGCCTTGTATGGCTTGAAGCAAGCACATAGGACATGGTACGGCAGGATAGACAGCTTCCTTTCGAGTTTGGGCTTTACCAAGAGTAAAGCGGATTCCAACCTTTACTGCAAGGTTGAGGAAGGCAATCCAGTGATACTCCTATTGTATGTGGATGCCCTGTTTGTGACAGGTGAGGATAGGTTGATTTCCGACACGAAGAGGAATCTTGCTTTCTAGGTATGGAGTTCGAGAAGAAGGACTTGGGCATGATGCATTACTTTCTAGGTATGGAGGTGTGGCAGAGTGTAGATGGAATCTTCCTTGGACAAGGGAAGTATGCAGTAGAGATCCTGAAGTGGTTCGGGATGATAGACTGCAAGGCCATGGCCACACCTATGGCATTGAACCTGAAGCTATTGAGTGATGCTTCATTAGAGTCAGTTGATGTCATGGTGTATCATCAGATGATTGGGTCCTTGATGTACCTGACGAACACGAGACCAGATATTTTCTTTGCGGTGAACACCTTGAGCCAATTTCTGACAGATCCTAGACATGTTCACCTGATTGTTGTAAAGCATATTCTGAGGTACCTAAAGATTACAATTGATTATGGTCTCAAGTATGATGCGAATAAAAAGTTTAACCTGGAGGGTTATGTTGATTCAGATTAGGCAGGCAGTGCTGCAGATAGGAAGAGCGCCTCAGGGTGTTGCTTCAATATGGGATCAGGTGTGATATCTTGGTTTAGCAGGAAGCAATCCTGCATAGCACTAAGTACAGTCGAAGCAGAGTATGTTGCAGCTTGTTTGGCTAGTTGTGAGGCAGTATGGCTAAGGAAGCTACTGTCGATTTATTTGATCTCCATTTGGATGCTACCTGTATCTATTGTGACAACCAGAGTTGTGTGAAGTTGTCAGAGAACCCGGTGTTCCATGACAGGTCGAAGCACATCAAGATCAAATATCACTATATCAGGGATATGGTGTAGATAGGATCAGTGAATCTCCAGTATGTTGCGACAGATGAGTAGATTGCAGATGTGTTGACCAAACCACTAGCCAGATTGAAGTTTGAGTACTTCAGAGAGAGGCTTTGTGTTCTTCAGATAGAAGATACTTTGAGGAAGAAGTGATGGGGCACATTTTCAGGATCCATTCCAAGAATGGTGGTAGGAGGATCCGTCCCATGGATATGGATGTAAGCGTTATGTGATGAGCATTAGAACGATGCACCGGTTACTGCTATGTATAATGATCAAGATGATCATATGTGATGAGCATCAGGAAGATGCTCCAGATGATATGCATCAGGATGATGATGTGACGATGGTTAGGATGATCATGCAATTATGATATGCATCAGGATGATGCTATGACGATGATCAGGATGATCATGCGATGATGATATGCATCATGACGATGCTATGACAATGATCAGGATGATCATGCGATGATGATATGCATCATGATGATGCTATGACAATGATCAGGATGATCATGCGATGATGATGTGAATCAGAATGATGTACTGTATGATGATGATCAGTATGATCATGAGCATCAGTAGGATGCTCTGTGCAAGGATGATCGGGTGGATCATGAGTATCAAGATGATACTCCGTGGCCGTGGACAGGTTGTGCGATAAGCATGTAATATCGCCCTGGGATATTTGCAGATACTCTTGTGAGGTCTTTCCTATGGCATATAATATATCCCTGGGAGATCTGGCAAATGCTCTTTTGAGGTTTTGCTTGGGAGGACATATAATCTTGCCCTGGGAGATCTTGTCAGTTGTGCTTAGGTACATAAAGGATCTTGGGATACTCTTTCAAGGTTTTGTCCTGTGGCATATAATGTTTCCCTAGGAGATCCGATAGGTTGAGTAGTACGCTCGTAATCAATCCTGAGATGCTCTTTCGAGGTTTTGCCAGACCACATGTAATCAGTCCTGGAGATCTTTTCGGTTGTGCTTAGGCACATAAATGATCCTAGGATGCTCTCTAGAGTTCTTGTGAGATGTGATATGCACATAAACGTTCCTGGGACACTCTTTTAAGGTTTTATTGTGGTCACATGTAATAGCTCCCTGGGAGATCTTTCCAGTCATGCTTAGGCACATAAAGGATCCTGGGATACTCTTTCGAGGTTTTGTTGACGCGCGTAATTAGTCCTGAGGATTCCATAGGATGGCCTGCTCGCAGAGATGATGAATACCTACAGAAGGCTAGGCCTACATCCAGCATGAAAAAGGACTGGCTCTATAGAACTTCCTATGACGAGAAGAATTGATTTATAGCCCAATGATCAAGATGACAAGTACAGCAGCAGTGACAATGATGCTCCGTGATCCAGTGACGATGATCCAGCTCCAGAATTGAAGACTTGTGGCGATATGTATTGATTACCTGTGTCTAGAGAATACCTTCCTAGTTATGAGGGAGTGTTGATGTATTTGTAACTTCGGAAGATATTATTCTATGTATCACACTTGTACTTTATTATATTCATGATGGAGATGTCTTATTCCTCTGATCGGAAGTGTCGTCATTTGTATTCTATTGGTGTACCTCCGACGAAGATGTTTGTTCCTCCGGGTCAGAGAAGTCATTATTGTACTTGAGTCATGTAAAGTCATTGAGGTCCATCCTCCCATGTATGACATGGCATTAGACCCCGGAGTAGTGTCACAAGTTATATTGTAAGTGTCGTAACTTATATTTGATGGGTTATTAGACCACCTTGGTGGGGTCGGCCCTATATGAGTCATGTGGGTTAAAGGGTTATTAGACCACCCTAGTGGGGTCGGCCCAGTGACAAATGGTAATGAGTTATTAGACTCTCCTAAGGGAGGTTGGCCCAGTTAGAGTTAAAGGAAGGTTAATTCATTGTATAAATAGAGAGTGTGTCTCTCTCATTTCATTCATTCACTCACTCACTCACTTCGCACTAGCGAGAGAGAGGAGGAGTGCGCACAATTGGAGGAGGAGTAGATGTTGCAGTCATCTATATCTTGGGGTTTGATCTTTGTGATTATTTTATTGGTTCTCATTCTATCTCTGAGGAAGTTGCGGGGTTTTTCACCTTCTTGGTTTTCCCCAATGAAATGCTTTGTGTCTCTTGTCTCTTGTCTCTTATGTTTGATATGCTGTACATGTTGTTCTTTCAGTTAAGATCCTAGATAACATTGAATTAAATGATGAAAAATTAACAATATATACTCTTTTTATACTGCTCAGAATACTTTTAGGTCAAAACACAAATATATTTGATGTGAAAATGCTAAACTATGAACAAATGGTGTCATTTCCCCAATACCTTGTTATTTTCACTTGAAGTGGTATCAAATTCGAATGGTTCAGTAAATGTATGATGTATTAATGTTTTATGGAGTACCATTAATATTCTGAAGAAGTTTCATATTAATTATACATGCATTTGGAGCAATATTCTTAAGTTTCATAACCATTTGTGAAGAATTACTATTATTTCCCCCTATGTCGAAACTAGTCTTTTTGTATCTGATTTAAGAGGGTTGTAGAAGAATTAATAAACTGAATGGTGATGCATATGAGACTATATTGATGTACCCTAGATATCCCCTACCTCTATTCAGACATTAGATAGGTTCCAAAATCATTTGGAGAGCCATTTCCAGCATCTACCCCATGGGGAATTTAACCCCTAATTGCTAGTCAAATTCCTTACATTGGCTAGAATTCAAAGGATATTTGAAGAAGCATTTTGAAGACTCTAAGGAATCCATGAACCTCATAATAATGTATTAATACCATCCATATACTTTCTGTAACAATTTGGGAGCATTTGGAGCTATTTGGAGATCAAGAAACCAATACTAGTTAAGAGAAATTGCTAGTCAAATCCCCTACCTTGGCCAAAATCCTAAGGAGAGTTGCAGAAGCCTTTTGAAGACTATAAATCATCCAAGAACCTCATAATAATTTCCTAATACCATCCATATACCTTGGATATCAATAAACCAATACTAGTCAAGGGTCAAACTAGTGGAAAAGTTGAAAATTTCACCATTTTATTAAATTCCAAAAAAGGGACATTACACGATGTTTGAAGGTAATGTTCCTAGCCCTCAATGCCTCAAATATTTATTCAAGTGTCAAGGATTATGATAAATATTGCAACCATGTTCAAGGCCAAATGACCCATTGGTAGTGATTAAAACCTTATGATGAACACAATGATATTATCCCGCTCTCTGAAGACAAATATTCCATAGCGAAGGCATGTTTGATGGTTCAAGGTTTCTCTCATGGAACTTAAACCTTGCAATCTACCTTTAATTCCTCAAGCTCAAATTTATTCCATAAACCATAATAAGGGTATGAATACCCATATTATGTAGTAAGTAATAACAACCTCCACAAGGTACCCAGATGTGAACTCAAAAGAGGATGCCACTCTCGAGAGGTTCGGGAAATGGTTCAGGGAAATGTTCTTTTTGTTTGATGCATATAAGGTTACCATGGGTCATAAGGGCCACTTTTCCTATATTGAACATGTCCATGTGCTTGCAACCAGTATTATATTCTCAAAACCTTCTTATGTGTCCCATATCAAAAATAAAAAACTATTAATATCCTAGAAAGAGGTCATGCATGGGGTTTGGTGGTATTTATCTTGGCTCTTGAGCCCTAGAAGAAAGTATTTGCACCCTATGCTTGAGTTCATGTACCTACCTTGAAGGTGGCGTAGCATAATATCTTAAGGTGGTACAAGAATCCCCTTCTCAACAAGGCCTATGGTTCCTTGGATGGATCTGTGGTCCTTAAAATCATTAAACGAGAGTCTTGGGTCCTTGATATATTATGTTTCTTGCTTTGACCATGTTTAGGGATTCAAGATATTCATTACTACTACATGAAAATACCTAATGGAACGCATCTCCCTTGATCATGTGCTAGGGGCCACAACACAATTTATTGGTATTGTATGATGAAGAGTGCACAACCCTTGAAATATTTTGTGAGGAGTCAAAACCCATGTTATTATGTTCTATGTGAGTCAATGGTGGCCAACCCTCTTATATCGTTTTTTACACAGTATAAAAAAATACTATTACATTTCATTGATCAGAGAGAGATTCGAAGGGTGGTGTAAGATGAAAAAGTCTTATATGTTTGGTATTATTGTTAATAATTATTGAATATATGAATTGATGATGGTTACAATGATAGTAGGCCAATTATATAAGGTCTGGTAGGGAAAATTCATGTCTATTAATAAATATACATTATGTATAGTATTTATCACTTAACTAATAATTAACCTAGCTTATTAAAATATATCTACTAATATTTAAATAGTGGTAATATACACCTAGGTATATTACAAGTCATCCTGCCTTGAAAAGATTCATCCACAAATATTGGATTCTGCTTAATTAACTATGACATCAGAGAGGCTTCCAAGCTTGATGACATACAACCTTCTTTAGTGATTTATTTTGGATAACCTTACCACGATTTAGTAGTTCTTGAAAGAGTCGGTTACATTTCCATTGATTTTTATTATTTGATCATTGTAGTTGATGATACGTGTCGATATGAACCTCTAAGTGATGAACACAAATTTCGAAATGTAGGAAGATCGATCCATCCTAGTTCGATTATTTACGGAATGTCGTATTGCCATGGTGAAGTGTCATCATAAGACTTAATTGCATTGATATCAGTAACTTTCCTTAGTTGTTATTGGCTTTTAGGATATATACTCTCATAATTGGGATGTCGATAGGGAACTTTTATAACGTTATTTTCCTTTATCTTGTTTGTAGTGTCTTCTTGTTCTAACTTTCGTGTATGCTTTTCTTCAATTGAAATGACATCCTAAGTGGTGATCTGAACTAGATCTATAAGTGTGATTTTTTCCATAACTTGTACATTTATTCTTGAGGATTTTGATGTCTTGTTCTGAATTTTCTCTAATTTGTCTTCTAACAGTTTGTTATCATTATGAATCTTCTTAAACTTTTCTTCTTGCGACTCTTCGTCATTATTGAACTTCTTAATTTGTTCCTTTAGGTATTCATTATAACTCTTGAGATGGCGATTTTCTTCTTCTTTTTTCAACATTTCCCTTCAATATCTTCATTATCTTGCTCTATTTTTTGAGTATTTTTTACTTCCTTATTTTTCATAACTAGCATCTTATTATGGTTTCTTAGCCAAAATATTTCTTCAATATTGCTTGATAATGTTGTATTGATCTTTGTGATATCCAACTTGTATGCCTTTTGAATGTCTAATTTTTATGTTTGAGTTATTTTATGTGTTGTTGACATTGAAAGACCTCTGATTCTTGGAATCTTAATTTCTCTTGGATTTGCGCAACTTCTTTATTCTTTTCATTCATGAGTGCATTAAATCATGCCACTTCTTCCTCTTCTTTACTGTCGCCAGCTTCCCTTTTGATATCTGGGATATGTGATTTTTGATTGAGACGCTTTTCATTCCTTAATTCTTCAATTTGTGCATACAAGTCTTCCATGTGCTTTCCCTGGTCGTCATAAGCCCTATATTTGAGTTCCTTTTGAATTGTATGCAAATCAATTATCATCTGTAATATTTTGTTTTCCTTTTGACAATGCATTAATTCATCTTCTAATTTATTTATTTTTAAATATGCATTGTACTCCATAATTTGTGAATTACGACTTCTCTTCATCTTCTTCTTCTTTTCTTCAACCTTGGTAGACACAAAAGGTGTAATAACCTCCAAATGTGGTTCTCTAAAAAAACAACTTCTTTTGACTTGACTTTTTATCTTTTTTTCCTGTTTTGTATAAAATAATAATTGTAATTAATACAATTATTAAATAATAATAACTACTATAAAAATAATAAATTTATTATTATATAGTTCTTCAATGCTTCCACTTTGAATATTTTTTTTCAATTAGTAAAAAAAAACTCTCTTAAATAACTTATTTAACTTCAACACTCTTTAATTGACATTTAATATAATCACTTTTTTATAAACTCCTTTAAATAACTTGAAAAACCACTTTATAACCTTCAGAACACTTCTTAATCACTTTATATTTTAATTGTATATACATTATAAAACTCTTTTATAATTTTAATATACTAAATAAAACCATGTGCGGTTTCATAAAACCATGTGCGATTTCATAAAACCATGTGTGGTTTCATAAACCATGTATTGGTTTAATAAATATATATATCTTTCTTTCTTTCTTTTTTTGACTTTCTTGGGTTAAATATCCTTCTTTTATTTTTACTTTTTTTTCCTTTTTTAATCCTCCTCCTTTTTTTAACTTTATTTTTTTTTCCTTTTTTATTGATTAGGAAAGTTTGAGTGCTTGATGTGGTCAAATACTTTTCTCATAGAATCTCCGAATTTAATGGATAAAAGCCAAATTTATCTCAAAGACCTAAATTCAAAGAAACTTCGATAATTTTGGCCACAAGCTAGAATCAACGCTCTAATACCACTTGTAAGATGAAAAGTCTTATATGTTTAGTATTTGATAATAATTATTGAATATATGAATTGATGATGGTTACATTGGTAGTAGGCCAATTATATAAGGCCTTATAGGGATAAGTTATTAACTAATAATTAACCTAGCTTATTAAAATATATCTACTAATATGTAAATAATGGTAATATACACCTAGGTATATTACAGGTGGATGTTTGTGACTATCGAACCAGACTGTTACATTTCATTGATCAAAGTAAGATTCAAATCGTGGAAATTTGTGATTGTGGAACCCTTGCCAAGATCTCCTCGTCACAGACATTTTTGGTCATTTTTTTCACATATTTATTAAAACCTGCAGCAATGACATAGAAAATGTTGAAATTCCAATCTTAGAAGAGTAATCAGGTAAAAGTAAAAATAGGGTTCAAAAACATGGATTTTTATTTATGTCTAAATCTCAATGGCAAGCAAACAAATTTCTTAGGGATATAGTTTGTTATCAAATTGCAAGACTGTCACAATTCCTATTAGGATTACCTACTCACACTCAAGCTCCAATAGTGTACTTACATCAACAGTCCTTTGAACCACACAGGTCCCAAAACAAGCACAAATTCGTGAAAAAAACTCAGCAATGCTTCTAGTCCACAAGAATCAATGCATAAGAATCTATAGATCTAAATATCAAACAAATATATTTCAAACAGGGAAAAAAATACCTCGGTTTGTCTTCAAGCATGAATATTTCCTCCCTACAGTCAAATATCCCACCCAACATTTAGTCGAATTGTTCAGCCAATTGACAGAACAATCTATCGATGCCTTATCCGACTATTTTTATTTAGTTTGTCTCGAATTGGTGGAAAGGTTTATCAGGGAATAATGTCTCAATCATTGCAACTTTGAACTCATTAGCAATATTTAAACATGGAGGAGCATTCACAATATTCTTACATATATAAAAGAAACCAAGCAATAATACATGTTATTAGAAAAGAACAAACCTTTTCTTGAGCAAGGTGTAATCCACTACAAACATATAGTATGCCTAGAAAAAATTATTTTCTTAAAAATAGACAACATATTGGAAAATTAAAATGATAGAAATTGGAGTAACAAGTCCTCTTTTTTCAAATTGGTTATAGAATTGTACATGCATGCTTCTTCATTTAAGCGGTAGTGCTATATTAAAATTTAAAGGCATGCTTCTTCAATCAAGCAGTAATTCTATGAAGAGTACTTCTATAAAACCTATATTTTGAGTTGTATTTCAAGAATGTTATTGAAATGACATTAGGACTATTGTTCTAGAATTGCCATGTTTTAGAAATGCCATATCAAGCCTCATAAGAAAATCCACTTGTTCTTTTTTCCCAACCACTTATGTATAAAAAATACAAAATTTCTAGTGGTTATCCTAGATACAAATAACAACCACAAGACATAAATTCGATTACTATGTTTCAATATTTCCAGGTCAAGGCATTAGTGGTGCCATTTATTATCATCATATGCATAGATATCAATTACTATCAGTTTCCATTATTCTTCACATGGGGCTATCATGGTGTGTAGATGTGGGATTTAGCTTGATTTTCCCACAATTTACTCGACATTTCCCTTATGATTTTTCCAATCACCTTAGGGTAACTGTGAGGTGTCTTGAGTAAGAGAGTTGATTAGTACAATCCCCAACCATCCCAAAGTTCAAATTTATACATAAAAAACAATTATATATGAAAGATCCTTTCTATCAGCAAAATCATATCAGAGAATACAAACTTCATCAATGAATCAAAAAGGGTCTAGAGATTTCTTTCCTTGAGGAGTCTACAAGGTCACTAAATTGTCTAAATATATGAGTCAAGGAGATATGTTGAAAGAGAGATGCAACCTCCCCTAGTTGACCTGCATGATTGAATAGCAAAGACCACATGATTTACACCCATCATCCATTTGATAGTTAACTCAAAATCCCCATAAACTTGGAAATGGTGAGACCTTTATGTAATGCACATCTCATAAAAAGAAGAAATACCTCAAATACGAGAATTGACTGAAAGGAAATTCACAACTAAAATTTAGGTGCACCAAGTAGTCTCTTAGAAAATACCTTGTCTTATTTTACAGGATCTATTTTTGGGTAGGTCTAAAGCACCACTTCATAACCATTTGTGTTTGGGAGTTATACCAACTCACCATATCATTCTTGTTGAGTACAAAGATCAATGGCAATTCCCTATACTCATTTCCCAATATTTTGATGCAAGGTGATGTAACATTGATGACATCACCATAAAGTGACATCATAATGATGTCAAGCATCATCACAAGGAAGGATCGACGACCCTTCCTTGAATTTCCATGTGGTCAACAATCATCTAAAGGAAGGATTGGTCGACCCTTCTTCAAATGTGCACATCTAGTTAAGCATCATCTAGAGGAAGGATCAATCGACCCCTCCTCAAAAGTGCACTTGGGGAAAGCATCAACTAGAGGAAGGATTGGCCGACCCTTCTTAGAACATGCACATGGGGGAAAGTATCACCTAGAGGAAGGATCAATTGACCCTTCCTCAAACATGCATATGGAAGCAAGCATCACCTATAGGAAAGATTGGTCGGCCCTTCCTCGAATGTGCACCTAGGGGAAAGCATCACCTATAGGAAGGATCGGTCGATCCTTCCTCGAATATGAACTTAGAGGAAGAATCACTTAAAGGAAGGATCTATCAATCCTTCCTCGAATGTGCACCAGGAGGAAAGCATCACCTAGAGGAATTATCAGTCAACCCTTCCTCAAACATGCACCTTGGGAAAGAATCACCTAGAGAAAGGATCGGCCGAACCTACCTCGAATGTGCACCTGGGGAAATCATCACCTAGAGGAAGGATTGTTGGTTTTGGAGCCTGATCTCCAAATTCACAGATATTATTATTCAGCTGTGTCCGTACCCCAAGTTTGGTTATGATCCTGGCACGATCCCCAGGGGGTCTGGGGGCTAGCGGGCCCTTGTCGGGGGTTCGAGGATAGCGCCCCCAAGAAAGGGAGTTTGGGGGAAACGCCCCCAAGTTACGGGGGTTCGAGGGTAGCTCCCCCGAGAAAGGGGGTTTGGGGGAAATGCCCCCAAGTTACGGGGGTTTGGGGGTAGAGCCCCCGAGAAGGGGGTTCAGGGGCAACGCCCCCAAGAAAATGGGGGTTCAGGGGTAGCGCCCACGAGAAAGGGGGTTTGGGGGAAATGCCCCCAAGTTACGAGGGTTCGGGGGTATATCCCCCGAGAAGGGGGTTCGGTGGAAATGCCCCCCGAGAAAATGGGGGTTCGGGGGCATCACCCCCGAGAAAGGGGGTTTGGGGGCAATGCCCCCAAGTTACAGGGGTTCAGGGGCGTGGTCCCCAAGGAAAATTTTTGGGGCTGTTTTCGCCACCAGTTTTTGGGCCCATGGTTTTGGGTAACCCGTGGTATTTTCCCATTGTATTTCTCATATAAAAGAAATACATTGTAACATGGCTAGTGTTGATGTATTAGTTTTTATGCATTGTAAAAATATCTGAGATCAGAAAGAGAGACTGTGAGACAGTGAAGAGGAAGTGCAATGGTTGTGCTACAGGTTGTATCCCTTCACTTTGTTAGACGGTATAATAATAAGGACGGGAAATTTCAGTGTGGACGTAGCCCATCTTGGGGCGAACCACGATATAACTGTGTCTCTCTTGTAATGTGTTTGTGATTATATTTGCATTTCTGTTTATTGTTATTGCTCTGCGATCCTGTTTTTCTAACAAGGATCGGTCAACCCTTCCTCGAATGTGCAACTAAGGGAGATCGTCACCTAGAGGAAGGACCGACTAGCCCTTCCAGCTCCAACATGCACCTAGGTTTGAGAATCACCTAGAGGTAGGATAGAACGACCATTCCTCGAATGTAAACCTGGGGTCAAACATCACTTAGAGGAAGGATCATCCAACCCTTCCTCAAATGTGCATCTAGGGGTGAGCATAAGCTAGAGGAAGGATCGACTAACCTTTCCTAAAATGTGTACCTGGGGCCAAGTGTTACCTAGACGAAGGATTGGTTGTCCCTTTCTCCAACGGGAACTTAGGGGAGAGAATCACCTAAAGGAAGGATCATCCAACCCTTCATTGAATGTGAACATAGGGGAACGCATCACCTAGAGGAAGGATCAGTCGACCCTTCCTCAAAAGTGCACCTGGGGGTAAACACTTCCTTGGGGAAGGATCTATAGACCTTTCTTTGAGCATGCACTTGGGGGAAATAATCACCTATAGGAAGGATCAATCGAACCTTCCTCGAACATACACACAGGAGAAAGCATCACCTAGAGGAAGGATCAATCGAACCTGCCTCAAATGTGAACCTAGAGGAAAGCATTACCTAGACGAAGGATCGGTCGACCCTCCATCATATGTGCTCCTATAGTCATGCATCATCATGGGAAATGGTCAACATTTGGGTATGTGTGTGGGGATGGGGTGTGTCTTTTTGGGCTATTTTCGGCCTATTTTTGTGTTCTTTCTAAAAATATGTAATTTAATCTTGTTTAAGGGATGGGGGTATATTTCTAATCCGGGTTAACACATTAGGGTTTTGTATGTTGCGGAATACCTATATTTGTATTGTCAACGGTTAATAATAATAATGAGAAAATAAGAGGTGTGGCTCTAAGTTTTGTTGGTTTTCCTAATTAAGGGTTTCCAGGGTAAATATTTGTGTATTATGTGTGAATAATGTGGTGTAATCTCTATTTTTCTTAAAATAATCTGTATAATTTGCTTCTCTGCACAAGTTAAAAACTTGCATGTGGTATCAGAGATCAATTATTCGCTTCAGAGGGATTCCTTTGTTGCTGAGGATACAACGTGGTTGATAGATCTTGGGTCTGTGATAAACCTGGGTTCAGTGGGAGCTTTGCAACGTTGATTTGTGGATTGAAAGGGAATGACGAACAGTTTGAGACTCAAGATTGACAAATTTAACGGCCAGAACTTCGGAGCTATGGAAGCTCAAAATGGAAGATCTTCTTATAGATCGGGAATAGTGGATTGTTGTGGATTCGAGTACACAACCCACTGGAATGTCAAAAGAATATTGGGAAAAATTAGAAAGAAGGAAAAGGAGTACAATATGACTATGATTAACAAACTCTATGTTGTTGAACGTGTCTGGATAAAATAGTGTGTTAAAGCTTTGGAAGAAGCTAGGGATTTTGTATCAATCAAAATCCCTAGTAAACAAGTTGTATCTGCAAAAGAAATTGTTTCACCCCATAATGGATTATAACAGCATAGTGACAGAGAATCTAAATGTCTACAATACTATGTTAAGTCAAATAACCTATGTTGGTATTACAATGGCTGAAGATGATAAATGTATTACATTGTTGTATTTTGTGCTAGATTATTGGGATAAACTAATTATAGAAATAGCAAGTGCTAGTCAAGCAACCTTAAAATTTTATGAAATAGTAGCATCCCCGTTGTCAGAAGAGATGAGGCATAAATCCATGGATAATCATAACATGCATGCCTTATCTATGAGAGGTCTCCCCTAAGAGTAAAAATAAGGGATCTAGGGGGGATCTAAATCTAAGGGTAGATATAAATCCCTAAGAAAATTTATAAGGAATTGTTGGAAATGCGGTAAAATTGGGAACTATAAAAAGGATTGTAGATCTAAGAATGTTGAGAAAGCGAAGGGATCTAAGGATACCCTTTCCATAGAAGCAAAGACATCATAAGAAGAAGGAGGGGATGTGTACCTAGCTTCCACAAGTAATCATTCAGAATGTGATATATGGTTGATTGAATCAGGTGCATCGAGGCATATGACCCCTCATAGGGAGTGGTTTTGTGAATATGAAAAGTACAATGGAGGAGATGTGTACTTGGGAGATGATTCACCAACCAATATTATTGGATGTGGAAGAGTCAAGTTGAAACTCAAGGATGGAAGGATCAAAACACTCCCTGGAGTACTACACATTCCAAATCTAGTGAGAAACTTGATATCTGTCGGAAAAATGGATGTTGCAGGTGTACAAATTGTGTGTGGAAATGGAAAATGCAAAATGGTTCGAGGATCAATGGTATTGATAAGGGGAGTTTGCTATGGAATTATGTACAAACTATTGGGAAGCACAATCATCAATGAATGTAATGTTGATAAGTTGTCATTGATGTCAACAGTCTAATGACAAGAACGTTTCTAGATGCTATTAATATCAAGGATGCCATTATTGCTATTGATGTCAACACTATAGAGGGAGTTCATTAATGCCAACATTACAGGAGGAGCATGTTTGACTAATGGTGAAGATGAAAGGAAATAGTTTTTATATTATCGGAATTCATAGAATATCTATTACTATCTTAACCAATGTTGAAAAGGTCATATAAAGAAAAAAAATTCTAAACCATTACAAGAAAAGAATGAAGTCCTATTTGAAAAGAAAAAATTAAAAGAAGATTAAAAAAAAAGTCTAAAAGAAAGTTAACGAATATCAAAAGAAAATTAAAAAGGAAGGTTAAAAATATTAAAAGAAAAATTATGCGAAAGTGAGGTTGAAATAAAAAGGAAGTTCAATAAAAGTGGATGAAAAAGTGAAAGAGAACTAAAGTTGAGATTTGAAGAGGTGTGAAGAAATAGAAAAGAAGTTTAATTATAAAATAGAATTAAAATAGCAGAGAAATGAAAGGACATGTTTGTTTGAAAGAGATGTGGCTTTTCAGTTTGAAGGGGTATGAGTTGAAAAGGTATGAATATTTGAAGAGGCATGGAAGAGATATTTAATGAAGAATCAAAATAGAAGAAGAGTGTGTCTTGGTGTTATAAGTTGTAGCATCCTGAGCAGTCCAAGACAGAATTGAAGAAAATAAACAGCTTTAGGGTGGAAGGGTGGGGCTAGGGCAGGTTGGTTCCTGCAGGGGAGTTAGTGATTCCTTTTCAAGTTGTAATTGACTAAATAGGGGTGTGGGTGCATCATGATCAGCTGGTGCTGATCTGAAGAGGAAGAAAATATCTTCCATCTATTGTAAATTGTAAAATCATTTTTGCAGTTAATAGAAACGAGTTGGTGATTTTCCCTATTGGGTTCCACGATAAATTACTGTGTCCAAATTTGTTTGTTACATTTGCAAATCATAAAAGTAAAATAAATTGTGTTTTAATTTGTGTCACTTATTCACCCCCCCCTCTCAATGACAGGACCTGATCCAACAATTGGTATCAGAGCAGGATCCTTCACCACAGTTTAACCACTTGAAGGAAGATCCTATTAAAACCCCTATGGATCAACAGATGAAGATGTCAATAAGAGTCCCCATATTTGAAGGTGAAGACTTTGTTTTTTCTGGAAAATTAGAATGAAAAGTTATATGATGTCCATTGGACTGGAAGTTTGGGCATTGTTTGAAGAAGGATATGATGTTCCAAAAGTCACTCCCACAGAAGCAGAAGACGGGAAGAAATATTGGGAACATGCAAAGGATTTAAATACATTACAAGCTGGAATAAGCAAAAATATCCTTGCAAAAGTACTAACATGTAATAGTGCAAAACAACTCTGGGATAAATTGGAAACTATATATGCAGGAGATTCCAAAGTAAAGAAGGCAAAACTTCAATCTCTTAAAGTACAATATGAAGGTCTAAAAATGAAGGATTAAGAAAATATATCATAATACTTCAAAAGAGTTGACAGTCTTGTTAATGTAGTTAGAGGTTTGGGAGCAGAGGTATCAGATAGTGAGTTAGTTGAAAAGATACCGAGAACACTTCCTATGGCATATAATCCCAAAGTATATACTCTTGAAGACCGAGAGAAGCTAGAATAACTTGCCATAGATGAATTATATGGAATACTTATAGCCTATGAATTAAGACTAGGCATTGATAATACTTCAAAAGGAGTGGCAGCCTTCAAAGTACTCAAGAAAAATTAGAAGCAAAAACCTCAAACCAATCATCATGAAGAATCGGATGTAGAAGAAGACAAAATTATTAAGAAAATCTAGAATGGTTTAGGGAAGTACAAGGGAAAACTACCTTTCGAATGTTTCAATTGTGGCAAAGTTAGGCACTTCCAAGCCAAGTGTCCTTATCCCAAGGAATATTCTAAAGATGAAGATGACATAAAAGAACAATACAAGAAAAAGGGGAAATTCCACCATAAGAAAAAGAATTTTTACTCAAAATAAGAAGACAACAGTTCATCTGAGGTTGATGATAGTGATGATAAAATCCTCTTTCTAGGTATTGAAGAATCTAATGAGATAGAAGAAATTGAGCATAAAGAAGATTCAGAAGATGAAGCAGAGGTTAATATGGAAGAAGAACTACTCAATGCTTTGGATGAATTAAGAAGATACAAAAACAAATTTAGAAAGCTAAAATGTTTTGTATTTGAACAAAAGGAAGAACATGAACAAAAAGAAAAAGAGTTGGAGAAAATTGTGAGAAACCTGAAAAACCAAATCCTATATGCAAATAGGATAGAAGAAAAGTTGGAAGAGTCCCTTAAAGAGAAACAACTAATCTATGAAAGAATGGAGACATAATTAGCTCACTTAAGAAAAGAGATTGATGTAAAATTTATCCAAACAAAATATGAAAATAGCTCTAAAGTCTTAGATAAAATTATAACCACACAAAGGGATCCAAGTAACAAAAATGGAATAGGTTATACTCAAGAAAAGAACCAAGTTAGTTCAAAATCTTATGCAGCTTCTCTTCTTAGTACATTCAAAGAAAAGGAAGATAAGGCAAGCAATGATCATAACTCCAGAAGATTATTTCCAACCATCAAGAAGGAAGTCAAGTCAACTCCAAAGAAGGTTTATCAAAACAAGCATCCTCACATTTTCTTTGGATATTGTTTTACATGCTCTAACTTCGGACACAAAGTTATGAATTGTAGAGCATATGGAAGAAAAAATGTGAAGGTTAAAAACTATAACCTCGAGGACAACCAAACAGTTGATCAAGTTAAGAGCAGAAATTATAACTCCTTTGCACCTCTACAAGAAAGGAACTTGGAATGCTTCAATTGCCATAACTATGGACATAAAGCAAGTAATTGCATATCGATGGAAATCTCAGAAAGACCAAAGAACATTAGAGAGAAAAAGAAGCTTTGGAAAAAAGAACATTAAAAGAAGATAGTCTTACTACCTCGAAAACACAAGATAAAGGAGATTTCTGGTGTGTTGACAGTGGTAGTTCAAAACACATGACAGGAGATGAGGACAAGTTTTTAAACTTGAAAAACCAAAAGGTACCTCATGGAAAGAGTTGGAGAAGAAAGGAAGACTCCAAAGATGTAGAAGAAACCAAGATTTCAAACATCAAAGAAGTTTCTCAAGATGATGAGGAGTGTAATAGTGTTGTAGATAAGAATGACTTTCACCATGGTGGAAATAAATATGATGAAGGAGAAATTAGCGATAATGGTGGAACTGAAGATGGATGTTTTTTTCTAAAAATTCCACATAACCTAGAAGAGAACCCTGAGAAAAGCATTAGAAGGAATTTTGTACTCAGGGGGAGAGTGTTTGAAAAGATTGTTGTCATTGATGAAAATGTTAGTAATGGTTATGATATCACCCTTGAAATCATAAAAGAAAAATGAAGATCAAACTTGTAGATCATATTTGAAGATCTTGTTGAAGCACAGTTTTGGAAAAGGATGAAGATATGTTTGGATGCAGATTTGGTATCATGACTTGATGCAAATGCATAAAGAATGAACTACCACAATTGATTTTGATCTCAGTTTTGAAGAAAGAATGTGTGGAAAGAAGAGAAGCACTGTGATAGGGGGAGTCCATAAACTCATCATCCAAGTTCTCATTCAAAAATCAAGCTACGAGAAGACAAAGAAGTAAGGAGAAGCATATTGGCAGGAGTAGTTATCAAAAGAGGAGAAAAAATTGCAAACTCTATGTCAAAATGGTTACAGTAAATGGGCATAACAAGTTATCCTTTGCCATTGATGTCAAATGGGGAGAGAAAACTCTATGAAGCACATCGACAGGGGGAGTTATGACAGTGTGTTGCCATTAATGACAAAGGGGGAGATTGTTGAGAAGTTGTCATTGATGTCAACAGTCTAATGACAAGAACGTTTATCGATGCTATTAATATCAAAGATTCCATTATTGTTATTGATGTCAACACTATAGAGGAAGTTCATTAATGCCAACATTGCAGGAGGAGCATGTTTGACTAATGGTGAAGATGAAAGGAAATAGTTTTTATATTATCAGAATTCATAGAATATCTATTACTATCTTAACCAATGTTGAAAAGGTCATATAAAGAAAAAGATTCTGAAGCATTACAAGAAAAGAATGAAGTCCTATTTGAAAAGAAAAAATTAAAAGAAGATTAAAAAAAAGAAAAGTCTAAAAGAAAGTTAACGAATATCAAAATAAAATTAAAAATGAAGGTTAAAAAGATTAAAAGAAAAATTACGTGAAAGTGAGGTTGAAATAAAAAGGAAGTTCAGTAAAAGTGGATGAAAAAGTGAAAGAGAACTAAAGTTGAAATTTGAAGGGGTGTGAAGAAATAGAAAAGAAGTTTAATTATAAAACAGAATTAAAATAGCAGAGAAATGAAAGGACATGTTTGTTTGAAAGAGATGTGGCTTTTCAGTTTGAAGGGGTATGAATTGAAAAGGTATGAATATTTGAAGAGGCGTGGAAGAGATATTTAATGAAGAATCAAAATAAAAGAAGAGTGTGTCTTGGTGTTATAAGTTGTTGTAGAAGCCCGAGCAGTACAAGATAGAATTGGATGTTCCAGAATTGAAGAAAATAAACAGCTTTAGGATGGAAGGGTGGAGGTAGGGCATGTTGGTGCCTACAGGGGAGTTGTTGCTTCCTTGTCAAGTTGTAATTGACTAAATAGGGGTGTGGGTGCATCCTGATCAGTTGGTGATGATCTGAAGAAGAAGAAAAATATATTCCATGTATTGTAAATTGTAAAATCATTTTTGCAGTTAATAGAAACGAGTTGGTGGTTTTCCCTATTGGGTTCCACGATAAATTACTGTGTCCAAATTTTTTTGTTACATTTGCAAATAATAAAAGTAAAATAAATTGTGTTTTAATTTGTGTAAACTATTCCCCCCCCCTAGTGACAAGACCTGATCCACCATGTAATAGTTTTGTTGTGCCTGAGGGAGGAGATAAAGAGATAAATAAGACAGAACCCTAACTGCATCAAGAGGACAGACAATGCTATGGCATCAAAGGTTGGGGCATATCATAGAAAAAGACCTTCAATAATTACAAAGTAAAGCTATGGTTGAATGTATGTCTGATTGCACACTAGATTTTGATATGTGAAAATTACATATATGGAAAACATAATCGAGTAATATTTGCATCTGGTGCTACAAGAGCAAAAGGAATTTTAGAGTTAATACAAAGTGATGTGTTTGGACCTATTCATGTTCCATCATTAGGAAAATTTGTGTATTATGTTTCATTTGTAGATGATTTCTCAAGGAATGCATGGATTCATTTCCTTCGAAAGAAATCTGAAGTATTTTTTAAGTTTAAAGAAATTATGACACTTGTAGAGAATTAGACAAAAAATAAAATAAAGGTGTTGAGGACAGATAAGGGTCGGGAGTTTTGCGGGAATGAATTTGATGAATTCTATAAGAAGTACAGTATAGAAAGGTAGAAGACTACTTCATACACACCTCAACATAATGGAGTTGTAGAAAGGATGAATAGGAAGTTGATGGAAAAGGTAAGGAGCATACTCAACAAAGTCGGGATAGGACAATAATTATGAGCAAAGGCACTGGATATTTCATGTTACTTGGTAAATCGATCACCCACATCAGCATTGGTTGAAAAAACTCCACATGATGTATGGAGTGGAAAGAAACCCTCTATTAAACATCTGAAATTTTTTGGTTTTGATGCTTATGTGCATGTTCGAAAGAAGAAAAGGAGTAAGTTGGATAATAAAGTTGAAAAATATATTGTTATCGATTATAAAGATGGTGTGAAAGGTTTTAAGCTTTGGAATCTTGTAACTAAGAAGAATGTTTATAGTCGAGCTGTTGTGTTTAGAGAGATCAAAGAAGTTCCTAGACAGGAAGTGACTCCAATGGAAAACGAACCAGAGAAAATAGACTTTGAGTTAGAAGATGAAGAATCTGACTCAATGGAAGAAGCTAAATCAAAAGAAGAAGAACATCATACCCTAGTTTTGAGGAGATCATCTCGATAAAGAAGGCAGAAAGGTATTCCCCTCCTGATTTTCGATCTAATTTTGCTTTATCCATTACTAATGATTATCCTAGAAATGTGAAGGTGGTTGTTGATTCAAAGGATAGTGATATCTGGAAGAAGGCCATGTTTGAATAAATGGATTCTTTGGATAAAAATGAAGCTTGGGAACAAGTTCAGTTACCAGCTAGAAGAAAATATGCTAGCAACAAATGGTTGTTTAAAAAGAAGTTGAATGCGGAAGGTAAAGTTGAGAGTACAAATCTCGATTGGTAGCAAAGGGATATTCTCAGGTAGAGGGAATTGATTTGGGTGAAATATTCTCTCCAGTTGCAAAATTAACTTCTATTAGATTCATTCTTGCTATTGATGTTGCTTTTGATCTTGAAGTAGGGTAGATGGATGTGAAAACAATGTTCCTACATGGGGACCTGGAAGAAGAAATCTACATGAAGAAACCTAAAGGATTTATAGTAAAGGGTAAGAGGGAGTTGGTTTGCAAGCTGAACAAGTCCATTTATGATCTAAAATAGTCTCCAAGGATGTGGTACCTAAATTTCGACACACACATATTGGGACTGGTATTTGTGAGAAGCAAAGCTGATCACTGTGCCTATTGCAAGTAGGTTGGAAAATATTTTGTTTGTGTAGTGTTGTATGTCGATAAAATGCTATTGGTTGGAAACAACATGGAGGTTATCAAGGAGTTGAAAACACATCTATCCTCCAAGTTCGACATGAAGGATCTCAATGCTTCCAATTTCATCTTGGGGATGGATATCAAGAGAAACCATGCAGAAAGGAAACTCTGGCTGAACCAAAAAAATTATGTTGAAGCAATACTACAAAGATTTAATATGCAGGAATATAAACCAATAAAATTTCATATTCCTATATGTGTAATATTATCTGCAGAACAATGTCCCAAGACTAAAGAAGAAAGAGAAGACATGTCTCATGTTCCTTATGCTAGTGTAGTTGTAAGTTTGATGTATTCCATGGTATGCACTAGACCAAAAATTTCCCATGAAGTGGTGTTTTGAGCAGGTATATGTCAAAACCGGGAAAGGAGCACTAGAAAACTGTGAAAATGGTGTTCAGGTTTTTGCATGGAACTACAGATAGTTCAATCCATTATCAAAGAATAACTGGACATGACAAAGCATTGAATGTCTAGCTTTGTCGATGCTAACTGAGCTGGAGATATGGATCGTAGAATATCTACAAGTGGGTATGTATTTAAACTACTTGGAGGTGATATCAGTTGGATGAGTAAGAGACAAGTTGTAGTGGCACTATCAACTACATAAGTTGAATACATGGCATCCACTCATGCAAGTAAAGAGGTTGTATGGTTGCAGAGATTGTATTCGGACATTGGGTTTGAAAAGCAAGCTCTAAGGTTAGGTTATGATAGTCATAGTGCAATATTCCTAGCCAAGAACCCTGCATACCACTAAAAAATGAATCATATTAATGTGCAATATCACTTTGTATGATACATGGTTGAAAGCAAGAAGTTTTTACTAGAGAAAGTAAACACTTTGAAGAATGTTGCAGATTCATTGACAAAGTCTGTTAGTACTGAGAACTTCTCTTGGTGTAAAGAAGCAATGGCCATTCATGCCTTGGATTGTTGCTCCAATAAAATATTGTTCCCCTATATGCAAATAAAACAACAAGTGGGAGAATGCTGGATATCTTCTATATTCTTTTCATGTGTGTTGGGGGGGAGGGTCAGGGGGTGCGTCTTTGACTGTGCACCTGACGATCGCCACTACCTAGTGCTCTATCATACATGTCGGGTGATGTTTGTAGAGCTCGCTCAGAGGGGGTTTGGGGGGGAGCGTGTCGACACCCTCCCTCTTTTGCGAAGTGGACACAAAAAACGGTATAATGCCCAAATTCAATATGAGTGAAGCGAGTTCAAAACTTTTTGGGTTATTTTCGACCTATTTTTGGGGTTCTTTCTAAAAATATGTAATTTAATATTGGTTAATGGATTGGAGTCTATTTCTAATCTGGGTTAATGAATTAGGGTTTTGGATGTTGCGGAATACCTATATTTGTATTGTGAGTGATTAATAATAATAATGAGAAAATAAGAGGTGCAACTCTAAGTTTTGTTGGTTTTCATGGTTAAGGGTTTCCAAGGTAAATCTCTGTGTATTATGTGTGAATTTTGTGGTGTAATATCTTTTTTTCTTAAAAGGATTTGTACTATTTTCTTCTATGCGCAAATTTAAAACTTACACAGCAAACCCTTCCTAAAATGTAGACTTTTCATTGGGAACCATCTTGAGGAAGAATCGGGCCACCCTTACTAAAATGTGGACTTTGGGTCAATCATCATATTGAAAAATGAATGGTCAACAATTCCTCAATGTGCACAATAGGTGACGCATCATTTAGAAGAAGGATCAGTCAACCCTTTTTAAGAATGATAACTAGGAAACATATCATATAGATGAAGGGTCGATTCACCATTCCCGATTTATAGTATATGGGAATTGTATCAGTTGGAAAAAGATAGGCATATCATTCATATAGTTTAGTATCTAGTAAATGAATCATCTATTGGAAGGATCGGTCAAACCTTCCTATAATGCACACCGATGTCAAGCATTATCTAAAGGAATGATTGACTGATCTCGTCTCAAATGTGGGCATTGGGATAAGCATTGTCTAGAGGAAGGATCATCCAACCCATATTCAAATTTGGACCTTGGGTCACGAATCATATTAATGAAGTATCATTCGACCATTCTTGGACATGGACTAGAGTTCAAGCATCATTTGGAAGAAGATTATATTGACCCTTTTCCAAATACGCTGGCTAGTGACCCTATATTTTATACGAAATATTGATGGACCCTTTTTTATATATGGAATACATGAATTGTATTAGATTTTGGAAGGATCAGCCTACCCTTTTTGCAGTACGATATCCAGGAATTGAATCATCTAGAGGAAGGGTCGGTTGACCTTTCTTGAAACATATATCTAGAGTCAAGCAATATATAGAGGAAGACCCAGGCGACCCTTCTACAAATGTAGGAACCTAGTGTCAAGAATCATATAGAGAAAGGATCGGTCGATCCACCTCAAATGCGGTTTCCTCAAGCATTTTCCAAAGGTAGGATCACTTGAGAGTTCCTTGAGTGTGGACCTTGGGTTAGGTTTTTGTAATGTGCACATTGGGTCAAGCATAATATATAGAAAATTTAGGTCGTCCCTTCCACACATTTGTTTATTTCAGGCAGGGGATCATAGAGAGAAAGGATCAGCTGGAATGTAGACCTTTTCTCTTGTCTCTCGTTGATATCCTCTACCATACTAATTATGGTGTACAAACCCATCCATCCTACTCTAATATTGTATTCTCATAGAAACATGGTATTTTTTGGAATGATCAGTCGACCCTTCATTCATAATATATTTATCGTAGAAGAGTCATACAACACAACTTTTTCATAGTGTTTGCATATGGAAAGTTATGGATGTTGGTTGGAAAACACATATTTAATGATGGTGTCAAAGCCTTCTTTCATATTTTGGAGAAATTGGCCATCTCTATGATAATAATGGATCCCCATAAAAGGTGGATGCAGAAAAAGGATCGATCAATACTTCCTACACAGTGGACCATCTTACTCTGATATTGTACTTCCCTAAAAACATGATATTTGTTGGAAGGATCAGATGATATTTCCTTCAGCATAGATTAAATGTATAATTGTTAGACAACGACGATTTCTTATAATGTTCTAATAGGGAAAAACAGGGAGATGGTATGGACATATCCACAAAAATGAAGGATCCAACGAAGTGGGTTATTTGGTGAAAGGATTGGTCGATCCTTCATTTCCCATTCAGTATATAGTATAACCATACTTAACAAAATGTGACGGCTAATGCATCCTTTATAAGAGTTTTTGTGTATGGAAACAATAATTTATTAAAATTTTATACGTTGTTCACTTTTATTCTTTTGAATTTCTTTGCAAATGTTTTCATAGTTTTTTTTTTAATATTTTATCTTATACTATTTTAAAAACTTTTCGCTTTTGTTATGAATATAAATTTATTATTCCTTCCACTTTTTGTTTTCATTTTCCTATCCTAATATAATTTTTAAATCTATCATACTTCCTTGCAATTTATTCTATGGGATTTTCTTACTTAGAAATTTCCTCATTTCTTTTAATTTAAAATGTTTTTTTTTCTTCTAAATAAAAATTTATTTTTTCATTTTTGTTTTCCCTTTTTCTTCTCCCAATATAATTGTTGACCCCAATATAATTGTTTCAACTTATTTTCTTATTATGCAATTTCCTCTCATGTTCTAGTTCCCAATATAATTTTTTTCTTCTTGCAATCATTTCCTTGTTTTTTATTAATTTGCAATTTTCTCTATGCAATATACTTACCCTTTTGTTTTGAATAGCAACTTATTATTCCATATATTTTGTCATTTTTAATCTCCCATTATAATTTGTTTCTTCATTCAAACTTCCATGCAATTGTTTCCATGTATTTACTTGTTGAGCAATTTCCTCTCCTAACCTAGTTTAAAAACTTTGTCTTTTGTTTTGACTAACAAGATTTTATTTCACTTGTTTTTGTCATTTTTCTTCTCCCTATTTATGAAATCCTGTCTCTCAAAAAAAAAAAAAATTATGGTTCTAAATTTTCACTAGTTTTCCTCACATTCCTTTTTATTATTTTAATCTTGTTATCAATTTCTCCTTGGATTCTTCTCCCATTCTTGTCCACTCTTCTATTAAATTGAGGTGCCTCTCGCATGTTGAACATTTTCAATTTTCTTCTCAGAATGGATAGTGGTGAATATCAAAGGGGGTTTTCAAATGAAAAAAAAGGATGCGGTGATTCAATTTTTGCTAATTACCCTCTTTAACTCGTCTTCAAAAGGTTCGAAAGGTTGCACCTATTGGTGGCTTTTCTCGTTGATTTCATTTTGGATATCTACTATCACTTTTGTATACATGGAAAAAGTGGTTGTGTTCGACCATCAACCACATATGCTTCTTCTTTTGAGATGGTTGCAGCGGATACTTTTGTATTTGTATCTTTATTTATTGCATTTATTATTTTAATGTACTTTGTTAAGCATCCTTTTCTCTTTTGTTCATGGCTACATTCTACTCTCTATATATGATGATCAAGGAGAGGATATGGAATATGGGCACAAACACATTCACCTTAATTACAATAAATGTAATCCATATGATTGTTATATGAGTGCATCGGCTTTGTCTATTCAACCAATCGAAAAAAAATATTACGAATTTGTATACCTCAAATTGATGGTAAGTGTTTTGTAAAAAAATAATATAAACAATTAATGATTTTTAGTTTATTTTTAGTAACTATTGAGAGGATTCTTGGATAAATGTTTTGTCTCAATAAGTATAAACAATCTATCATTTTATTTTACATGAACAATTATTGGTATAATTCAGCAATATAATTTACTTATGTTTTGATTTTTTGTTGTTCTAATTTCATTTTTTATTGCAAATATGGATTCAACATTTGTTAATGAAATTTTCATTGATTCCAACATAGACTTGCAGTGGCCCCACAGGTTGTCATTGATGCCACCAAGTCCCACTTGTAGTGCCTTGGACCCCTTACAGAGTGGGTTTGTGCCTTGAATCACCTTGTACCTAGTTGACAAGGTCCCTATACCCACAAGGTTGGATCTTGGAGCCTCCACCTTGTTGGTGATGCTAAAGACCCTGTTGATGATGATGAAGAGCGTGGTGATAATGCTAAATCCCTTGTTAGACGATGGAGAAGCCCTTGATGGGTTGAAGAAGTATTAAGGACCCATTATGTGGTCATTTATCCTTTGATGGGGTCATGGTACCCTAGGAGAAGGCTTGGCAACCCCATAGGAGGTGGCATGATGGATCTTGACCCTTGGAGGTCCTCTTGTATGGTTGAGGTGGTTAAAGAAGACTATGAAGCCTCTTGCTTGATGAAGAATCCCTGAAGAAGTCCTTGGACCCACACTTAGTGGTTTGATGATCTTGCAACCCTTGTTGGGGTCATGGATCTCTTGTATGATGATGATGACCTTGTATGATCTTTGAAATGCTATGGAACTCATGAAGAAGCCCATGAAGACTTGCCCATGGTGGAGAAGACTTTGAAAAAGCATTTGGACCCACAGTTGATGGTTTAAAGGTCCTTGTACGCTTGATGAAGATGATGTAGTCATTTATGGGTTGATGGTGACTTGGAACCCTTGGGGATGGTCCTAGGGCATAAGGAAGATCTTGCACCCACTTACATGATGGTATGATGACACCTTGGACATTTGTTTGCTTGTGGATGTTGTGGTCCTTGGTCATGCATTTCATGGTGATGAGGTCCTCTTTGAAACTCGTGTGGCTTGATGTACCCTTGGTTTTGACAAAATAGAGCACACCCTTAAATGTAGTAACATTGATGGCTTGTGGACAAGCCCTAGTTCATTATGGTATAATGATAAGGAGCTTATGGTGAACTTGTTGACATGGGGACAATCTTACAATAAACCCTAAGGTTGACCATTAAGGTATTTGAGGTGACCTTGATGACTTATAGACAAACCCTAAGGTTGTGACCAATGAAGAAGACTGGTGCAACAAAATACAAAATAATAAATACATCTCATCTCGCTTAACCCCTAAGTTGGCTCCATAAATTAAATTCAAATTAAAATATATATAAATTATTTTTTGATAGATCGGCTCAGAATAATATTTCATGAAAAATATGTATAAATATAAGGAAATCCGTCTCATTTCAGCTGTGTGGAAAAGTTAATAGAGCTCTGATTTTTGGGTGTCTCTGAGGCAGCAGCAGATCCACAAATGACTGAGTAAGGATGCATCTCTGATTTTTGCAAAGCTGGAGCAGTAAATTATATATCTCTTTTTTATGATTTTCGGTGGCTAAAGAAGGTCTGAAGCAGCTGCAAGTAAATGCTTTTGGAAGGATTATACTCTGAATTTTCGGTAAACTGAGCTCTGTATTTCGGGTTACATAGTGACTATGGAAACCATAGTGGGGGAGTCCAAACAATAGCATTGGATTGAATGTAAGAGCCAGCATTGACTGATTCTTGACCAACTGAGTAAATAAGGTGCTTGATCAGTGGATGAGCAGATGAGCAAATTCTTGATGAAGAAGATCTTTGATGCAACACATCCTTGATTGACTTCCATGATCATATATTGAACAAGGATGGAAATGGTTTGACATAAATTCAGGTCGACAGGAAAAATTATTACCCTAGATTATGATTACCCTCAGTTATCAGCAGTGACATCTTGTACTATGATAGTCTGCTTTAGATTGATTCTATCAGCTGACATAGGTATGTAAAAATATTTTTAGTTTGTTATACAATGACCAGGGCATAGAGAAGCATGAAAAATAATTGAACAAGATTACCTATAGTAAGTTTGATAGTAAATCATCATTTGGTCAGTAAAGTGATTGGGTACTAGAGTGAAATTATCTACAAATGAGCGGCCTAATTTTTATACAGTGAACAATACATTTCAATGGCAATGTGGGATTAGCTTTGTGAATGATGATCTTGGGCAAATCAACAATCAGTGGCATTAGTACATTTGATGAAGGAAATGAACAAGTGGCATGTGAAAAGAGTGTTTCTAGGACAAAATCAAAAGCAATAATATTGAGTATAATATCAATGATTTGATGATGATCTACATCACCTTGAGCAGGATTGTATTTAAGCAGGGCATTTGATGGACAAGTTGACAGGATCAGAAGTTTGATGATGATTTGATGATATCTTGGCAAATCAATGTCAGTTTGACTATAAAGTGACAGATCTTGACATGACAACCTTGATATGACAAGTGATAGCTAGATGTGATTGACAGTGATAGTGATATGATTTGACAGTGTTTGACAATGATAGTAAATGGTTGATTTGACAAGTAACTTGACAAGTGGAAATAAAAGTGCAGACTTACTTGATTGCCAGTGGCAGTGGATTGAATTGATTGAGATAGTGAAAGAGATTGATGATGACAGCGATAGCCTTGGCACAACAGTGACAGTGAAGTGAATTGGTAGTGACAGGTCTGATAATGACAACATCCTGATGTGACATCAATTGACAACACAAATAGATAGACTTGTTGATGACATGTGGCATGATTGATGAATTGTAGAGTTGTGGAGTAATTGCAAGCTAGTCTTGCAAACTGAGGTTTGGACACCTCAACATCTTCTTAGTTGGAGCTAAGAAAACCAGGCTGGGTCTTGTTACAAGAGTTGGTGCTCTTTTCATCAATTCGTGCTGATTGTAATCGCGAAGATTGAAGTCTTCCTTTACCATAAATAAAGATCAAAATTACAAATATTCTTGTGTCTCTCTTGATGTGATGATTATGACTCATGGTTGATTTAATTGATGAATATGATTATGTGATTAATGATTGATATATTATAATTGATTAAAAGAAGGTAAAAAGTTTATAAATGCTCACACACTGATTCACCCCCCCTCTCAGTGTGGCCATTGTGTCCAACAACATTTTCATTACCTTTGTGACACTTGGATTTTACATCTTGGGAAATCGAAACAATCCTCACCACATCCTTCGATTTCCCATTAATAAGGAAAGTAGGAGAAATATGGACAATGTAATTTGAGAAAGAAATTGGATTGGAAGACTAGTTTTTTCTTTTCTGTTTTATATGCCTTTTGAACCTCGGCCACAAAAATTCTGAATCCGGTAGAACTTTTCTCACCTTGGCTCTCATGGAAAATCCGAAGCAACTACAACTGCACTTAGCACCCATGATGTTCGTATGTCTCAATATAAAAGAATTTGAAGCTTGTTTGGGGAATGGCAACTCCCCATTGATTTGATTTGTCTGTAAACATGTCTTCAAGGGATGTGGATGTATAATTTTCAAACATGTGATAATCAACTATTCTATGTCAACATTGCAAAGCTCATGGAACTCATGGAAAATTTATAGTCGTAGCACTCACGTGTCAATTAGCCAAGTTGATGATGAGTTGGAATATATGCAAGTAAACTAATTTGGTGTGAGGGAATATGTTGAAGTAAAGAATATTCCCTGAACTTAAAGTGATTGTACGTTTAGGATGATCGGAGGGGATGACTTTAGAAATGGGCTAAACTCTAGACAGTTTGCACCTTTACCGGTAATTTTCATCGGAATCTGGCCAAGAGGAAATTGCTAAATATCGATTTGGGTTGCTTGAATTGCAATTTTGGTTGCAGGAATGGATTCAGCAACCTCGATTACCCCTGGGGCACCCCCATTATGCAATTCTAGCAACCCAAAACTGTCATTTAAGCAATTTCAGCCAGATTTTCACCCAAAAAAATCATCGGATTCTTAGTGCAAACGGTCTAGAGTTTAGCTCACTCTATGACTTCATAGTAGGCCCCTATGATCACACTAACGTATGTCGGTAAACATGTCCCAACCTTTTGGGTTATATCTATATTCGGCTCAAAGACCGATGGCTTCGGTGAGGCCGTTAGCATGTGTTACGAGGAATCCCATGTTTTCCATCTTATACAACAAAGTTACCAAATTTAAGTTCAATTTCGAATTCAAGTTGAGTTCAATACTGAAATAATTCATACATACAATTTACAATTTGATAAAAAAATCGACAATAATTTTAAAATTCAAAAATATATATTTTGTTTTTACAATTTCAGCAATATTATTAAAATTCATATATATATATAGGAAACTTCTATTATAAAAAAACTGAGAATAAACAAAGTGAGAGTTTAGAACCAATTTTCACCATGACCATCCCTTCCTAGGGATACCAAGCTATCACTAGATTAAGAGTTCTAAGAACATCGATTACAGTCGACCACCCAAAACATGCAACACCATATCTAGATGCCTATCTTCGTAGGGAAAACTGGTCCAAAAAAATAGGACATCGACATATATGGACTATAACTATAACAAGTCATAACTAGAAATCCAAAACAACTAAAGACATAGAACCAGAGCATCGTAAGAAATATAAAGAATCGCACTTTTGGAACCAGATTTTGCGCTTTTTGAACCTGATTTTGCACTTTAGAAAGGTTGTTTTGGGGATTTAGAAAGTGTGTTTTTGCACTTGTTTATTCTAGATTCTGATGTATAAGTATAGATTTAATGAAATTGGTCTTGAGTCCTAACAAACTCTCTAATGACTAAGTCTAATGGTTTAGTGTAAGTAATTACAAAGTGTAATGTCCCCAACCTCAAACTAAGGCCAGAGGCACTAGGAAACCCAGGAAAAAGGGGCTAAGTGAAGTATTACACGGTGGATTAAGGTTAGGCCAACTAACCATTCAACCAATAAATTTAATTCTATGGACTTTTAAAAGAATTGCAAGACATGCAAACATAACATCCCCCTATGGTGCATACTATTGAACATAATAATAATGTAATTCGCAACATGTACATGGGTAAGGAACTGTAATTAGAATCTCTAGTATGATTATGAACATACAATTAACTCAAGTACTTGATAGTAATTATTGGATTTTAAATGCTATTGAAAACATGATTAGTAAGTATTTAGTTGTTGTGGTTATCTTTTGCTTGCATAATAATTATCTTTCATATGAAGATTACTTATTAGTTATGTTGTGTGTGTGTTGATAGTATGGTTAAGTAGTAAGTAAGAATAACATCAAAATAGGTCCACAGGCTGCCATCTACAACTACACACAAACCATAGCAAGGACAGAGGCACAGGATACCAACTACACCCTCCAAAATCAGATCATGTGGTTGTCCCATACAACCATCTTTCACTAGTACAATTTAGATTGTATGGTTTCCTTTTCTCCAACCATCAATCACTAATACAAATCAGATATACAATAATATAATCAGATATGCAACAATAGAATAGATCTACATACATAGGTACTCTCAATCAAAAGACAGGGTATGTTCATTTCGACACTGGAAACACTGCGAAGCCAAAACAGTCATAACTTGGTCATACAGAAAGCTTTTATGTGAAACAAAAGGTGTTCCACACTAGAACCGTCGCTCTGGACACAATGGAATGGGTCTCACAACCCAAAAATGAGCAAAAATAGGTGAACTAGAACATATGGTTGTCCCCCTCTCAACACCGTGAGAAACACAATTGTAAACCATGAAGGAGAAGAGAAAGAATAGATGGTAGAGAAAGATCATAACAATTTGGATTCATCATGTACAAAGGCCATCCATCCTACATACAGATCCTAACCATTAGAGAAATTCATATTATGTAACATAAAATATGTAATACGAATTAAATATATTACAGGTTACCTATTAAATATATTATTATGCTATATATTATCTCAGCTAACGTGATCCTTTCCCTATGTTTTTTTTTTTTATATAATTTTAAAGTATGTGAAATACGTGAACTCTAAAATGTGTTCGTCTTTTTAATATTTTATTCATTTATAAAGTACATTTAATATAATGTATATAATATATAATATATAGTGTATGTTTAATTATTATATAATAGGTTGATTTTTAAAGATTGTGTTTTGATTAAAATAGGTGAACTAGAACATATGGTTGTCCCCCTCTCAACACTGTGAGAAACTCAATTGCAAACCATGAAGGAGAAGAGAAAGAATCGATGGTAGAGAATGATCATAACAATTTGGATTCATCATGTACAAAGGCCATCCATCCTGCATACAGATCCTAACCATTAGAGAAATTTTGAGGTCAAAATGGGCCTCAAAAAAAAAAAGTACTATAAATTTCAACCAATCACATTTTAGAGGATGACAACATCCCCCATGGTTGAGGTGACATTGCTTGAATTAAAATATTATTTGTCACATTTTCAATAGTAGATGAGAACTCATAGTTAACCATGATAGTTCTACAAGTACTTTTGAAATCATAAAATAAAATACTTATTTCACATTTTTTCAATATAATAATATAATTGTCCTTTCATAATTTTTTAGAAAAAAACAATATATTACCTAGAAAAATACCCATGTACATTTGTACTATATAAATTTGAAAAAAAAATAATTGTTTATATTTTTAAGACATGATAAGACCCTCTCACTTAAAAATCTCACATAAAATATTAATAAAAATACATGTTCGCTTATTTTTAAAATTAACGTACTCTTACAATTAATTGGTTGATAAAAAGTTATAAGAAATGATCTCATGCTTCGAAAAGGAATTTCACATGCTTTAAATTGTTTTTTAAACATAAAGAAGAATCACGTGAGCTAGGATATTATATATAATATATTTAATATGTAACATAAAATATGTAATACGAATTAAATATATTACAGGTTACCTATTAAATATATTATTATGCTATATATTATCTCAGCTAACGTGATCCTTTCTTTATTTTTTTTATAATAATTTTAAAGTATGTGAAATATGTAAATTCTAAATTGTGTTCGTCTTTTTAATATTTTATTCATTTATAGAGTAAATTTATTTTAAATTTAATATAATGTATATAATATTTAATATATAGTATATGTTTAATTATTATATAATAGGTAGATTTTTAAAGATTATGTTTTGATTAAATTTATTTATTTACATATATTTTATTTCAAAATATTAAGAATGTTAAAAAACAAAAACTTGTTTGAGAAGTTCATTTTTATTTGTATTTATATTTTTTATTTTTAATCATATTAATGTAGTGTTTTTAATTAATTTTATTTCTATACAACTTTTTAATTTAATTAACCATAGTTTATATAGATTGTAGTGTAAAAGGTAAGTTGTTAATATACCTTCCCTACAAAATGACAAACTCATAATATTGTATTATATCTCTTAGGAGGCCCATTTTAGACCTCAAAATTTCTCTAATGATATCAACCATGAACATAAAGATAGCATAAATTAATCAACACGGCACATATACAGAATAAAATAACATGAATAGCACATGAGAGAATACTTATCTCAAATTTGGGCAAATGGCTTCAACGGGACAATGTTCCTCCCAGTCGTAGACACACTCAAGCCTACCTAATTGAACAGGTCACCCCCTAGCTGAGGCCACAAGCAGAGCACACTCAGTCTAGCAACTCTCGAAAACTACTCTTCCAAGAAACCACAATACTTTCCACTACCACCCGCTCCCCGTCCATCTCCACTACCTATGGGATGTGACTTCCTTCACCTAACTCGTCCCTTAGGATATCACCATCCCATTCAGAGGCATTATGTGCGAGTGACCTAGACTAGAAGAGTGGTTCCTAGTGTAGAAGCAAGGGAAACATCTTCCAGACCACCCTCTGGAAATGGATACTAGACTGCTCTCTAGGGAATCCTACAACAGGAACTCAATCCCAACACAGTCTCAATATTGTCAACACTCACAACACAATGAGATAACACAATTCAATTGATACAAGCTCGGGATTAGCCTCAACAATGAGAGAGAACATGAAGTTATGGGAGAGAGATGAAATTCGAACCATGGCAAGCCCACCCAGGTCAAAAGGAGGGGTTAACTCAACCATAAGGTAGACAACTCGAATTCGACTAAGGCAACTCGAATTAGTGTGTGGACCACTCAATCATGAAGGGGGAACTCGAATTAGGGAGAGTGGAGGCTCAAGTGGAGGTTACTTAACACGGAATAGCTCCATGAGGACTTACACAAAAAAATGGATGAGTGGAAACCAAAACAAAACTCAAGGGGGACACATGAGGACTGATGGAGGCTCATTAATGAGTTGGAAGAACAAAAATAGGAAAGAATCTCGTCAAGAGGGCGCACTAGGAGGAATAGAGGCTCATAAATGACTTGGAGGCATGAAAATAAGAAAGAATCTCTTCATGAGGGCGCACTTACCAAGTGGGACCCATAAAACCATTAAGGAGGGCACATAATGTAGAAAGGGTTCCAATAAACCATAATCCAAGCTTCAAAGTATCTCCCAAGTCAAAAATATCAAAAGTAGGGTCTATTGTACAATGTTAGGGTGAGCAACAACTCCTAAACCCCAACCCCCTCACTTGTGGAACCATGGCATCCCATACTCTTTTAGTTGTCTCCGTTGAGCCAGTTTTATTTAATTAATAACAATCATCAACAATGATAATAATAAAAATAATATTAACATCAAAGTCCATAGTCACATCAACAAACAAATAATTATAAGTCCATAGTCACATCAACAAACATATAATCATAAGTCTAAGGCTTAACAACCATAATATTACATCCCCTCCCCCTTAAAATAATGCATCGTCCTTGATGCATATTTATTGCATACATTCCACAACACAAAACTTTCAAAATAGATAAGGGTATTCTTCCCTCATAGCATCTTCCAATTCACATGTAGCATCCTCATGACTGTAATGATCCCACTAGACCTTTAACTACTTGATATCTCAATTTTAGAGAAACTTGAACCTGCTGCCTACAATGGCAACTGAACGTACCAGAAAATTCCCTTTCGGTTCCACCTGGATCACAGTCGATTCGATTACATAATTAGTACCATGTGATGATGATGAAGTCTTTAACGTCCTCTGAGACCAAACTTCGTCTATTGGACCTTAAGAGAAAAGACAAGGTAGAGATTAGTTTATATGCTTTAAAATACTATTCCTATGCTCAAAAAGCTTAGAGAGGAGGGTCCCTAGCTTGCTATATTGTTAGGGATCTAGAAGGTTGGAAAGGTCAGTGGCAGAACAAAGATGTTGGAACTGAGATCTAATGTGGGTGAAAGTCGGGCATTCTAAGAGAAAGTGATTTTCATCTTCCACACTCATAGACTGGCTCGATATATATATATATATATACCGATCCAGGTAATTATATATATATATATATACCAAGAAATATATTGTGTACTCTAATTACCTGGATCATTCCAATCAATCACATGGTTAGCATCAGGTATATAATTTTTTAATAAAAACACGTGAAACACATTATGTACTTTAATGCAAGTGGGAAGAGCAAGCTCATAAGAAACGGATCCTATCCTGGCTAGGATCTCAAAAGGGCCACAATATCTAGCAGCTAGCTTAGAACAATTCCCTAAGTTCAAGGTGCTCTTCTTGGGACTGACTTTCAAAAAGACATGATCCCCAACTTCAAAATGCCTATCAGTTTAGTTATAATCTGCATAGCTTTTCTACCTATCTTGAGCTGCCTTTAGATTCTGTTTGATATTAACCATTTGATCCTCCATATCCTTCAATAGTTCTAGTCCAATAATGATTATATTCGTTGGATTATCCCAACTGATAGTATTTCACTTTCTTCCATACATAGCCTCGAAAGGACTCATCTTCATGCAAGCATGATATCCATTGTTATATGCAAACTCTACTAAATGTAAGAAATATTCCCACTTGGATGGTTGATCCATCACATGCATTCTCAACATGTCTTCAATTACTTGATTAACTCTTTCTGTCTGACCATATATCTGAGGATGGTATGTTGTTCTCATGTTAAAATATGTACCAAGTACTTTGAACAAGCCCTTCCAAAATTTACTAGTAAACTTTGAATCTCTGTCCAACACTATAGCCTTCAGAACCCCATGCAATCTGGAAACCTCTTTCATGTAAATTTTTGCAATGTTAGTTGTTGAATGAGTTGTCTTTACTGGAATAAAGTGTTCCACTTTATTCAACTTATCCACCACCACCATGATGGCATCATGTTGTAGTCTCGTCTTAGGCAACTTTGTTATAAAATCTATTGTCACTACGTCCCACTTCCATTCAAGTATCAGCAATTGTTGTAACAATCCTGCTGAATGTTGATGCTCAACTTTAACTTTCTCGCATTCCATGCATCTTGCTATATTCTGCATCATTCTTCATCCTCGTCCAATAGTATTGATTCCTCACTATTGCCACTGTCTTCTGATAACTCAAATGTCCAGTATAAGGAACATCATGCATTTCCTTCATAATCATCTTTCTTAGATCTCTTGATCTAGGCACATAAACTCTATCTCTATGAATAAGGATTCCATTATCTTCCAACTTATACTTATCAAATTTTTGTGGTATTTTGTTTTGTTGCAATCCTTCCTTAACTTGTTGATAGTGTTCATCTATAACATTGGATTAAATGATCTTATCCTTTAAATCTGAAGTACTAGTACTGATAGCAACTACATGCAGCACATGTATCTTCCTACTAAGTGTGTCAACTAACTTATTCTCCTTACCTTTGATGTGCTTGATGTCAAATTCATTTTCGCATAACAATTCCATCCACCTTCTTTGTCTTGCATTCAAATACTTCAAACCATCATGATCAATCATTAAATCAAGCTTCTTACCCATCGAATAATGTCTCCACATCTTCAAGGCATGAATGATGGTTGTGAGCTCTACATCATGAGTGGCATAGTTCTGCTCATGATCCTTCAAATTTCAGGATTCATAACTAATCACATGTCCATCCTACATTAATACTCCACCAGTACCTTGCTTACATGCATCTGTGCACAAAACAAAACTTTTGTCAAGATCTCCAATCTTCGGGACTGGTACATTGGTAAACATTTCCTTAAGTCTTTGAAAACTATCTTCACACTTAGGAGTCCATTCAAATTTCACACCCTTCTTATGTAAAGATGTGATCGGATGGGCTAACTTTGAAAATCCTCCAATGAACCTTCGGTAGTATCCAGCTAACCCCATAAAATATCTTACTTTTGACACATTCTTTAGTGTCATCCATTCCATAATAGCTCTTATCTTCTCAAGTTATATTAAAACACCTTCCTCAAATATGATGTGTCCTAAGTAGTGGATTCTTCTCTAATATAAAGAGCACTTACTTAGTTTAGCATACAACTAATATTCTCTAAGTACTTGCATTACTAACCTTAGATGTTCTTCATGCTCTTCTCATTTCATGGAATAGATAAGGATGTCATCCAAGAAAACAATTACAAACTTATCCAAGTACTTTCTGAAAACTCCATTCATCAAACAAATGAATACTGCTGGTGCATTTCTCAACCCAAAAGGTATCACTATGAACTGATAATGTCCATACCTTGTTCTGAATGTTGTCTTATTGATGTCCTCATTCTTAATTGTAATCTGGTGGTATCCTAATCTCAATTCTATCTTTGAAAACATTTTGGATTCTCTCAACTAATCAAACAAGCCATCAATCCTTGGCAAGGGGTACTTGTTTTTAATTGTTTATTTGTTCAATTGTCTATAATCTATGTGAATTCTTAGAGTTCCATCCTTCTTCTTTCACAAATAACATAGGAGCTCCTCAAGGTGAAACAATAGGTCTTATATAACGTTTCTTCAATAGATCCTCTAACTGCATCTACACCTCTTTCAACTCTGGGGTACTCATTGTGTAACATGTTTTATATGAAGGTATTGTGCCTGGCACCAAATCGATAGAAAAATCAATGTCTCTCTTAGGAGGCATTCCTAGCGATTCTTGAAATATATATGCAAACTCTTGTAGCGCTAGATAATATTGAAGCTTTGACTATTTTCCTTCTTTTGGCTCCTCTACGTGAACTACAAACAACTAGTACCCTTTCCTAAAACACTTCTTCAGCTACAAATTTGTGGTCTTCCTTAGAGATATGGGTCTTGGTATGCTCTAATTGTTACTCGGTTTCCTTCTTCATCCAAACAAGTATAAGTTTTGTTACAAAGATCAAGTATGGCATGATGTGTATCCAACCAATCCATGCCAATCAATACATCATAAGATCCCAAGGGTATGATTTTTAATTCTGCAAAGGTTTTTAATCCATTCATTTCTAAAGGACATTTTCTTACAGCTTCAGTGGTTTTTCTCTTGGTTTCGGTAGCTAACTGTACTAGACTTGTTGTCTCAAGCTTACTTTTCTTCAAAAAACATTTCTCAACTAGGCTAGGTGCAATGTAACTATTGCTAGCTCCAGAATCAATCAAAATAGATGTGGTTTTATTATCAATCTTACATGCTACCTCAATCATTCGAGATTGATGATCGGCTTGTCTTCCATCCAAGGTTGCAAGATTCTTTGAACACTTCCACCAACATCCCCAACAATTGAGGCCTCTTGAATGTTGTGAATGTTACTATTCTTAAGTGGGAAATGATTGGAATAGCAATTCCCCTTACATGTCCAACATTTAATAGGTGGCATTTTATCTGGATGCTCCTCCCTTAACTATATTTGTCGATAAGAGTTATTGTTTCCAACTGCTGGAGGCTGGAATCCCTTCTTTCTTTGCTCTTGCTTGTTCTTCTTCATGTCCTTCCAGTTCTTCTGATAAGGAGCTTTATTCTTATGTTCATTATTATTCAAATTATTTTTCTATTTAGCAAAATGATGACTCTTTTATTATAATCCACCTAATTGGACAACGGTGTCACTTGGACAAGAAGGGAGCTAGAAATCCTTTCGTTATTTCTCCTTACCGACTGGATATCAAGTCCATAGTCGTCCCAGGATAATAGTTTATTTAACTAACAACATTAGGGTGCATGCATCTATACAAGATATTATTTAATTTAAGGTTTATTCAATGCACAACATCTCTAATGCATATTCGTAGAACTCTGTAGAAGGCCAGCAATCACAATGTCGAAACCTCGCTTTGATACCACTTGTAATGTCCCGACCTCAAAACTAAGGCCAAAGGCACTAGGAAACCGAGGAAAAATAGGCTAAGTGAAGTATTACACAACGGATTAAGGTTAGGCCAACTAGCCACTCAACCAATAAATTTAAATCTATATCCTTTTAAAAGAATTGCAATACATGCAAGCATGACATTCCCATATGGTGCATATTATTGAACATAATAATAATTTAATTCGTAACATGTACACGGGTAAGGAACGGTAATTAAAATCCCCAATACGATTGTGAACATACAATTAACGCAGGTACTTGATAGTAATTATTGGATTTGCAATGTTATTGAGAACATGATTAGTAAGTATTTAGTTGTTGTGGTTATCTTTTGCGTGCATAATAATTATCTTTCATATGAAGATTACTTATCAGTTATGTTATATGTTTGCTGATAGTATGGTTAAGTAGTAAGTAATAGCATCAAAACATGTCCACGGGATTCCATCTACAAACACACACAAACCATAGCAAGGACAGAGGCACATGCTGCCAACTACATCCTCCAAAATCAGATCCCATGGTTGTCCCCTACAACCATCTTTTACTAGTACGATTTAGAATGTATGGTTTCCTTCCCTCCATCCATCAATCACTAATACAAATCAGATCAACAATAATATAATCAAATATGCAACAATAGAACAGATCTACATACATATGTACTCTTAATCAAAAGAAATTGTTTGTTCCTTTCGGCACCGGAAACACTGTCAGGCCAAAACAATCAGAACTTGGTCATATGGAAATATTTTTCAGTGAAACAAAAGGTGTTCCTTACTGGAAACATCGCTCCAGATACAATGGAATAGGTCTCACAACCTAGAAATGAGAAAAAATAGGAAAAAAAAACATATGGTTGTGCCCCTCTCAACACCATGAGAGCCACAATTGTAAACCCTGAAGGAGAAGAGAAAGAATAGATGGTAGAGAAGGATCATAACAATTCAGATTCATCATGTACAAAGGCCATCCATCCTACATACAGATCCTAACATATAAACCATGAACATAGAGATAGCATAAATCAGTCACCACGACACATATATAGAATAAAATAACATGAATAGTACATGAGAGAATACTTATCTCAAAATTGGGCAACTGGCTTCAACAAGACAATGTTCCTCCTGGCCATAGACACAGTCAATCCTACATCGCTTGAACAGGTCACCCCCGAGCTTAGGCCACATATCCACAAGCATAGCACACTCAATATAAAAACTCTTGGAAACTCCTCTTCCGAGAAACCACAATAATTCCCACTACCACCGGCTCCCCATCTGTCTCCACTGCCAATGGGATGCGACTCCATTCACCTAACTCGTCCCTCAAGATATCACCATCCCATTCCTAGGAACCCCCTGTGAGAACCTAGACTAATGAAGTGGTTCCCCATGTAAAATAAAGGGAAACATCCGCCAGACTACCCTTTGGAAATGGATACTAGACTACTCTCTGGGAGAATCCTACAACAGGAACTCAATCCCAACACAGTCTCAATACTGTCAACACTCACAAAACAGTGAGATAGCACAAGTCAAGTCATCCAAGCTCAGGATTAGACTAAAAAATAAGAGAGCACATGAATTTATAGGAGAGAGGCAATTCAAACCAAGGCAAGCCCACCCGAGTCAAGAGGAAGGGTTAACTCAACCATAAGTTAGCCAACTTGAATTCCACCAAGGCAACTTGAATTAGTCTAGACCACTCAATCATGAAGGGGGAACTCAAATTAGGTAGAGTGGAGGCTCAAGTGGAGGTTACGTAACTCGGAATAGCTCCATCAGGAGGAGTTACACAAAAAATGGAGTGGAAATCATAAATAACTCAAGGGTGGCGAATGAAGAGTGATGGAGGCACAAAAATAGGAAAGGATCTCATCAAGAGGGCGCACTATTGGGAATATAGGATCATAAATGACTTGGAGGCATGAAAATAGGAAATAATCTCTTCATGGGGATGCACTTACCCAGTGGGACTCACAAAACCATTAAGGATGGCGCATAAGGTAGAAAGGGGTCCACTAAACCATAATCCAAGCTCCAAAGTATCTCCCAAGTCAAAAATAATCAAAAGTAGGGTCCGTTGTACAATCTTAGGGTGAGCAACAACTCCTAAACCCCAACCCCCTTGTTTGTGGAACCATGGCCTCCCATATTGTTTTAGTTATCTCCATTGAGCCAATTTTATTTAATTAATAACAATCATCCACAATGATAATAATAACAATAATATTAACATCAAATTCCATAGTCACATCAATAAACAAATAATCATAAGTCTATAGTCACATCAACAAACATATAATCATAAGTCCAAGGCTAAAAAACTGGGGTATTACACAAAGAGAATAGGTACAAATTATCTTTATAAAGGTATGGTATTAGATAAAAGGTCTTGAGAAGAAAATATATATGTGTACTTTATATAAGTTGTCCAATGTGAAAACAGAGCTAGCCTTGTAATATCTTCATTCCTTTGAAGGGCGCTGATTAAGGAAGGATCGGGCTCCAAGATAATGCATTGAAGGTATACGTTGCAGCTGTTTGGAGGATTTCTGGCGCAGGATGACCTGCATTCTATCATTTACACACTGTGGAGGAGGATGTTGTTGAGCGTGAACGGTACTGCGTTGGATAGGCAGATGAACTCCTTCAAAATCGCCCAGATCTTTGACAGGAAGGCAAGCTCCAAGATTACGGTAGCTGAGCGTTGCAAGAACGTTGGGATTTCAGGATATGAGTGTTGAGTCGGCTGATTGACTTACAGGCTCTGGAGATCTGGGTATACATTGGTATTGGCAGGCAATGTTGTTCTTGGACTGAATTTTGGAGCTGGATGGCATATTGACGAGGATTGCAGACGCCCTTGCTGTGACCGTGGATATTCGAAGTAGATTGGGGATTTTGTTGAACTGGGTGGTGAAGATTGTGGGCATTTTGTAAGGTGGATTGGGGATTGGGACCTGGGGTTTGTCAGCACTGTTGATCTGGGGTATTATGGCGAGCAGTTATGAGCAGGAGGTGGACTACACCTCGGATGGAGATTGTGCCAGAGGGATTTTCGACCTTGGAACAACCAATGCTGCGGCCTCTGGGTCGAGGGCATCAATGGGAACACTCTTGACAGGTAGGGGGGCAGGGTTTTCTCCTGGGCCCTCGGATGACCGGCCAGACTTGGCAGACCTTTTAGGAAGGACACTACAACCACAATTGGGGACTTTCAAAAACTTCCCAACCTGCTGGGATGCATCACGTGTGGAGGGGATTGATCCACTGACTAGAAATGGCAGACGGAGGATGGACCAGGGTGGCGGTTTGGACACCCTATCCGATGGGAATTTGGCTAGATCAGTGGATTTTTGTGATTCTGATGACAGGGGACAGGGTAGTGGAGGATTGGGTTACTCTTCCAGTGGACATTTAGCGGGAGCTACTGGTGGTGGAGACACTCTACCTGTAGATGCAGCCCTGCTACCTCGAGCAGGGGTTTCTATGAAGGCAGAATCACACAAAAACACTGCTAAAAAGGTCAAGGAACGGAAGAGGAAGGATAAGCTTGTGCTGGGCGTGGATGTATCGATTGAGGAGGCAGAGGATTTCACACATATTGCAGTAGTTGGACATGTCCGTGGTAAGAGACTGGGACAAGGATCCCTCCAGCGATGGGCAGCCAAGCAGTGGAAAGACATCGTGGCTACTGCACCTATTGTTCGGGTTTTAACGAAAGGATGGTTCTCCTTCATATTGTCGAATGCTGGGGAGGTTGATGCAGTCTTACGTCGACATTGGTCAATGTTGGGCGTCCCTATCATCCTGAAACGTTGGTCTCCTTTCTTCGATTCCAAACAGGAGAAAATCGACAAAGAACCGCTATGGGTGAAGCTGCCCGGATTTCCCATGCACTTATGGAATGAAACACGGTTTGCAGCAATTGGGAACTACCTTGGAGACTATGTCTGCTCTGATTACTCCCATATTGAAACAGGCATTTATACAGTGGCAAAGATCTTGGTTAACATCGATCTTCGACTGGGGTTAACGGCTGAGATCAATGTACAAACGAAGGATGGGGCATTCGTACAAATTCTGGACTATGTGGGTGTGCCGTTTAGGTGCCACCGCTGTCACACTTATGGACACTTGGTTGCCGGCTGTCCATTATCATTTAGGGGTAGCAGACCAAAGGTCGTGGCAGCAGATGCTGATTGCAATGAGAAGGTGGTGAGCACATTGGCGATGGGAGATGATACTTTCGAACCTCCACTTGGCAACTGGGCAGAACATTCTCCGGTGGTATTTGACGCACTGAGTGGGCAGCTGGGATCCAAGGAACATCCGGTAACATTGGCGAACACTGGTTTGGATGTCCTTGGGAACAAGGAATCGGTTGCAGCAGGGGCAAATATGGGTACCACGACACCATTGACGCGGGCAGCATCCAGGAAGCTACAGGAGCTGATAACTATCCGTCGGGGCTCAACTTCGAACAACTCGGGTTTGTCTCATCACTTATCCTCTGCTGTTTCTTTAATTAATGACCCTATTGTTTTGGGGGAGGATTGTCTTGGGACATTTCCTCCGATCAGATCTGCTATATGTACTGTAGCTCCTTGTTCTGTTTCGGATAGTGTATACACACCGTCCATTGTTTCTACACAACACTCTCCCAGCTCTGGACGTAGTATCCGATATGCACTCCGAAATAGGGTGATCACTGCTGATGGCTCGGGGGGTAAGGGACTTTCTGAAGTGGCTTTTAGTGTTGGGGGGAAAGGGCGGGGCCGAAAATCTCATTTGTCAATAGCTCAAGAGCGGGCAAAAGTTGATTTAGTTATGGGTACACAATCCACTATCGAATGGGCACTTAGAGCAGCGAAAACCCAGGAAGGGGGTTTCATATGAAATTATTATCTTTCAACTGTCGTGGGTTGGCGAGTCCCATTAAAAAATCGTCACTTCGGAGGTTGGTGGATTTAAATCAACCGGATGTTATACTGTTACAAGAAACTTTGGGTGGCAGTGAGGAGGTTGTGCGGGCATTGGAACTATTGCTACCTGGTTGGAAATTTGTTGGTGTGGATGCTCGTGGATGCTCTGGAGGGCTAGCCACAGGCTGGAAGATGAATAGCTGCAGGTATGACTGCTCTTGGGGCATTCCCTCTGGTATTGGATTGGAAGTCTGGGATGCATTGATGGGGAGGAGGATCACTGTTCTCAATATCTATGGGCCCTATTTAAATAGGGTTGGATTCTGGGACTCTTTGCTAAGTATGGACATCTTTGCTGGAAGGGATGTGATACTGGGTGGGGATCTCAACCTTACACTGGGGACTTCTGAAGTTTGGGGGCCTCGGGCTTTTCCGGATCCACTAGCAAATTACTTTATACAAGATTTTGCAAGGAAGGACCTCCTTGACATACTACCTAACAGGTTATCCCCCACATGGAGGAATAAGAGAACAGGGGATCAACGGGTGGCAAAGAGGCTGGATAGGTTTCTGGTGACTGATGTGTTGGCTCTGGGAGTTGATGTGGTCAAGCAATGGGTTGGGACAGGGGGGATTTCAGACCACTGCCCAATCATTCTGGAAATAAGAGGTGGTCGTGAAAAACCCCCCAGCCCATTCAAATTCAATCCTAGCTGGTTGAAGGAGGAGGAATTTCTTAAATTAGTACATGCTCAGTGGGTTCATCGACCAACGGAGTCTCTGGAACATGCGGGCGTACACTTTCAACAAAATCTCATGAGAATAAAAGAGGCCACTATTCTCTGGGCCACTGAAAAACGAAGGAAAGATGATCAGAAGTTGAGGGAAGCTGAGCTGAATATTGATCGACTACTACACAGCAGGGGCATGGGATATCTGGATGATGTGCAGAAAGGTGAGTTGTTGGACTGGGAATGCTGCAGAAATGTGATTCTGTCTGAGAAAGAAGAGATGTGGAGAATGAAAAGCAGGGCGCTTTGGCTACAATGTGGGGACGAGAACACTAAATTTTTTCAAGCCTATGCAAAGGGGAGAAAAGACAGTAATTCCATTTGGGAACTATCCTCTACTGACGGGGAACAGGTATCCAGCTTTGATGGTTTGGCTGATATGGGGGTACGACACTTTGGAGATCTATTCACTGCACAACCTGGGGCCTCTATTGCTGAGGTTATTCGGATGACTCAGCTCTTCCCTCGTTTTGTGGGAGAGGAGGAGAACACTATGTTAATGGCGGAGGTGTTGCCGGATGAGCTCTCGCTGGTTATGCACTCCTTCCAGAAAGATAAGAGTCCGGGGCCTGATGGGTGGCCTATAGAATTTTTCTTGGGTTTCTTTGATTTGTTCGGAGCAGAACTTTTGAATGTGGTGGAAGAATCTAGAAAGGCTGGATTTATACATGGACCTTTCAATTCGACTTTTTTAGCTCTCATTCCTAAATCGGACAAGCCTGATAGCTTTGATGAATTCAGACCTATCTCTCTTTGCAACTGCATCTATAAGATTATATCTAAGGTTATGGCGAGGAGACTCAAGATTATTCTGTCTCAGAATATATCTAGTGAACAGTTTGGGTTCTTGGAAGGCCGTCAAATCCACGAGGCAATTGGAGTTGCACAGGAAGGAATTCACACAATGAAGGTGCAGAAGCAGAAGGGTGCTGTGATCAAAATTGATCTCTCCAAAGCATTTGATCGGGTTAGCTGGCTATATATCCGGATGCTTCTAACACACCTGGGCTTCTGCTATGAATTTATACGATGGATTATGGCCTGCATCACCACGATGAGCTTTGTTGTCCTGATAAATGGTTCAGCGAGTCCATTTTTTCACGCTGGCAGGGGCCTTCGACAGGGATGCCCACTGTCACCGCTGTTATTTCTCCTTGTTGCTGAAGGACTCAGTCGATTTATATTGAAAGCAAAAGCTGAAGGTTCATTCCGCGGCATATCCATATCCCAGGTAATGTACATCACACATCTCCTTTTAGTTGATGACATTCTGATATTCTGTGATGGCTCGAGACAGGATATTGATAAGGTAGCTGAAGGCCTCAATTTGCTGCAAGAGGCAGCGGGTATGTTAGTAAACATTGATAAATCAACGATCACATGCTCGCATTTAACCGAGATGGAGATTAACAGAATGGCTATGAGACTACCCTACAGGACTATTGATTTTGATGCTGGTTTAAAGTACCTTGGCTTTCACCTGAAACCTAATGCATATTTGAAAGCTGATTGGCACTGGCTAATTGCTAAATTAGAACAGCGACTTCGTGGATGGAGTCACCGATGGCTTTCGAGGGCAGGGAGGCTGGTTTTGGTTAAATCAGTTTTGGAAGCGATTCCAGTGTATTGGATGTCCCTCGCTTGGATTCCCAAAGGAGTCCTGGAGCAGATCCGGCGGCTGTGTTTTGCCTTTCTCTGGAAGGGTAAGGGTGATAATCGTGCTTTGGTGTGGGTCAGATGGGATATGATTGCAGTCCCCAAAGCACTGGGAGGCTGGGGCCTAAAGAATATTTTCCTTTTTGCTAAAGCCTTGGGGGCAAAGGTGGCATGGCGTATCATAAAAACACAGAGTCTCTGGACTAGAGTGGTATACCATAAATACATTGCTCCATTAACTCTTATCGAATGGATTAGGCAGGGCAATAAGAAGCGGGCAAATTGCTCGTTGGTCTGGAAAGCAGTGGTGCAGCATTTTCATCTGATTGGGTCTGGATTAGTGTGGAGAATTGGTAATGGGAGATACACACGTATTGGACTGGATCCTTGGGTGGGCTGTAGAGGTGGACATGTCTTACCTGCGGCCTTACGGAATTTTCTGGCAGATAGAGGCTGTCACTTTCTGGCTGATATTGAACAATCGGGAGCATCCACTCTATGGCAACAGGGGTGGATCTCTGCACAGCGTCTTGAGATTCCAGATGACATGCTTGGAGCTTGGGAGGATTATATTCGGAACTTAAGATACACAAATATTCGCCTAACAAATCGGATTGATGAACTTATCTGGGAACACCATCCATCTGGTAGATACACCCCAAAACACGGTTATATTCAGCTGAATGTGAATATTCATAACAGGGATTTGGTGTGGTGGTGGAAACATCTGTGGACACTAAAGTGCCCGGGGAAAGCAAAACTACTCTCTTGGGCTATTTTGGAAAATAAGGCACCGACATGGGACATTCTACAGAAGCGTTTCATCCAGGGTCCGGGGTTCTGTCCTCTATGTAAGGAAGCGGATGAGACAAACTCACATCTTTTTGTACACTGTCGATTTACACAAGCTGTGTGGGCCGACATCTGCAAACATTTGGAACTCAACGTGAGTTGGTGGGGAGTGGATTTTCATGACGCCTTCCAACTATGGTGGACAGATCATAAACATTCAACGTTTCGGGCTGTCCCCTGTATACTCGCCTGGGGCATATGGATCACTCGTAATAAGATCATATTCCAGGATTGTCGGGTCCCATTGGAGCAGGTCGTGGCACAAGCTGTGGCTGTTATGCTACATTACAAGCCATCTATAAAAGCGACTCGCATCAGACCTGTGACCTTGGAAAAAATTGATAAATCCATGCCGTGGGCTTACTTTGATGGCTCATCTATAAACCACCAATCGGTGTGTGGCGGAGGTGGAGTTCTTCACAAATCGGAGACCCATTATTTTCATATAATGGCTGGTTTGGGGAGTGGTTCAAATAACTACGTTGAACTGATGTCTCTTAAATTACTGATGCTTTTCACACTTGAACAGGGTTGTTTAACTCTCCAGATTTTTGGCGATTCTCTGATTGTTATTGAATGGGCCAAGGAGATTACACATTGTAATGTAATGGTTCTCTCACCTATATTGGAGGAGGTATTACGGTTAAAACAGGCTTTTAACTGTATTACATTCACACATATCTACAGGGAGCGAAATGGGATGGCTGACCTGCTATCTAAAGAATCGACAAATCAATCTATGCCTTTTGGCACATGGAGGATCACGATACATTCCACTGAAGGTATCTACAGCTATACTCACAGGCCGTTCTTTGGGGACAATGTGGACCGTATGGAGGATTAGAACAATACTGGGCTGCTTATGTAATTACATACTAGAGCTGTATGGACAGAATTATCTCTGCTGATTGGCTTCTTTTGAGACAGTTTTGTGATATTTGTAGTATGGGAGGTCTGTTTGGTCAGATATCTTTGATATATAAGAGACAATAGACAGTCATATCTATGACAGTCATATGTACTCGGATAGGAGAACTGTTTGGACAGTAATATGGACAATATATATTGACAATGTAGGGATCTCTGAGATTCTAACCACCGACCTTTTCATGAAGAGAATGCGGCACTGCTTGAGTTAGGTGACTAATGCGGGGTATTCGGTCATGACAGGGTTAGCTGCGACAAATGCAGACGAACCAGAGAGGGATATCAGAGATTCATATATTAAAATTTGGATATATGTGGTCTGTTAACACAGATACTGGAGACAAGCAAGGGGATTCCTGTAAGATCGGGACCATAGCTGCGATGTGCAGACAACCAGCGATGGACATCATTGATATATATATTAATTTCTGGATATAAGTGGGCTGTAGGCAGTCGTTTACACTGATAGCAAATTCACTGTAATTGAAATCTGTAATAGGATTTTAGTGGGCTGTCTTGGACAGACCTGTATGAGTTTTGGGACATCTGTTATGATGTTGATATGAGACAGATATATGTGACAATGTAGGGATCTTAGTGATTCTTTTACATGTGCTGAATGTAATTTTGTTCATTTATGAAATAAAATTACTGACTTTTTCCAAGGAAAAAAAAGAAAAAAAAAATAAGTTGTCCAATGCTATGAAATAATTGTAGAGTGGACTAACTACCAAAACATAATTTCACTAGCTCGGTTACCAAAACTATGAGAGATCTATCTAAAAGAAACATGCAAAAGAATGTAAGTATTAGCAGTATAAGTAGTAGTAGAAGCACCACCATATGCAATAGTGTCAATATCAACATAAGGAAGACTACCAAAAGCATTACCAATAGCAGCATGGATTGTAGATATTGGACCAAGATGAATGATAAAAAGAGGGTGTATAGGTATTTGGTTTGGATCTAGATTATGTGTGAGTATAGTAGCCACTTGGTTAGTCACGTACTTGGAAGATGTTACAGTGCTCATAGAAAATAGAGAAATAGTTTATAAAGAGGGGTGTATAGGAACTTTCTCTTGTGTGTTAAGGTTAGGAGTATAAAACCTAGTATCATTATCTTATAAATTATCTTAGTGAAGGGAACTATCTAGTTACATTCAGTAGCGGTTGCTTTATATAAAGGACTTAGTAGGCCATTTCTTGAAGGTTAGAGTGAGACATGACATACTATAGTAAGATCAACATTATGGTCTCTATCTCAACTTTATAAAAAATATTTTGGGGTAAAGTTTCAAGGCTAGGGATATAACACTATAGCTAACTAGGTCCTCTTAAATTAGTATTACCTTTCAACATAGCAGTGAAAGAAGACTACCTAAATATCTTAGTGGAGCAAAAGGAATCAGTGATTTATTCTAAGAGACAATCCATAGCATCAAAGAATAAATGCATGGGTGTAGGAGTCATATTATGTAATATGAGTAAGGCCTACTATAAGATATCATTTAATAATAAGGGTATAAGTGGTAGAATTGTAAGGTGGGTTCCTATGAGGAGCTTTAAAAAAAGTGATGGGATTTAATCAGGGAGGAATATAAGGGCTAACTAACTAACCAATTCAAAAAGGAAATCCACTATGTCCCTAATAAGAATAGTGAATATACATGTTTAGGAAGGAGGACTATGAAAAAGAAGACAACTAAGTTATTGAAGGAAAACCAATGAAGGTAATCACATTATATAATCAATGAAGATAAATACATGATATAATCATACACTAACATGCTTTTAAGGTACCTTTAGGTTAAACTATTATCCTTGAAATTCTAAAGGATTAACAGAATCTCAATTGTATAAGGTAATAGGTACAAGGTAGGTTTACTAGCTAGGTGTTGTACACACAATACAGCGTGTAGGTAGCAACAATCCAATGACAAAAAGTAGGGCTAAAACAAAGATTTTATTTATTTCCTTTAGGTAATAGAAAATAATAAGGTAATATGAGATAGACATGACTAAGGAATAAAACATCTCTATATCAAGAAAGGTTTACTTGTGATGAACAAATTCACAAGACTACTTGGGTAATCATGTAACTAACATCAATTTTCACTGATTGAAAGCAATCGATGCAAGAAATCAAAGTCACGTCTACCTATGGCTAGCACCCCCTTGATTGTTCCCCAGCTACCCCTATGGTCTTTTTACAGCTTTGAGATGTTAATATATTATATTTCTTCAAATTCCAAAGCACTAATGTTTTGTTTGGTTCTTTTTATGTACTTGCTTGATACAATATTCTTGTGGGCAATGTTAATGGGATTTTGTTGACTACACTTCTTAAACATCATGGTTGGGTTTGTTGTTGACAGGTTGTGGTATTAAATCTCTTAGTTTTTAATGTCATTTTTGCACCCATTCTTTGGAAGCTTATTGTCGAACACGATCCATATTTTGAATAAAGATATTGTCAGTATAAAAAAGTTGAAATATTGAATTGTAATTTTTGTTTTATATTTAAACTTTTTCATGTTTGGGAGTACCTTTATGGAAAATCAGGATCTTACTAGACACTAACAATCCAGAGGATGGGTGCATAATTTGCAATAACAACTACGAGATTTAGTACCACAACCTACCAAGAACAAACCCAACCATGATGTTTACAAACAACGGTCAACAAAATCCAAAAACTGATCTTATAGTACATGTCAGAAGACTGACTCCATATTATGTATTATTGACCATTGTTGCCCATGCTGAGAGACTTTACCCACTTTCCATGTCCTATTGTCACAATTTTACAAGACCAAGAGAAGCTTTGTAGAATTCCAACTCTTTTGGAACAACCTTGGTAAATGCATCTGCAGGATTCACACTAGTATGTATCTTCTCCAACCTCATCTTACCTTGTTCGAGGATACTTCGAATAAAGTGATATTAAAGATCTATGTGCTTCGTCTGTGTATGAAATTCTACATATTTTTCCAAATGTATAGCACTTTTTCTATCAGTATATAACACGAATTCCTTTTGTCTACTACCAATTCAGACAACAGCCTCTACAACCACAACATTTCCTTAGCTCCTTTCGTGATTTCTATATACTTTGCTTCGGTAGCAGAAAGAGCCACCACCTTTTGTAACTTGGAAAACTAACTGACTGCTACTCCTACCAATGTGAACACATACTCGATTGTAGAGTGTCTTCGATCTAAGTCACTTGCCATGTCTAAGTCTACATATCCTTGCAATTGTCCATCTTCTCCTTTGAACTTTAATACATTAGCTGATGTGCCTCCCAAAAATCTCAAAATCCATTTCTTTGCTTGCCAATGAATTTTTCCTGGATTACTCATATATCTACTGAACACCCCCACTACTTGAGCAATGTTTGGTCTTGTACAAACCACTGCATACATAAGGCTCCCAACTGCTGAAGAATAAGCGGGTACTCTTGCCATGCAGTCTTTCTCTTTAGTTTTCTTGGGGGACATCTAAGAAGATAATTTGAAATGATTTGCTAAATGTATACCCATTGGATTAGCATCCTTCGTGCTAAATCTATTCAACACCTTTCCAATCTATTTTTCATGTGATAGTTTTAATTCTCTATTCTTCATGTCTGATAATTTTCATTCCAAGTATTTGCTTTGTAGCCCCTACATCCTTCATTGAAAACATCATAGCCAATTGTTGTTTTAACTTGTTAATTTCAATCTTGCTAGATCCGGCAACTATCATATTATCAACATATAATAACAATAGTACAAATTCACCATTATCAAAATACTTATAATAGACACAATGGTCAGATTCACATCTAGAGAAATTTTTCAACCATAGATGAATAAAAATTTTAGTACCATTGTCTTAGAGCCTGTTTCAATCCATACAAACTCTAACTTAATCTACACATTGGGTCCTCTTTACCTTTCTCCTCAAAGCCTATTGGTTGCTTCATATACAACTCTTCCTCCAAACCACCATGTAGAAAAGTTAGGCTTGACATCAAGATGCTCCAACTCTAGATCATGAATAACTACTAAACCCAACACTACTCTGATAGAGGTCATTTTTACAACTAGTGAAAAAAACTCTATCAAATCAATGCCTTTTTGTTGAGCATAACCTTTGACTACCAATCTGGCCTTGTATCGCTTCTTCTCACCTACTTCTTCCTTCAACCTATACACCCATTTGTTTTGTAATGCTCTCATCTTGGCTAGAAGAGAAACTAAATCCAGGGTATTTTTTAAGGATTATAATACTATACTTAAGTATAGTATTCTAGGCGATTATTTTGGATTGAAACAAACATATATATAGACTGGTAGGCAAAAATTAAAATATGAAACATACAATTTACTACTGAAAATTGTAAATTTTGGCAAATATTATGATAAAAAAACATATTTTGTGTAAATATAGGCAAAATTAGAGACTAAAAATGACCAAATAGCGAATTTATTTTTTGAAAAAAAATCCCAAAAAATAGCCAATTGGCGAAATTTCGTCCCTAAAAATTTCCGTGATATAAATCCCATGTGTGATTGTCTATCAAAGATTTCATCTCATCTCTCATGGCCTCCATCCATTGGTTTTTGTCTTTATCCACTCATGCTTATTCAAATGTAGATGGTTTAGATTCATCAGAAATTAACAAGTATTTAATGGAATCTGTGTACCTTGTTGAAGGTCTACGCTCTCTTGTAGACCTTCTAACCTGAGGGATCTTCTCTTGTGGTGTACCATCCTCAGAAGTACTATTGGGGTGATCTTGCTCTTCATTATCATGTAGGTTATGGGGTTGAGCATGTGGTTGTATTTGTGGATGAACCTGCACCAGTGGTTGTGGCTGATTTATAATCACCTTTTGTTTTAGCAAACCACTTCCATTTGTGATGTTTTCTAACGAAACATACTCCTTGGTTGATGCACTTTGTTCTTGTAGATTCTGCATTACCCTTTCATTGAATATCACGTCCCTACTTCGTATTACTTGCTTGGACATTGGATCCCATAACTACTAACCATATTTTTCGTCTCCATATCCAATGAAAACACTTTTTATATTTCATATCAAGCTTTGTTCTTTTTTCTTTTGGAACATGAACAAAAGCTTCACATCCAAACACTCTTAGATGATCATAAGAAATATCCTTACCAACCACTTCCCTTCTGTAAATTCAAAATCTAACAAAAAAGATGGTCCCCTATTGACCAAGTACATTGTATTTACAGGCAATGCCCAAAAATGTTTTCCTAGCCCTGCATTTGAGAGCATGTTGCATTCTCTCTCCAAAATAGTTCTATTCATCATTTCTATTGCACCATTCTCTTGTAGTGTAAGAGGAACTATCTTGATTCTCTAAATTCCATTCTTTGCATAATATTGGGCAAATTCTTTCAAACAATACTCACCCCCATTATCAGATTTCAAGCATTTAATCTTGCTACCGATTTGATTTTCTGCTAGTGCCTTGAAAGTCTTAAATGTACCAAAAACTTCATACTTCTTTTTCATCATGTAAAGCCAAATCTTCCTAGTGCAATAATCCATAAATGTAACAAAATAAGTAAATCCATCGATAGATGCTACTTTTGAGGGATCGAAGACATTTGAATGCACTAGCTCCATTGGTCTTGTTTTCTTCATATGTTCCTTGGTAGAGAATCTTGTCCTCTTTTGTTTACTATGCAATTCTCGCACAAGTCCATATCCATTGTTTTTGGACCTAGAAACTGATTATTCTTATGCAAGATCTCAAGATCCTTCTTGCTCATGTGCCCGAGCCTTTTATGCCAAAGCTCTATTCCATTATATGTGACTCCTAATGTAGCTCCCATTTTTATCCAACCCTCTAACATATACAATGTACTAGATTTGCATCCTGTGGCAATAACCAAAGCTCCTTTGTTACTTTCTATGCACCTACTCCAAATGTAACAATGTACCCAAGAGCGTGCAGCTGGCTTGAGGAGATCATGTTTCTTCTCAGTTGAGGAACATATCTCACATCCTTTAGCAGCTAACTATTGCCATTTTTCGTCTTTAGTAGAATATCTCCTTTTCCAATGACATTGCAAGGCTCATCATCACCGAAATAAACTTTGCCAAAATTACCAACCTAGTAATTTTTGAAACAATTTCTGCAAGATGTTGCATGAAATGATGCTCCTAAGTCAAGTACCCAAACATTTGCAATGGTGTCTCCTGTAGATAGGATAAGAGCACATGTATCTTCTTCATAAGTTGTATTTGCCTCATTCTCCATAGATTGGTTTTCAACAATCTGTTTTTTCAATAAGCAACGATTTTTCTTGTGGCATTCCTTACCACAATGCCAAAAACTACCATTTCTACCTCTGGATTTTGATCTATTGTTAAATTTTAATCTTCCCCTCTTATTAGTCTTCCCTCATTCTTGTGTTCTCTCTATACTGCTGGCTACCAAAGCATCTCCAAATGATGTACCTTGATTTTTCCTTCTCATGTCCTCACTAAGAAGAACCCCAACAACATGATCAAATTCTAGCACGTTTCCCTTCTTACCAGATCCAGAACTTGAGTTGGATGTCGAGTTGATAATAGCTATAACAACACCTTCCGCGTTATCAAGCAATGAACACAACAACAAGATAGCCTTGTTCTCATCTTCCAGTGTGATGCTTATTGACAATAATTGACTAATCAAAGTATTGAACTCATTTGGGTGATTTGTTATCATAGTCACTTTCATGCATCTTTAAATTGGGCAATTTCTTCATTAAAAATGCCTCATTTGATGCAGAGGGCATCTCATACAGGTCTGATAGACGATCCCACAATCCCTTTGTTGTCTTATGTGTTGAGACATTAAACAAGACATTGCTTGATAAAGAGATAATGATTCAAGCTACTGCCTTTTGATCCAGTTTGTCCCAATCTTCATCTAACATTGTAGTTGGCATTTCTTATTTCCCTTCCAACTTTACTAAAAGATCCTTTCGAATCAAAAGAGCTTCGAACAAACTTCCACATTCCAAAATTATGTCTTGAATTTCTCGATTCCATTTGTCTATCTATTCCATTCAACAAGTGCTCATATAAAACCTTGCTCCGATACCAGTTGTTAGAATTTAATACACTGACAAGTGTATTCCAGTTAAATAAACAGAAATAAAACAAGAGAAAAAACAACACACGGGACAAAGAATTAACGTGATTCACCATAATACATATGGCTACATCCACAACGAGTTTTCTCTAGGCCCTTCCTAAAATGCAACTGTTTATTGTTAGAAGCATAGTAGCAAGATTCGGCTATATTGGGAGTTCATGTATGGAAATTCATTTGTAAATCGAAATTCAGCGAACATTCGACCAAGTATGGATACAGTACAGTAAAGTTGACTAACTATTTTTTTTTAAGTTAGAAAGAACATTATATAATATTTATTTTTTTTTTAAGTTAGAAGGAACATTATATAATATCAGAAACAATACATAACAATACATAACAGTAAGGAGGTATTTGGATCAGACCTCTGAAAGCATGACCAGGACTAAAACCAATAGTTCGAAAAATTGTGCATGCCACCCGCCTAACTAATGACATTACAAAATATAATAAAGGCCAGATACATGGCAGATACATGCAAAAAATTACCAGACTGACTCTGCAAACCTGGAAGCACAAGAAAAACTAGAGATAGGACAAGACCCTGGAACAAGACTACCCAACCTGCGGACCCGAGTGACCAACCTCGTCCTCATGTTGCGCATCCAGAAGAGGCAGAAGAGGCAGTCCTAGAAGGACTACGTCTCTTGGAGATGTTGAACACAGGTTTTTTACCATATTCGGAGCAACCATGGCAGCAACAATTGCGCCCAGCTTGCTATGTAATTGGTCCATCTTGAAGTCCAAGTTCTGAATTACCCATCGAGTATCAAAAATCAAGTTCTACTGAGCTTCCTAAATCCTTCCTTTGGCTCTAAATGTTGAACATTGTCCCCAACAAGAGGTTGCATCGGCACTGCGTCAATTGCTTCCCATTGTTGGGCGCATCTAATGTCTTCACCGTTGAAATCATGGGCATCAGATGGAGGAGTCGTGCGCTGGAAGCCCAAGGAGTTGACATTCCTGTTAAACCATTCTACTTTACAGCTCCACGGATTGGAGCCCAAACCATCGACCATAGCATCCTTGGAACCAGAGGCCATGATGGAAGCAAGGGGAGAGGAATCCGTTGAAGACGAGGAAGAAATAGCTTCAATGCAAGCGCCAATTCGAGCATGACAAGACCCCGCAACACAACGAGACCCCCTAACATGACGAGAACGTCCACGGGCGCGCGGGCAAGTCATGAGGAGGAGAAACACAGTCAGAATGGTGTCCACATTCGGGCGACAAGAGATATAACTTTTAGAAATTTCCAAATGAATGATGGCGGAAATGTCGCACACGGGAGAGTTCATCCTACGTATGATACAACTAACTTTCCATTCCATCGCCCCATAATTGCTTTGCTTCATCCTCGTTGAATCACGGAATGGAGGCGGAGCCGACCAGACGAACAACATGCTAGCCAGAGTCAAGAGCGTGGGAAGGCACATCACCATTAAAGAACAATCAATAGCTCGCCCGGTTCGGACAGGGGTAGTTAAAGGTTCTCTCCGCCACCTACACATCCCAAGCTTCCACATTTGTCTTGCACGGATCGACGGTTGTCACCCCATCCAGGGAAAGTTGACTACCTATTTAAATACATTTACAATTTTAATATTTAAAAAAAAAATCGCTAAATGTTACTTTAAAATTTACTTGTTAAAATAAATGTGGATATTCAATTAAAATTACTTTCAGCCTATATTTTTTCCCTGTAAATATAAACTCAAATCACATAAAAAATGATTTTGCAAAATAAAACAAAGTAAAATATGGACACAAAAACTCACGAATCATTTTAAACAAAATTGTGACTATTGTTCCATGTAATATTTTATAATAATAATAATAATCTATTTTTAAGGTCATAGCCAAGCTAGACACCAATTTGGTGTATGAGCCCCCCTTGTTTGTGAGACAAGCGACCCCCCTTTACACAACGATGTAACTGCTAAAGTCTACAAAGGTGTACATACCCTACCCCTCTCCAAATTTGAACCTATAACCTCCTAGGGGAAACACATGTTCTTAACCATTAGGCCCACTCATGTTGTCATGAACCCATACTTAACTATGCAATGACGTCATGAAGTCATGAGCCCATACTTAACTATCAAACTGTATTTTCACAAATTAAACTCTATTGTATAACATATGTTATGTTTCAAATTCAAGATATGTTGCAAGTTATTTACAATGAAGAATTGATATTGTTTCAAAATGTTGAATGGGCACATATATTTTTAAATTAAAAAAATGTCTTATTTTGTACTTGTGAGACGTCATGAAGTCATGAGCCCATACTTAACTATCAAACTGTATTTTCACAAATTAAACTCTATTGTATAACATATGTTATGTTTCAAATTCAAGATATGTTGCAAGTTATTTACAATGAAGAATTGATATTGTTTCAAAATGTTGAATGGGCACATATATTTTTAAATTAAAAAAATGTCTTATTTTGTACTTGTGAGATGTCTACTTCTGGATTTTAGTCTTACTATAATTTTTCTTTACGTATTTTATCCGTATTGAATCGTATTCGTATTTGAATTCAAACTCGAATATTGCTACTATGATTATGAGATAACTATGCAAGCAGTCCTCTATATATTTTATCTCATAGTATCAAAACCCTAAACCATCAAGTGGTATTGGAATACAATGGACATAATCCACCCATTGCCAAGAAGTTGTTACCAATTCATCTTTACACCTAGCCACCCATTTCCAAGAATGACTTGTTAGCAACTGTTACACAATTGTTCATGAAAAACCTGTGAACTATACAGTCCTCTAAATTGGGCTCCACATCCCAACATCTAAGGGTTACTCCTAAACAATGTCCAAGCAAAAGATTCTCAAATATGACATCATGTAAAGGACAAGGAACTGCCGCAATAAAATGTCTGAGACTCGCAGTTTGTATACAAAAGTAATAAAAGAATCAGAATACATGTACTTTGGCCGGCCCCCTTGCAGCAAGAAACCTAGTCATATAATCTATGGACTTGTTTTCCCTCTATTTTTAGTAACTATTAATTACATCAATTAGTAAAGGTTCATTTCAGATGGAATAGACATGTAACAGAATGTCTAATGTCAACCTATAGCAGTTTCATGTCTCGTTTTTCTTACAAACTGTCTCTAATATGACATTGTCCCCCAAAATAACTGTACAATAATTGCCAAATTCGTAACTCTTAAAATTTATAGTACAGAAACTGAGATGTAGCTTCCATGCTCCCTCGATTTCCATCTGCATTTGACAGACTATGAACCCTTGGTTATATAAAATGGTCTTCACAAATTATTGCCAACTTATAGGATCTTCACACATCAAATTGACAGCATTCACTCTTGCAATATAGCACGACCAAGGTTTGTAGCAAGTGCCAGCCTCACATGCTGAAGAGCTTGAGGAGATTGATCACTATGAGAAACCTCCAGATCACCTCGGACCTTTGCTAGAGACAATTCTTGCAACTTGTTCATCAACAAGTTGGTTTCAGCAACATTGATTAAAGCATGATCTCGCCACATAAGCAGCTCCACCTACAAGATAATCCAGAAGTGGTTTTCAAACATTTCCTTACTAGAGACGATTTAAACCAAACCAAAATAATATACCGAGACAAAAAAAAAGATGAAATTTAAGCTTACAGAATCATTCAATAGAGATAGCCAGAATCGCTGAGGCGTAGATGGGTTCTTCATCAACTGTTCAAATGATATAAAAATCGTTTTCAAATAGTAATAATAATAGTTACATCAATACACACTTTCAAATTACCAAAATCTGACCCTAATGTTCAGATCAGTATGCTTAATGATCCAGTTGTAAAACAGTAAACAATGTTCTTAGCTACATCGTATTTCTGATTATAATATTCCCATTCTTCATAGTCTGTTACCATTGCCAAGTTTTGACAAGTAATTTCAAAAAAAGTCATTCAACTTGAAATCAGATAGGATTCAACAAACCCTTCAACTGGGAATCGACTCAAGCTCAGTCACGATACTCGTCAACTTGGAAAAAGTTAAAAATATATAAAGTATTCAAAATGCAATTAAAAAAAAAGTTAAAAATTTATGTGCGACAATGGAAATACAAACCATTAGTGACCAAATATGCATGTTTGCTGATTTCTGTTACATTTAAGTGCAGATGGGCAAAATCACTTCGAGTTAAAGAATTAAAATTTCTGAGATACACAGAATAAAAGGTATGAGAAACTGCCTGAGAAACAGACATAATGGGTAACTCTAATATGGTTGTGTACAAATCTGTAAATGACCTCTGCAATCTGCAATCACAAATGGATTCCCCTCTGAAATCAGCTCCACTTCAACAGCATGTTGAGTTTACTCACCAAATCAGCTCCAAACTCTCCATGCGAGCAATGAATGATAAATGATGTGAAGGAGGCTTTTGATAAGGTAAGAAGGAGTCAGCTTTCTCAAGTTTTCTAATGGAGCATCAGGCACTTAAAAGTGGCTGACACTGACTCAGCCGTCACTGTTTGACATGGCCAAGTCAGCAAGTCAGGCTGTGACTCGGCCAAATTAAACATCGACTCAGTCAAGACAGATTGAGTCAACTGCTGACTCGGCTTCTGCAAAGTCAACACACCAACTTGCCTCATTTCTCACTGAGCAGAGTCAAACTCGACCGATTCATCCAATCGAATCAGAAGAATTTCATTACGCTGTTTCAAAATCTAAAATACTGGAAATGTTCGGATAGATAAAACAAAGTTTGCAACTTGGTTAGGGCTTTATACAAGTGCAGCGAAAGACTTGCACGTTAAAAACTGAGTCTAATAAAAGCACAAAACCCAGATTAAATATTTGGGAAGTTTCCTCTTGATTAAACTGCCAAATCCTGAACATCATTATATATATATATATATCCCAGGTCATATTCCATGATACAACTGGGATAAATATCCTCTAGCAAAAAGCCACCAATCTTAAAAGAAAATTCTTCAATATGAGGTGTTTCGAGTGCTAAGAAGCAGTGTTGCAATCATAGCGATGTATCTTAGCTGGTGATAATATTGACCACAAAATTTGTGATTTTTCCCCTGCCAATAATATCGCAATAAATTCAAAAAAGTCAATGGAAAATATCACTGACGCTGTGGACAGTCCGCTTTATAACTGGAAATTTGACATAGTGTTTTCATTTGCCATCGAGAGTTTATTGTGGATTGGGGATTGATTCCCATCAGCTCTTTCCATATTTGCATTTATGTGTAACAATTTCTACATGGCTTTTGTTTGTTTTTTTGAGATTTTTGATAGATTTTGCAATGTCCATCAATTTTCCCTCTTTTCACTGATTTTTCATTGGAGATCTACCATTTATTTAGATTTAATATTATTTTTTTGCAGCATTCTTCTATTTTGAATCTTTATTTCCATTTTCTTTTCCCTACGTTTAGTCATTGCTATATGAAGATGCCAAAAGCTTTGGACCCTATGTAAGAATATGGGGAGCTCACTGAGGGGAATAATCAACAAAACTTGAATTGCAAGTTGTGTGCAAAGGAAATGATGGGGGGGAATCACCTAGTTGAAATACCACCTTGCACAAATTCCAAGGCATGAAATGGGAATTTGTCCAAATGCAAACTCGGAAATCATTCATGTTGCCAATAATCAATTTAGGATATGGGTAGAAAGATAGATACAAGGGAAGCTGTGAGAATTGGACTTGAAACAAGAGTTACAAGATCTGAGATGGCAAGAAGTAAGAGATCTTACTTGGAAACACCTTCCACAATGCTCTCAATGACCTCACCTTTCTTTGTTTTGAGAACCACAGTTGTCGCACAAACTTCTATTAGGTCAGTGGCTAGAATAAAGGAGAAATGAGAAGCAAACAAGCTCGTGGGTAGGTGTTTTCTATGGAGTGAAACTCCTTTCAGCATTGCCAAGAGCAACCCGCTCTACCAGTCTATGTTTGACGGTGCTGTTATTATTGACCCAGGGTACAAGGCCCCTACCTATGACAAGTTGGGAGGGGCTACCCTTCAAAATGCAAGCTTGATTTCAATCGCAGATTGGAGGAGCTTAAGGGATCACAGGAAATCAATGGATGCACCGTGATGTCAGACAAATGGACTGATCAGAAGGGCACGGCCCTCCTTAATTTCTGGGTTAATTGTCTTAGGGGGCAATGTTTATTAAATATTTCAATGCACCTACACATGTTAAATATGTGGAAATATTAGGTGCATTGTTGGATGGGGTTTATCCAAAAAACATTGGCCAATTCATAACAGGTAACATTGCTAGCATCATAGCATGTTGCTTATGTGGAGGTATTTGACCTTGTTTTGGACTCCTTGTGTTGCACATTGCATTGATTTGATTTTAAAAGACATGGGCAAAATTCCTTATATCAACGATATTGTTGAATCGGCTAGGAGCATCACAAAATCCATATATAATCATGCATCTATGCTTAGCTTGATGAGGCAATTCACAAATAACAAGGAGTTGGTGCATCCTGCAATCACATGTTTTGCCACTAGCTTCATTTCACTTTGGTTTCTCCTAACTTGTATGTGGGAGGTGAACAAAATGTTTCTTTCAGATGATGGCATGCTTTATCATTTAGCACTAAACTAGAGAGGCAAGCGATATCCAAGCTAGTGTCACACCAAGAGAGCTTTTGCACAAGAGTGGAGGAGGTGTGTGCCATTACCAAACCTTTGGCAAAGGTTCTTTGTTTGGTTGATGGAAACAAGCCTACAATGGGCTACTTGTATGAAGCCATGGATAGAGCCAAAGAATCTATTCATGCCTATTATGAGGATAAGGGGAATGACAGATATGAGAAATGATTATTGATATGGAGGGTGATTGATGAGCGATGGAACACTACACTCCATTGTCTCATTCATGCTGCAAGGATCTCCCTCAACCTCATGTTCTCTTACTCATGTGGTTTTAGATTTGATGCCAAGCTTATGAATGGATTCCTCACATGTGTTCAATGGATGGTGCCAAGTCCACGAGAATGTGCATAAATATCTAAAGAAATGTAAACATATAGGATGGTCACTAGAACATTTGGCTTTGACATAGTTGTTCAAGGCATAAAGACCAAAATGCCAAGTAAGCTTCATTTTGTTTCAAATTTCAATGTCTCTTCTTTATAAGGCAGGGCAGCTCAAACAAGCTACCCTTGGTTGCTTAGTGGTTGCTTAGCATAGCAGAGCAAGAGAACCTACCATGACCAAACCAAGGGTCTTTGAGCCCTGCTAGACCAACACTTTTACATAAGCAAGCCCCAACTTGACCTTTTACAATGGAAAAAAGACCCCCCTCTTTGGCACATCTGGTAGGGTGCGATGCAGAGAATCTGGGGTGTAACACCACCAAAAAGGGAGATCGAACATATAATTGAAGTAAACCCAGGTTCAAGCCCAGTTAACGTTAAACCTTAAAGGTACCCACATCACCATAAATAAAAAATAGAAAGGTTGACCCAAGATCTATTGAGACGTGGTGTTATTACAAAAAGTAGAAGTCCATACGCAGCTCTAGCAGTGTTAGTTCTGAAAAGGATGGATCCTTTAGCTTATGTATAGATTACCGAGGATTAAACAAGATAAACAATCAAAAGCAAATTCCCTATTCCTTTCATTAATGAAATATTGGTCCTTGGATGAACTCCATGGGACCAAGTATTTTTCAAAACTTGATCCGGGATCAAGATATTATCATATTAGAGTACGACTAGAAGATGTGGCCAAGACCACCTTTCAAACACATGAAGGGCACTACAAATTTAAGGCGATGCCTTTTGGGTTAACAAATGCTCCTGCAACCTTTCAAGCAACGATGAATGAACTATTTCGACCTTATATGCAATCGTTTGTTCTAGTCTTTTTTGACGGCATTCTTTTTTGAAGCATTTGGGACAAGTACTTTCTCTCCTAGAAGAAAACCAATTCTATGCAAAAATGTCGAAGTGTACATTCGGCAAAGAAAAAGTGGAGTATCTCAGTCACATCATATTAAAAGAAGAAATCGAGGTAGACCCCAAAAAAGTCAAGGCAATCACAGAATAGCTCAAGCCAAATAGCATATCTAAGCTAAGGGGATTTCTAGGTTTGGCAAGATACTATCACAAATTCATCTAAAACTATGCTCATGTCACTGCTCCCCTAACAAACCTCCTAAAGAAGAACTCATTTCAATGGAGTGAAGAAGCAAGAAGGTGTTTTGAAGCCTTGAAAAAAATCATGTCTATGACCCCTATATTGGCATCACCTGATTTTATAAAACCTTTTGTAATCAAATGTGATGCCTCAAGTTGCGGAATAGGAGCGATGTTGATCCAAGGAGGGTTTAGGGCACACTGTCCTAGCCAACATTGGTTTCGACGGTGAAATCTATCCGTCCTAATCAATTTCTTGGATAGATCATTCAGATCTATCATTGTGGGCTTCATTGAGAAGAAATTCGTGGAGTTGGGGCAGAGATTGAAGTACTTCACAGCTGGGCAAATTATAATCACTGCGGGTGGTTGTTGACAATGTTCTTTGCTAAAATAGGGCGCAGATCTTGTGGAGGACTGAGTACAAGAGGGTTTATTCATTGGAGATCTAATTGGTTGATAGCAGAAGGGCGCCTTCTTCAATGCTGTAGTAATCATTTCCTTCTTGACTGCTGCCTAGTTCAATAGGTAAGACGTGAGCTCTAGAGGAAGCCACACCTCATCACAATAATATTTGACCAATTGCTAGAGCATCCTCCCACTCTCTTTGGCAGCGTTTTATCATTGTAACAGAGATATCTCTTTAAATGGGGCATGGGCAGTCATACTCCAGTCAAGGAAAGGGGAGCGAATCACTGATTGGGAAGTCTTCATTCCATTGGCAGTGAATCACCATAATAGCATAAATCTTTTGAGAAGGGGTCTCCATTATCTTTAATAGGGACGTGATACCTAACCAAAGGTCATATCACATGAGAAGGCTCACAACTACTTGCATAGGAAAAGTCTGAAGTAAAAAGAAAATTGCGTTCACTCTCTAAGGGCTACATCCTTCAAATCTGGGCGTGATCTATCCCTCTTAGCGTGGATCTTCTAGCTGGGCAATTTTCTTATGCAAACTCCTGAGTCCCTCCCATCACACTGTATACACATTGCTCATTATCTATTGCAGCTGTTACAGTCATCAACAGTCCACTTTCATCATTGTTTAAGTCATCCAAGTATTTATATCAGATCTGTTCCATTACTGTGGGTGCATGCCTTCCATCATAGATCTGATCGTCATTGTATGGATTGAAATATTTATCTATCTCAGAATAGAATAAACAGATCTGCAATAAGGAGATATTATGGGTGTCTATCATTGGCAACATCAGATTTACCTTCACAAGTTTCCATGGAGATTCGTATGACTGTCAAGAGTAGCGTGTTACATATGCCAAGATTGAGACACTGAAAAAGGGCACACGATTTATGCATGAGCAGCTACAACCATCAACAATCCAAGAACATCACTGTTTAAAGCTTACTTCTTAAGATTCATCAACACGAATTATCAGCTGCTACAATCATCTAATGTTCATCACCATTTGCTGAGTAAAGGTCAGAATTGTTATATCTTTTGATATCTGGTTTTTATGTGTTGTTAGAGTGATTTCTTCCTGTTAATTGAATAAGTGGGCTTGGCATATTTCCTTGGCGTGTCAAGTTTGAATACATATATATTCACATCAGCTGTCAAGCTTGATGATATTGGGGTTATGATGTTTATCCATATGGAATGCAATTAATCTATGAGACAATTAACCATCATGCAATCCCATGCAATTGCAACAAACCAACAAGCCTCTAAATTAGAAGTTACCAAAACTAAGTGGAAGCAAACGCAGTCAGGAAGCTAGATTCCACTACTTGGGATCTTACAGTGGTACCAGATCAGGAAGAAGTAAACCAACAGTGAAGTAAATTAGAATCAAATTTTAGTTGGGATATTACAATGCCTTAGCAAAGTGGCGACAGTATCTCTTGAGTCTTAGGAAGCAAATTTCTGATACGTACAGATCATAATAGTCTCCAATATCTATTACAACCTATCTAGCACGGGAACCACTCCCAGCTTTTAGGAAACTCAATCCCGAAGTTCCAACGTTCCAAGGAACTTGGGAACTCGTAGGGAACTTTCCAAATACAGTGAGAACCGTTCCGGATGGTTGGGAACTTACTGGGAACTTTTGCCCTCTAAAATCGGAAACTTGGGGAATTTTTATTGCACATTTCCTTCACCGGGAGCTTCCACACATTCATGATCACCACCAATCAAAACTGAAATTTCCAAGGAATAGGACAAGGAGATGCGAGGATGCACCTGAGACATTCTGCAGCTCGGGAGTGAATGGATGGAACACTAAAGACAAACCAAATTGAAATTAAAATATCATAAAACTTTTTTATGAGTAGTTCTTGAATTAAATATATACCTGACCCACCCATCATCATCTGTGAGATCATTTGATCTTTATTCCTTTCTGGTTTATTTGTTCATGTCTTTGAAAACATGGGATCCTCTCTTCAAAGGGTTGTTAATGACATTCCTATTTCCTTGCGACCACACATAAACATGGTTGACTCATATTTTTTCTCTAGAAAACTAAGTTGCATTAAAAGTCTATTTCATGCTACCTTGACAAGTTGGTGCACTGTGTTAGATTTATACAATTATAGCAGTATAATTTAATTGCAGATAAACAATAGGATCACTAAAAGAATAACCAAGCACAAAAACAATGAACACAAGAATTTTATCCTGGGAAACCCAACAGGTAGAAAACCCAACCACCTTCGTATAGAGATAATCAGTCCCGAGAACAGAGTACAGATACAAGAGAGAGAAATAGAAAATTTCTCCGAGTGAAAGCCCCAAAAATCACTTCTCTAGCTATCGATGCAAACTTCTCTCTCCTCTAGTGCGAACTTGCTTGAGTTGAGTAAGTGACCAAATGAGGCACACGACTTCTCTATTTATACACATGAAAAACTGACTTTTACCCTTGTTGGTCCAACCTAACTTTACCAAACTGGATCGACCTGTCTAGGGTCGTTCTGCCCATTGTTTGGGGCAGACTGCCCACTGGTTTGGGGCAGTTTACCCACTGGGCTGACTTGTCTAACTGACAGGGCCCACTTGTCTTGGGGGAAGATAAAATAACATTTAAAAATTATTTTCTTTATGTATTTTCACCCCAAGGTTTACATTGATTCTTTCAAGGGTTTTACATGATCAGTTACATCAATATCTTATCACGTAGGAGATACAACAATAATATAATAAAGTACAATAAGAATAGCTTCCGAAGTTGCACTATTTCCAACACTCCCTCTCAACAAGGAAGGTATTCTTCGGACACGGTCAACATCAGCATCATGATCATCTAGATCTCCTATGTACATCACATCTGTCTCGATCATCTCTATACATACTGAAGGTCGTCAATATAGCCTCATTCCATCAAGAAGTGTCATCATGCATTTGCTCCACATAGTCTATCGATGGATCCATACATCAACTCGGCAACTCTACACAGTCCATCGGAGAGTCCAACATGCATCATCTCAACCCAGTCCATCGAGGATCATGTATCAATACAATGTGCCTCAGCTCAACCCAGTCCATCGGGGAACATGCACAAGCACAACGTGCCTCAACTCAACCCAGTCCTTTAGGGAACATGTACCAACTCAACCAGTCCTTCAGTGAGTCCAAGAGTACTAGTGTGCACTAGTGTGCGCCAATGTGCACCAGCCTCTCCATCTCGTCTCAAGATGTCCGAGAGATCTCCTCACTCTTTTCAGAGTGATCTTGAGAATGCACTAAATCTCTCCATGATGTCCCATGATGTCCAAGAGATCTCCCCACTCTATAGAGTGTTCGGGAGTGTGCGCTAGCCTCTCCATCCCATCAGGATGTCCAACAGATCTCCTCACTCTATCCCAGAGTGATTTGGAGAATGCAATGGCCTCTCGATCCTATCAGGATTTTCGAGAGATATCCTCACTCTATCCTAGAATGATCCGGAGAATGCAGTGGCCTCTCCATCCTATCAGAATGTTTGAGATATCTCCTCATTCTATCCCAAAGTAATCCAGAGAATGCTTGGTCTCTGTATCATCTTTCCCTCTCAAGGAGGGACACGTTCTCTTCCACACCAAGTCTTCCACAAAAGTATACAAACATTATCCTGGGAAGAGGCCTAGTAAAAACATCTACAGTCTGGTCATCAGTCGAAACATACTCTAGCTCGACCACACCTTTCTGCACCATATTACGAATGTAGTGATACTGAATCTCTATATGCTTCAACTTGTCATGGAATACAGGATTCAATGACATCTGCACACAGCTCTGGTTATCACAGTGAATCACAATTGGCTCTAGAATCTGGCCAAACAATCCCGCAAGGATTTTCCAAAGCCACATAGCTTCCCGAGTTGCAGTGCTAGCAATTATGTACTCGGCCTCTGCAGTACTAAGTGCTACTGAGTTCTGCATCATGTTGCACCAGGAAACCACTGTAAAACCCAGGCTGAAGCAACACCCAGAGGTGCTCTTCCTATCTACAACACATCTGACCCAATCTGAATCTGAAAATCCCTGCAATCTCAAGTCAAATTCTAAAGCATATCTCAAGCCATATCCAACAATGCCACGCAATTACCTCAGCACATGTTTTGCAGCAACCCATTGATATTGTCTCGGCTCGCACATGAACTGGTTGAGGGCATTCACTACAGAACATATATATGGTCTGGTATTTATCAAGTACATCAAAGATCCAATTAGCTGGCAATACAGTGGGATCAATCAAATCTGAATCAAAACCAGAGTCTCTCAGCTTCTTCAAATTTGCATCCATCGGTGTGGCCATGGACTTGCAATACAACATTCTGAATCTCTTCAGCATGTCAATGGTGTACTTTCCTTCACTCAGGAAAATCTCATTATGCATTTGCCATACTTCTGATCCCACGAAGTAATGCATCAATCCAAGATCCTTCATTTCAAATTCAAAGGCAAGCATAATCAACTCATTATGTGCTAGAGTGTCCTTCTCCCTTTGCATCTGAGCATCCTACTCCCTCTCACTTCAAGTGCCAATCTAAGTACCATCTTTCATAGAGCAGAAGAGCACAGTTGCTTACTAAAATGTAAGTATCCATCCTAGTGACAACCAGGTACATCAAGGATCCTCTCAACTGTTAGTCTGAATCTACCAGCAATGTTATCAGTGTAGCCAGGTACTCATATTCATCATGTTGGATCTGCTCAGGATCTCAACTTTGTTCTTCCTTATCCTAGGAAGATCTCAACATATCATCAATAGGCCAAGATCCTCAACTCGAGGGCTAACTCCCTCTGAACTGTTGGAGGGAGAGATGATCTCATCTCCTTAGGATCTATCAGCTCCTCATCCTCGATCTTCAGATCGGATCCTCTGGGCCTATGGGTCATGTTCTTAGAGGCTTCCTGCTTTTGATTAATTTGAACATCAACGGGATTCATGTGTCCATCACTTGTTCATCGAAACAAGCCTCATCATCCTTCTCTTGTAGGCCATATCATATGGTCTTTTCCCTACAAGTCAAATCTCGTCAAATGATTAGTGACATTGCATAAAAAAATTTAACCAATTTCTATGTCAATGCAATGGCAATAGTTTACACAAGTATGTAGACATTTTAGTTAATGCTTCAGCACAACAATCATAAACATGTCTCCCAAACACATATGATAACTATCTAGATGTTTGCTATCTCCAGTAAAACATGCCATCAAGAGTGTGCACTACTCTAAGCATGTAGCAAGGAGATATCATCTAGACTAGCTCCATCAAGTGTTCATGGAATGTTGTGTAGCTCATATAACAAGTACAACTAGTGCCTACGGTACTACATTAAATGCTCAACACACTTTCTGATAGATCTACATATAATTTGATATGAAAACATATACGACAAACCAAATCTATTAGAGCAATAAATTCAAATACTTATATTTTATTGTTTTTGTGGGTGGGCTCCCACTAGTGTTTTGAAAACCGGTCCGGTTCGAACCGGAACCGGCCGGTTTGACCGGCCAAGGGAAATGAAACACCAAACCGGTGGTCAACTCGGACCGGGGTCCGGTTTGGTAATGAACTGGTCCTGAACCGGCCGGTTCATTACCAAACCGGCCCTAACCGGACCTAACCGGCCAGTTCCATAATAACCCGGCCGGCCAACTAAAAAACAAAGATTGTAAATCAGCAACAGACTTTGACCACCCCCATATTATGTCAAGTCACTTCCTTTCAGAATTTGAAATAGTGCAAGGTAATCAGCACTTAACACAAGAAACGTGTAGCATGCATCATTTAAAACCTCACCCAATTACAACAATATTTTACATAGGTTAGTAGACAGTTTACAGCAATAATAATCAGATAATATCAGCCTTCAAATAGTGTTTCCAATTTTGAATGATGAATGCAACCGTACAACAGTGAGCAGCACAAAAATCCAACACTTTTACTGCCAAATAAAGAATACGAACAGCAGACCACAATCGGTATAAAATAGTATTATGTTCAATCAGAAAGTATTACCAGTTTGTATTCCAATTATGCCAGTCATATATCACTATTAAAGTGTGGGCTTATTTTCACTATATATCATTTATGTGCCACTGTAAAAAACCAGCATTTCACAACAGTCTTGACCATTAGTCAAACACGCTGACACAGTAAACAGCTTGTAGAATGCACTGCTATGATTGAAATATAGCTTGGAATGTTAAATATATTTTTTATGATTAAAATTGTAATTTTTTTGTATTTTTTAATAGTCCGGTTCATTGAAATCAAACCGCTCCAGTTCATTACCGGTTCCGGTTCCGGTCCGAGTTGACCCCTGAACGGTTTGATTCCCGGTTCCGGTTTTTAAAACATTGGCTCCCACTGCCTCCTGGTGGTAACCATGAGAGACCTTTGTTCTTCATTTTCTTGCTGGAAGACCATCGCAGTCAGGGTCTTCATATCATCTCCTCAACATGGGGAGCATTAGAAGAAGAACTCTGAACGATCATCATTCCTTGACTTCTTGTGAGGAGAGTCTTCATCAACATTAGCGGTTGAGGCTTCATCCTTCCTTTTGTTTGAGCTTCAACAATCACTAGCATAATGACCATATGTCTTGCACTTGAAGCATTGTAAATGCGATAGATCCCTCTTCTTCTTCTTCTTCTGATCTGGAGAAGGACTTGATCTCCTCTCTTGGTTCTTATGATTGTGAAACTTTCTTCCTTTTCCTCTACCTTTCTTGGCATGGGACACAAATGCTTGATTCTCCTCAGATTGAGTGCCATGAAGTTTCTGCCTTGTTGCAATCCTTGTCTCTTTCTGAGTGTAATCTGCCCATAATCTGTCAAATTTGGGCAACTTGGTTCGTCCACTTATACTTTGGATAAATGATTCCAAGAGGGTGGGAGATCATTTAAAGTGGTTATGACAAGCTCCTTATCATCAAGAGATTCTCCACTAGAACTTAGATTGTCCCTTGGTTCTAAGATCCTCATGAAGAACTCAGCAATTGATTCTAACTTTGACATATTCAGATTTGATAGTTGATTCCTCAATGTGAGAGTAACATTGATACTACTGTGTTCAAACAACTTCTTTAGGGCTTTGTTCATACTACTGTGTTCAAACAACTTCTTTTGTGAGATCTGAAGAACCAAATGATCCTTGACTAAGTCCAACAAGATTCCTCTTGCTCTTGCATCATTCTTTCTCCACTGACACTTGTCATCTTCTGCTTCTGGTTCTAGAACCTTCTTGTTAACGAACTTCAAAATATCATTTTCTTCTAATATGAGAAGAACCCTAGACTTCCAGGAGATGAAATTGGAATCCCCATCAAGTCGATCTTCAACCTTCATTCCAATCATCTTGACTGCAGATCTGGACCAGAAACCCTAGCAGGATCTAGGTAAAAAATGAAGTTTGGATTCTTGCAAAACTAACTCCACATATAGATGCACCCTATCAAGGCGAGTTGAGAGAAGGTAAGATGGAGCCAAAACTATGGACCGGACAACTCAAAACTTGAAACCCTAACTTCTACAGTAACTACAACAGCTGCAGAATTAGGTCAAAAATGAAACTTCTTAGAACTGGATTTTTTCCTTCACCAAAAGATGTGCCTTCCCTAGGGTGAGATTTCCAATGCTCTTTTCAAGCCAAACTGATGAGGGAAGGCCCCAAAAAGTAAAACCCTAGTTTTCGGAAATGGCTTCTTCTAGTGCTGCTCTGAAACCATGTTAGATTTATACAATTATAGCAGTATAATTTAATTGCAGATAAACAATAGGATCACTAAAAGAATAACCGAGCACAAAAACAATGAACACGAGAATTTTATCCTGGGAAACCCAACAGGGAGAAAACCCAGCAACCTTCGTATAGAGATAATCAGTCCCGAGAATAGAGTACAGATACAAGAGAGAGAAATAGAAAATTTCTCCAAGTGAAAACCCCAAAAATCACTTCTCTAGTTGCAAATGTGAACTTCTCTCTCCTCTAGTGTGAACTTGCTTGAGTTGAGTGAGTAACCAAATGAGGCACACGACCTCTCTATTTTTACACATGAAAAACTAACTTTTTCCCTTACTGGGCCGACCCAACTTTCCCAAACTGGGCCGACCTGTCTGGGGCAGTTATGCCCATTGTTTGGGGCAGACTGCCCACTGTTTTGGGGCAGTTTGCCCACTAGGCCGACTTGTCTAACTGACAGGACTGACATGTCTTGGGGGAAGATAAAATAACATTTAAAAAAAAAATTATTTCTGTATTTTCACCCCAAGGTTTACATTGATTCTTTCAAGGGTTTTACATGATCAGTTACATCAATATCTTCTCCCATAGGGGGTACAACAATAATATAATAAAGTACAATAAGAATAGCTTCTGAAGTTGCAATATTTCCAACACATTGATCTCTATCTAAGTTGCAAAGGTACCCGTACCGGGGGGGTGGGCACCCGTACCAGTATCGGGTACCCATACCGCCATACCGGGTACCGGGACTGGTACCTCTGGGAGTACCGTGAAAGTACCGGTTACTTCACCCAAGTACCGGGTACTTGGTCAAAGAAATTAGGGTACTGGTACTTAAAAAGAGCAGCGTAATGGTACTTAGCAGTCTTAATTACGTTGAATTTTAGCTGTATTTGTGGTTTTGTTTAGTTCAAAAAAGGAGATTTTCTTGAACACAGTAGAAAAAGGATTTGAAATGACTGGAAACACAAAAAATTGAGAACTAGCTACAAAGTTAAAAATAAAAACGAATTTGAAATTCATAATTCATGGACTTAACAGGAAACACTAACAGGATTATGACTGATCAGCAACGTTTGCAACTTTGCAGAATTAGAACAAAACTTAAAACTTTAAAAGTTATAATTATTAAATTTTAATTTTTAATTATAAATTTAAAATTATAATAATCATTAATCTCAGAGATTTTATTTTAAATTTTTATCCAAATATCCAGATTACAAACAATAAATTTATTAAATTAATAATTATAAAACCATGCTAATTCTGTGATACTTACCTGGAGGGCTTGTTGACCGAGGACCTCCTTGATGCTGATGCAGATGGCAGTGATGTTGCAGATGTTGCTGACCTAGCAGAGATGGCTTGAGGAAGCCAAATCAACTATGATGTTTACTTGCTTTATTGCTTTATGTTTAGTATTTGACTATTTTCATTTTGCTATTTTGTATCTCAGATCTCTGATTTCATGTTCAGAACGATGGCAAATGAGGCATGCCATTTGCCAAAATTTTGGATGTAGTATGACAATGGACTCATGGAGTCATGGACATATATCATGCTATTATGCTAATGATTCATATCAATATCAATATTGAATATCATATATGTAATTTGAATTAATGTGCAAGCAGCCATACCAATGTCAATGTGTGTTATTTTAATTATAATTTAAACTTGAAAATTATATATATATATATATACAGTACCCCGACATACCCAAGTACCCTATTTCAAAAAGTGGCGTACCCGTACCCATCCCAATACCTGAGTACCCTGGCAACTTAGATCTCTATCCACCGCCCGTGCTAGAGTATTCACTCGTCCCTACGCTGAATTGCAGTTACAGCTAATCAAAAATAAAAGACCCCACTTTAGAAAGAGTCTACATTATGAAATCAATGACGTGGATGGTAATATTGATTTTATTGCCATTTCCATCTACTAAGACGTTCTAGTTACAACTGTAATATAAGGGTCCAGGGATAAGCTAAGTCATCTCATTTGTGTTAATGTTTCTTTTCTTCTCTATGTTTTTTCTCCTCATGTTTTCTTTATTATTTTATTTTTATATTTTTTAATATATATCATTGTCGTTCCGAACCTACCGTTCCCTGCAAATTCGGGGGAAACTTCTAGACGTATCTGATACTCGTACCCACAGTCCCAACATTCTCGCGTTTCAAAAACTTGTGCAACATAGATTACAACAAAATCATTTATATCTTATTCTCTTCTTCATAAGTTAAATCGAAGGTTTATTACTTCTGAAGTTTATTATCATGTCCTCTTTCTTAGATATGAAGTGTTGAGCTCGAAGTTAACACCAGGATTTCAGGAAGTGCAATCTTGGGTGGTAACAAGGTTAACACCCGACTATCTACTGGTCTTTATTTTTCGTTTGGTGTACAATATTCTCCACCTTTATACTGTAATTTACTTCTTTTGAGTTTACTGAATTTCCTTTATTTTGCTTTCAACTATATCTTTACTAACGTAGTGGTCTTAAAAATACATTATTTTCTCCACAAAATGTATATTAATCTAATTGTCAATCTTAATTTTCCAAGAGGCACTTAATTTTTTATGCAGTTTGATGCAAGTGAAATACCTTTAATATTGCATTTGTAGTTCCAACTTCCAAGGATGGCTTTCTAGTTTTATTTCTCCCTGCAGCAGCTTCTCAACACTGGTTCTGCAAGAGCAATAGAGTGGCACATATCTGAAGGTTTAATGTGGTGATGCAGAGAAGGTGGTTGTCTTATGGGTGGATGCAGTGCTGTCGAAATGGAAACAAACAAAAGCTATTACACAAGAGAAGAAATGTTTACACTCCGACTATGCAGACATGGCAACAGCAAGGAGAGTCGTTTATACAGCTGATGGTTGCTGCTGTCACAAGGCAGCGGATCTAGCTGTGTATGACAGCGGAAAATACTGATTAGAGTCAATGGTCATGTATGGACTATGGCCACAGTTTTGTCTTTGGCATGGCCCTTTCTACTGATTGTTGGACCTTCAATTATTTTTCATGGAGGGGGTGTGTTCAATATTGATAATGGGTGCTTGATAAAGAGTTACTAGGATTTCAAACGCTTCAATGGTGGTGGAAATCTATAGTGAGAGATGAGATGCACTGGACAACACGAACAATGCCAGTGGAAGCAAAAACAACAAACAGTACACATGCATGCTTTAATATTTCTTCCTCAATTTTGGTAAAAACTTGCTATTTTCTATGATGCAGTGTCTCTCCATGATTATATGTTGTTTACTTTAGCAGCTTCTTTTTTCAGCAACACAATGGCGTAATAACATCGTGGACTATGATATGCTGTTTTCTTACTATCATCCAGAGAACGGCCCGAGGCCAAGAATCAGACTTGCTCTGATACCAATTGTGTGGTATTCTTGTTGAAGTGAGTGTGCCATAGGCACTCATTAGGCACAAGCCCATATAGTGCAAAGAACAGAAAATAAAAAGATTACATGTGAGAGTTTAAAAGTATGCTGATAGAATTATATGTAGTCAAGAACATTGTCATATATAGGACATAAGAGACACAATTACCCTCACGGGCATGACCCTACATCATAATTATTGTGTAAATCATAGTAACTAGGTATATTACACAGCTTTGGCAACTTAATCTTATGAGCATCTCCCTTAAATTTACACTCCATGTTCATTGTTTATGTATCGAAAGCAAAGTTTTAAAAACTGGAACGTACAAAAGGTCAGACCAAGCCTGGACCCAAACCAGCAAGCGAACCACTTTACTATAAAAAAACATAAACTATGAAAATTATATATATTCATGAACATCAATGTAAATCAAAACCATTAGACAATAATATCCAAATAGGAGGGGGGAAATCATGATACAACACTAACATAGGTTTGGGAGGTGCTGGGCACTGTGAACCAGGTGAAAAGGTCAACCTGTTCACAAACCAGTCCAGGGTCCCCAAGCATGAACGGGTCAAGACCAACCAGTTTTCAAAAGCACTTTTGAATGTCAATAGGGATGGCTAGTAGGCATTCAGTTGGTTAGTATATATGGCCCTTACTCTGAGTTTGTTTGTGTAATGTTTTAATCAGCAGAAGTCTAGTAAGTAACAAGAGACATCCATGGCACCCAAATTTTCTTTTAAGCAATTATTTCAATCCCTTAACCAATAGATCTGTATGTTCGGCAATATTCCTTCAATCCAAAACAAATTGTATTGATAATGTGAATACAGAATCTGGTTTTATTACTTATTTCTGTCTATGTGATGGTTTCAGTATAAGAAACTCTGAAAAGAATTTCTAGCAAAAGAAAAAGATCTATTGGGCTTGCTCACCTGTATTAAAGAATTCACAGCTTGGCGGGCAGCTGCAGTAACCTTCTGGATATTCATTTCACTCAGACGCAATTCTCGAACAAGCAGTAGGGCCTTCTTGAATTCCCTATACCTGAAAATCCACGCTTATCATCAAACATTCCAAAGGATTGTAAAACATTAACCTCAAATTATACTTCCCAATATTGAAGAAATAATTAGCCAACCATAGGCTATATAGTTATTAAATTAAAAAATAAAAATAAAAAGCTTCTCATGGAAAAGCAATGTAATAGTTGTTCCTAATCCAAAAATACGAGGCATACTTGTGAAGAAATGCAAGGCCTCCTGTAGCCTCACGTTCTGATCCCAGCAAATCAATCAAGCCTTCCCATTGCTGTCACCATGTATCAAAGTAAGATTTTGCATTTTAAGCAGTTCTGAACAAACACATTCGCAACCATATGTAGATAGCAATATGTAAAGAATGAATTAATACTCCAAAGTTTTGACAAAACACTGAAGCTTTGTTTCTGAACAGAAAGAGTCAATTATGACATGAAAAATGGAGAGTCCTCAAATGACATGAAATGACACCTTTACTATCGTTCGTTCCCAGAAAATCCAAAAGAATCTATGGAATATCAAAACAGAGTACATTAAAATTTTACAGCTCTCTATAAAATTAGATAGGATCATTTTTTAATGTCCAACAATTCACCACAAAAGTATGTCAAACAGACTAAAAACGTACATCGAGTGTAGGTACAAAGGGGGAGTGCAGAAGCAATAGATTGAGTAGATATACCTGTATCATATATGTGATATGTGAATACAAGATATATATTTCCCAAATTACATTCTAAAACAATAGATTTACTAAATTGTGTCTCCTCTGCCTATGCTAGAAAAACATATTATCTTATTCTAATAACTCCTCACAAAACTTTACTACTTTCATGGCTGGAAACCTTACTATATGCATCAAATGCTTAAGTTTAATTTGGTCAAATCCAGAAAAGATGAACAGCATGAGTTTCAGCTTTGATCATTTGTTTCATCACATAGTGTTAGGAGACAATGGCGTTCTCTCCTCTTTCCACTCATTTCCATATTCCTGTTTCAATTGCCAGGTTATGAGAGCTCATCCTTATCCTACATATTACTAGTCTTTCAAAGACTGATATGAACTCCTACAAGTATTACTGCTCCTCATAAATGACCATGAAATTAATTCCTTACAATAGAAGTTCATATTTTCCTTTGGTTTGTGCCAAATTTTCTCTACCACTTAGGATTGAACTAGATTTCTAATAGCTATTGGCTTTTCTCGCATTTCACATCAATACCCCATTTCCAAGCCGAATTGTACCTGTCTCATGCCAGATATTTGCCATTGTTTCCATCATAGTCCAATATGGGAATGATGTTGTAATGTGTTGTATTTTCCTATGCATCTAATAATGTGACAAACTGCATCTGCTTCTAAAGGGAGCTTACCTGTTTCTTCCAAAATGAGAGAGTGTGTGTCTGCAATCTTACCCCCATTTCTTCTATAATAAAACACTTTCAGATGGATTCAATTCCCTTCCAACCTTCTTGAGAAATTCCTTCCCCAAAAACTGGACTCTCATATAAAATTACTGGCTGTACCCAGATTTTTAATAATAACTTCCCCAGTCTCCAAATCCATAAAAAACCTCTCCTTATAATTGCCTAAAGAGGAAAAAGAGCTTTCATCCCACCTATAACTCCTTTTTCAAAACACACATTCCATTTGTAATTATATGAAACTTCCAAGCCTGAATACTTTAAGAGAAGAGACTTCTATTTTCTGGCCTTCAAAATTGAAACACCAAGGTGGCACAGCTGTACCAAATGGTATCGTGCTTTCCTTAATAATGACAGTTATGTACACCTGAGTTCTTACTGACCTGCTAAAAAATACCACCAATGGGTTCAATTGGAAAAGACCATCCCTCTACGACATTTCAATCACTAATTAGCAAGTGGACACCAATGGCTAGTGAATAAGACATTTCTTTTAATTAATGTGTAATATTCCAACTGATATTTTTGTCTGTTTATGGAGTTCTGTTGCAAGCTAGTAGACTTTAGGGCTCAATACTCGAAGTAAATATGAATGCATGTACTGAACTATGCTTGCATGAGCATGCATGCAGATGCATGGGTTAGCCAACCCCTAAATAACCCAAATAATCAGAAATGCTATAAAATAGGGGTAGAAAAGATGCATGTACGTACCAACAGATGAAGCAGTGGATGTATGGCAATATGAGACCAGCATGCAAGAATTGTGCCCTGGATCGGATGAGATATGAGAGAGTCTCTCTCCAACTATGTGCCCTTGTAAGGAATGCGCCCTCTTCAGACTAAGAAGTGGTAAATAATGGCTCCAATGATGCTAGAATGCTGCAAGAAGCTGGGACTAGGGTTATATTGCCCTTCTGACAGAGATGGAGTAAGCATGCATACCATGCATGAAGCCTGAACCTTAATGTAAGTTGCCTCCTCTAGGAAAAGTCACCCATGCAGTAGAAGGCATCTTCTGAGAGGTGAAGATGATGATAACTTGATCCTAGATCCGTAAGGGAAGCCCTTCTTCAGGGATTAGAGTAACAGTGGTGCTCCCGGAAGAATGAAGCCAGCATGCAAACGAAAGGACTTATGTAGAATAAGATACGAAGATGTCTCTCTTATGCAATTCGCCCATGCAAGGATGGCGAGTTCCTTCAATCCAATATGTAGCTCAAACCCTGTGGAATGCTGAAGAATGATACCTGATGATAGTAGCAATGTTGAATCTGGATGATCCAACCCTGATAGTAACTAGGGCATATAGATTTCGTTGCCGAAATACAGTGAATGGTTGAGTGGTGTGCCCTCAACCCAAAATGGCTCACTGAGCTCTCCAAATCGACTTCTCAAATCAATAAGCATATAAGCAGACCTATTCATTCACTTTATCCTTCTTTTATAACTTTGACAGTGCATGACCTAACTTTTGCATGACTAGGTCACTTTTCTCTTCTAATTCTCAGTTGACTTGCATGCATTGCTTTCTGTGTGCATGAAGGTTTAATAAAGATATTTATGTGCATGCATCATGAAATATGGCCCGCATGTAATGCATGCAGGTGGCCCCTAGTTCCCATCTATGTAACATGGTTCGGGTTCAAATTCGAGTTCGGCAACCTTGAAATTCGGTTCGAATTCTAACTTTTTTATGAAGTTCGGGATGAGGTTCGGCATTAGGTTCGTCCGTAACATATTTTCTAAATATAAATATTTTATGATAAACATGATTAATTAAGAAAAATATAATATAATAAACATTATTATTTATTAATTATTAATATTATAATAAAGTTAATGTTACATTAAACATTAAACATTATTATTGTTAATGTTATAATAAACATCATTAATGTTATATAATAAACATTATAAATTAATATTATATACTAAACAAATTATAAATTATAAGATATAATTTATATAACTTATACGGTTATACCTTAATAAACCTTATACATTCCAATCCGGTGATCCTCGACACGCTGCCGAATATGAACACATAAACTTATACGGTTATACCTTAATAAACTTGACGCAGTAATCGTGGTCCATGGACACTAGAATCGGGGCCCTTCACGCGCAGGTGGGACAAGAATGAGCTGCGAGTCATCCGCCGAGGGCTACGAGTCGGTGCCATAGAGACACGACAAAGAAGGGGCCAACGCCATTCGAATTGAAGCTCCGGGCAAAAACCGAAAGAAGAGTTGTAGGAAGCGGAGAGACTCAACGTGAGTGCAGATAGAGGAGTTTAAACACAACCCTTTCACTTAAAAAAAATGTAAATAAAGGGGATTCGCCCTATAAAACCATACTCCGTGTATAAGCCGACGAATTTCATGGTCGAATTTGAACGAATCTGGTTTTTTTTTTTAAGTTCACCGAATTTCAAACCTCAAGGTTCAAGTTCGGCGAACCCCGTGACTTAGGTTCCCGTGGCCCTCTTTTATCTACTGATGATCTAATAACCATGATTAAAATATTATTTTGGTCTGAATGGTATCAATCCTCAGTCAATTCCACTATATGTTAAAAAGGGAACATTACATAATGCTTCTAAGAATCCTGTAAAACACTGCCTAAGCCAACTTATAGTCGCGAACTCTATGAGTGAAGCAAACTTTTACAATGTCAATAGGACAGCTTACCCAAATAAATTTATAATATGTTATAAAAGACAAAAATAAATGAACAAATATAATGATCGTACAATTGAATGGCCTCAATAGATATATTTCGAACGGGGGCCTTATGCCTTTTCATTGAATGGTTGTCTTTATATTTATATTAGTTATATGTTGTTTTTATTATTATTTTTATTTATTTATTTATTTATTGCTATTATTGATTATGACTATTATTTATTAGTACCTATATTTATGTACATAACATTGCCCTCCCCTTTTGCAATGCTTTGTCTTCAAAGCAAGGGTAATGAGGGGTATTGTTGACTGAACTTCTCCATCTCCCACAATGTGTCATCTTATAAAAGATTTTTCCATTTAACAAGGTACTCCTTAATTACTCTAGAACATAATCTCTTCTCCCTGGTATCAATGATAGCTTCAACTCTAAAATGACTTTTCCTTCTTCATCCAATATAGGAAGTTTTGTCTGTGTTTATTGGTGTTGTCCCAACATCTACTTGAGACATGACACATAAAAAACGTTGTAGATATGACTCTTATCTGCCAAGTCCAATCCATATGCTACTTGATTAATCTTTTTGTTAATCTGGTATGGCCCATAATATTTGGGAGCCAACTTATTTTTTCCTTGTTGCTCTCACAAATACCCAATATCCAACTTCAATTCTCTCTCTGTTATGTGCTGGTCTCCCCGCTGCTTTATACAATTTTGCGCACATGTTAAGTTATCCTTGAGTAGTTGGAATGCTTTATGATTTGCATCTAAGGATTTCTCCATACTTGACAGTGTTAATGATGACACCACCACATCCTAAAATTGTAAGGCTCAATAATCACAAACAATCACTTTCTATCCACTGTGTTGGTGCAATAATCAGAGAGGGAGTGTCAATGCCTGGTAATGTACCTGGAAACTCCAGAGTCCAAAGTCAGCAATCCATTCTCGTGAAGCAAAGAACCAACATCAAAAGTGGGTTGCGAGAAGTGCATTGTAAGAAAACTCCATCAGGTTTAACAACTGTTGATTTTTTCTCATATAGCGGTAGAAATACAATTTTCAGATCTTGACAATTATTTCCTAATGATTTCAAACATTCATTTCATCCCACAGTTTTCATTGAATAATTGCACACTAAAAATTTCAACTTAAATTGCAACAAAAACAAAAAATCATAGAAACACAGCAATGCACAATAGACACAGATTTTTACCCTGGGAAACCCAAACTTGGAAGAAAATCCAGCCAACTTTTCTTAGAAGAAATCAATCCAATTCAAGTACATTACCATTCCTGAAGAGAAACCCTAACACATAAAGTTCATCCTCTTTCCATGAGGAAACCCTAGCCACAAGAGAGTGTGATCTTCACAAAGAAACCCTAGATAGGGATAGCGAACCTCTAGAAAATATAAGAACCCCAAAAATTAACTCCTTGTGCCTTTGCTAGGCCTTCTTAACAAGTTCGCATTAACTGTAAGAGTTGTTGTGATGTGTTATTTGGATTGTGAAAATGAAATGTTAGCTGCTTATTTATACACTTCAATTCACCCTGATTTTTCTTATGGGCCCGACTTGTACTTTTCTTTTTATCTTCAGGGCCGACTTGTCCTTTCTTCTTCTTCAATATTTCCTGGGCTTCATTAATGCTATCTTGGACTTCTTCAATGGTTGACTTGAATTCTAGGTTATGTTATCACACATCTTGTAGTTGTCCCTAAAGGTTATCTTATCCAGGACGGTAGAGGTGTTGGACAACTAAAGAGGTGACCCAAGAGATGCCACGGTTCCCAATGCAAGTTGGGTGTCACGTTAACCGAGGCACTCTTCACTTTAGATCAAGCCTAAGCAAGACCAAGGGGGAGACCCTAGCTTAACCAATGAAGGCTAGCGAACGCAACCTAGACCTCCTAAGGAAATGTGATGATGATAAAATAGGAGACCGAGATGAGATTAGATCTAGATCTAGAATGATAAGTGGACCCAAGAGGTTAGGGCTTGGTTGAAGAGGCTTATGACAAGGACAAATGTTCAACCAAGTACGAGATAAGGTCACTTATGGATTAGGAGTAATAGATCTAGATAGATCTAATGCCAAGAAAAAGTACCCAAGTGGGGCCCACCCTTAAAATATGGAAAATGGTCCAAATGGGGCCCACAATGTCAAAATCAAGATGAAATGGCATTAGGGCGTATGCTACACAATGGATCTATCACTTTGAGGAAGAAATGGCAATACCCACTTTTGGGATCTAGTAAAAGACCACTCACCCAACTAGTGTGAACCCCCTTTGAGAGGCCCAGTGCTTTAGATCCAGGGGCAAATGGAGTCAAATGTCCACCAAACTTTAGATCGGGAATGTTGTGACTAATCTCTTGGTGGGTTTAACTATTAAGCCCCAATAATTGCTAGATCTCTATAGGTCTGAAAAATATAAAAAAACAAGGGCTTTGGTTTTAAGGGTTTTAATGACCAATGGGATGAAAGACAAGAAAATGGATACGTACCTTTTAGATCTTACCTCAAATGCTTGCAGCTACCTTGCACATAGAGGATCCTTGCATTTAGTTACAATTCCAAGCTAGATCCAAGTGATTCCAAGCAAAAACGTCCAAGCCCTGGGAGGAAAAATGTCTCACTCAACCTGTAAAACAAACTACAATATGTTAGATTTGATCCATAGATGAATGAGATCTAAGCATGGCATATCAAAAGAAGCAAATCAATGGACAAACCACAATTGAAAAACTCCCTTCAAGATGAAAACGTCTTGCCCAAGGGGGATGTGAGAAACCCAACAATCTTCCCTTCAAGCAATTCGCACTCCTTGCATAACTCAATTCGGCCTCCCTTTGTAGCTGTCAAAATCACCTGTAACAAGCAAAGATGTCTAAAGCAAGAGATGTATAATCATGTACAAGAGCAACTCATCAAAGCACAAGAAGTAGATCTGCAGAATAAAATTATATTCCAAGTTTTCCAGAGCCCAAAAGGTGCCTTTACAATAAGGGAGTCTCTTCCTTAAATAGGATGAGGGAGACCAAAACCCTAAACCACTTTTGAAAACTAGTGGTGGAGATCAAAATATACAATAATATAATCAACGTCTAAGATGAGCAGGTACAACATAACATGGATCACTCACATGAGGGGGGTGTGCACTCACTAAAAGAGGCCTCCAAGGGGTGTGTTACCAGCTAAGTTGTACTTAGTTGGATTATCAAGCAAGCGGGCAGAATGGAACATGATACATGTTCTTTTTTGGTGATTTGATATCCAGCTGGCCTGTTAAAGGCCCCCGTTTTTTATTTTTTTCCACATGTCCATGGCCCTGCGGGGTTTGTAATAAAAACGTGCTAGCATGGTGTTTGTAAAAGACTCGGTTCCTTAGGACTTTTTGGCCAAGTCAGGTATTCCAAGGAGTTTTTTCACCTATCTATTATGTTTCGCATCACTGCATTGCATAATTAATTGGTTTTTCTCCTGCTCCTCCAAAGCTGGAATGCCTGGGGAGGCTGACGGGCCTTAGGGAATTATTAGAGTCTATGGGTCAATGTATATGAACATGCTAGGCGTTAATTTTGAGTCATATGGACATGTCTAAGTCCCCCTAGGTGTTTTTTTTATTTTTCGGCAAGTTTTAATTTTTCCGTAAATTGGGCCATTTTTTAATGGTTCAATTAAGAAATTTGTAATTGGCCTATCTGGGGCGTCTGGAGGTATTTTTTGCCTTAGGGGTGCTCGTTTTCTAACTCAGAGCACCCCCTAAACCCCTAAACCCACTTTTCCTAATGTTTGGGTACTTCTACCTTGGTCAAAATCAAAAAAATCAAAAAATCTCAAAAAAGTCATAAAAAAATCAAAAAAGTGAAAAAATGACTTAAAAAATTAATTATTTTTGGGAGTTATGACAACTCAGTTTTGGATCAGCATCATATGTGGAATGTTTTGGGCTGATTTTGGAAGGTTTTGGGCAGCCCCAAACAAGGAGATAATAGTGCCCATTGAGGAGGGGCGCATTCACTCAAGGAGGGGCGCATTCATGAGTGTGGGCAGCCCACGAGTTAAGGGAGGGGCAGCACTAATAGTGCTGATATGTTAGCACCTTTTGGGGCTGCCATGGGCAGCTAAAGATATGGGGATGGCAGCCCCATTCCCTCCACCATCCATGCCACGCTTTCACACCCATTTTTGGCAAGTGCGCCCTCCCTCCTTGATCATTTTCTCTATAAATTGGAGCTTGCTCTCCATTGTTCACTAGTGAGACTTGGAGCAGCTAACTTATGATTGTAATAGTTTTATCATTTTGAATAATAGAAGACTTTGGAGGTCAACTTGTGGTGTCTTGGTTACATGTGGATGAAGTATCTTGATCTTTTTTCCAAGGTGACTTGTGCATAAGTCTTATTTTTCAATGATGTGGTTTGCTCATCCATGAGATAAGTTGTTTGTCAAATTTGTTTATTTGTAGCAGCTTAGTTTCTTATGAGCATGTATATCTACATTTAATCTTTGTTTGGTGAGATTTGTGATGTGCAGGTGTCTTCTTGAGTTGGCGAAAAGTAGGATCTTGTTTGTTTCCACTTTTTACTAACAATTATTTGCAGATATAGTCCCTTCAAACATCACTGAACCGTCTTCAAGGCTTCTATTTTCAACAAGGATTTGTTCCATCTCTCTCTCTCTCATTTATAAAAAATTCAAATTTTTTGATTTACTAGTACTTTCTTTATAAAAAACTAGTTTAAAGTTGTCGTAAATCTTTCAAAATTTTATAAAGAAGTATTAGATCTGATTGCAAAGTGTTATCTGGCTGCCATAGAGCTGATAATTTGCAGCCATTTAAGGGCTAGCAAAGATCCCAAGTAGACAAGCTCCATAGCTTGTTTTACTTGGTTATTTTTGTCATTTTTTACCTAGTTTTTAACTTAGAAAATTTTGGGTTTCTTAGGAGGTGTTCCAAAGACACTCTTAAAGTGTTTTTGGGCATCTTGTTCTAATTATTGCTTGCTGGTTTGCAGCAGAAGATGAGCAGGTAGGAGGAGGTGCTGGCAAAATTTCGAGCATCCAGGCGATCCGGAACACAAATTTCCATATTTTCCAAAACCGGGCATATTTTTCTATAATTTTGTAAGCTACCAAGTCACATTAAGTAGACTTGGGGCACTTCTCCGTTATCATTGTAAACATTTTAAACGAGAGCAAGTGGGCTAGCCAGCGCCCATACCCCATCCCCCCAGGGGTGGCCTGTGTCGTCTCATTTTCATGGCGTGAATGTTAGAGTAGTTTTATTTCTTGTTTTTCGGCATTAATAAAATCAATTAGGATTAAAATAAACCTTGTTGGTCCGTTTCACTAGCGGGCCACAAGTTCACTCACAACCTAGCTTTTCACATTTTTTTTTACAATTTCATAACGCCCCCCTTGCTTTCCCGAAGTAGGGTTGTGTATGAGGGCTTGCCCGAAATGCATGCCTGAAAAGAGACTCTTGGGGTTATAAAAGATAAAATTTGGGTTCTTAAAATTTTTTATAAAATATACCAAGGTCTTCTCCCGTATGCTCTGTGGCCAACTTGCAGCTTAGTCTGATCCAGTTGGTACACACCAGAAAGGAGTTGATGACTAGTAATAGGACTTAACACCACCCCAATAAAAAAAACCCTTTGTGAAAATCCGGCACAACTCGCAATTTGTTGTCGTGGGCAAATTTCCCAGAAGGCTTGGGATAAAACTGGATAGCGACCTCTTGGAAACCGTTAGGCTTGCCCTCGTTGGTATAGCATCTGAACACCTCCTCGAGACTCCGATCCAGCCTAAAGCCTGAGAGGGAAGCCACACTTCAAATTTCCGGACATGTTCCCCCGTACCTTGCGTATATCGGGAACCCACATGCCTTAATAAAAAAGATCACCATCACATTAAATTTTAAAATAAACCAAGAACACTCCACAACATTTACTTTTCTGTCTATGCATTTGTTATTTGACTCCATAGCAAGGCACTGGTCCTGATGCAAATTTCATTTTATTGTTGACTAGTATGCAGTTGAAATGATGATTATTCTAAATGGGAGAAAATGATAAATGATGTTCTTTATTTGAAAAGGGTATATGTTGTCTGTCTTGGTTGCAAAAGTATTTTTTCTAATTCCTAGATTAGAGGCTTTAGTTTCTTTTAATTTTAGGGTCTACCCCCCTTGGCTTCGCTAGGAAAGCCTAGACGGAGGAGTCGAGTCCCAAGTGACAGCACTTGACTTTGACTTGCCCCCAAGGCCACACCAGCAGCTTGAAGACTTCTGCTGCGTTTTCCCAGGTGTGGAACCAGGCGGCAACAGGGTGCACACCACATAAACATGACAAAAATACAAGTATGCCTCAATAGATGACTAGGACAAGTGACTTGGAGCACATGGTGGGGCTAGGAGGCATTACTTCCCTTCACTAGCATCACCCCATGGCAAAATAATATAATATGAGACTCAATGACATGTCCAAGTGTACAAATGATCAAATCCTAGCCCCCTCAACTGAGAGAAGAATGCATCAAATCACATCCTGATGACTGTGTGGACCCCACGGACTACTGCAAACTGATCTGGAAGGAGTGGGATACACCATAGATGACCTCAAAGCAGACCTCATGTCAAAACCTTGCCTCAATTGCCCAAATCGAATTCCTCAATGACCTTTTTATTCCATTTTTAATCCACCTGAAAAACCACCAAACTACCCAAAGCCCATTGTCTGGTGCCTGTGCACAAAAACTGACTGTACCATCATGTCCGAAAGGGGGGTAATATGGTGAAAACAAGTGGTTGGACCACCCCCTCCCTCTATAGCGCCCTAGGCAACGACTAGCCTCTAATGCTCTATCTAGACAAGCCATATCAGCATGGCCAGTCTGGTCAACAGGTGAAAAACTGCTCAAATCATGCCTGGGAATGCTTAAAACTGAAAGGTAAGTGTCTCAATGGATCCAAAAGACCCAAATCTACTAGAGATGAGTACTCATACACCTCCAGATAACCTGTAAGATCATCTGTAGCATCCACCATACCCGGACAAGTAAAAATATGATGATCTGGAAATAATAATAATCAATAGAAACTGCATCAATAATCATCTGAAACCTGTGCCCATCATATGGAATCATCAAAAGGTGTATAAAGGACCATAGATCAACATCATACAATAGAAGTGGTCCATCTCATCATGGATACCAAGGTTGGCCTTGGTCAAACTAGGTTTGACCGGTCAAACTGATCAAAATGTGACCCTGGCCAAAGAAACCATGTTGTTGCAAGTGCAAATAGTTAAGACATGCTCTTTAGATCATTTTCATAGCAATACTCTAAAGCATTAAGCATTATTTCACTGGCAGTTAATAAATAATAGTAGGTTGGTTAATAACTTACTTTCAAGAAGAATCTAAAGAATATACTCATTTGTAAACATGATCAAATTGCTAGCAACAGGTGAAGGCTAAGGATACAAGGCTAGGCTGAATGGGGATGACTTGACTGACTTGACACTGTGATACTTTGGATGAGGGTAATGGTGTTACACACTTGAGCACGTGTTGGACAAAGAATACACAAGGAATGGCGGTGTCTCACAGATGGATAAATTGTTTAGAGAAGTGTTTATTCAACCTTGGCAAAATGTCTACTACTAGAACCGTCGTGAACTAGGTGCCCTGCTAACCGTAACTTGAGGTTCTAGGGGACACTTAGAATTAGTTGTCCCTTGCTCCATCTCATATCATAACCCGCGGGCTCAATGAGGAAAATTTCACATAAGGTCAGCAGTCTTTAGATTTGGCATATATTTAACCACCACTTTATTTGGACCTTTCATTTCATTTCATATAATTTCATGCCCAGCAATCATTTATCCATTGCTTTTTAGGCCTAATATGACCCCTCTGGGATTTTGCATGTGCTTACAAGCACAACTAATCGCAGCTTTCATCCGGAGTGCACTTACATTTCATAGCATTGAATTTCACTTCCATTTCATAGCCCTTTTCATTGGGCTTTACAAGATATAACAATAATTTCCACATGTAGTACGATTTGCTTCAGGTTTTAGTCAACACAACTGAAGCAACTAGGGGGACTTCCGCAATCAAAACCACACATTGGGGCAACCAACTAGAGTGATAAAGGCATAAAATACAACTTACTAAAAGCAAGTTTTGTTGCCAACTTAGAGCCGAGACACAAAATAAACATGGATGCATGTCCAACACAGAGGCAAAAGCGGGGAGGTCCTCCATATCACAAGACAAGGTGTAAGTCAAGCTGAAGATCAATAAATGAGGAGGGATAAATGGATGGGTGGAGACAAGTGGAAATGGTGCCTAAGCTAGCAAGTCAAAGAGACAATAAATGATCATGTCCACATTCTTAGGAAGGTAAAGACCAATGAGTATAAAACAAGAGTTTCCAAATGTCAGTAATATAATCATGCATATAATCCATAACAACCAATTTCATTTTAACATTAATATACTACCAAATCATAATTACTATATAGCAAGCCAATGCTATCACAATGACCTAAACCACAAGATAATAACATCAATGCACATCATATATATACTGGGTCATATATCAATATCTGTAATCTAGACCAACTATATCCACTGAGAACACTGTATCTGGAGTACTGAACACTGCCCTGTATCTGTATGGAATAAAAGGTCATATCGGTTATCAAATATGAGGTCTCAAGGCTCAGCCTTGGCATAAGGTCTACTAAATGTCTGATATGAGGATGCTCTGATGTATGAGAGATCTGTTAGACACAATGACTCACTGAGAGGGGGGGGGTGAATCAATGAGCCTACGCTTTATTCAATTTCAACTTTAATCACAATTTCATATCATCATTTACACATTCACTTCTATATTATATTCATCAATATACTATCAACATAAATACTTCAACACATTGCACAAGAGACAAGGTATAAGCTTTGTAAGTTTTGTATAAATGGAGACTATAATCTCCAATATGGGCTACAACCCATAAGGTGGCACCACCCACCAGAATGGTTCAGTCAGCTACAACTGACTGGGATGCTACAACACCCCCAACAAACTTAGATTTACAACTGATGTTTCAGACTCATCTTGAGTCTACAAATTCACACTCTCAAACAAGAAACCCTTGTTTGTTTCAACAGCTTCTCTCATCAACATATATCACATCATCACTCACTGTCATAGCATCAACACATGTCTCTGTCTCAACATGTCATTATCACAATTGTCCTTGTATTTCTGACTATCCTAGTATCAAACATATCAGCATCTCAGTTTGTGCACCAGCACATTCATTGTCAAGCTGTCCTGTATCAATCTGACCATTATGCTTCTGTCCTCACATTCAATGTTGCTGCCAGAAAAGCTTCATTCTGTCCATACATATGATCTCATCACTATCTTCATTGTTCACCAGCTGCCTAGCATCATCAAACATTATCATTCTGCTTATCAACATCACCAACATATCATTACAGGCTTCAAGTTCCAGGCAGCATCTTCATCATTTTGTTCTCAGTTTGTCCAGCAAAATGTTCAGCATCAATTGTTCAGAATCGATTTGTCCAGCAGCATATTAAAAGTTATATCAGCATCATATCAAGGATTATATCAGCATCATATCAAAAATCAGATTAGCATCATATCATCAAGTTTGGTAGCATTTCTTCAGCACCTTGTTCATGGAGCATTCTGTCCTAAACCATAACCCATCTTCAGCAAGAGCATACTGTCCATCAATTTCACCAACATCATGTTACATTGCAGCCCCAGAAAATCAAAGATGTAGACAAAAATATGCTTGCTGCTCCTGCTGCTCAACTACAGTCATCACACTGTCCCAAACACAGAGCTTACTCAGCTATCCAAAATTCTCATGCTCTCACTGTCCACCGAAATCAGCTCACCTCATTGTCCCCTGAAATTTCTCAGAGCTGCACGAAAACCTCCAGCCAAAAATGAACTTTTTCTACTGTATTTAACTATTTATATAGATCCAAAAAAAAATATTTCCAACTGAGCCAACTTGTCAATAAGATTTTTATTTTTATTTAAATTTGAATTTAATTTAATTCCTTTTCCTTTAGCTGGCCGACTTGTTACCAACAAGTTTAAGGTCTTCTCCAAATTTATACTTTTAAAAGCAGGCTGCCTCTTTCAACATCTCTTTTACGATGCCATTTAATGATTAGTCAAAATACATTTTCATGGGCTTCAATGACAAAGTGTAAAGACCTTCTTCAAGAGTTCATTTGACCATCAAGTCTCACAAGCCCTGGGTTTATCAAGTGTCCAAATGCCCACATTGTTTTTGTCCATGAGCCATGCTATGTCACCATGCTGCTATATCCTTGTCCACTTCAATGCCATATGTATTCTTCAAGCCATCCACATACCTTGCTTGTCAACTTCATGTCATTGTTTGTCATGTCCACGTATGTCATCCAATGTCCTACTTCATGCTTGTGCCAAGGTATGTTAATATGCTTCTTTGACTAATGCCATTGCCATGTTACTTTCCATATCTCCAAGTCATGTACCAATCACCAATGCTTGCTTAGTCATGACCTTTGTCATTAATGTTGTCATCAATGACAACCTTAGACAACCATATTCATCAAGATCATAAATATTGTTGCTCATCATAGCTGATCTCACTGAATATGTGCAAAGGCAAAGCTCAGAAAAATGCAGATATCTGCTCTGCTAACATGGTAGCCCAGCTACTATGTATGTGATAACGGGTTATTTCTTCATCATAGAAAAGTTGTCCTTGTTGATGATCATCTCCTCACATGCATGTCTATTCACCCATGGAGCTCTAATGTTGATTTGACCAACACTAAGAAGTCTCGAACACTTCTTAGAGCCTATGTCAAATTCAACGTTAGATTACACTTGTATATTTCACAAGGGGATGAAATCCCCTATCAAATAAACAAGTCAACTCACTCTAATATAGAAGAGATCACTCCATCCTGGAGTAGGCATTGTGAGAGCACCCTAAGGCCCATCTCCACACCATATGACCGGGGAGAAGCACTGCCCCTACCTGGGCCATTCACCACTAGCCAAATAGCCATTTCCCGTGAGTGAATGTATCATTCACCACTAGCCAGCCATTTCCCGTGAGTGAATGTCTCATTCACCACTAACCAGCCATTTCCCGTAAGTGAATGTTTGTCGATGCTGCAACCTGAACAAACATCAACAACAACGACACAAAGATGAAGCCTTCGTAGGAAGAAAAACACAAACTCTTCAAATGTTTGCCTAGATAGAGCCAAGGGAAAGAGAGGTGCTCCAATTTTTTGGAAAGAAAAAGAAATTAAAAAAATGCAATACATTATCTCTAGTTATAGAAAAAAGGAAGGAAGAGAATGTTGGCCTCGAAGGAGGCTTTAAACCCTAGGAAACCTTGGGAAACAGAGATGATCTAAAATTTGTAGTTTTTGCAGCTGCAAAGAAGCTTTAAGCGATGCCAATAGCCAGAAATATTTAGATCAACTCCTGAATTGAGTGATATTCACACTTCCTTTGATACCATGTTGAGATTCACAAGAGATGGAGAGAGAATCAAATGCAACCACCACAAACTCTAATTCTGCAATAAAATGAGAAGTGACCAACACTCGGGGAGCACAACACTTGAAGAGATATCACACAAGAGGAGCACAACACTTGAAAATATATAACACGAGAGGAGCAGAACCCTAGAGAGAGAAAATAACCCAAGAACAGGGGTGCTAGAGATAGAAAATCAAGCACAAGAGAGTGAAATACTTGATAGGTGCCCTTAGGCAATTCACTTTAAAAGAAGATTAAATGAATCACTTGATGTTAAATAAAAATGAGAGTTGAACATTGTTATAAAAAAAATCTACACCAACAAATGTGCCTAAGAATTATAGGCCACCTAGACCTATCACCATTGGATGCCTCTCATTTGAGCTAGTGCTTTCCCAAGCCCAAGGGGATACCCCTAAATCGGTTATGTTGCCATGCAATCAATAAATCTACACAAATTCCAAGGCAACAAGCATACAAAAAACTCCCTCTTGGGATGTCTGTAAACAGTCAAGACTAAGGGTACGTTTCAAATAATAATTTTAAGTGGGTGAAATCAAATCCTAGACATAGTTGCAATAATCAATTAATGAAAATGAATGGAGTAAATGTGCACCTTAAATGAAGAAAATTCAAAGTAAATACACCATAAACTACCATAACACTACAGAAAACTTAATCAATGACAACTAATAGATTCAAAGTGCTAGAACAAAGCATAATCATACCAAATCACATATTACCCAAGAGATTGATTGCATCATAGTGAGCAATAGCCGATAGGCTGCCATGGATCTTGCTTGCAATGGAGGTAGAAATATGAGGTTGTGCAGTTGTTTGCTGCTACAAATTGTATAGAGAAAATAATATCCAACCCTTCCTCTCTATTACGATGGTACCAACACCAGCGTACCTGCAGAGGTGCCCTAGGGAGAGGGGGTCTTTTTTCTGACCAGGAGGGGTGTTTAGCAAGCTTATTCTGAGGTGGGGTTATGGCCAGACCCTCTAGTTTCTCCTCTGGAAGTACTATGGCTTAATGGCATCGCTGACGGCTTTATAAATGGGTTTGAAACCCTGAGGTTGGTGTCTGGGGCTTCCAAGGGTGGGTCACTAGGTCACATGACCCCGACCTTGTTTTATCACTCCTGCGACAGTTTCTTCAGCACTAAGACACTTGCTTATCCTTCAAGAGCACCTCCAGCACCCTCTCAGCCCTCCAGTCCGCCAACGCCCTATCTCTGGGCCCTCCTTCAAAGGATGACGTCATCCACCTAGGCAGACTATCTGCTTGACAAAAGGGGGGGGCATTGAGAGTTTTTCATCAATAATGGGGTTAGTTGGGGCATGACGAACCCCCCTACGCAGACTGGCCTTCAGTTTGGTCAAATTTAGCCTTGTTCAGCCATTTTGCTCATGTTTGGATCAAATCTAGGGAAAAACACCCAATTTATCCACTTTTATCATTATTTTATATTATTTTTGTTTTAATTTTAAGTTGACATTTTTAATATTAAATTGACCTTATTTTATGTAAAAGTGAGTGTGAGATCAATCTCCTCACTCCATTTTCATCATCAACTTTTGGGATAAGATCATTATGTCTGTTATTTTCCCTAACTAGGGCTCTTTGAAGGAATGCACACTCCTTGATGAAGGTTATTTTGCAAGTTTGAAGCATTTCTTGGAAGTTTTACTATTGTTCATGCCATTGCTAAGGTGAGGCTAAAGTTGTTTGCTTAACACATGCACTTGGAGGTATCTATACTTTTGGTTTGATGTCTCTTAGTCAATTTGTATGAAAGTGATGCTTGTTAGGGTTGAATGGAAGCCATTGTTGCTTCATTTTGTCTTGATTAGCATTTCATTTCTATCTTTGATCACCGTTGCATTAAGGCTTGAGCTTTAGGTCTTCAAGTTTTGCTAGGCTAGGTCTCATCAACGAATCCTAGAGATTGTTGAGGTTAGCCCTAGTTGCCAAGCTTGCCAAGTACCATCCCAAGGAGGGTAACTCCTCTCATTGATGCCCTAGGGTTTGGGTGACTAGCTTTCTTTTGAAACCCTAGTTGTTCATCTCTACATCTAAACCTAATTTTTTGAGTTGTGTATATTTGTAAAAATTATTATTTAGGCTTATTTTCATGTTTTTAGGTTTAATTTATGAGTTAGTTGCAAAGTTTAATTATTAAAAACCCTAATTTCCAATGTTAAAAACCCTAAACAGAACCTAAATTCCGTTTAATTAAAAAACCTAATTCTGAGTTTTACTGTGTAAAAACCCTAACTGAAGACACTAATCCCCTCCATTCTCCTTTTCGCTTCTCTTCTAACCTTTGCCCTCCTTGTCCTCTGCCTCACCCTTCCCTCTTCTCCACTCTTCCACCTTCAGAACCCCCTTTTATTAGCTCGACCCATCTGCTGCAGACCTGCTCCTTCGCTGCAACAGTCCGAACCTGCTCCACCTGTCGCTGCCCTCGGCCTCTCCCTTCTTCACCTCTTTCCAGCTCCCTCTCCATTCCACTTCACCTTCTCTTCCTTTCCTGTTCGCTACCCTACCATCCCTCTCCTTTATGCTTACACAGGTCTACAATTAAATTGTAGACCATGTGTGCTTGTCCTTTTTCCCCTCATCTGCAAACATAAAGGAAGACATTGAGATAGCATTAATTATTGTCTTGATTATTTACTTTTTGTGCAAAATTAAAGTAATTTAATGTGTAAAAGTAAGTCTGATTTCACTTTATAGCAGATCTAGAAAATACTATCTACCTATTGAGAGTTGAAATTTGCTAATGAATGATACCTCTTGGCTTATAGTTATTGACTATACATTGCCACAATAAACCCTTTTAGTCCCCTGTTGGTGTTATCGGAACCGGACCGGAACCGGTAAAACCAGCCGGTCCGACCGATTCACAGGCCCAACTGGTCCAGTTAGGTGCCTGAACCGGAAAAACCGCAAAACTGAATTGGACCGGTTGTGAACCAGCTGTGAACCAGCCGGTTCCGTATGGAACCGGCTGAACCCACCGGTTTTGACTGGTTCCGTACAGAACCGGCCGGTCCATACTCTACTCATTTTTTGGACTCTAAGGGCCATTTAGAGCCTCTTTATTGATGTAGTTTGGTTCAAAACTTCAGAGATGTATTGCACTTGGTGCTATTTTGGTAATTTGCACCCGTACTTGCTATATATATGAGAAACTTTGCATATTTGTGTATTAATAGTTTGGATTCATATGTATGCACATGAATATATATGTTTTTTACAAAATATGAATAGTTTATGTACTTTTTGGTTGACGGGTTTTTTTTCCGGTTTGTTTCCAGTTCTGGTCCGGTTCACATTTTGGGCTCTGCCGGTTCGATCACCGATCCGGTTCTGATAACATTGGTCAACTTAAGACCTCGAGTGATGTTTGTTATAGAGCGTTCCTTCACTAATTAGAAGTGTTGTGGACAGATTTTCTGTGTGATTTAAAGCCCTAAAAGCTTGCCATATGCAGATCTGGAAATGACTGATAAACATTGAATTTAGATGTTGATATTTGCAATTTGGTAGCCCACAGAAAAGCTGATCCTAAGTAATTGATTTGCTAATGAATATTCGCTCTTGGACTCCTTTACATTGACAAGCATTGGCACATATGCTTGAAGTTGCATATTGAATGATATTTGGACCTATCTTATTAGCATTGCAAAGGGTTACTTGTGTGCTACATATCTGGAAAGTTTACTGCTATGTGGTCATATTGGATATTATTTTCATGAACCTTATTGATGAGAAATATTGGTAAATGACTCATGCTGCTATAATAACTGTAGGCACATACAGATCTGAAGTTTATCCCTGTCATACTGTATATAAAACTACAGATCTGAATATTGATGAGAAATATTGGTAAATGACTCATGCTGCTATAATAACTGTAGGCACATACAGATCTGAAGTTTATCCCTGTCATACTGTATATAAAAATACAGATCTGAATATTGTAGATTTTCTACCTTTCACTGCCTGCTGGTTTAATGCCAAGATAAAGGTGGTTTTCACCTACAGCCCTGTTTTGCATTGGCTGTAGGTTACTTAATGCATTTAAGATAAACAATAAACACACAGCTGAAATAAATTAACAGGCTGCAAACTAATTCACAACATTCACACAATAATTTGACACAAGTATTTTTGGCCAAATCGAGCCCTGGAAAAACCCCCACGGGGAAAACCAGTTGAGTGAGTGAGAGAGATTTATTATTCCATCAGCAAGGTAATGCTACAGCAGTACAAAAAAACAAATACAACTTATCTCCATCTACTACACCCCAGTCTGCCTCGATTTCAGTGCCCAACTGCTGCCTGGAAATGAGGGCAGATTCTTCTCGGTTTCTGTGCAATTGATGATGCTGTATCCTCCTTGAATTTTGTGCTGAACACACTCAAAAACACTATGCTGACTGTGCTCTAAATCTGTGCTGTGTCAATCTTCAAACACCTATCAGAAATGACTGCTGTGTGGTGCCAGTCATTTCCAGAAATTCGTGTAGCAATACATCCTCCAAATGTTAACAGCATACCTCAGAGTTAGTGGCTGGAAATGCAAACTCGAAGTCTGGGCATCACGGTGTGAAGCTCCCTCGAATTCAGGGCCAATCTTTCCCTCTGACTGCGTGCTATGGAAGGGTACTGTACGAATAGATCACAGGTTTATCACTGAAGATAGCAGCCACAATCATTAACTATGCTGATAATAAATGCCTCAAAGGCAAGCCTCGAACTCAGAGCTGAATACTGGAGCGCCCACCTAGAAACTCGTGCCCTGGAATTTCAGTCACGCAGGTGTCCTTTCTCTGTCTCGACCTTCTCCTTCTCGTGCTCCCTCTCCTCTTCATTCATTCACCTCAATAATGATCTAGGTAATCTGCCTCCCTCCCTTTTTATCCAACCCTAAAGGAATCTTTAAACCAATGGCTGAGATTAGATCTAATCAATGGCTCAGATTAGATGTGAGTAAAACTTTATTAATTAAATCACTTAATTAATAATTACTCACTCACTTTTAGACTTAGGACAAAAAGTGACTTTATGGTCTCATTAATTAATCAATTAATGTGAGGGTCCCACCACCCCATTCTTAGTGACTTAGGCTAAGTCACTAGGGGAACTCGACCAAGGTACAAAACTAACACTCCCTCTTACCGAGGAAGGAGTTCCGCACCACTCCCAACTTATCTCTGAAGAAGACAAACTTCCCCCTCCCCAAAGATTTCGTTAGGACATCTGCAACCTGCTGATCAGTGGATATGTACTGAAGCTCAACTGCTCCTCTCTGAACGTAGTCACGGATGAAGTGATATCTGATCTCAATATGCTTTGACCTGTCATGAAAAACTGGATTCTTAGAGAGCTGAATGCAACTCTGATTGTCGCAGTAAATCACCATAGGCCTCAGCTGCTGATCAAATAAATCTACCAGTAACTTACGAAGCCACAGTGCTTCGCAAGTCGCCTGACTGGCCGCCATATACTCAGCCTCAGCAGAACTCAATGCAACGGACTTCTGTTTCCTGCTGAACCACGACACTGCTGTCGAGCCCAAGCTGAAACAGCAACCGGAAGTGCTCTTCCGGTCCCTCACACAACCTGCCCAGTCTGAATCTGTGAACCCAATCAAACTAACTCCACCTGAACCCCTGTAGTCCAGACCATAATCCACCGTCCCTGCAAGGTATCTCAAGATGTGCTTTGCAGCACTCCAATGTACACTCCTAGGCTGCACCATGAACTGGCTAAGAGTGTTGACTGCAAAGCACAAGTCTGGCTTGGTGTTGACCAGATACATCAACGATCCGATGAGCTGACGATATAATGTGGGATCCACCAACTTACCACCTGAAGCATGAAGTTGCTTCAAGTTGGTGATCATAGGTGTAGACATGGGCCTGCAGTCGTCCATCCGAAAAGTCTTCAGGATCTCTGCAGCATACTTCCCCTGTCCAAGGAAAATATGTCCTAGCTCCTGCCATACCTCCATCCCCAAATAGTAATGCATCAGCCCAATATCTGTCATCTCATACTCAGCTGCAAGATCTCTCTTGCACAGAGCAATAAGACGCTCATCTCCAGTGATAAATAAATCATCAACGTATAGTAGAAGAATGAGCGGATCTCCACCAACCACAATGTAGTATAGGTTGGGATCAGCCTCACTCTTCTGGAACCCCATCGAAATCAAATAAGCATCTATCCTGGAGTACCAAGCTCTGGGAGCTTGTTTCAGACCGTACAAGGCTTTCCTAAGCCTGCAAACATGTGAATCTCTCTCATGTGTCTCAAATCCCTGTGGCTGCTCCAAGTACACCTCCTCCTGCAGAAGACCATTGAGAAATGCGGTCTTCACATCCATCTAGTGGATCCTCCAACCCATCTCTGCTGCAATCGATATCACTACCCTGATGGAGGAATACCGAGCCACTGGAGCAAAAGTCTCATCATAATCGACTCCCTCAACCTGTGAGAACCCTCGAGCCACAAACCGAGCCTTGAACTTCTCTACACTGCCATCAGCTGCATGCTTGACCTTGTAGAGCCACTTGGAAGTCACAACTGACTTCCCCTCAGGCCTCGGTACAATCTTCCAAGCATCATTCTTCATGATGGAATGGTACTCTTCCATCATGGCATCTCTCCATACCTGATGCTGAGAAGCCTCCTCATATGTAGAAGGCGCTGAGTCACGAAGACTCGCAACAAGGGCTGACCCATATCTATCTGGCTCAAAAATAGTCCTGATCTGCTCCTGAGGTCTACCAAATGCCTCTGCTTCCTTCAAGGTGTCCTGAAGCCACTTGGGCTTCTTCTTCCTTGAAGGCTCCTCTGGACCTGGTGTAACCTCCTCTGAGGATGTGTCAGAAGCATAAGGTCTACCACCCCTAGGACCTGTAGCTGATGAACTAGTCCCAGAAGACCCTGCAATCTGTGAGCCAAAAACCGGTGATCCTGAACCTGTGGCAGTCCCTGTACCTGTCCCTGTACCTGTAATCTGAACCACTGACCCTGTAGAACCTGTGCCTGTACCAAGTGATCCAGTCACCCCAGAAACCTGTGGACCTGTAACCTGTATTGAAGAAGCCTGTACCAACTTAGGTGTGGGAGCTGGTGTCTCCTCCTGCTCTAACTCTCTGGACTTCCTGAAGGCCCTCTCCTCCTCAAACTTTACTTCCCGCCTAACTACAACTCGCCTCTGGCCAGGAATGTAAAGCCGATATGCCTTCGAAGTCTCGTCGTAACCCACAAAGATGCCTCTCTCTGCGGTGGGCTCGAACTTCGTCCTCCTCTCTGAGGGGACGTGAGAGTAAGTCAGAGAGCCAAATATGCGAAAGTGGCTCACCTCAGGCTTCTTGCCTGAATACATCTCCTCTGGAGTCATGCTCCCCACGGCATGGTGGGGACTCCTGTTCTGCAGGTACACTGCAGTATTGCAGGCCTCAGCCCACAGAAAGAACGGTAATCCCTGATCATGAAGCATGGCCCTCGCTGCTCCAAGGATCGACCTGTTCTTCCACTCTGCTACTCCATTCTGCTCAGGAGTGTAGGGAACTGTCAACTGACGCTGTATGCCCTCCTGTCTGCAGAATGCACTGAACTCCTTGGAGGTATACTCACCCCCATTGTCTGACCTCAACATCCTGATCTTCCTCCCCGTCTGCTTCTCCACAAGGGCTTTGAACCCTTGGAAGACATCCAATACAAGTGAGGACTTCTTGCCCCGCAAGAAGTAGATCCAGGTCTTCCTGGAGTAGTCATCAATAAAGCTGATATAGTACTCATGGCCACTCAAGGAAACTGAGGACATAGGACCACATATGTCGGTATGAATCAGATCGAGCACACCTGCTGCTCTCGTGTCACTACTAGGAAACACGGTCTTGGTGTACTTTCCCAAAGCACACCCTCTGCATACATCACTCTGCTCAGAGTCAAAATCAGGTAAGCCTGTGACCATGCCCCGCAACACTCCCAAAGCGGGGTGATGTAAATGGGCCATCCTCCTGTGCCATAACTCACACAGCTCACTGCTGCTGCTGCTGTGTGCTAGAGCATGTTGCGGCTGAAACAAGAGCTTGTACAGTCGTCCACATCTAACTCCAATATCCATGGGAGTAGATACACCTGTGGTCTTGGGATATATCTGCACTCTCCCATCTGAGAAGCAAACCCCAAGACCCCTGTCCTCAATCGTGGAAACTGAAACAAGGTTCTTCTTCAGCCCAGGGACGTACAACACATCCCTCAGTGTCATGGGACTCATGGACTCCCTCTCAAATATGATTGTCCCCTGACCCACTCCTCTAACTATGGTGTTGTCTCCAAGCACAACCTCCACCTCTCTGTCTGTCCGTGATAACTCGGAGAAGAACTCCCGAGTACCTGTCATGTGCCTCGAAGCTCCGCTGTCAATATACCACGTACCAGTGGTGGAAGGACCTGCCTGATGCCCTGTCAACAATGAGTGCTCAATATCCGAATCCATGTCAATGTTGGTGGCTAAAGAAACTCTCTCTCTCTCACTCTGTCCAGCATATAGGGAAAACTCCCTCTGAAACCTGTCACCAAACTCATCTATCTTTGCTGAGGCTGCTGTCTGCTGACCTGGTCCCTTCTTCCTCTTCTTGTTTGGACACTGAGATGCATAGTGCCCAAATGCCTGACAACAGTAGCACTTGATTTTACTCAAGTCCTTCTTCTGCCCACCCTCTGTAAGATGTTGCTGCTGCTGCTGCTGTCCCTTGGCCCCATGCTTCTTGGGACCCTTCTTCTTCTTCCCTTTGGCTGTGAGAGCCACGTTCTCCTCATCTGCTGCACCACCTGATGTACTTCCCTGTACGAGACCCCTCCTGGTCTCCTCCTGCACAAAGTCATCCCACAACCTCTCCCATGATGGAAGGTTCTCCCTGCCCACAATAGCCTGCACAAAAGCATGCCAGGGCCTGGAAGCCCCATTGACTGCGGTGCGAACTAACTCTGTAGGGGATACCACCTCACCAACTGCTGCTAATTCATCACGAACTGCTGAGATCCTGGTGAGATAAGCTGTGACTCCCTCTCCTCCGGTCATCTTGATACTCTTGAGCTTCTCCCTGAGAACCATCTTCCTGTTCTCGTTGGAGCTCTCATACAAGCTGATCAAGGCACTCCACATCTCGTGTGCCTTGGTCTTCCCCGAAATGTGAGGGATGATGTGGTCCTTCACTGCATCTAGAATGATTCTCCTAGCCTTACAGTCTTTCTTGTTGAAGACTGAAAGAGCAGTCACATCTGAGCCATCTGGAATAGTAATGGGGTATGTGGTGGTGTTCCTCACCACCTCTTCCCATAACTCGTTCTCCTCTAACAGCAATAGAATTCTGGCCTTCCAAGGCACAAAATTCTCCGTCCCACTCAATCTATCCTCTATCCTCAACCCTGTAGCCATCTGGAAATCAGTCCAAAGGAACGCTGTCCAATAACAAAAGGTAAGAACACTTAGTTTTCTGAGATCTGCAAATTTTGAGTGTGTCTGCAAATCAGTTTGATTTCTGCCCCCTGCGCTCTGATACCATGTAGATTTTCTACCTTTCACTGCCTGCTGGTTTAATGCCAAGATAAAGGTGGTTTTCACCTACAGCCCTGTTTTGCATTGGCTGTAGGTTACTTAATGCATTTAAGATAAACAATAAACACACAGCTGAAATAAATTAACAGGCTGCAAACTAATTCACAACATTCACACAATAATTTGACACAAGTATTTTTGGCCAAATCGAGCCCTGGAAAAACCCCCACGGGGAAAACCAGTTGAGTGAGTGAGAGAGATTTATTATTCCATCAGCAAGGTAATGCTACAGCAGTACAAAAAAACAAATACAACTTATCTCCATCTACTGCACCCCAGTCTGCCTCGATTTCAGTGCCCAACTGCTGCCTGGAAATGAGGGCAGATTCTTCTCGGTTTCTGTGCAATTGATGATGCTGTATCCTCCTTGAATTTTGTGCTGAACACACTCAAAAACACTATGCTGACTGTGCTCTAAATCTGTGCTGTGTCAATCTTCAAACACCTATCAGAAATGACTGCTGTGTGGTGCCAGTCATTTCCAGAAATTCGTGTAGCAATACATCCTCCAAATGTTAACAGCATACCTCAGAGTTAGTGGCTGGAAATGCAAACTCGAAGTCTGGGCATCACGGTGTGAAGCTCCCTCGAATTCAGGGCCAATCTCTCCCTCTGACTGCGTGCTATGGAAGGGTACTGTACGAATAGATCACAGGTTTATCACTGAAGATAGCAGCCACAATCATTAACTATGCTGATAATAAATGCCTCAAAGGCAAGCCTCGAACTCAGAGCTGAATACTGGAGCGCCCACCTAGAAACTCGTGCCCTGGAATTTCAGTCACGCAGGTGTCCTTTCTCTGTCTCGACCTTCTCCTTCTCGTGCTCCCTCTCCTCTTCATTCATTCACCTCAATAATGATCTAGGTAATCTGCCTCCCTCCCTTTTTATCCAACCCTAAAGGAATCTTTAAACCAATGGCTGAGATTAGATCTAATCAATGGCTCAGATTAGATGTGAGTAAAACTTTATTAATTAAATCACTTAATTAATAATTACTCACTCACTTTTAGACTTAGGACAAAAAGTGACTTTATGGTCTCATTAATTAATCAATTAATGTGAGGGTCCCACCACCCCATTCTTAGTGACTTAGGCTAAGTCACTAGGGGAACTCGACCAAGGTACAAAACTAACAAATATTGCATTTGAAATACATTCAATCTTTTAGATGTTAATATGATGTAGTTGAATGCTAGTTATTGATGAGACTCCTTATGATAAACATGGGTAATTGGTCAATACATTTCTCCAAGATAACTTTCTGTTGAACTATTCTTGCTTTTGCATTTGTCCATTGGGTGTGTTTGCATTTACATATTAGTGTACAGTCATTAGCTTAACAACTCTTACACTAGGTTGTCACGCTACATGCTTATGTATGCATAGTAAATGGCATTGACAATTATCACTAATTTGCATATGTGGTTGAGGTTTATTGGCAATATAGTCTTTTGATCCAATATTGTTTATTGTAATACGTGTGTATACGTTCCTTACATTTTGGTAAGTGTTCCTGAGTCTACTTTGATGAATGGTTATTATCTCTTGATTCATTATTGACTTGCATCAAATTTATATTTCATTGAATGATCTAATGATATATATCATTGTTCGATATTACCTTCATTAGCACTTAGAAACACAATTGACTCCATTTTAGGCACTGGTCTAACTACGAATAGCATAGAGAATATTTCTTCTGTGGTTGTCCTAGTGTTCTACAGGGTTCCATAAGGATACTTCTCCTTGGAGGTTTCGACTTCCGAAGAAGTTAGAACGGTGACCGAGGTGACATTGGGTCACTATTCTTATTTTTGCTTACTGGGAATTAGCCCTGCTAATTTGCCCAGTAACACTCTCCTTCTCAAATATGTATATATAGAACCTCAATTCATCTGAACTGCTTGAGAAAGAGATAGGAAAGCTCATTAAGGTAAAACCTCAACATTTGCACTAGGAATGAACTCTCTTTTTGCATTTCGAATGGCGTTTGCCTTGCCGTTTGACTTTTCTGTTGTTTTAGGATACTTTTTCTGCATTACTTTTAACAGCAGCAGCTTTATACCTTTTACCCTTTCTTTGCATGCAAGCATAATATTCCAAAGTCATAATCAAGCTTTTAGGGTTTTAACAAACCATAAAAATGCCAAATATAACCAAGAGGGTCAACTTAGGTTTTGGAGTGGTCAAGTTTAGTATCTGGAATCAAGGTTGGAAAGTCAAGTTTGGTAAGAATGACCAATAAACCTAGTAATTCGAATTAGGTTTTGGAAAACAATTTTAGGGTTTTGGCATAAGGCAAATTTATAACCTCATGCAAATGGAAACCTTCCAACAAGATGCCACATGTCATGTTGGGATAACCATCCGCTCGCTCAAGTTTGCTCTTTACTCATCACTCTTTCACCACCAAGACATTGAACCACACCTTCACTGCTTGCCCAAAACCATGACATCTAACCTATACCTATCACACACAAACTACCAAATATAGATATGCCCAAAAAAGTAGTCTTCCCTAAAAAAGTAGGAACCAAAAAGAAGAAAATCAAAAGACTAATCTTGAAGAAAAGAACATCAGTCTAGTTTCTTGCAAAAAAGTGAAAAAACAATATCAGAGGATTTGTTTTTATAAAAGAAGCATGAATGTAGACTATCAATGTCATGTGGCCCCCCCTAATCTTGGGTTCCTGGAAAAAGAAACTACTAAAAATAGCAATCTTGGACTATGTTGGCTCTGTAAAGAATTTTGATCAATGTGTATATCTGGATCAATATACAATGTAACAAGCCTGAAGTAATTTTGTTGGATCTTAACCCTCCGATAGTGCAAGCACGACTGGGGGTTAACAAGCATTTAGACACAACACAAGAGTGGGTGCAAACACAATTGGGGGTTAACGGGCATTCAGACACAAAACAGGAGTGGGTGCTTTCTCCAAAAGGGTCTTTGAGCCTACTTATACAAGGTCGACACTGGCCAAAGCCACAAATGTAATAATAATACAATCATTGTTGAAAAAATCAACATCAACAAAAAATCAGAAAGTGTTTGGACTACAACTTCTTGGCAACATCGACAAAAAATATTGGAAAAATCAGCAAACTACATGAAGCATTTAAAAATATAGAATAAATTCATTTTTTTCAACTTTTTAAACATATAGACCAACAAAAAAATCAAATAAACACATTGGCACGAGTGACGGTGGGCTTGACCACCTTCCAGTAGTTCCTACTCTAGCATCACGGGAGAGAAAGCCAACGGCCCCCTTCAAATTCAACCCATCACGGCTCGCTGAGGAGGAATTTAGAAATCTTGTTCAAGCGAAGTGGAAGAAGTTTGACGCCAGTTTACATCTCACCCCCGGTCAACAACTAGCCAATTCCTTAAAAGGGCTCAAAAAAGTCGTAATAGAATGGGAAAGGCATCATTATAAGGAGCATGACAAAAAAATTACAGACATTGAAGCTAGCCTTGCCGAATTACAAGGAGACACTTCCCAACAGCCTCTTTTAGATGAGAAGTTACAACGCATCAACTATATAGAGGCTAGGAAAGCCAATTTGTTGCAGGATCAAGAGGTTGACTGGTGAATGAAAAGTCGGGCAACAAGGTTGGCCTTAGGAGATGACAATACATCCTATTTCCACAAGTTTGTGAATCACAAAAAAAGTGTCAATACCATTTGGGAGCTGAAGGGAGCGGATGGAGTTACTCGCAAGGGTTTTATTGATCTGGCAGCTTTTCAGGGGTACAAGTACAACACTTCTCAAGCATCTTCACTGAACCGAACGAAGGCAACATCGCAAAGGTTGTTAGAACCTGTACACACTTTCCCATACCGATTACGCTGAAAGATAACATCAGGTTCTCAAAACCCATATCTAGAGGAACTGTATAGTGTCATGTAAAATTCCAAAAAGACAAAAGCCTAAGGTCTGATGGGTGGACAATTGAGCTCTTTCTGGGATTTTTAAGCTAATGGGAGAAGATATCCTCCGAGTTTCAAAAGAAGTTAGAGTAATTGGCTCCGTTCTCCCAGCTTTCAACACAACTTTCATTGCTCTTATTCCTAAATTTGACAAGCCAAACTCTTTTGGGGACATTCGACCCATCTCTCTATGCCCCGTTGTTTACAAAATCATAGCAAAAACCTTGGCGAAAAGACTCAAGCCGGTTTTGTCTAAAGTCATTTGCCTGAAACAATTCGCTTTCCTCAAGGGCTGACAGATCCATGAAGCCATTGGAGCGGCACAAGAATGTCTCCACGGTGTCAAGTTCCGCAAGATTCCAAGTATGATCATCAAACTAGATCTTTCCAAATCCTTCGATAGAGCTAGTTGGTTATACATGAGGTTGTTGTTGATCTACATTGGCTTTAATCTAGAAACTATGAATTGGACTATGGGATGCCTTTCCTCGGTACCCTACTCGATCCTTATCAATGGTTCGGCATCACCTTTCTTCACTCCCTCTAGGGGGCTAAAGCCTAAGACAGGGATGCCCACTCTATCCTTACCTATTCCTTCTTGTAGCGGAGGGGCTCAGTCATCTCCTTCAGGAAGTTAAAGCTTCCCATCGAATGCAAGGTCTCTCGTTCGATGAAAATCTGAAAGTCACACACCTATTTGTCGATGATATCTTTTTTATTACTAATGGTTAATTCATGAAGGAAGGACCCTCTCAGGTATCTTACAGCTCTATTGTAAAGCCACTGGCATGCAAATTAATGAAGACAAATTGGCCTGCTAGTTCCTCAACCTGGCGGAACATGTTTCAGGCTCACTTCAAAATATTTTCCATTTTCGGTGGGTCACCTCTCGACAGGTTTAAAATACCTGGGCTTTATTCTCAAGACAAATGGTTACAGAAAATTGGACTGGAATTGGTTATTAGCATACCACATCAATCATCGATGCACTCAGTGGCTTTCGCAAGGAAGCAAGCTCACTTTGGTAAAATTTGTCCTCGAGGCCATCCCTATGTATTGGAATTTCTTGGCAAGTATTCCGAAAAGGGTAATTTCCAAACTCCAACGTCTCTGTAACCACTTCTTATGGAAAGGAAAAGACACGCATAGGCTCCATTGGACAATTTGGAAATCCATCACTAGACCAAAGGAAGAGGGAGGCTGGGCTTTGAAAGATACCCTGACCTTTGGGAAAGCACTTGAGGCTAAATCTATCTGGAACCTCATCTCTAAGAAAGGCCTTTGGCGAAGTATTATGGCACAGAAGTATTGGTTCCTGGGGGACTTGCTTAATTGGATTCGTAGAGAACCAAAATCTTCAAATGGAGGCTCCCTACACTCGAAGACATTGATAGGTGCTTTCCTGATTATAGGTGCGTTTTTAGCATGGAATGTGGGAATGGAAATCAGGTCCACCTGGGTGAAGACTCCATCGTGGGCTATGGAAGGGAAGCACTACTTTCTCCAGAATTACGAGATTACTTGCAAGCAACCAACCTTGCTTACCTCTCCCAAATCAGCAATGCGAAAAATACCTCCATCTAGCAATAGGGTTGGGTCGATGCTCAATTACTTGGCATTCCACACAATTTCCGCCCGAAATGGCTCACCTTCATTCAAAGCCTCAGAAGGAACCAAATTAGGATTCGTGATGAGCCGAATCAACTGGTATGGACAGGAAACAAGGTTGGGGAATCATATTCGGTTAAGGGGTATCAAACCCAAAATCCAGTCCTAGGTAAAGTGAAATGGTGGTACAAGAGAATTTGGAAGGTGTGGTCCCCTCTCAAGTGCAAGATCTTTGTCTGGCTGGTGAACTGGGAAAACCTAAGAAAGCATCAATTCTTCAGGCCGAGCTAGTGCAATCTTTCCAAAAAGAATGAGGAAAACACACCACACCTCTTTCTTCACTGTCCTTACTCAAAACAAGTATGATGCGATATGGAAATAGGGATTCGAATTCATAATCTCTGGGCAAAGGAGGACATTTCTCTTAACATGCAGCACTGGTTTTCTCAACTGGACCTCAAGACTCTGGGATGTGTCCCTTTCCTTGTTTTGTGGGGTATATGGCTAGCCTGGAACGAAGCTATTTTCAACAATGTCTCAATCCTCTCTTTCCAAATGGTGGCACGCACTTTGGGGTTGATCAATCTTTTCAAGGAGGAATCATCTATCTGGGTCTGCAGAGTCTTAGGTGAATTGATGTAGATAAAACCTGTAGTTGGGCATTCTTTGATGGAGCTTGCCAGGGACAAGACAGGATACAACGTATTGGAGGAGTCTTACACTTCTCAAAAGATAGATATATTACCTTCTTTGGCAACACCTTCCAAGGCACAAACAACAAGGTTGAGTTCCTCGCCCTCAAATTCCTACTCCAAATCGTATGGGACAAAGGAGTCAGGAAGCTAAAGGTCTTCAGAGACTCTTCTTTGGTGGTGAAATGGATGATTGGGGAACACATGTTGGAAGATATTAGTCTCTTGGAACTGGGTAGAACGCTTCAAAACATTTCCTCTCACTTCACTAAGATTAGGTATCTACATATTTACAGAGAGCACAACCAACGTGCTGACCAACTCTCCAAGGAGAGCCTCCAAGGCATCCCGGGCATTGTGAACATCAATGGAGTGGACGAGAAGTGCTCCCACCGGTCTACTCTCAGTATTGATGAACCATGACAGAACCTACTAATAGTTTTGTTCAAGCATTGTGGCCCTCTTTTTATTCTTGTTCACTACTTTTTGCCAAACATTTGTTGCATACATTTGTAAGATATCTGGAACACTGATTTCTCCAATATTTTGGAACCTATCTACATTCAGCTCTTGAAAATCAATAAGTATACTGATATACTGGATGCCTATAGACCTGAAGATTGTACTTTTGTTTGAAGATTGTACTTTTGTCCTCTCAAAAATAAAAGTGCGACTTTTTTCCTTGGAAAAAAAACACATTAGCACATAAGTATGGAAAAAATAATGATATATATATAATGCAATGGATACCAAATAAAAAATGATACATCAAAGTCAATACTGAATATTGAACCCTGATAGTTGCCAATCAAGGACTCAAACATGGACAACCAATAGAAAATGACATCAAATATATTAATGTATCCTATCATGATGAGTCAAAACCATGGTGTACCACTTGGCATTTGTATAGAATGGTTGAGAGGAGACGAGTCTAGGTTGGTGTATAGTCACCAGTCCATTAATTGAAAAGATTTGTCTTTTAGCTATGTTCATAAGCCTTTTGTGGTTCTCAAGGCTTGCATTGGAAGTATCTGAGCCATGCCATGAATACAAACACAAAGGAGTTGCAATATAAACCCTAGATCCACAAAACAATCACAATCTAAAGTTTAAACTCTAGATCCACAAAGCAGATGCAATCTAAACATTTGAAAGACTTCATGACTTGAAATACGCATTGACCAACATCAAGAAGAATAGTTGTTGAAGAAAATTAAATAATATATAAAGGTATACAAAAAAATCATTAGCCCTGTTGCCGCCTGGTTCCACACCTGGGAAAACGCAGCAAAAGTCTTCAAGCTGCTGGTGTGGCCTTGGGGGCAAGTCAGAGTCAAGTGTTGTCACTTGGGACTCGACTCCTCCGTCTAGGCTTTCCTAGCAAAGCCAAGGGGGGTGGACCCTAAAAATAAAAACTAAGGTGTCTAATCTAGGAGATAGAAAAAATATTTTTTGATAACCAAGATAAAAGCAACATATACTTATATAAAGCAAAACGATCATTCATCAATACATCATTTGCTCACATTCACTATTATCATCATTCATTCGCAACATTTGTCAATAACACGAAATAATATCAATATAGACCAGTGCCTTATAATGGAGTCGAAATAGATGCATGAGCAGAAAAGTAAATGTTGTGCAAGTGTTCTTGGTTTATTTTAGAATTAATGTGAAAGTGATCTTTTTATTATGGCTGGTGGGTTCCCAATATACGCAAAGGTACGGGGAACATGTTCGGAATTTTGATGTGTGGCTTCCTTCTCAGACTTGGGCTGAATCGGAGTCTCAAGGAGGTGTTCAGATGTTGTACCAACGAAGGCAAGCCTAACGGTTTCCAAGAGGTCACTACTCAGTTTTGCCCCAAGCCTTCTGAGAAATTTCCCCATGACAACAAAATGCTCACGATGTGCCGGATTTTCACATAAAGGTTTTTTTTATTCGAGGCGGTGTTAGATCCTATTACTAGTCATCTCCTCCTTTCTAATGCATACCAACTGGATCAGACTGAGCTGCAAGTTGGCCACAGAGCATACGGGAGAAGACCTTGGTATTTTTAGAAAATTTTATGAACCAAAATTTTATCTTTTAAAACCCCAAGTGTCTCTTTTCAGGCACATACTCGGGCAAGCCCTTGTACAGAAACCCTACTTCGGGAAAGCAAGGGGGGCGTTTTGAGTTTGTAAAAAAAATGATAAAACTATGTTTTGAGTGAACTTGTGGCCCGCCAGTGGAATGGACCAACAAGGTTAATTTTAAGCCTAGTTTGATTTTATTAAGTGCGGAAATGAAATCTAAACTAAAAAAATTGCAAACCACGAAAATTGAGTCGACACAGTTTTCCCCCCTAGGGGATGGGGTGTGGACGCTTGATTAGCCCACTTGCTCTCGTTTAATGCTTTAGTTACAATGCAATAGAAATGCCCCAGCCTTAATGACTTAGTGGCTTACAAAATGGAGAGAAAAAAATTTCGGTTTGAAAAATTTAGCTTTGGGTGTTTTGGATGGCCCGGATCTTCAATTTTGGGCCAACATCTCCACTTGTCTGATCATCATCTGCTACAAACCAGCAAGCAATTATTAGTAGAAGATAGCCCAAAACACTTTAAGAGTGTGTTTGGGTCACCTACTAAAAACCCAAAAAAATTCTAAGTGAAAAACTAAGTAAAAATGCAAAAAATAAACTAAGTGAGACAAGTTGTGAGGCTTGTCTCCTTAGGATCTTTGCAAACTAAGTGCGCTGCAAATTATTAGCTCTTATAACAGCCAAATGAACTTTTAAATCAGATCCAACACTACTCCTCAAAACTTTTAAAGATTTGACAATTTTTTACAAGTTGAAAAAAGTAAAATGTTAGATAAATGAAAAGATCTAATCTATTAAAGATGAACACTTTGTAAATGGAATAGATCAGACATTTAGAGTAATAAATCAGAATGTAAAGTTCAGATTACAAACCACTATTACTCTTTCAAAAAGTAACCAGTAACCAAGGTGAAAGTATGAAGTAGAAGAGAAAGAGATATGGAGAGTTTTTATCAATTTATCAATTTTTTCCTTGAAGAAGCCTTGAAGCCTTCTTGGTGGAGAACTGAGGGGCTACGTCTACAAAAAGATGTTAGAAAAGTAAAGGAAACAAACAAGATCCTCCACTCATCCACTTGAAATAACCTGCAAATCACATCCACTTGAAACCAAATGATCAAATCTAGAAATATACATATGAGAAATCAAAAGGAAATGCTCATAAACAAATGACACATTTAAATCAGATCTCTACACTTGCATAGATAAAAGACTAAATAATAAACAAATTATCTAATCCTCCTTATAAATCAATACTGATCCTTCCCAACACTAGCTTTAGATGCAAAAGAAAACAAATAGCTCAAATACATGTTACCTCAATGAAAACCATGACATTCACCCACTCATCAAAAGCACTACACCAAGCTTGACCTCCAAAGTCTCTTTATTCATTAACCAAAATGACAAGTACAAAATCGAATTACAAGTTCTAGCTCTAACTCCCAAACTCCAACTAGAGAAAATGGAGTGGGAAGCCATGCTTAAATAGCCAAAGATGGAGAGAAATGGGTGGAATGAGTGGCATAACTCGTGGAGAAAATGGGGCTGCCCACCCCCATGTAATGGGTTGCCAAAATCAGCCCCAAATCAGCCATGTGACAGCCCATAAACATAGCTGCAAATTCCATGATTGAAGGGGCCCAATTTTGGGAAATATGTCCCCCTCAAGTGGAGAAGTAATCCCACTAATATAGCTGCCCGGAATCTTTCCAAAATCAGCTCTTACAACTCCTAAAACATAGCTGAAATAATTGTGAAAAATGAATGACTCCAAGACTATAAAAAGTGGGTTTTGGGGTATGGTGGGTGCTCTTGATTAGAAAACGAGCACCCCCAAGGCAAAAAAGACTCCTAGACCACACTTTTATGCCAATCACAAAAAATTTAATTAAACCATTAAAAAATGGCTCAATCATAGAAAAAATATTTTTTGCTGGAAATTAAAAAAACAACCTAGGGGGACTTAGCACATGTCTATATGACTCAAAAATAATGTCTAACATGTTCATATACATTGAGCCATGGACTTTAACAATTCCCTAAGGCCCATTAACCTCCCCAGGCATTCCAGCTTTGGAGGAGTAGGAGAAAAACCCAAAAATTATGTTATGCACTAATGCAAGACATAATTAATAGGTAAAAAAAACTCCTTGAAATACCTGACTTAGCCAAAAAGTCCTAGGGAACCAAGTCCTTTACAAAACACCATGCTAATACATTTTATTACAAACCCCGCAGGGCCATGGACATGTGGAAAAAATTAAAAAAAAAGGGGCCTTTAAAAGGCCTGCTGGACATCAAATCATCGAAACGAACATGTAACATGTTCAACTTTGCCCGCTCACTTGATAGTCCAACTAAGTACAACTTAGTTGGTAACAAGCCCCTTAATAATGTGGCATTTTCTTCACAACCCTAGCATGCAGGGTGACTACAATAAGGAAATTGTTTCTCTATTTGTACATATTTACTTTGTATATAATATATGTAGTATTTTCTCAAAAAAATGCACAAACGACTAGTAGTTGTAGAAGAATTGACATATACACATCCAAAGAGAGGATTAACATACTCACCAACATTGTGTAGGTTTTCTTTAGTTGCTTGTATATTTATTTTGACTATAAGCTCCTCGACAATCACATACAGCATTACAACCAATCTTAGGTGCAAGGTAGGATGGCCATTACCTCCATACACTCTTCCCATTAACCAAAACATGATCTTTTCCCATTCTCCCCAAATCCAGTGCTACAGGATTGTCACCTTTTGGGGGCATCAAAAACTGTCTACAGATTGATAAAGAAACAAATCCGTGACTTAGAAAGGATACTGGATGGAAAAATCAATATAAACAATCATGGTAAGTCTTGGAATGAAATCAAATAGTGTTAAATTTATTTCCGCAATGAAATTGATCCCTGCTCCAATAGAAAAACCTTTCATTGCAATGAGAACAATGGTTTGGCCTTCCTAAGGTTGGTTGTTGATGATGGAAAACAGCTTCCCTCTCATTACCCAACAGTTGCAAAGATGAATGAACTTTTATACCAAAAAACAGCATTTTAAGAGGGTCTAAATTTGCCCACCAATGTTTTCATCTTGTTGTCGGTTTTTTGGGATTTTTCCCGATCTTTTCTTGTGCCACTTTTTTCAAAATCTCACGATTTTTTCGGGCTGATTTTTCATTTTAGGTTTGACATCAAGATGTGGCCAATTTTTCAACAATTTTTTCATCGATTGATACAATAAAGGTCGGCTGAGGCCAAGAACAGATTACAGTACTTTCAACAAAAAGTTGATCAAAAAAGAGGATAATGTCACATTGATTGGAGAAGAAAAGGAATAAACCATCAAAAGTTTGCAGGGAAAGAAAGGAATTGGCATATCAGATATCAGAATCTTCCTACTATAGGGATACCCTTTTACTATAGGGATACCCTTTTAATCAATGAGTCTGTAAAAAAAGGGTCAAAGAGATTGACAATGTGTGAGGATCAAGGCATGTGCTAAATACATAATCACTGCTGAATCGCTGATGTGTCAAAATCTAAGGAATCCTACAAACTCTCCAAGAGCACATTGCCCAGACAGCATAAGAACCAGAAAATTACGACAGTGATCAATTGTTTGAGGGGAGAAGCAAATAAAAGACAAGAAGTAGGAAAGTGAAAGGCTACTGGTGCTTACCCAGCACTGCTAGTATATATATAGAGCCATTTTGAGTCATCTATCCATGTGCCTTTCTTCTTTCTACTGTGTACAGTGTCCTTAGTATTCCCTCCTCGTGTCATTTTCCAGACTTCATGGACCTCAGGGAGCCACTTTCAATCTGCTATATCAGACAATCATGTCCCAGTTTGAAAGATTTCATAACTGTGCCAAGTCTTTTCATGACTGTCATTTATTGTCTCAAACTGTTAATGGAATATTTGGGGTATTTGGGGATGCTTATACCCTATGGGTCATAAATATTGGACTTTATCTGATTTAATGATTTTTGGACCTTCTAACTCTGCATTCAAACTTATATGAATTATACTTTCCATTTTATCATATATTGAACGATGCTGATAAATAGTGTTTGGAAGAGTTGTTATTGTTGTATGTACAGAAAGCTCCTTCTTCAGTCTTTTGTTGTATTTTCAGTGTGAATGTTTCTTTCCTTTAAAATTTAAATCCGATATACTAAAAAATTTACCAAACAAAAGCTGTGGGTAGTGTGAATATCTGCATTTATTGAATTGATAAGTTTGTAACTTTGGACATATATTTCTTTTATGAAAAATCAGTGTGTGAATATGATCTGTTTATTCTTTATTTAAAGCAACAGGAGAACTGCCTCTTTTTAAGCAGACGAAGCTTGTCTTCATTTACCGTTATTCTGTTGAAGAAACTGATAAGAATAGGAGTCAGTCCATCAACACATGTTAAAGTTGTTAACAATCAGGAAACTCAAAGACTCCATAAGTTAGGTTTGGATTCCAATACAATATACAGATTTAAAGGGGAACGCAAACTCATTGTCAATAAGAAGCAATTAGAAAACTTCTGAAAGTAGAATGTTCAGGCATGTTAAGAGTGAAAATTTAAAAATTTAGTGGCTTTAGGAGTATACTAAAGCAAATCTTTCGCACTCACCAAGAATATTAAAGTACCTTTCTAATTCAGTAACATAATAAGAGTCCAAATTTATTAAAACCTTGCCTTTCCATTGCTTAATAATTTATGACAATACTTTTTCAAGCCCATGGCAGCTAAAATAATTGACATTTTGGAATAAAGTAAGGAACGGGGATGCTCATTCGTATTATTCATCTATATTTTATTGTATATGAACAACAGTTTACTTTGATTTCATAGCATCTATAATAAGGATATACAATACCTGAAATCCATCATCTGAAACAGATTTTCCAACAAATTCTGATAGCTGCTCAGCAATGCTACTAAGCCGATTTTCATCATGAGCTCGCTGCAGCCACAGAATTCCTGCCCCTTTCTTACCATGTTTCCAGTGATGCATCCCAACAATCTGCACATTTGGAAAATGCTATCTATCACATTAAGCAAAAAATTGAACTCAACCGTCATACTTTGCCCAGCACAAATTGTCATCATCCAGAGATATGTTTTAATAATAAACTTATATAGCTATATAGAGCTATGCATTTCATTTATTTTCCTAGGGAATAAAATAGGACAAATGTACCCAACCATCATAAACACAGGCACATAAAAAATATAACTAGGTGCTTCTCTAAACCATTACATATGACAAAAATGAGTCATTTCAAGTGTCGATTTAGATAAAGAATAAGGCATGAGAAAAGTGTTAACTCAATTTCCTGACTCCAACTTGCACACTGCACAAGATATTAAGTCAATAGGCACAAACTCAGATAAGATAAGATAATTTTATTAATGTCTGAGAAATGACCACAAAAGTAGGTCAATGGGACTAAAAGGTACATCCAGTAACATAAGGTACAATGCAGAAGTGCAAAAGCAACTCCTCAAATGATGCTAAAATCAAGGAATTTAAGCTCATAATTAACAGCAAAACATCTAGCTAGTTATGCTAATAAGGCTAATAAAGAAGCATAAGAATAAAGTATGGGATCACAAAAAGATGCAAAGAAGCTAGAGTACTAAAAGAAGGCACGCATTGCTCAAACTGATATTGATCGATAGGAGATGATGCAAAGAAGTGTCAAAGCCAATTGTCGGGGATGATTATGGAGACCTAGTCTCCCCCAAGTTATCAATAACTATAAAATTGCAAATGGACCAGCAAATGATGTCCTCCAAGGTGTGCCTAGGGTTGAGGGGACTTGGTTGTATGATCCCAAGTGCCCCACTATCGTAGCATCAAAGGCCATGGAGAAGAAAGTTTATATGGAAGCTTGATCACACTGGATCTAGAATTCAGTTGTGTATTGAACTACCTACTAGTCTAGTGGTGTGCAACAACATGCATCCTAGAGCAACAGCTCTGTAAGGGTCACGTTAAAATTAGTCAACCTCTCGGGGGGGTCAACCAAAGCGTCAAGGCCTCACTAATCTAGAGTCCAAAGGGTCACCTAAGGGTCCATCTAAAAGTCCTCAGATCTTTTCTTACTGCATGTTGCCCCAAACTAACGAGAAAACCTAGAAATAAGAGGTTATCCACCTGAAAATCTCTGACGAAGACAAGGTGTGGATGGCTTGAGATATTTATCTGAGTACTTTACTCAAGTAGAGAACAAGGGACCACAAATCTAAGTAGAGGTAGAAAGTGGAAAAGGAGCCCCTTGATTCTTCAAATAAGTAGTGAAACCTCCCTCATATCTCATAGTAGGTAGGGCATTAGCAAATGAAATGCACCTTTAGGCTTTATCTCCTACTCCTATAAGTGAAAGTTGGTAAATCCCATTTGACCATGGGATGTGGTGATCAGTCTCAATCCGTAGCCAATGAGAACCAACCCAGAATTGCTCAAGGTGAACCTAGAGGAAATGCATCCAATATATGTGTGTATACTAAGGCCAAAAATTCAGGCCGTCTCTCATCTTTAGGAAGTGCTTGAAGTAGAAATCCAACTTCGAGCTAAGGCCATTGGGTGGTGCTCTCGAAGTGACTTAAATGTAGTGTGTATAGATTTTCTCTTATTACAGAGCCCAATCCCTACTTAGTCTGCAAGAGATGGCATAACACATCTAGGGAGTTCCTGTTGAGGGGAAGATGGTATAGAGCTGACCACTGACTCAAGAAGTCAAGAGGACTCTAAAAACTAACAACAAACCCAACCTAGGGGCCAACCAATGAGATGGTCTCAAACAAACAAAGTGCTAGGTGATGATGCAAATCCCTCCCAAAGACAGAAGGCCAAAGATCCAAATACTATGAACTAACATGACCAGCCAAAAGATAACTTCCAAACATAAAGGATTGACTCTTAATTCCACTTGAGCAATGGGATGGGAAACAGTCCATTTGCATCGGATGATACATTTAAGGAGGGTCTGGACTCCCTCAATCCTAGCCCAATCTGTCTACAACATACACGGTTCCCACGTGTCTGAGCCATAAAGAATAGTGGGTTAATAATTGTCTCCATCAGGTGCATCTTGGAGAAGGTATCCTGAAAGTGATTATGAAAGCATTGTTGCTCAAGAAGGAAAGAAAGTTGTAACCCTTATTGAGTCAAGGTTGGAAGGTCTATCGCAAACTAAACTCCCAAATAGGTGTATAAGGTGATCTCGAAGAGTGCACGCTTTGATGCGTTGAAGATCATGACCTTGGTTTTACCCAAGTTAATCATCAACTGTCAAAGGTCACAAAATCCGGAAAGGGCATCGATCCATCTCTGAAATACCTTGGGCAAAGAGGCCAAAAGGATCAAGTTGCCAGCAAAAGAGAAGCAGCGACACCAGTGCATGATATAGGAGACACATATCCACCACCTGAATATGCTCATAGAGAACAGACTCCAACACAATGATATAGACCCCAAAGAGGGTGGGAAAGAAGGGGCACCCTTGCTTAACTCCAATGGTGCTGCAGATAAAGTCTAAAAGGTCATGACCTATCCGGAGATGACCAAGAAATCTCATTGAGTCTTATGATGGAAGTCAAAAGGGACCCCAAAATACCAATATCAAAAAGTTGTTGGAACAAAGCCTCTCTCTAGATCATGTCAAATGCTTTTTGAAAGTCCACACAACAACAAAAGATTTTCTATGAGCCTCATCAATAATAGCCCTAAGTGTGAGGATACCGTATGTGCTCTAGTGATCTAGGCAAAATCCTCCCTGACCTTTGGATAAAGATGTCTCCTCTCCAACTCGACTGAGAGTCGCAAGTAAAGATGTAGCATAGAGTTTGAAGAACGTGTGCCAACCATGATGGTCTAATAATTATTGGGATCCAATCCAATCACCGATTTGAACATCAGGTGAATGATGCTCTTGAACCAAGTCAATGGAAAATTTAAGCAAATGACACAATTAAACAAATCAACAATGTGGGAGTTAAGATAGTAAAGACCATGCTTGAAGAACATAGTCTACAGGCCTTCCTTGAATTGCCTTGCCAATTCTTATGACTCTGACTGCATTCCTAATGTAGCCATAGGAGAAAAGATGGCATGAGGGGGGAAAGTGACACCAATGGGGATTTGTGCAAGAATATCATAGAGGGAGGAAATGAGAAAACATGGCCAAGAGGTCTAGATCAAGGGGGAGAGCTGTATACTTGTAGAAAAGGCTCTGCCAAAAGGCTTTGAGAGAGTGGAGGAGCGCATCACAAAGCTCATGTCTCATCAATGCTAGGAAATCCCTCTTTTTATGACCGAGAAGGTGACAATAAGCTTTCTAGACTAAGGGGAACAAGGGGAGGTCATATGTGAAGCTAAAACAAAGGTTCTTATCATGAAGCATGCACTCTGTCAAACAAACAGTTCTTGGGACAAGAGTCGGGTGTGGCTAGACTATCTAATGGAATGGGGGTAAGAGTCGAGAGCATCATCCCAAAGAGTTGTGGAGATAACCTCGTATTTGGCTAATCTTGTCTTAATGGATATAGTATGTGATAGTATGTGAGTTGAGCAAGGGGAGGGATGTAGAGGACTCTGAGAGAGAAAGGAATGGTTTAAGCATAAGCGTTTATAGTGGATAAAGGATGCATTTCCATGTGGTTTGCTAACCATCCCAAAAGAGTCAACTCAAACGTCATGCTTTTTCTAAGACAAATTGGAATTATCCACAGAAATGTTTCGATTATAATTTATAAAACTATATATTTCATTTATTTTCCTATAAAAAATAGAACAAATGTACCCAATCATCATAAACACAAGAACGCAAAGAAAATATAGTTATGTGTTGCTCTAAACCACTACAAATAACAAAATTGACACATTTCAAATGTCGATTTACATAGAATATATAGCATGAGTAAGAATTAAACCAATTTTCCACGAGGACGTGTCCCATAGGGTTGAGGGCACACCCCCCATGCTTCCACACCCTCGGGACAAGAGGTTTCCTGGCGAAACATTTCACCATGCCCCCAATGTTGTGAAACACATAGAAAAATGTTTTTCCAATGTGCGGAATGCATTTTGCAAAATGGGGGGCTTGTGGGTGCCCCCCTCCCAAAAAGCGGGATGTGTTTCGCAAAATGGGGGGCTTGTGGGTACCCCCCCTGAAAAGTGGGACTCCTGGACGTACCCTCCACCGCAATTTTTTTTTCAAAAAACCATAAAAGGTATAAAAACATAAAAAAAGAGTTAAGAAAACAAAAAAAAACATATGTAGTAACAATGGTGATTGATGAATCTCGTATGTATCATTTTGTCATTTTGAATTTAATATTTACATTGCACAATGATGAATTCGCATGGGATGAATTGTTATGTCGGGAATTTTTTAATATTTTTTATAATTTTAGAGACGCCCCCCTTATGCTCGAGACCCAAACCTCCCCCCATCCAACATGACTTCCCTAAAATTTGGGGGGTATCTCCACATGTCTCCCATGTGCATTTCCCCTTTACCACGTCCTATACTCCAACATGCACCCTACACAAGATATTAAGTCAATAGGGACACGTGAAGGTCTCAGCATTTGCATATGCATTTATGGTGGATAAAGGAAGGGTTTAAGCATGGTCTACTAACCTATAGGCTACAACCTATGGCCTAGATTGAAACTTTGTTGCATGCTTATGGGAAGCCTCGTTAAATTATGTATGTGTATAGAAACCAACTTCTCATTTGAAGTACATTGAGTCTACTCTATCCCTAATTATGGTAACTATTGTCACAATAACACTAGAATCTATCTATCTATTTCTTTTGAGAATTACTTCTTATAGAATCCCTTCGAATAAGTTGCCATGCAATGAAGGGCATATCTATGCCATCAAATTCACCCAAGACTTGAACCTAGCCTCATCCACACTCACCTCGGGAGGGTTTGAACCTGGGTCTTTGCATTAATACAAACCAGATTACCTAATTACTTGTCGCTAAACCACTCTTGTAAGCACATTTATCTATCCTAATCTAGAAAAAGAAAGCTACATCCACATAAAGAAAGGACATTAATGTTAGAAAAACTAGGGTGCGTTTAAGTATATAAATTATAGTACGACATTTGACTGAGCAAATCCTACTGTACTACTATAAGAAATGGATATTGCAGCCTAGTTTAGTAGACAAAGCCAACCTAGGACAATATAACTTGACTATTGTACATAATTCAACCCTCGTGTCACACCATTTTCACCACTGCTCCCTTTCTTAGTATTGCACCATTCTTTTATGTATGAAATTCTCAATTTCTGGAGAAATCCCAAAATTACTAAGGTTTTCAAGTTTCAACACGTAACTTTGAACAACTGTAACGTTTCTTTATGGAAAATATATCTTATACTACTCTCAAAAATAAGAGAATTACATCAAGATGTACATCAATAGGATAAGCTATCGCATTGTCCCTCACCCAACATATGACATGTCCACATTAGCACCAAACTCTAAATGTATACATATTTCATCTAGAGATACCTATTCTAGCTTCCACCTTTTCAACAAACTTGGCTTTAAAAGATAACAGATTCAATAAATTACCATTACAAGAATCACCATTAAAAGTAGCTTTGCATTTTCTTTTCAATGAAAAGGAGATACTTGTCGGCAAAATAATATTCCAATTTTCTCTCATACCTTCACTTTCTATGATGTCCCTAGGCAGCCCCAACTTTAGGTTACCTCTCTGCCCTCTTCATGCTAATTATTCTCACACTGGGACATCTAAGAGGTTGTTTGGATAATGAAAACTAGTAACGCGGAGAATGAGGAAGGTTTCTAGACACAGCTCTTCAACCACGGTCTCTCTGCTCTAGATGATTCCTGGTTGATCTCTTCAACCATGTGCTCCATACAGGTTTTCCACCAACTTGGGCACATCACACCATTCACCTGATACACAAATCAAGTTCCAGCTCAAATCCCGACAACTATCAAAGGATCATGGTGGGCCACATATTCTCGAAGCTCTATGCTACACTACTTCATATGAATCTTTTTGGCGAGCTTGATAAGAGAACCTTAGAGCTAGAGGGCAGGTAGGTTTCCTACCCACTCATTAGACCATTGATCATATATTTACCCTTCGAGCCATCATTGAGGAGGTGTGACACCTCTCTTTGAAAGTGTACTACTGATTTGTAAATTTTTTAAAAGTTTTTGATTGTGTTCCTTGAGTCGAGAGGCCCTATTCTAGAGGCTTGGAGACAATGGCATCTTTGAGACCCTACTAACTGCCATCATGCACCTATATGAGTTGATCCTTGGTCATCTCTGCAAGGCTCGCGAGGTATCGGATTTCATCAAGAGTATTACAGCCCAAATCATCTGCAGTATGCTTGCCACAATATGCTAAAGCAAAGGGGTCTTTTGCCATTGTAAAAGGCCAAGTCTAAGCTTGATTATGTAAAAGTGGTGGTCTAGTGGGCTCAAGACCCATGGCCTGGTCATGGCAGGTCCTCTTCATTTTCGTTCTAAAAAGTGTCGGCTTAGTGGCATTTTTTACTGCATCTTGATGGGTGGAAGTCCCTCGTCTTGTTAGGCCAATTGGGCCCTGGGCTAGTGTTTGCTTCTTCTTGCAATGGGTCCATTAGGACACATGGCTTAGGGTCTCCTAGCCATACTTATTTTTTGCTATGTATGAGGTGATTACATGTGTAAGGGTTGTCATACCCGATTTAGCACACCTCATTTATGCCCACTTGGATCTCCTTCTTCATTGCATGGCCCCTCTCCTTGGTACATATGTGCTCACATCACCATGACATCATTCTCATCCAAAGAGCTTTACCTTGCTAAAGGAGAGGACATTGAGGGAACTTTTACATTGTTGGAGTTAGTTGGGGCATGGCATCCTCCCCCGGCTCACACTTCATTCAATGAAGCCAATTGCACCATTTTATCATTGTTTTTAGTCTTTTTGTGGTTTAGTCCACAGCTCGTGAGTGACAAACCCTAAAATTAAATTATTTTACATTTTAGTAAGCTAGGATCTAAAGTTAAGTTAAGTCAAGGAAGCCTCAAATAACTAAGGCTTCTAACTTTCATTTGGAAACATGCACAAGGGTTCAAATATGTACTTTTTCTTTTTATCTTGGTCTATTGGAGCTTTTGAGTGATACGCACCTCTCTATTTGGCTTGTGTTGAACGGTGAATGGTGAATTTTCTAGGGTTTTTACTATCTTGCAAGGTTGGGTCTAAGAATGGTTGTAATAACTCATGGCTAAGGAAGGACCTAAGAAGTATCTCTTGCTCTCTTGCTTGGTTGATGTTGGTAAGATTTCTCCATTTTCTTGTTTGACTTTGCTTTTGCACCTTGAGCAAGGTAAACTAGTTTTACCCTAGCTATTGGAATGGTTGATCTTGAAGGGCGTTTTGATCCTGTGGTTGATTTATGTCATATTTTGATATTTGTGTCGGATAGGGTTTTGTATTGGAGATCTGTTATTGCAGGTACAGCAGGTATATCAAGGACTTTTGCTAAGTTTGCAGGCCTGATAAGTAGGTTACTAGGCTTATATTGACCCCTAGGGGTTTGGAAGTTCATTGGAGAACATGCTAAGCAGGACCACGCTCTATTTAAGGGCTGTTATAAGGATCATATCAGATCTGATATCGTACTTTCAGATCTGTTTTGAGGCCTTTCATGCACCCTATTGCTCAGCCCCCATACACTATTATACAGGGTACATTTCATATGGAAAGGGTGACATTAGTATGACTGATTTTTGTCAAGTTTTCTGACATATATATTCACTCCTGCATCCTTTAACAGCAGTAGCAATTTGATGTTATATTTCTTGGGATCTGTGATAAAGCTCCATACACTATTATACAGGGTACATTTCATATGGAAAGGGTGACATTGGTATGACTGATTTTTGTCAAGTTTTCTGAGATATATTCACTCCTGCAATCCTATAACAGCAGTAGCAATTTGATGTTATATTTCTTGGGATCTGTGATAAAGCTCTTTAACTCCTCCCTCTCTTTCATTGATATTTATACTTCATTGTTTTGACTCCATAAGGCACTGATCTTCACTAAGAGGTTTCTAAGGTAACGTGTTTATGTATTGTCTAGGGAATTGCAATTCTCATTCACCAAGTTCTAGGGACTCCCCCTTGGTCTTAGGAGTTGACCTAAAGTGTTCAAGAAGCTAGGTTGAGGCGACAGTGGGATCTAGCTTCTTCCGTGCTTGCCACTCGTTGCACCATGATTTGTAACTTGGTCAGGGTGCTACTTTGAGCCGTGACGAGTACCATTGGGGTTAAGCAGGCATGCCCCTTGTCTACCACCTTGTTTTGGATCTATATTGATGAGTTGGAGACCTTCCTCCACAAGTATATCTAAGACAGTGATGGGTGCTTCCTTCACCAGGTTTTGATAACCATCCAACCTTTTGTTGACAATGTGGTCATCCTAGCCTCATCTCCAGAGGGGTTGCAGAGACAGTTGGATGCTTTAGCACTTTTCTATGATCTTCAATAGTTGGCAGTCAACATGGGTAAAACCAAGGTTATGATCTTCAACGAGACAAAGAAGACTTTATCAAACCTTCATTTCTTCTTCATAGGGGAGGAGATCAAAATCACCAGCAACTACACAGAATTTGGGGTATAATTCTCAAGGCCCCACTTCAATTTAAGACATGCCCTTCAACCTCAAGTCAACAAGGGCCACATATCATTGGCCCTCCTTGAGAGGTAGTGCTTCAAACACCACTTTCGGGACATCTCGTCCAAGATGTCCCTCATGGACTCTCTTATCTAGCCCACTGTTCTCTATAGCTCTGAGATTTAGGTGCCTCGCTTGCTTGAGTATGATTGGGCCTCAGTCAAGAGAATCCAAACTCTTATCCTCCAACACATCATTAGGTGCAAGAAAACAGTTCCTCCACACATCATCCTAGCAAAGTTTGGCTCTCGGCCTTTTCAACTTGAGACGATATTCAATCTGGCCTCTTTTTTGAATCACATCTGGAGATTTGCCAACTCAGTGATAGGGCGAGATCAATTCCTGTACTTGGCCTATTGTACTTCAAATATTATTGCCTCATCTAACACTCTGGGTCATGCTCGGGATTCGTTTGCAAGGGTCTTAGACCTCTTGGAGTCTGTGGGCATTCAAATGGACTAGCTCCCTCCTTTTAGATATTCCTTGGATGTACCTGGGCCACCTCCCACCTATCAAACATGAGTTGAAGAAGATCATCAAAGATGGCATTTACAGGCAATTTACCCAAATCACTTGGGTTAACCCTCAAAGCGGGTTACACCCAAAGATGGCCTTCTACACTAGGCATTTCTTTGAGATGAGAGACGGACTCATTATTCAACCTCACTATACCCTCCATCATTTGTTACATGCTCTTCACATTCTCCTTGGCCAGTTCAGAGTGGGATTTCATTGACTTCAGGTAGTGATGGACCACCAAATTGATCACTTCGACATGATCTTCTAGCTATGCCATCTTCAGGAGATCGAGACAGAGCACTTCATATTCTACTACCCCACCTACTACAAGATCATAGGGAGGTTCCACTGCATTTTTAGGGGAACTTAGACCCTCAATAGCTTCTTCATATACCCTAATCAGAAATGCTTGACATTATACATGCGTGAGGCCTTTGAGCTTTGAGTCGATATTCTTCAATCTCCTTCTCAATCAAGTTCTACTCAAAGGATTACTTCCTTTTTCATAGTGCTACCCTCAAGAAGGGCCATTATGAGACAATTCGATAGCAATACAACCTTAGCATCCAAATCAGCGTAGACACGTGGGACCTTCGCCCATCCTCCAGGATCTCAATGGTATAGCATGACCAAATCCCTCCCTATGAGGCAAACGAGACCCCCCAAGCCTCAGCGGTAGGCTACCCCCTCTAGACAGCAACATAATGGGCGGTCTAGACCTTCCACCAATTCTTCCCCTAGAGAGCATATTATTTTGAGTTTCCTGCATTCGGCCTAGGATATTAAGAGAGATGGATCTATTCCATGATAGACCTAACTCATCACTCTTATATTTTCTTTCTCATGAATCTTCTACTCTGGTACATTCCACCCCTGTGCGGCCTCCTATGATTTAGGTCAAGGGTTTTCCATGTTTCTTATGCATCAACATAGACTTCTCGCTCTGCTCTACTTTACTTCACTGTTATTTGTCCTTTATAGGAGACCATTTGGTAATCCTACTTTCTAATGACATAACTGTACTTAGCAATCCCATTAACCTACTCTTGTGGTCATTAGTTGGACATTAATAACATTATCTTATCTTATCTACAACCAAGTTTCCTCAGCCAGACCATGGAGGACATCATCCAAGAGTGCATCTGCAATTTCACAGTCATTGATGACTTTGATGAGGACATTATCTCCCGCTCCCCATACTCATCCTTGACAATCATATCTAGCACTTCTTGACACCATCTCTCTACCCAGCTTTGAGTGTTTTAATCATCATTGTTTACTTTTGACACTCGAGATTCTTCCTAGCTTTAACTCATCTTTTTGGGTATCCACCCTTTACTACTTATGCTTCTTTATTAGCTTGAGAAGCTTTATCAACTTGGTATTTAGTTGTTAGCTATGAGCTTTGCTCATCTAACTTTAGCATCGAACCAGGTGCTTCTTTTGCACTCCCACACTCTAATCTGCTTTCTAGATGTACTTTTCAATTCCATTGACCTACTTTTGTGGTAATTTGTTCGAAATTTATAAAATTATCTTTATCCACCACGTTTTTTATTCATCAATTGTCTCCAGAATTACACCTTTCCACCTCAAGTTTCACCAGACCTACAAAAGGAATCGAGAAATATATTGCAATCCAACGGTAGTCGGCTCGAAGGTTATATGGGTGGGTTCGGCCTCCAGTGAAGCCGCGGGGCCGAGTCGCCAGGTGAACTTGGGAACCTTGTTCACCGAAGGTGGAATGTCGTAGGGGAAGTGGTGAGTGAGACAAAATGTGTTGGCTGCAATAATTATGTGAATAGAAATCAGCCAACAGAGTTTTAAGTTCTGATGCGATGATGAAAGGAAAAACAAGCAAAAAAGACCCAAAACTCAAACAAAACACGGGTAGGCCTCTACCTCCCCGGCAGCGGCGCCAAAAATGTTATCACACAAACTCTAGCTGTTTGGTAGTAGGTGTCCCAACAAAAATGGTAGAGGTGAACAGATAGGAAGGTGTAACCGGCAATAGCCAGGTCCTCCGTTCGGGGAACGGAAGTCACACCGGACAAGGCTACTGTCACTTTAGACAAGGCACGTAGCCAAGTCGGGGGGAGACCCCGCTCAACCAAGTGGTGGTCGAGGGACAAAAGTACACCCAAATCTAAAAGATGGAAAGACAAACCGGCAGGAGATGAGTGTAAGTAGGTCCTAAGTCTAGTTTCAGCCACCAGTTGGACACACGAGTGAAATAAATACTTAAATGAAACATGACCAACAATCGAGTGTGATGAATCGGATAGATTAGATTAAAGATGAGATAGATGAAAATAGTCTAAGGATGTAAATTGAGTTGGAAGTGAGATAGTGAAGTAAACTGCCTAGGAAAGGGGTTAAGTACTGGACAAATGGACCTAGGGCAAAGAATAATTAGCATTAATAATCACTTCTAGCAATCGGTACTTGATTTGCCTAAGGTAAAACGACATTCTGAACCCAAATCAAAAGTACCCAGAACCCCAAAGTGACCCTAAATCAGCAAAAGAGAAAAACGCCCACAGGTGGGCGTTTTTCCCAAGTGGACCAGTGCCTAAACTATGGGTTAATGGAGTCGGAATTGTTTCAAACTTGAGATATAAGCTTTTAGGCGCAAATAACAAGCGGGTTTGCAATAAAAACAAAGTTCTAACAATGGGAAATTTAGTTTTTGTATTTTAGGGTTTATTAAGTGTTTTTGCAGCTTAACATCAATAGTGAGAGAGAGAAGATGAGAAACAAGCAAGGATCCCGTACCTGGATAATGGAGATGAAGATGCCCCCATGCTGAAGACAAACCCTGAAGATCAAATGCTGAACTAGAGTGCGTTTTTCCCTAAGCGTTTGATGCTGCCAATGAGCCAATGCGTTTTTGTACTTGCCAAAGAGAGATAAAATCAATTTTTATAGCAAGTGACAAAAATAAACTAGCAAAATGAGTGACAAATGATGAGGAAAGCAAATAACAACTATGCAAATTCACTTCCCTGTTGAAATCCTAAAGAGAAACGCTAGCATGGAGCTGCTGGCTCAAGTGCTGTGTTTTCCTCCAGTGGCCAGCTTCACCTGCAAATCGAAATGCCCAAGGAGAGAAGGGGATACCACAAACAACTCAACAATGCATCAGAAATATGATCTCAAACAACACAAGAAAGATCTCACTCCATATCACAAGTAACTCAGTAGAAATGTCTCTCAATAATTTCAATATCAAGTCTCAAAAATGCCAAGAGGCTCTACAATGGAGTGAGTGCCTTCTCTTATAGAGGAAGGCCACTCTCAAAACAAGTTTCCCCCCAAAATGGAGGGTTGGGATCACTCCCCATCAAGCAAATCGAATGGTGGAGAGCTCTCCTAGTGGAGGTGCGAATTGCCCAAGGATAGCGCACAAGTGGAGGAGAGGGGCCCATTGTGGGGCCACACAATAGATAGAACAATGTTGGGGGGTGTCTGTATGGGGTTTTATCCCCTCAACTCAATACACATGGTCCCACATACAATATAACCATGAAATCGAATTTCCCCAATTGTAGAAAAACGCTCCCCATGGGCAATTCGTCCACCTAGGTGAGTAGGGTAAGAGAGGGCCCCACAATACATAATACCATGCCAAAACATTACCAATTTACCTTAGGAATCACCCTTTTATTTGCCAGCCATTGATTTTCACCCTTTGCTATAGTTGCCTTTGTCAATTTTTTATTTTCCATGTATTTTATTGCTGGTTTATACTGTTGAAGATGTAATTTGGGCTTTTGACCCATCTAAAGTGCTCGGATTGTCGAACCGTTTGCTGCAATGTGATCATGGACCCCAAAAATAGCAGGAATGACCACTCGAACGACCCCGATCTATCACTTAGGCATTATTTGCCCAAAATCTATGATTTTTAGTTAAAACAGGTCATTAATGACCAATAATAATTAAAAATCTCACAAACACCTCAATCTTTTTGCATTCTGTCACTTGGAAGCTCACATGGATCCCCTGTAGATAATAATTGACCAAAATTGAAATTCCGGTCGCAACATTTTTTCGGGCCCATTTTTGGCCTGGTCAACCTAGTTTGACCAAGTCAAATCTGGTCAACAATGGTGCTAGCTGAATACCTGTATGCAATCATGAAGTGAAAGGCTTCCTTATACAAGTTAGTACATTACTAAACATCATGACAATAATATGGTGATCAAATATTGCATTAAATCTTGGAAAAATACAAGGCCCCGGGTAAGGTGGGTCCACCACATCCAAAAGACTCAACTGCTATGCACAACCTATAGACTTGACCACCTAGCTAACTTTGGGTGATGTGGAACACATGGCGAAGGATAAGGGATGACAAGGATGAGGATCAAGTGACCTTTTGGATAACTCAGGAAAGCGGGGTCCACTGAGATAAGTATACCATGACAAAACACGGGGAAGGGCGGTGCCTCACAAATGGGTATAGTGCAGGAAAACTGCCACTGGTCATCGAACAAGTATCTCACAACTCACATCTGTGCCCGAAGACTCTGTGAGGTTCTTTTCTAGAGCCGCCAAAATGGGTGTCCGGCAAACCGTAACTTGAGACTCTAGGGGACAATCTTGAGCTTGTCCCTTGCTCCCTCTCACCTCCTTGCCCCGCAGGACTAGGTGAGGAATAACCACTACAAATGATGACATGTACGGCTGACCTGTGTCCATGTGTGTTTACAAACACATTGCATGGATTTTACAATGAATTTCATACTTAGCCCTTTTATGGCTAGATTTTACATTTACATTAGCCTTTTTGGCTTGCTTTACATTTCTTCATTTCTTCAATTTACATCAAGGCCCTTTTGGGCTACATACATATCTCAATAGATATAAACATGGTGCTCATACTGCAAAGTAATGGGGGTGAGCAATACATGCTTCAATGACCAATGGGGAACACCCGGTGAGGCTATACAATCCTAACTGCATTGCAACATCGAGGGAAACCGACAGGAGCAAATCCCAGGTTTGAGAGTGCATCTCACACACTAAAGAGCCGAGGCACAATGGACAAGGAATCATGGCATACTCAGAGATCAGTGGGGAAAGGGATCCTCAAGGTCACAAATCGGAATCCAAGTCGGAAAAGTATATCATGTATGAGTCTGATGGATGGAGAAAGTAAAGGTGGATCCAAAGTCAGCTGCCTAGGGGGACTAAATGACCAAGTCTATACCAAGAGTAGGGGTGTAACCCAGTGTGCATATAACAGGAGCCTACTAGGAAGGGGTGGATTGACATCACCAAAGGCCCAATCACATATCATAAAAAAAATAACTAGATCACCAAATCAATCATCATATGTAGAGTTAGTGTACTATCATGTATAAACAAGTCTAAGCAACAATCATGAGCAATATACATCAAATACAATACCTGCCGCACCATATACCTGCTGCTGAGGTTGTCTCTGAACTGGATCTCTGCTGAATCTGGGCACAAATAGTAAACCAACAATACTCTATGATAGTCTCAATCAAAACAAGACTAGGCAACTGTCTCAATGGGCTCATATCAAAGCCTGGCATGGAAGGGCGATCCTGCGGTAAATGGTAAGTAACATGTCTGTACCATTGTACAACCATCTGTCCCCTCTCATCCATCTGCTCGGGGCAATCTGAACAAAACTGTGTGCCTCCTCTGAAGGCATCGGATCTCTGATCTGGAAAAAAAGTACTATGCGGTCCTCGGCCGCACAGTCTACAGTATGGTAGCTCCAGCTAACATAGATGTGATAACATGTCACAAACATACTTAGACTAAGAATGAAAAATTCATTCTTTTGCTTGCAAGGCTTGGGGACCAAGAAAACAATGCAAATGTCCTAAGTCAATCATTTCCAATTTCTTCTTAAGACTAGAATGCTCATGGGTTAAAAGTTTAGCGTCACAACTAGTAAAAATAAGGTCATCAACATAAAGACCAAGGATTATGAGATCATTTCCTACTTTTTTGGTATAGACAATGGGGTTAGAATGGCATCTAGAAAAATTGGTGTCAAAAAAAAAAGTTATCCATTTTGGCACACAAGCCGATGAGCTTTCATAAGGCCAAAGAGAGATTTCTTAAGGCAACAAACAAGGTTAGAGTAGTTCTGAAAATAGCTAGGGAATTGTTCCATGTAAATTTCTTCATGCAATCCCCAATTAAAAAACGCAGATTTGAGATCCATTTGATGGACCTATTATCACCTAACTTGTAGTTGCCCCTAGAGATGGATCCAAGATGGATGGCAGAGGGGATGGGCAACCAAAGAGGTGCAACCAGGCAACCAAAGAGGTGCAACCAAGATAGCCTCGACTCCCAATGGATGGTTGTCATGCCAATCGAGGCAATCTTCACTTTATGTTATCTAGCCCAAGACAACAAAGGGTGAACCCTAGATCTATGGATGAAGTCACAAGATGAGTAATAGGTTGCATCAAGGGGTTTAAACAGTGTAGCTTTGGTCCAATATGTATATGTTAGTGACTTATGATGTTTGAATTAAGATCCAGGATTAAGGTACTAGTCAATCATGAAAAAATCCACTGCCTTGGGAACCATGTCCAATGCAGGGTAGTTAAGGACCAAATTGGCGCTAACCAGTACCAAAGATGAGCTTGATGGATAGATATGACAATGTCAAGATTCTCAAGCAAACAAGACAAGGATCAAACCACAAGCTAACCCAAAAATCCAGGAAAGTCGAATTGGCTTGGAGAAGATTAGTGCCTTGGAAAATGGGCCAAATGGAGTCGGATGTCCACCAAATTATAGATCAGGGATGTTGAGGTGTCAAGCTAGGTGGATCTTGAAAAGTAGGGTCATCCAATGGCTAGATCTCAGTAGATCTGAGATTGAAACGTATCACAAAGTGACCCAAGTGGGGCTCAACCCTCAAAATGAGGAATGGGGCCCACAAGGTGAGAATCACTAAAGTGACACACTAGGGGTAGGTTATCAAATGTGTAGATGAAGGATCAAGTGGGATCTCACCTACCCAGGTGCTAAATCTTAGCGAACTCACCCCTCCTAGGAAGTGCGACCTCCCTTGGAGAAGCTTCTTTGCCTTGGAAAATGGGTCGGATGAAGACCAATCCACACCAAACTATAGATCCAAATCGCCATGGATACTATAGAAGTGGGTTTTAAATTTTATACCCAAAAGCCAAGTAGATCTTGCTAGATCTGAGAAAATGTAAAATTAGGGTTTGAAGCATTTAGACAAATGGATAGATCATGGAATGAGAAATTACCTTGAGATCATACCTGAGTGATGGAAGTAGATGCCTTATTGTTGAGGAAGACTCCCACAGACATCAAATGAGAAATTGTTGATTTTGCTTGCCAAAATGACGCCCTAGCCCACAAGTGCGACCTCCTCTACCTGTCAAACCAAGGAAATCGATTCAATCAGAAAGATCAAGTATGGAGGAAATGCAAGCGAAATGCAATAGTAACATGAAATAGAAGGTCAAAGACATTAATAGTCCCTGTTACCAACGAAGAAACCCAAGAAAGAAGTAGGGAGGGTCCTCTCCTACCAATACGTCCTCCTTGAATCAATTCGGCCTCCACCTGTAGATGACAAAAACGTGGTACAAAAGATAGCAAGACAATATCTCCAAAAAGCCAGTGTAAAGGAAGAATCAACGAACGAACTCCAAAAGCATTCACCACAACACAACAGATAGATGCAATAATAAATTCTATTCCAATAATCCAAAGCCAAAAGTCCCCTTTACAATGAGAAGCTCTCTCCTTTAAATAGGATGGAGAGAGGCCACAATCCTAACCACTTTTTGAATGAGTGGCTAAGATTAAAAGATCAAAAGATCTAATCAATGGTTGAGATGAGCTCAACAATACAATACATGGATCAACTCAATAATACAATATAATAATGGACAAATCACCCATAATAAGGGGGTCCCACCAAATGTCAATGATAAAACATAAGTAATAGCTCATGGTGGGTCCAAGGGGTAATTTCTAACACCCTTGGTCAATCCCCATAGCACAATGTCATCAAAATAATCATCTAAGCACCAAATCGTGCCTCTCTGGGAAAGTCGTGAGCCTTGGAAGGCTCCAAAAATCATCAAAAACTGCCATAAGTGATGGATGTGGGTCCCGATGAAGCTAAAACTACTGGAGAACGTGTGAAAGACATCCCACTCATCATCGCAAATCATCCCATACCATAACCTTGCCTCAGTAGCCCAAATAGAATTCCTCTGTAGCCATTTTCACCATTTCTGGACTGCCTTGGGAAGTGTGAAAATGCCCAAACTGCCCCCTGGAGTGCCTGGCTCCAAAAAGTAAGACCACCAAGCTATCTAGGAGGGGGGTAATATGATAATAATAAGTGGCTGGACCACCCCCTCCATCAATAGCGCTCTAGGTGAACCAATCAAATCTCTGCTCTGCTCTGGCAGGCCAAAACTGCACTAAGATAACCAACTAAGGCTAAAACATCACTGTAACTGCCCGGAACTAAAAACAGACTATCTCATTGGACTCAAAAGGTCCAAATCCATCTAAAGTGTGTACTCATACACAAATGGACCTCTGCATGGTCAAAAATAAATGCTCATCATATCCGGCAGACCAAATAATAATAATCTGTAAAAGTGCTGAAAAGCCCAAATCATCATCATAGGCCTGAAACCACTGTATAAACCAACCATGGCGACCTGTACCAGACCATATATCATCTATCTGTATCATCTAAGGTCTACCACCTCATGTCCTGTGGTTGACTTTTGGTCAAACTGGATTTGACCAAGTCAACATGACCAAAATATAACTAAAACTGCCATCAAGCTACTACAAGGTGTCAAAGGTTAAATCATGCCTTACAATCCATTCAAATAACAATTATAACAAATAGCAATCATTACTGGCGATCTAAATCCAAATATAATAGGTCATTAATTATTATTTATTACTCAGACAAGACTTTCAAGGTCATACTAACTTCATAGTTGTGATCAATTTGCTAGTGAAGGGTGTAGGCTAAGAATAACATGGCTAGGTCAAAGGATAACTTACTGACTTACAGTTGTGACACTTTGGAAATGGAAAAGGGAATACACACCATAGCATATAGTGGACAAGCAAAACACAGGGAATGGCGGTGTCTCACAAATGGGTAAATTGTTCAAAGAGTGTTTATTCACCTTGACAGATGCACACAATCCATAATACAAATGAGGCCAGCAATCTTTCTGATATAGAGTTTAAGTTGCATTGCTTTTTGGGCCTAAAGTTTCCATAGCCTTTGATCTATGTGTGTTTATAAACACATTGCATAGATTTACATTTCATAAGGCTTCTTGTTGCAGGTGTGTTTTTAAGGCACTTGTTTAGCTGAGCACTTCTAGGTGTGTCATAGACAGCTTCTTTACCTAGGTATTTACATTTCACAATAGATATAACATTTGATATTTCATAGCCATTTTCATTTGGTTTTCCTTTCATTCATGTGTGTTGAGAAACACATTGCATGAATGGGCTTTTCATACAAGATACAACATTTTATTTCCATACTTTGTATTCATGGCAGCACTAAATGTTTCAAGTTTAGCCAACAACATCTTTAGTGACTAGGGGGACTTCACAAGGAAATCCAACTCACCAAAGGTAAGTTTTGTCACCAACTCAGAGCCAAGACACAATAAACAAGGAATCTCATCCAATACAGAGACTACAGTGGGGAAAGGTCCTCCATGCCACTAGTCAAGTAGTAAGTCAAGGTAATGAACAAACTGGATAAGTCATGGATGGATGAAATAGTGAATAATAAGACCAACAATAGCAAGCCAAAGTATGGTGGGAATGATCACCTTTATTCTCCCTAGGAACAATAAAACCAATGAGTATAGGCCAAGAACTTCTAAGTCTGAGTAGGGACAAATATGATATATATATAGTAGTACAACCAGGTCCACATATCTATATGATCGCTAGATCATGATACCAAATGCTAAGACATGCTATAAGAATGAAAAAAAGCAATATAACCATAACACCATAATATACCTACTGAGTCATATACCTGAATGCTCATCATCTGAGCCAACATCTGTCCTCTGAAACTGCTGCTGTAACTTTGGGCACTACTGACTGCTCTGTACAAATGGCTAAATAGCTACATCGGTCATCTCTCTGAGTGTCCTGAGACTCAGTCATGGCATGGGGAATAAAACTGTTGTCCATAATCTGATAGTGATCCATAGTAGATGCTCATCTCAGCATCTCAATGCAAGGGAACTAGTTAAATAGTGTACTGGAATCAGAAAAATAATGTATGGTAGCTCGGCTACTGTATATGTGATAACAGGACCTCCCATTTATGTGAAGCAGCAAGGGCTAAAACAAGGCAGATGGAATTCATTTTGGCGATAGCGGCAAAGGTTTCATTGCACTCAATCCCTTCAACTTGAGAAAATCCTTTGGAAACTAACATTGCCCTAAGTCTTTCAACACTTATATCTAATGCATACTTAGCTCTATACATCTATTTATATATGACAAGTTTTCCTACTCTCGGAAGTGGTACAATATATCAAGTATCATTTGTCGCTAAGGAATGATATTCTTCATTAATTGTTGTGTCCTAATCTACATGGCCAAAAGTTTCTACGAATGCTTCTGGATCATGAGTCTCTTCAACTTGAGCCAAAAGACAAGGCCCGCTGGAACTATGAACATGTTCAATGCTGAACTAAAGGATCACCAACTGCTTTCGTGTTGTACGGACCAATCTAGGAAGCAATGGTGTTGGTGCAAGTTCATGTTCAATGAACCCACCTGGAGGCAGATGAACAGGCGGAGGTGGGTTTCCTCCTCACTGTCATCATTTAAAGAAAAAACAAGTCGAGGATCACTAGCATAAAAGTTGAGAATTGAAGATGGCACAACTACCAAAGATGGCTTGTAGGCCGAAGAGGGCACAAATGTCAAATTAGGCTCGTAGGTTGACATGTTTTCATCAAATTTAACATCTCTACTAATAGTAATTTCATTGGATTCAAGTTGAAGAAGTCTATAACCTTTAACATCTTCAAAATAACCAACAAAAATGAACTTCCCACTTTTAAGTTGGAATGCTTTTCGTTTTTCATCAGGAATGTGAGTGTTGATGTATTTGTAACTTCCGAAGATATTCACTTGTATATTGTATGTATTACATTTGTACTTTATTGTATCCCCAACAGAGATGTATTATTCCTCCGATTGGAAGTGTCGTCATTTGTACTTGCAAGTGTCGCAAGTTATATTGTAAGTGTCGTAACTTATATTTGATGGGTTATGAGACCACCTTGGTGGGTTCGGTCTTGTATGAGTCATGTGGGTTAAAGGGTTATTAGACCACCCTAGTAGGTCGGCCCAGTCAGCATTATATTAAGTGGTTAAGTTGGAGCCGACCTAGTTGAGTAAAGGTCAAGTAAAAGTAAAATTATAAATAGAGAGTGTGACTCTCTCATTTGACACATTCACTCATTCACTCACTTCGCATTAGTGAGAGAGAGGAGGAGTGCGCACAAGTGGAGGAGGAGTAGCTGCTGCAGACATTTATCTTTTGGGGATTCATCTTGGTGATCTTTGTATTGGTGCTTATTCTATCTCTAAGGAAGTTGCGGGGTTTTTCACCTTCTTGGTTTTCCCCGGTGAAATGCTTTGTGTCTCTTTTCTCTTGTCTCTTATGTTTGATATGCTGTACATGTTGTTCTCTCAGTTAAAACCCTAGATCATATTGAATTAAATGATGAAAAACTAAATTGGTATCAGAGCTAGCCTAAAGGAAGGCATTGTATGGCATTTATGACACTTGTTGCACTTGCAACAAATTGGAAGCTAGGGCTTGGTATAGTAAAAACCAGTCATCGTGGCACTTTCTCTATAACTCAGTTTTGGCGAAGGTTCAGGATCTGAAACCTTTACAGGTCGAAGATTAAATGTTCATGTACCTTGTGTCCGAAGAACAACCTCAGATTTGTTGTACTGTGTGAGATATGATCTGTACAAGTTAGGGTTTCTGCCTCTTCCAAAATGCAGTCCTAAACAGGTGACCTAGGAAAAAAGGTCATATCTCGAGTTGGGAAGCTCCAAATGGAATTCTGTAAAAAGTGACAGTTAGGGCACGTACTGTACTTTCACAAGTCCGGGTTTCAGAGGACGAAGTTGAAACAATGACACGTGGCACACCGTACAAGTTCGCTATACTGTTTCATCCCATAAACAGGTCACGTTGCGACACTTGGCATATCTCTCTCTCAGAGAATCCGTTTGAGCTCAGGATCTGTGGGTTGGAAAGATGACAGGTCAGTCTACCATAGGCCGAAGTTTCAAACCCTGAGGATCCGAAATTTCAGAGATACATCAGAAACAATATGGCATATATTTCTATCCAAACAGAATTAGATTCTGAGCACTTTCATTTTTTATTTATCACTGCTGCGGGAAATTAGGGTTTCGGAGAAAGATGGAATTTTTGGAATCTAAGACCACGGCTGGATGCTCATCATCAAAATCAAAATTTAGAGACCAAGATCGAAGTTTTTGGTTGGGTAGAACCCCGGGCTCGATCAAACCCTAGTTCGGGATTTTTACCAGAAAACCAGAATTTGACAGAAGCTGCAGATCCGAAACTTTCAAAGTCAATTTTGAGGGGTCAAATTTTGGAGATTTCAATATTGAAGTATACCACCTTGATCAGCTCAGCAAGGTGCATCTTTTCATCCAATCAGAAGTTTGAAATTCAAAGTTTGAATTTTTAGGGTTTCTCTGACAAACCCTAATCCAGCTCCAGATCCAGCTTCATCAAGTCTAAGTGGATTGGGTTAATCCTAGAAGAGAATGATTTGGACACCTACATAAGTGAAGAGATTCCAGTTCCAGAGGGAGATGAGGCTAAGGCCTTACATAAGAAGACTACAAGCAATCCCGACATGTATGACTTGAGGAGATACAGGTATGTTTTGAAATCTGTTCATGATTAAGTTTATGATATATTTGTCTTCCTATTATTGAGGTTAGTAACAATCTTGATTAATTTTAGACTTGTCTCATCACCCTAGTAAAAGTATGAATGCATGATAGAAGACATTCATTGATTAGGGTTATGACACTTATGATTGTACTAATGCACTGTGGTGTTGTATGAGGATGATGTTGTCTGCTAACATGAAAGATACAAATCAAGTTCTAGATCAAGAACATATGACCATGGTGACATGAAGACAAAGCCTCATCCATAGTCATGGATCACATAGAAGCTCTACATACGAATTATGTATAACTTGATTCTACAATTATTAACTTATGAGATATGCAGGTTGCTAGAACAAGGTCTCTAAGAGAACAAAGAAGACATTGTTTGGGTATGTTAGACAAGCATGATAATCCAAGTATGTTTTCCTATATCGAGTTAGAATCCTACTTTGTGTTAGGATCTTAGATAAATATACTTTTGTATGATTGATAATGATTATTCATGAAGTTATAAGTTTGAGTAATCATGGGTTTATGCATATTATGCTTCTTACTTTGATTGATGATATCACAAACCAGAAGAGTCCTATGGTCAAATAAGAATATGCATGAGTAAAAGAAGTACTTCGTGAAACCTTGAATACTAACACTTGTGACAAATTACCTATGTATGAAATAACCATGACCATAGATGTTTAAGATTATTTAGAATCATAATATCTTGATAGTATTGAGATTATACTAATGAATGTATGATTATGTATGAGATCTTGAGGATGACACAATGATGACACTAGTGCACACTTAAGCATGCATAGTGGTCCAGGATGGATATAAGTTCAAGGACAGATAATCAAGGAAGCAAAGATCAAGAGGGAGCACGCTCCAGTAGTTCCTGCAAGGAAGCAAAGATCAAGAGGGAGCACACTCCAGTAGTTCCTGCAAGGAAGCAAAGATTGACAGGGAGTCCACCCTAAAAACTAAAGAAAGATAAGTATCTGAATTGTCATTTATTATATATATGATTACTTAAATGATGCTTTCCAGTCATACTTATGTTCCTAGATTTAGGATGTATATTATGCATATTAGAAAAGTTGCATTAATGAACAAGATACTACTAATATGCAAGTAATGGGTAAGTGGCCTATGGTATTCTACAACATTCCATTGCTACTTATCTAGAATAAAACCTCTTTGCTAACATGTTGGGAGTTGTGCACACTCTTAACAAATGTTCTGGTAAAGATGGAAGGCATCTAAAAAGTTACCGTGTGAATATGGGATATGGATAAATGTTGTATTGAAGCATTGGCTAAGATAATAGCATGACTATATGACATATGTCTTTATGCATAAGAATTTGTTTTGAAAAACTATGAGAAGTTTATAATCATGCAATTGAATTTGACTTGTAGGAAAGATCGTGTACAATCACCTACAAAAGAAAGACAACAACATTTGTTCCAGCAACGAAGTTCAAGAAAACTATCTATTAAAGATATTGAACAATCTAAAGTTCCCAGGATCCGGGATGCAGTAATGGAAAGATACCATTATCGAGGAATACCAGTCGATCATGAAGAATGATGTCTGGGATGTGGTCCCAAAACTAGAAGGGAAATTTGTTGTGACTTCCAAGTGGATCTATAAGATCAAGCATGCTGCATATGGTAGCATAGAGAAATACAAGGCAAGGTTTGTGGCTAGTGGCTTCTCCCAGAAAGAAGGGATAGATTATGAAGAAACTTTTGCACCTGTAGCCAGATACACTTCCATCACAACAGTATTTGCTTTGGCTGCAGTGATGAAGTGGAAGATACACCAGATGGATGTCAAGACAGCTTTCTTGAATGGTGTAGTCCAAGAGAAAGTGTATGTAGAGCAGCCACTCGGTTTTGAGACACATGACAGGGAGTCATATGTGTGCAAGTTAAAGAAAGCCTTGTATGGCTTGAAGCAAGCACCCAGGACATGGTACGGCAGGATAGACAACTTTTTATCCAGTTTGAGCTTTACCAAGAGTAAAGCAAATTCCAACCTTTACTATAAGATTGAGGAAGGCAATCCAGTGATACTCCTACTGTATGTGGATGACCTGTTTGTGACAAGTGAGGATAGATTGATTACCGACACGAAGAGGAAGCTTGTTGCCGAGTTCGAGTTGAAGGACTTGGGTATGATGCATTACTTTCTAGGTATGGAGGTGTGGCAGAGTGCAGATGGAATCTTCCTTGGACAAGGGAAGTATGCAGTAGAGATTCTGAAGCGATTCGAGATGATAGACTGCAAGGCCATGGCCACACCTATGGCATTGAACCTGAAGCTATTGAGTGATGCTTCATCAGAGTCGATTGATGCCACGATGTATCGTCAAATGATTGGGTCCTTGATGTACCTAACGAACACAAGACTAGATATTTGTTTTGCGGTGAACACTTTCAGCCAGTTCCTGACGGATCCTAGACATGTTCCCCTGATTGCTATAAAGCATATTCTGAGGTACCTGAAGGGTACGGTTGATTATGGGCTCAACTATGATGCGAATCAAAAGTTTAACCTAGAGGGTTATGTTGATTCAGATTGGGTAGGCAGTGCTGCAGATAGGAAGAGCACTTCGAGGTGGTGCTTCAGTATGGGATCAGGTGTGATCTCTTGGTTTAGCAGGAAGCAATCCTGCGTAGCATTGAGTACAGCCGAAGCAGAGTATGTCACAGCTTGTTCGGCCAGTTGTGAGGCAGTATGGCTAAGGAAGCTACTGTCTCATTTATTTGATCTCCAGTTGGATGCTACTTGTATCAATTGTGACAACCAGAGTTGTGTGAATTTGTCAGAGAACCCGATGTTCCATGACAAGTCGAAGCACATCGAGATCAAATATCACTATATCAGGGATTTGGTGCAGAGAGGAGCAGTAAAGCTCCAGTATGTTGCAACATATGAGCAGATTGCAGATGTGTTGACCAAACCACTAGCCAGAGTGAAGTTCGAGTACTTCAGAGAGAGGCTTGGTATACTTCAGATCGAAGTTCCTTCCAAGGGGAAGTGATGAGTCCAAAAGACACAGATGCACATGGGTTTTCTGACATGGTTGTAGATGTGTTCTCCCATGGTCGTGATGTAATTGCCGAGCTTTTCCGACATGGTTGTATATGTGTTCTCCCATGGTCGTGATGTAATTGCTGAGCCATTTTTCCATGGTGGTAGATGTGTTCTCCCATGGTGAAAAAGTAAGGTCTGGAGCCTTCCCCGAATGGTGGTAGATGTGTTCTCCCATGTCGGTGGTGTAAGTGTTGTATGATGTGCATCTAGGCTACGCTCCGTGGACGATGAGATGATCTGAAGAGGATGATGCTATGATGATCAAGATGATCATGTGTGATGAGCATCAAGATGATGCTCCAAATGATAGGCATTAGGACGATGCTATAATGATGATCAGGATGATCATGTGTGATGAGCATCAAGATGATGGTCCAGATGATATGCATCAGGATGATGCTATGTATATGATCAGGGTGATCATGTGATGATGATGTGCATCAGGATGATGTACTATATGATGATGATCAGTATGATCATGAGTATTAGTTTGATACTCCGTGGCCATGGACAGATTGTGCAGGTAGCATAGAAAAGATCCTGGGAGATCCGATAGTTTGAGCTTGGATGCTCTTTCGAGGTTTTGCTACAAGTAGCATAGAAAAGATCCTGGGAGATCCGATAGTTTGAGATTGGATGCTCTTTCAAGGTTTTGCTACAGGAGGCATGTAATCAGTCCTGGAGATCCGATAGTTTGAGCTCGGATGCTCTTTAGAGATCTTGCAGGTTGCAAGACACTCTTTTAAGGTTTTGCCTAACCACATGTAAAAGATTCTGGGAGATCCGATAGGTTGAGCTATGTGCTCGTAAAATTCCTGGGATGCTCTTTCGAGGTTTTGTGGTGGTCACATGTAAAAGATCCTGGGAGATCCAATGGGTTGAGCTGTGTGCTCGTAAAAGTCCTGGGATGCTCTTCGAGGTTTTGTTCACTCACATTCCACAGGATGGCCAGATATGTTGAAGACCTACAGGAGGCTAGGCCTAAAACCAACATGAAAAAGGGCTAGCTCTGTAGAACTTCCTATGACGAGAAGAATTGAGAGATAGCACCAGTGATCAAGATGACGAGTACAGCAGCAGTGACGATAATGCTCCGTGATCCAGTGATGATGATTCAGCTCAAGAATTGAAGACTTGTGTCAATATGTATTGATGACCTGTGTCAAGAGAATACCTTCCTAGTTAAGAGGGAGTGTTGATGTATTTGTAACTTCGGAAGATATTCACTTGTATATTGTATGTATTACATGTGTACTTTATTGTATCCCCAATGGAGATGTATTATTCCTCCGATTGGAAGTGTCGTCATTTGTACTTGCAAGTGTCGCAAGTTATATTGTAAGTGTCGTAACTTATATTTGACGGGTTATTAGACCACCTTGGTGGGGTCGGCCCTGTATGCGTCATGTGCGTTAAAGGGTTATTAAACCACCCTAGTAGGGTCGGCCCAGTCAGCATTATGTTAAGTGGTTAAGTTGGGGCCGACCTAGTTGAGTAAAGGTCAAATAAAAGTAAAAGTATAAACAGAGAGTGTGACTCTCATTTGACACATTCACTCATTCACTCACTTCGCATTAGTGAGAGAGAGGAGGAGTGCGCACAAGTGGAGGAGGAGTAGCTGCTGGAGACATTTATCTTTTGGGGATTCATCTTGGTGATCTTTGTATTGGTGCTTATTCTATCTTTGAGGAAGTTGCAGGGTTTTCCACCTTCTTAGTTTTCCCCGGTGAAATGCTTTGTGTCTCTTTTCTCGTCTCTTATGCTTGATATGCTGTACATGTTGTTCTCTCAGTTAAGATCCTAGATCATATTGAATTAAATGATGAAAAACTAACAGTGAGCACATGCTTCACTACCAAACACACGAAAGTGGCTTACATGTGGTTTAATTTTACACCATGCTTCATCCGATGTTATGTCTTTTAAAGCCTTTGTGGGAGTGCAATAATGCAATTGACTATACAATTAGCACAATTAATGGCTTCCACCCAAAAATGAGAACTTAATACCTTAGATTGGATCATACAATTTGTCATTTCCTTTAGTGTGCAATTCTTTCTCCAACCAGCACCATTTTGCTATAAGATAGAGATAGGATAATTTTATTAATATCTAACAAATGACCACTAAAATATGTCAAAGGGATTGTTGGGTACAATGATGTCAATACAAATTGGAAGCAAAAAAGCAGCTCCTATAAAAAATAGAATACATGACACAAAAAAGAAAGAAATAAGATTCCCCACGTCTCAAAAACAAGGGAGGCCATTGAGGTTCAAAAGCTTATGAGATTCGCTAAGTCTCACGAGGTGGCTGCCATAAGTTGTAATAGGCCATGTTGCCGCCTAATACACGCCTGAAACATCAAACATCGACACATTTGACACAAGCCCACAACATAGCCTCCAAAGCCTTCTCTTTATTCTCAAGAACACAAAAAATTTACAACACATGAGCAGAGGTTCCACCTTCAGATGAGAAGAGAGGTGAACATTGCACCTTTAAATAGGACAATTCATGCAGAGGGGGCGTCAATCCTATGAGAGGGGCGAATGAGTGATTGAAGGAGTTCAACGATAATGAATGGTTTTGATTTTTGGTGATTGGCACATGATTGGAAACCAAGCCAAGAGGATTGTGCCACCTCTCCATGAGGTAGGCGCATCCTACATTGGAATTATCACTTTCAATCACGAGTTACCGAGTCATGATGATGCCCACGTGAGGGATGGGTGCATCCTACATTGGAATCATCATATGCTTTGATCTTTTAATCTAATCAAACCTCACGATTTAGCTTAGGAAAAGAGTTGCCCACCATAAAAGATCATATGCCAACTCATTTGGCACATGTTTAATTCCTTTTTATTATTTTATTTTTTTATATTTGGTGCATTTTGTCGCATTGTTAGAATTAAAATGCCATTTTGTAGGACCGATAGGAAAAAATGCTCCACGTGATAATTTAATCACCCGAAACATAGGAAGACAGAGTCCCAGGGTAAAGAGGATGCTCTGAACATGAAAACGAGCATCCCTGCGCCAAATTCTGCCTCCGGGTCAAACTTTTATCACCATTTGAAAAAATTTATTTAAACCATTAACAAATGGCCTAATTTTGGGGAAAAAATTATTTTTCTCGTCACTGACTCAAACTCATGGGAGACCTTGTACATGACCATACGACTTTATTTTAGTGTCTAGCATGTTTATATATATTGAAAAATAGACTTTAATAACCCCCAAAGGCCTAACCACCAATTTAGGCATTCCAACTTTGGAGGTGTAGGACAAAAACTCATCAATTATACTCGGCTAAAGGCAAAGCATAATTGACAAGGGAAAAAACTCCTTGGAATACCTTCATTGTTTGTCAAGTCCTAGGGAGCCAAGTCACTCAAAAGACCACCATGCTAGCACACTTTATTACAAACCCCATGGGGCATGGACATGTATTACAAAAATTAAAAAGGAGGCACTGAATAGGCCTAATTTGGAACTTCTGAACCCTGAAAAGCACAAGTGATTGTGCAACATTCGCAGCTCTCTGGAAGTCCAACTGAAGTACAACTCAGTTGGTAACATCTGGCTCCAACTATGGGACGTGTGATTGATCTTTCCTAGAAAAGGAGATCATTCGATAAATCCAGAATCTCAGTTTTCTGCGTGGAAACATAAGTGTATCAGTCACATGTATATGAAAAATAACCAAATGAAACTTCTAAGTTGCAACATTTATTCATGAAAATGAAACTAATATACATAAGAAGAAAAAATTAAACTAATGTATAAAGAAATAAAGTTAGTATACAAAAAATAATATACATAAAATAAATCTAACTAGAAAATGAAATGCAGGATTAGGGTTTTAGAAATTATGATACAAAGATGCCCCCATGGGCATCAGATATTTTCATTGTAGAACAATTTGAGAAGCCATCCGTTGACTGGGAGGGTACACTTCTCGTCGTCCATATTGCTCAGGAGCAAAGCGTTCGTGCCTGCTACTTCATGAATGAGATAAGGGCCTATCCATAAACTGTCAAACTTTCCATGTTTTCTAGGCTTGTCCCTTCTTTTGTCCCAAAGTAGAACTGTGTCACCAATTTGAAATACCCTTGGCTTTGATGACTTATCAAAAAATTTCTTAACTTTTCATGATTCTTAATACTCTGATGTATCACCTTCCTTCTAATTTCATCTAACTCTACCAATTGATCTATCTTGTACTGAGTTGCATCCTGATCTGTGTTGCACTCTTCAAGTAACTGATACACTAGCAACTTCAAGTGGATGTGTAAAGTAACATCAAGTCCATAAACTAGTTCAAATGGGGATTTTCCAGTTGAACTTTTCTTAGTGATCCTATCCGCCCATAGTGCAAATCTGATTTTACTATCCTAGGCTTTCTTATTATCTCCAACAATCTTTTTAACAATGGTCATTAAATTCTTATTACTGGATTTTTCCAGACCATTTCCTTGGGGATAGTAATTTGAAGAATGTGATAAGACGATACCATACTTGAAGCAAAAGGAGGACATCTCGGCTGAGTTGAATGCCTTAAGCATTATCCGTGGTGATCCTAGCGGGCACACCGAAGCTAGTGATGATCTTATCTTCTAAGAATTCCATGATAACCTTCTCGGTTGCCGCTTTCGTGGGGACTGCTTCCACCCACTTGGTAAAATAATCAGTGGCAGTAAGGATCCAAGAATAACCGTTGCTAGAGTATCCTTAAACTAACCAATGAAATCAAGACCCCACTGTTGAAAAGGGGCTTGGACAACTACCGGTTTAAGAGGCAAGGCTGCTAACTTCTGTTTCCATGTGAAAAGATGACAATGCTGGCAACTGCTGACGTGTTTATGAATATCCGAGAACAAAGTGGGCCAATACCCTGCTCTAAGGACTTTATGGGTTGTTGCTTGGCCGCATAATGTCCTCCACAAAATCCAGAATGAAATTCAACCATGAGTTTTTTGGACTCTGGCTCATCAATGCATCTAAGAATCAGATCGTCTCGATTTTTCCATCCCAACTCATCCTAGGTGATACAAAATTTTGTAGCTTTTAAAGCTCAAAGCCCTTCTTTTATGGCCAATTAGGTGATCCGGGCAAGTGAGGTTGGTTAAAAAGTAGATGATGTCTGCATACCAAGGAACCTGTTCAATACGTTGAAGCTCATCTGACCTGACTTGTTCTGACTCATTATTCTGGAATACCATCCCTAATGCTTGCTCATTCCCTTCAGCCATCATACGGGCTAAACCCTGACCTTTAACTAACTTGGTTGGTTTGATTTCTACGTCATATTCCTAGATCTTAGAGACCCATTTACCCCTTATACCAAGATAGTCTTGCTGTGACAAAATATCCTTAACAGTCACATGAGGCACATACCCTATAACCTTAGGAGTATCCAATGTACTTCTGAAATGCTTAAGTGATTTGACTAAGGCATATGCTTTTTTTTCCATGCTGGTGTACTTAAGTTCAGAATTTTGTAGGGATCTACTCATAAAGGCTATAGATTTCTCCTGGCCATCCTTATTCTTCTGCAACAAAACTTTGGCTATGGTGTCTGGTGATGCAAATGAAAAAATATGGAAGTCTTTAGAATAATCAGGACTAATCAACACTAGTGATCTACAAATAGCATCTTTTATTCCATTAAAAGCTTCTTTTCCTTCCTTATTCCATTCAAACTTAGAGTCCTTTTTAAGTAATCTTTGCATGGGTTTCATTAACTCGGCTAAGTTGGGAATAAAACGTCTGATGAAGTTGATTTTCCCATTGAATGATTGTAATGCTCTCTTATTACAAGGCAAAGGAACTTTCTTTATGGCTTCTACCCTTTATGGGTCAATATTGACCTCATCAACCCCTAAGACTGATTTAGTTGGGTTTAAAGATACGCTAAATTTTCTACATCTTTCAAAAATTTGTCTAAGGTGGCCGACGTGATCAGTTCTTTCCTTAGAAAAAACTGTGAGATCATTCTGATATATTTCAATTATTTTATCGATTAGCTCGTCAAAAGCATAATCCATGGATCTTTGGAAGGTTGCACCAGCATTAAGCATTCCAAAAGGCATCCTGAGATATTCAAAGGTACCCCAAGGGGTAGTGAAAGTTGTCTTATGTCTGTCCTCCTTGTTAACCAAAACTTGGTTATATCCCGAAAAACCATCAAGCATTGACATCATCCCAGCACCAGTTACCCTTTGCAACAAAGTTTCCATATTGGGGAGAGGGTAGTTGTCTTTCAAGCATGCCCAATTCAAGTTTCTAAAGTCAATGCAAAGTCTTAGGTTTCCATTTTTCTTTCTCACAACAACTAGATTTGAACACCATGAGGAATTGTTGGACACAATGTTCACACTGAGGGGGGTGAATCAGTGTGAAGGCAATTTTAAAACCTTTTTCCACTTCTACTATTCAATCAAAAATTCATCAATGTATCATACTACTATTTACATCATTATTTCATAAAGTTCCATCAACTAATCAATCATGGATCATAAGCATGTTCTCAACTAAATCATTGGACCATAACAAGCACCACAACACAAGAGAAGACAACACAGTATAATCTTTGTAATCTTTTTATATTTGATTGGATCGGCTACAACCGTTAGGGTAAATCAGCACCAACTGAAACAAAGAGCACCAACTCCTCATCCAGGACCCAGCCTGGTTTTCTTAGACCCAACCATGAAGGGTTGAGGTATCCAAACCTCAGATGCACGACTAGCTTGCATTTACAATACAGTATACACACTCATGTCATCACACACACACACACATATCATCAACAACCACTGTCACATCAACAACATCAGCACTTGTCTCTGTCTTGTCCAAAATTGTCCACTTCAGCACTTATCTCTGCCTTGTCAAAAACTATCCACACCAGCACTTGTCTCTGTCTTCACATCATTCTATCTTTAGGGAGCATACCAACAACATTCATCACATATTCATGTCAGAAGCACATCATCGGAATTTATCTTCATTATGTCCATCATCATTTTGTCCAAGCATTCATCATTCAATATAACTTCAATCTATCCACCAGCATGTATGCATGTCATCAATATTTCATTATGTTGTCCATGTCTTCAACATGTCCACAACCTATCATTGTTGTTGCCCTAGCATTGCTCTATCCATCATTCAATTTACCAACATGTCTTCATCAACTAGCCAACCCAGAAAGAAAGATAAGAGATAGTTGCATTGTTGCTCCCATTGCTTCTGCTGCTGTTGCTACTCCACCGAGACTGTCCTCATACTGACCCCTGAAAATCAGAGCTACTTGCGCATCCGAAATCTTCCACCCAAAAATTCACACTTCAAACAAGAACTTGTCTTCTATTTATACTTTTTGTTTTCCATCAATTCAGGAGGCCGACTTGTCTTCTTATTTTTATTTTTAACATTGAATAATTAAATAAATCAAAAATGATTTATTTAATGGTGACTACCCTTCATTCAAGGAATTAAGCCAACCATGCCATGTCATTTTCTTTTTGCCACATCATTTGGTCTTTTTCACTAATTACAAATAAACCAAACAAGATTTATTTTGGGTGGTCTTGATTTTATTCCACATCATCTTCAAGTATATATATATTCACATCATCAAACTTGGTACCTTTTCATGCCACATCATTATCTTTTTTACTTTTAACCCTCCTCTAAGATGCCCGCAAGCCTCCTTGAATTATGCCCGCAAGGGCCTTTAGCATGTCCAAATGGGCCAATAAAAATGCCCGCATTAGCTGTCCTGGAGATGCCCGTAGCTCTCCATATTATGCCCACATTACACCTTAGAAGATCCCCGCATCTCCACTTCAGAATGCCCGCAGTGGGCTCCATTTATGTATCCGCATGAGCCTCATACATGCCCACAATACTCCAAGAAATGCCTGCATGGGCAATCTTCTTGTGCCTTTTGGATGCCCACAAGGGGGCTTTGAAATGCCTGGAAGGGGCCTTCCAAATGCCCGCAACCTTTCATATAAATGCCCACAGGCTTGTTAAATTATGCTCGTAGCACTTGTTTTGCTCGCCATCATGTTTGCCATATCCTCAAGTCCTTCTATGCCATGCAAGTCCTCCATGTCATCAAGCCATGTCACTAACACTTGTCATGCTTTCCAAATTCACTTTGCTTGTTTGCCAAGTCACCAATGCTTGTCATCATCCTTTGTCTTGTCTTGCTTTGCCATATCCTCAAGTCATCTTATTCTTTGCCCATTTCCAAGTCATCCACTTCAATTGCTTGTCCTCCATTGTTTTTTTAATGCTCCTTGTTCTTAACTCTTCCATGTCTTTGTCATTGTCTTCTTTTCATCAATCCATGTTATCTTGTTTCCCATCAAGCTTGCTTTGTCATGTCTCCATACCATCCAAAGCCATGTCCTCCTTTCAATGCTTGTCATAAACACTTGTCATGCTTGCCATGTTTGTCATACTTGTCACCTTTGCCATTCCTCAAGCCATGTCAACATGCCATGTGTGTTCTCCTTGTCTTTGCCATGTCTTCAACATTTAACTTCTTCAACTTGACCTTGCCATATCATCACTTTGACCTTTGTCATTAATGTGTTGTCATCAATGACAACTTTAGCCATCAAGAATGTCTAGTTGGGGCTATGATTCCTGCTGCCGGCATCTTCTGAAGCTCTTTAAAAACAATAGGGGCCACTTTGGGGTTAATCTATCTCAACTTCTGGCAAAAAGGTTTGGCATCTTCTTTTAAAGGGATAGTATGCTAGAAAACATCTTCCCAATCTGACTTGAGCTCATCATATGAAAAGGCAAAAACATCCCGATATTCCTGAACTAGGCTTGTAAGATCATTTCTTTCCTTCTCACTTGTTCCTTTACCTATTTTAATCAGCTTTGGTTCAGTTTCAGTCCCAATGTTGATCTCTATATGATTTCCAGACTTCAATATTTCATTTTCGGGTTTATGCCTATCTTGTCTATCAAAAATGTGCCCCCATTCAACTATACTCTTGGGTATAGTGTTCCTAGGTTGATCCTCTTCCTCCTTGTAGTCATACTTTTCTTCCTTATAACCAATCTTGCAATCAATAAATTCCTGGACATTATGTATGAATCTAAAGATTTGCTTATCATCTTTGAATACCTTCCAATGATCTACATTATCTGGGATGGATGGTCTGAAATTAATCTCAAATTTTCCATGGCCTTTGATTAATTCTTCTGTAGGTAGGAGGGTTGAGGCTGCTACTGCTAGTTGATCTACTGCTTTGTTTTCTTCTTTAGGAACTGATGTGATGGTTACGGCATCAAATAGTTCCATGGTATCCCAACAAGCTTTTCTATATTTATTCAACCTTTCGCTCTTGCATGCAAAGATGTTCTTAATCTGACAAATAACTAAATCTGAATCTCCTTTTATACTTAGGATTTTTATACCCAGATCATTAGCTATTTCTAGGCCTTGCAAGAGTGCTTCATACTCAGCAACATTGTTTGAAGCATCAAACTCAAGTCTGAAAGCAAAGTTAAAAGTTTGTTGTGATGGAGAGGTAATAACAATTCCAGCCCCTTTGCTCGATTGAGAAAATGCACCATCAAAACTCATTCTCCACACTCCATTTTCTCTGTCATCATTGATTTTCTCTTTAATAGGAGCCAATGTGTTTGCAAAAATAGAATAATTACGAGAATTATCCAATTCGTGAACATATTCATTATCTAACACATTAAGGTCTTCGACATGAAACTTCCTTTCCTTCTCCCTATGCAACCTGACATGAGCATCTTCATTGGTTGGGATCATGGCATAGGTCCAATCCATCTGGATGCAACCACCAAGGGAGGCAACCCATTTTCTAGATAACGGCATGCCCCATGTGCTTGGGACATCAATCACCACTACATCCATAGTTAAATTAATGTCAGGATAGGTTGTTAGCTTAATAGGTAAGTTCATGATTATACCTATGACATCAATTTCTCTGGAATCCATTGCACAAACATTCTGATATGGTCTTATGACTTGCAGGTTTAATTGTTCCATAACTTTTATGGTCATGATGTTGGATGCAACACCCGAGTCGAACATGCAATTGTGGAGCAACATGTTGTTGACAACTAAGGATACATAGAATGGAGGATGATCTTCTTTGCGAGGATCCATGCTATGCATTATGACAGGAAGGTCTTCATTAACTCTTTTAGGAACATTAGGAATGACCTGTTTTGGCTTCTCAGGGATGAACTCTTTAGGTTTTTCTTGAATTTAATCCTTAGTCTTTTCTGGGACCTTTTCTTTCGGTTTTTCACACACTGTTTCCATGGGCTCTTCAACAATATTTTCACTAGATGCTTCTAATGATTTTATCAGTTTATCCTTTTGACCCGACATCTTAATGACTTCAATCACATGAACAAGCATTTTAGCATTAGCAAGCCAGCTAACCACATCAATATTCAACTCTGGGGAAGGAGGATGAGCTACCTTAGGAATATGCAGATCCGACTTGATAGGGATGGCAGTCTTTCTTCTATGATAAGTGAAGCCTTTGAACTTCACCAATTCTCTGATTTCTTCAGGGGTAGGTTTCTCTCCATCAATCTTAGTAACATTGTCCTTTTCTTGTACCATTTCCTTAGCTTGTTTCCAAATTTCTCTTGACACAGTGTGAGTTTTGCCAACATTATTGATATACTATGGTTGATTTGAATACCCTACAAAATTGTTGGTTTCAGGAGCACCCTGTTCATTTATGTAGTTGAACTTAGGACAAGTTGCTTCATCATGGAATTCATTACAAGCCCTACAGAAGGGAGGCACCTCTTCCATGACTATGTTGGCTGACTCAACTTGATTAAGGATCCTCTGATTGTTTGGTGGATACTTTTGTTTCCATTCATTATTTTGTCTGGGAGGAAACCTATGAGCAGGAATGTGAGACTTATCTCTTTCCGTGGCAATAAGCCTATTTTGCATGGCATTGATTTGTGGGGCATGATTGGCTTCCATAGACTTGATCACATCTGTTAATTCTCTCAAAGGATCTTTTGCTAGGTCCTTATTTTTTGTTGATGTTGACTTATCCTTATTGTCTGACTATCTTGATGAAGTACCTCTGGTAAAACCTAGAAGATTGGACTTTCCTGATGACTGCATGTTCTTATCAATCTTTTCAGCTATAACTTGAACTTTCTTTACATCAGCAGGTTCTTTATCCCTAAGTTGATATCTCATCTCTCCATTGAAAGATTCGATGTAATGTATGAGGATTGAGCCATCTGGAGGCTTAATCTCAGCATGGAGGTTGGAGATGAGATTGTTGAATCTTGTGTTGAACTCTTCCATGGTCTCATTCTCATTTTTCTTCATGTTGTTAAGGGAGGCTAACAGGTATCTATCTTCTTTCTTATCTCCCCATTTGGTTAAGAAACCCTTTTCAAATTCTTTGAATGTCTTGTAGTTGTTGGCATCTAAGTCTGAGAACCAGTCAAAGGCGTCTTCTTCTAAGGATAGCGCAAACAGTTTCATCTGCACATCTTCATATTTAGCATTAAGGCACCATTTATTAAAGCATTGCGAAAAAAGTTTCAAATGTGGCTTGGCACTTATTGCATTATTTCCCTGAAATGAAGGCTAATTTAGGAGTTAATGTGATGAAATGGAAAATACTGGAAGGAAGACATAATTGCAATATAAATTTATATATAATGACAACACATAAGATTTTAATCATTCACGACATTTCGTAGATTAACTTAACCATAAAAGAAAAAAGATGACCATTGTCGAAAATATGCGTATGATGCAGTTGTGTTGTGTCGTGAAAGTATTGCAAAGGCTTGTTTCTAGTTTTAGATTTATTAATGTGTATTAAAGGAGTGTGTTAATTCTTGGTTTGCCAAAAGAAGCCTAACCTCTTGAACTGAGTGCTATAGCGGCTTTACCAAGTGTCCAACAAGGCGAGGATGAACCTACTTAAAGTAGCCTTCTGACTCTCTGGTGTCCACCCACGCAACCTCCTGAGTTCTTAAAGTTTGGTTCGATTGGATTTTCCTATTAAGACTAAGTGCTCTACACCCTTTTTTGATTGACCCAATTGTATTAAAGGAGTGGGTTGATTATTGGTTTGGCCCAAAAGAAGCCTAACTTCTTGAACTGAGTGCTATAGCGGCTTGACCAAGTGTCCAACAAGGCGAGGATGAACCTACTTAAAGTAGCCTTCTGACTCTGGTGTCCACTCACGCAACCTCCTGAGTTCTTACAGTTTGGTTCGATTGGATTTTCCTATTAAGACTAAGTGCTCTACACCCTTTTTTTATTGACCCAACTGTTCAGACTATGCTGCAGCGATCATGAGCATACTTTAGGCTTCGAGCGTTGGTTTATTTTATTAATAAATGTGAAGTGGATAATTAAACTAAACTAACCCAAGAATCTCTTTTCCACACACCAAAGAATGGTGCAGTACTTCAAGAAAGCAAGGGGATAAATTTTAAGATTTATTTTAAGAACAATTGTATTATTGGAACACATAAGCATAAAAGAAAAATCGATTGAAAATGGTCCTTTGAGGACGTTGTGTGCTTTAGTGTTGTTGTTTAATTACTAAAACTTAAATGAAACTGATCTAAACAAAAATCAAAAAAATTAAAACATCAAAAAACGACGTGAATCCCCCCTGGGGGGATGGAGACAGGCACTGGAATAGCCTGCTGAGCACTTTATGTTTTATTACAATCGAGATATTTGGAGAACTACTGCTTGCCCTTTATCATTAGGGAACAAGTCATTTTACAGTACAAAATAGAAAGTGAAGGTGCTTGAAGGGGGTACTCCAAATGGTCCTGGATGCTCTCAAATCCGAGTTTATTGAAACATGCATGCAAAACAGACCAGCAAGCTTAGATTATCATGAAAAATGGCCAAAATCACTTTAAGAGTGCTTCTGGCAATACTACAAATTGCCAAAAAAAATCTAAAAAAACTAGTGTATAAAAGGGGCTTTCTGGGTGATGTTGGAAGCTTCTAAATCAAATTTTTATCAAATTTAAATTGCAAACCTGCTAAGCATGCAAAAAATTCCAGCGAACAATTTATTATGAAATGACCCAAAAAACACTCTAAACTTGTTTTTTTCTTGATACAAAAATGCTCAGAATTGCGGTTTAAATGATAAACAAAAAAAAAGAAAAAAGATGAACTAGTAAGACAAGCTAGAAAGCTTGTCTTGCTAGGATCTTTGGCTGCCCTCTTTCAAGTTGCAAGCCAAATTGTGCAAGCCTAATGAGCTAGATATGTCTTTATAATCACTCTTCCTTAACTAATCTAGATCTTTCAATTTTTTAGATCCAAGCTTAAGGAAAAGATCTTTCACTAATGAACAACTAGATTTAAACTTTAATAGTGTGATATCATTAATGAAACAAAGCTAGATCTACTTCTTTCAAATATCAATAATATTATTTAGATCTAGAAGAAAATAGTGATAGTAACCAAGAAAATTTTGAGAGAAGATTGAACTAAGGTGAGATAACCCGTTTTTGAGTGAGAAAGATTGGGCGAATGGAGACCACATGCAAGTGAACACACGAGGAACTACACTTCCATTGAAATGACTCCAGAGATCAGCAAAACTAACATGTATTCCTCCTCTAAAAGATCTGGAAATCAGCAAAACTAACATGTATGCCTCCCCTAAAAGATCTGGTTACCTGCAAGAACACTTCACAACACCACCTTGCACAAGCAGATTAAATGGCACCGATATAAATCATATAAAAGATATTAAAACATAGACATTCAAACAAGATTGAACGAAGGTGAAATAACCCGTTTTTTAGTGAGAAAGATTGGGCGAATGGAGACCACATGCAACTGAACACATGAGGAGCTACGCTTCCATTGAGATGACTCCAAAGGTCAGCAAAACTAACATGTATGCCTCCTCTAAAAGATCTGGAGATCAGCAAAACTAACATGCATGCCTCCCCTAAAAGATCTGGTTACCTGCAAGAACACTTCACAACAACACCTTGCACAAGCGGATTAAATGGCACCGATATAAATCATATAAAAGATATTAAAACATAGACATTCAAACAAGACATGCATAATGTTCAAAATACTTCATACGATTGATAATGAGAAACAAAATATAGATTTTATTCCTTACCCTACTGAAATAATAAATTTCCTTCAAAATAATAAATTTCCTTCAAAGGTCAGTGCGAATCTGAACAATAAGCAAAATTTATGAAGAGACAGATTACCTCCACGGGATTTGAAACATCAAACATCCACACATTTGACATGAGCCCACAACATAGCCTCCAAAGCCTTCTCTTTATTCTCATGAACACAAAAAATTTACAACACAGGAGCAGAGGTTCTACCTTCAGATGAGAAGAGAGGTGAACAGTGCTCCTTTAAATAGGAAAATACATGCAGAGGGGGCGTCAATCCCATGAGAGGGGCAAATTAGTGATTGAAGCTGGCTCAACGATAGTAAATGGCATTGATTTTTGGTGATTGGAACATGATTGGAAACCAAGCCAAGAGGATTGCGTCACCTCTCCATGAGGTAGGCACATCCAACATTGGAATTATCACTCTCAATCACAAGTTTTCGAGTCATGATGACGCCCACGTGAGGGATGGGCACATCCTACATTGGAATCATCATATGCTTTGATCTTTTAATCTAATCAAACCTCACGCTTTAGTTTAGGAAAACAGTGGCCCACAATAAAAGATCATATGCCAACTCATATGGCACATGTTTAATTCCTTTGCATCCTACATTGGAATCATCATATGCTTTGATCTTTTAATCTTATCAAACCTCACGCTTTAGTTTAGGAAAACAGTGGCCCACCATAAAAGATCATATGCCAACTCATATGGCACATGTTTAATTCCTTTTTTATTATTTTTTTTTTATATTTGGTGCATTTTGTTGCATTGTTAGCATTAAAATGCCATTATGTAGGACCGATAGGAAAAAATGCTCCACGTGATAATTTAATCACCCGAAACATATGAAGACAGGGTCCCAGGGTAAAGAGGATGCTCTGAGCATGAAAATAAGCATCCCTACGCCAAATTCCGCCTCCGGATCACACTTTTATCGCCATTTGAAATTTTCCATTTAAACCATTAAAAAATGGCCTAATTTTGCGAAAAAAAAAATTATTTTTCTCGGAACTGACTCAAACTCCTGGGGGACCTAGTACATGACCATAGGACTTTATTTTTGTGTCTAGCATGTTTATATATGTTGAAAATGGACTTTAAATGGACTTCTGAACACTGAAAAGCACAAGCGATTGGGCAACATTGGCGGCTCTCTGGAAGTCCAACTAAAGTGCAACTTAGTTGGTAACTGGCCCTAACATATCATATGAAATGCGGCGGAGGCCCACTAAATTTGGATCAATCTCCTGTGTACAAATGCATCCTCGACATGGTCATGAAGAAGGGTTTGGAGATCTCTGGTGCAGGCATTTAAGTCCCCCAAGAGGATGACCTCACTAGCCACTGAATACTAGATAGTGTCGGCATACAAATCCAGGTAGGGGTCCCCCACTATGTCACTATGAATAGCAAACTAAGATGAAGCTGGAGGAAAGTAGCACACTGCTATATAGATGTCTCTGCATAGTGAAGATAAACCGTGGATCTGAATCCACATGAACCAAGCAAACTCATCCGAGGAGACCATAGAAACCCTCCCCTAAAGTGAAATCTCTAGTTAAACAAGCAACCCCACCTGAACCTTTGACACCTCTTGAAGCTTTGGTCTCCTACCTGCAAATTGAAAGGCGATGGTATCATACTATGTCAAGGAGAGGACACACCAGACTCACATAGGTCTCAGTAATAAATAGGATGTTTGATGACCCAAGAGCATCATAAATCATACACAACGATGACCGAAAAGCCCCATTCCATTCCAGCACCCTATGGAAATTCCATAGCCCTATCGCCACTCCCAACAGGCCCGTCATTTGGAAAACCCAAGACAAGACCATCCCGGAGGGAGGGAATCCCGAATGACAACTCTAGGGTCTCTGATAATTGCCCATTTCCCTGCTTGTTGTGCTGTGACAACCTACTCCCTAGAGAGTTTGAACTCCGTAACCTGGCATCAAGTGAGATACTCATCAAGAAAAAAATTGTTGGGAAGGGAGAATAGCTTCCGCTTGGCCCAAAGAGATAATAGCCTCTGCTATGGTGTGTATGGAATAGTATGTTGCATTTGAATGCCCTATGCAGTGTAGTAATTTGTAAATTTTTTGTTTACATATTCACCTCCATTATTTGTTCTTAATTGTTGTCTTTAATGTCTAGATTGTTTTTCTACAAGGGCCTTGTAGGCCTAAGACATGTCAAAAACTTCACTATTAAGTTTGAAGAACTAAACCCAACTGCATCTAGAAAAGTCATCAATGAAAGCTAAGAAGTACTTGAACCCAAAGAAAGAAATAGAAGGAAGCGGACCAAACAAATCACTGTGAATAAGCTGCAAGGGGGCCAAGGCAAGCCAAGATGGGCGTTTGTCAAAACTATCCTGATGATGTTTCCCGAGAGCACACTCAAGACAAAGACCATCTCTGCAAGAAATGAGAGGAAGACCAGTCACCATTTTCCGATAACATAGTTATTGCAATGAGCGATAGTTTAGATGAAAAAATCGCTCATACCAAAGTTTGCTCAAGTCATCACTATGAACAATAAAAACTGATGGAAAAGACAATGACCCAAAGTTGTCAAATCCATACAACCTGGTAATACCATCAACAATTCAAGTTGCTAGGACATGCTTAGCATCTTTTAAATCGTTGATTACAACTTGGTAAGCTGACACCTCTACAATCTTACCTTCATCAGAATGAGTGATAGACTAATAAAAGATTGCAGGAAAGACTTGGAACCCATGATACATCTTTGAAATGACCATCATCTAGTTGAACTGTTCCAAACCCTATAACACTAAGAGATCTATAAATCATCAACAAGTATTTGTTTGGTGATAAAATCATTTAGAGCTTAAAAATGGCTTTATTCTTAGCCGTATGATAAGAATGTCCAGAATCAATGAGTCACTAAGAAGTAGAAGTAGAAGTTGCATTGAAAGAAAAACCAAAAGCAGAAACTGCATGTCCATGAGAAAAAAGAGTTAGAAAAAGAATTAGCATAAATAGCATAGATGCATTCCTTATCTGGCTTAGGTATCTTGCATTCTTCAACCAAGAGTTTAAACGTTTTGAATTTAGATAGGTAGTCTTCAATGCAAGAGAAATCACTTGGATTTAAAGCAACCAATTAATTTTCAGGTTGGTGAACACAATCTCATTGTGTTGGCCAAATACGGTTTTCAACTTTGTCCAAGCCAGATCTGGTTGGTCAATTCCTTAAGGATGAAATCATAAGTCATTAGAGATGGGGATAAATATTAATCCACATGCTTCAACATTTATATTATCCCATTTGGATTTCTTTTAGGCATAGATGGGGGCAATTTCTTTTCCCAAGGTAATCCAGTAAAATCCCTTACTTGGTAGGACATCCTCCATACCAACTCTCCATGAGAAGTAGTTGGTACTGGTAAGCAAAAGATAAATTGCACTAGCCATATTATAATATGCAAGTGAGATGAATTCAAAGACATAAATTGGGGGGACATTTATATTATCCCATTTGGATTTCTTTTAGGCATCAGTGGGGGCAATTTCTTTTCCCAAGGTAATCCATTAAAATCCCTTACTTGGTAGGACATCCTCCATACCAACTCTCCATGAGAAGTAATTGGTACTGGTAAGTAAAAGATCAATTGCGCTAGCCATATTATAATATGCAAGTGAGACGGCTTCATAGACATAAATTGATTGTCTAAATGCAAAGCTCTAAAGGCAGTTTCAAAAAAAGAGCATTGAAAACATACTCTAGATGTCAAAATTGTGTCATTTTAAATAAAGGCATAAAATGAAACTAGGGAGCCACATAGCAAGTAAAGGTTGATTAATGTGGTGATTGGTGCACAGTGCAGTAAGTAATTCCCCCCCCCCCCCAACCTTACTAACTTTAGCTATAAGGTCACTTATGGTTTTCAAATTTGTCCAAGCCACATTTGGTTGGTCAATTCCTTAAAGGTGAAATCATAAGTCATTAGAGATGGGCATACATATTAATCCATGTTCTTCGTCATTTATATTATCACATTTGGCTTTCTTTTAGGCATCAATGGGGGCAGTTTCTTTTCCCAAGGTAATCCAGTAAAATCCCTTGGTAGGATATCCTCCATACAAGCTCTCCATGAGAAATAGTTGGTACTGGTAAGCAAAAGATCACTTGCACTAGCCATATTATAATATGTAGGTAAGATGGCTTCAAAAACAAACATTGATGGTCTAAATGCAAAGCTCTCGAAAAGGCAATTCCAAAAAAAAAGACATTGAAAATAGACTCCAAATGTCAAAATTGTGTCATTTTAAATAAAAGCATAAAATGGAACTAGGGGGGCACATGGCAAGTAGAGGTTAATCCACGTGGTGATGGGTGCATAGTGCAGTAAGTAATGTTGATGTAATTGTAACTTCGAAAGATATTCACTTGTATTTTATATTGTTATTATTATTGTATTTTATTTGTACCTCCGACGAAGATGTTTATTCCTCCTGTCGGAGATGTCATTATTGCATTTGGTAATGTAAAGTCATTGAGGTAAATCCTCCATTGTAAGTCGGGGCATTAGATCCCCATAGAGTCAGTTGTATTAGGGTTATTGAGTACCCTAGATAAGTCGGTCCAATCAAGTTTAGCTAGGGCCGACCTAGCAACTGAAAAAGGTCAAGTGAAAATAAAGTATAAATAGAGAGCAAGGCTCTCTCATTTGAACACACACTCACTCACACAAGTTCGCATTAGTGAGAGATAGAGAGGACAAGTTCGCATAGGAGAAAGAGAGAGGAGCTACAGAAGACCATATTTGTTTTGGGGTTTTACTTTTGTGATATTGCATTGGTGACGATTCTATCTCTAAGGAAGTTGCGGGGTATTCTCCTTTATGGTTTCCCCGAGGAAAATCTTTGTGTTTATTGTGTTATGTTGTGCATGTTATTCTTTCAGTTAAGATCCTAGATAATATTGATTAAAAGTAGAAAAACTAACATGGTATCAGAGCTAACCTGGAAAAAAAAGACATTGTGCAGTTGCGGGAAGCTAGGGCTTCTAAATTTTGGGTCTTCTCTCCACAGATCATCAACAAAAAGAGGCTAGGATAACTCGCCCTAGGAGGGCGCATCTTTCTGTCGAAGCAGAACTTGATTCCGAGAATTTTCATTTTTTGGCCCGTCACTACTACCGGGGGAAAACTAGGGCATCAGATGTTTTGGGTTTTTGTTCACTGATTTGAAGAAGTGAGTACATTGGGAAACTCGCCTTGAGGAAGCGCATCTATCTGTCCAATCAAAAGTTCCAAATTCCAAGTTTGGAAAATTAGGGTTTCTCTAACAAACCCTAGGCCAGCCAGCTCCAGCACTAGTTTGGACATCTAAAAGTGGTAAAACCTAAAAGCTTTGCTATTTCCATTTGAAGTTCTCATTAAAGATGTCACACCACACCCAGCTTGAGGATAAGCTTGAAGGTGTTGATAACTTCCGAGCATGGAAGTATAGGATTGCACTTGTCCTTGAAGAGAATGAATTGGACAAGTATGTAAATGAAGAGGTTCCAGCACCAGAGGGAGATGAGGCTAAAGCCTTACATAAGAAGAACTTGGTTAAGGCCAAGAGAATCATTACAGATTCCATTAAGGATCACCTCATCCCACATGTGTCATCCTTGAATGTTTAATGCTTTGACAAAGCTATTTGAAGGAAAGAATATAAATCGGAAGATGACCTTAAGGAACCAACTCAAAAATGTGAAGACTTAAAATGCAGAGACCATGCAATCTGACTTTACAAGGGTCTCTTAGATCAAGGAGCAACTTGAAGCTGTGGGAGAAAAGGTAGAAGAAGGAGAAATTGTGATGACCACCTTGAATGGTCTCCCAAGATCATGGGACTCATTCACTCAAAGGATTTGTGCTAGAAAGAAGTTAATCACATTCAGTAGGCTATGGGAAGAATGCTCACAAGAAGAAGCTCAACTTCTGGCTCGAGAAGAGAAGATGGGAGCAAATATGATCAAGCTCTCACGGCACACACCAGAAGGAATAATAACAAGAGGGAGCACCATCATCACAGTAAGAGGGAGAAACATTACCACCAAGGTCAGAGGGATCACTTTAGAAGATCCAGGAGAGATCTATCTAATATTAGATGTTATACTTGTGATGAGAAGGGACACTACTCCAGAAATTGTCCCAGAAATAAAAGTGGCTCCCACAACAAGAAGAACAACAAGAAAAGGCACCATGCTCACACCGTAGGAGATGATGAACCTACAAGAAAGAGAGCTAGAGAAGAAAGTGATGAAGAGTATGTCCTGATATCAACACTCACGAGCACTGTCACACATGGAAGTGATGATTGGCTTGTAGATAGTGGGGCTTCCAAGCATATGACGGGATATAAAGAATCCTTCATAAACCTATCTGAGCATGAGTCACCTCACAAGGTGAAACTTGGGGATGATTACCAATACCCCATAAAAGGAAGTGGAGAAGCTTCTTACAAGCTAGACTCTGGAAAATCTCTGAAGATGAAGGATGTCCTATATGTTCCAAGACTAAGGAAGAACCTTCTCTCCATATCAAGCACTAGATGCTAAAGGTATGAGGGTTGCATTTGTTGATGGCCAAGTCCTAATGTGGCCAAACGGAAAGACTATAGATGATGCAGTTGTGATTGGAGAGCAAGAGGGAGGTTTGTACAAATTGAAGGGCCAACCTGAACAAGCCTTGGTTCATGACTCCATGGAGCCAAGTGAATTATGGCATAGAAGACTTGCATATGTGCACTATAGAACACTACCCATTGCAAGCAAAGCAGTTGAAGGACTTCCAAAAATCCAGTCGAAGCATGAGGCGTTTGCAAAGGATGTGCAAAGGGAAAGAATGTGAAGAAGGCATTTCCAAATAGCAAAAGCAAAGCAAAAGGAATATTGGAAATCATCCACTCCGATGTATGCGGTCCTATGTCATCCAGTTCATAGAGTGGGTATGTATATTATGTTTCATTTATTGATGACTTTTCCCGCAAGACTTGGATATTCTTCTTGAAGAGTAAAGATGAAGTATTCAGCAATTTCAAGGAATTCAAAGCCTTGATCGAGAATCACACTAAGAAAAGGATAAAGACCTTTCAATCGGATAATGGCGGAGAATTCACCTCAGAAGATTTCAAGAACCTATGCAGAGAATATGGGATTAAGAGGGAGTTGACCACTCCATACAATCCACAACAGAATGGCGTTGCAGAAAGAAAGAATAGAACAATAATGGAAGGAGCAAGAGCAATACTTCATGACCAGGATCTTACGATGCACCTATGGGCAGAAGCTGCAAGGACAGCGGTGTATTTACATAACCGTACTCCTCATCGAGTACTAGACAACAAGACTCTAGAAGAAGTGTTCTCCGGGTGAGAAGCCAGAAGTCAGCCATCTCAGGATATTTGGCTGCCCGATATACATACACATTCCGAAGGAGAAAAGGACGAAGCTAGATCCTTCAGGAAAGAAGGGTATATTCGTAGGATACAGTCAAAGCTCGAAGGCCTACCGAATATACTTCCCAAGATTCAAGAAGATCGACATCAACAGAGGTGTGACATTTGACGAAGACTCGGCCTACAACAAATCCAGAAAATTACCTATCGAAGACATTGAAGAACCTGAAGTTCCTAGGATCAGGGATGCAGTAATGGAAGAAGCAATTCTAGAAGATCACGAAGGTCGCGAGATGGAAGAACCACAAGAACCTGTAGATCCACCGCGTGAGAAGAACTCCCACAAGAGGAAACCAGCATGGGTAAGAGAAGCAATACAAGATGCGGAGAAGTATGACACTCCAGAGGGGATGCACAGAGAAAGCAAGAGACCTAGGCCATACTCCAGCTATGTAACCCTGTTGTGCGACATTATTGACAAAGAACCTACCAACTATGAGGAAGCGGCAAAGAAGAAAGAATGGAAGGATGCCATGATCAAGGAGTACCAGTCAATCATGAGGAATGATGTCTGGGAGGTAGTTCTGAGAACAAAAGGGAAGTTTGTTGTGACTTCGAAGTGGATCTACAAGATCAAGCATGCTGCAGATGGCAGCATCAAGAAACACAAGGCGAGGTTTGTGGCACGTGGCTTCTCCCAAGAGGAAGACATAGATTATGAGAAGACATTTGCACCTGTAGCCAGATACACTTCCATTAGATCAGTACTTGCATTGGCTGCAGTGATGAAATGGAAGGTACACCAGATAGATGTTAAGACAGCGTTCTTGAATGGTGTAGTTGAAGAGGACGTGTACGCGGAGCAACCACTGGGACTTGAGACACATGACAGGCAGACTCGTGTGCAAATTGAGGAAGGCCTTGTACGGATTGAAACAGGCACCCAGGAAGTGGTACGGCAAAGTGGATAGTTTCCTAATGAGCTTGGGCTTTACCAAGAGTAAAGCAGATTCCAACCTTTACTACAAGGTTGAAGTGGGAAATCTAGTGATACTTCTACTCTATGTAGATGACCTGTTTGTAACAGGGGAGGATGGGCTCATTGCAGATACGAAGAGGAAACTTGTCGTAGAGTTCAAGATGATGGACCTGGGTATGATGCATTATTTCCTAGCCATGGAGGTGTGGCAAAATGCAGATGAGATCTTCCTTGGACAAGGGAAGTATGCAATGGAGATTCTGAAGAGGTTCGGAATGATGGACTGCAAGGCTATGGCCACACCCATGGCATCGAACTTGAAGCTACTATGTGATGCTTCATCAGAGTCTGTTGATGCCACGATGTATCGTCAGATGATTGGGTCATTGATGTACCTAACGAATACAAGACCAGACATATGTTTTGCTCTGAACACATTGAGCCAGTTCCTAACGGATCCGAGACATTTTCACCTGATTGCTGCAAAGCATATATTGAAGTACCTGAAGGGTACAGTTGACTATGGGCTCAGGTATGACGTGAATCAGAAGATTAACCTACAGGGTTATGTTGATTCGGATTGGCCAGGCAATGCCGCAGATAGGAAGAGCACTTCGGGATGCTACTTCAGTATGGGATCCGGTATGATCTCCTAGTTTAGCAGGAAGCAGTCGTGCGTGGCACTGAGTATAGCTGAAGCAGAGTATGTTGCAGCTTGTTTGGCTAGTTGTGATGCAGTATGGCTTAGGAAGCTACTGTCTGATTTGTTTGATCTCCAGTTAGAGGCGACTTGTATATTCTGTGACAACCGGAGTTGTGTGAAGTTGTATGAGAACTCGGTGTTCCATGACAAGTCGAAGCATATTGAGATCAAGTACCACTATATTAGGGATATGGTGCAAAGAGGAGCAGTGAAGCTCCAGTATATTGTGACAGGCGAGCAAATAGCTGATGTATTGACCAAGCCATTAGCCAGAGTGAAGTTTGAGTACTTCAGAGAGAAGCTTGGTGTTCTCCAGATTGAGGTTCCTTCCAAGAGGAAGTGATGAGTCCGAAAGACGCAGATGCACATGGGCCATTCTCGCATAGTGGTAGGTTTGTGCCTCCTATGTTAGTAGATGTAAGGGTCGAGCCATTCTCGCACGGTGGTAGGTTTGTGCCTCCCATGTTGGTAGATGTATGGGCTGAGCCATTCTCGCATCGTGGTAGGTTTGTGCCTCCCATGTTGGTAGATGTAAGGGTTGGGTCTCGCATGGTGGTAGGTTTGTGCCTACCATGCTGGTAGACAAGGTCTGGCATCATGGTAGGTTTGTGCCTCCCATGCTGGTAGACAAGGTCTCATATGGTGGTAGGTTTGTGCCTCCCATACTGGAGACATCCACCGGTCATAAGACACTGTGTGTGCGCCTAGGCAGGATCTTGTATGGTGGTAGGTTTGTGCTTCTCATACTGGTAGATGCAGGCTGACCGTTGTGGGACATGTGATGTGCATCTGGGCCCTAGTTGTCGAAGCGTCCCCCCCCCATGGTCCGACAGGGCAAAACGCATTCCGAGCGGGAGCATTGCCGAAGTGTCCTTGGGAGCGTGCTCCCGAATTCTGGAACCACGCTTCTCCTTGAATTTTTGTGCTCCCTGCCGCTATGGGGTTCGTCGACGCTCTCGAGCGCTCTGAACTCCCCACTCCACGCTCCGCCTGCGCTCCCACTCACAGGCCGACGCTCCTCGAAAACGGACGAAAAAGTCACATTTTTTATGTTTTTTTTTTGTTTTCTTGTTTTTTGGGTGGGGCCTAGGGCAGTTTTAGGGTTAGAGAGGGGAGATAAAGCATTTTACTAGATAGGATTTAAATCATATCTCAGTTTAGTGTTTTGAACTTTTGAGACCTTTTAGTCTTCATATTTCAATTTAATTATCATTCTGGTACTTATAAGTTATGCTTCATGGCACATGCAGATAGCCAATTTTTGTAAACAAAACTATTTGGTACTTAATGATGTACTTCCCTATTTGATACTTAATGATGTACACCCATAAGTTAATGATGTACTTCCCTATTATATGGTTCTAAAGGTTGTATGTTTGTAATTGTTAGAATCTAGATGGTTTGTGTTTGTATTTGTAAAATGTATTTCAATTCGTAACTTTGTAATTGTTAACAGCTAGATGGTTGATGCTTGAATAATTAATAATTAGTGTACTACCATACTACGTAGTATGGATGTAATCATGGATAATGGAATCAAGAATTATGGAATTTAGATGGCATTTCATATATTGGAAGTAGCACAAACATATATGTTTCATAAATTTTGCATCTAGTTTGACATTCTACATGTTTTTTTAATATATATATATATATATATATATATATATATATAAACACTCCCGAGACGCTTCGCTCCCGACCATTTTTTGAAAAATGTGCCCCCGTGCTCCTGCTTCGCTCCCACGCTCTGGCAACACTGATCTAGGTTGTACTCCGTGTGATGATGAGATGATATGAAGGCAATGAGGCGACAGTAGGAGATGCAGGTGTTTGCAGTGGCAATGTAATGACAGGTCCTGGGATGTACCTACTTGATGGCTTGCTCGCAGAGATGATGAAGACCTACATGAGGGCTAGGCCCACATACAACATGAAAAAGGGTTGGCTCTGTAGAACTTCCTATGACGAGTAGATTCGAGATATGTCACCAATTGATGATCAACATGATGAGGATTGCAGCAGCAGCGACGATGATGATCCAGTGTTGATGATGATGTTCCAGCATTGAATATGATCCAGCAATGAAGACTTGTGTCCAGATGTGTTGATGAATGTGGCAAGAGAATACCTTCCTAGTTAAGAGGGAGTGTTGATGTAATTGTAACTTCGGAAGATATTCACTTGTATTTTATATTGTTATTTTATTGTATTTTATTTGTACCTCCGACGGAGATGTTTGTTGCTCCAATTGGAGATGTCATTATTACATTTGGTCATGTAAAGTCATTGAGGTAAATCCTCCATTGTAAGTCGGGGCATTAGATCCCCCTAGAGTCAGTTGTATTAAGGTTATTGAGTCCCCTAGAGAAGTCGGCCCAGTCAAGTTTAGCTGGGGCCGACCTAGCAAGTGAAAAATGTCAAGTGAAAGTAAAGTATAAATAGAGAGCAAGGCTCTCTCATTTGAACACACACTCACTCACACAAGTTTGCATTAGTGAAAGAGAGAGGACAAGTTCGCATAGGAGAAAGAGAGAAGAGATACAGAAGACCATCTTTGTTTTGGGGTTTTACTTTTGTGATATTGTATTGGTGATGATTCTATCTCTGAGGAAGTTGCGGGATTTTCTCCTTTATGGTTTCCCCAAGGAAAATCTTTGTGTCTATTGTGTTATGTTGTGCATGTTATTCTTTCAGTTAAGATCCTATAATAATGATTAAAAGTAGAAAAACTAACAAGTAATTGCCCCCCCACTAACTTTTGCTATAAGCTCCTTTTTACAAATAAGTTACTTTTGAAAATAAGTGACCCACTTTTACTTTATAAATTGAAGTTGCATGAACTTTTTCAAAAAGTAACTGAAGAAAAAGAAGGAATTGAACCCAAGACCTCTTAATACTCTAACTTTCAACCAAGTGACCTCAACAAAACATATGGTAATATAATGAAGGAGAATGGGGGTGGTGTTCTTGTTGTTGATGTGGGAGAGCGAGCATACCCAAAAAAAATGTTTTTAGCTTGCAAGGCACATTTAAACAAACAAAAAACGAAATTTTGAAACCAAAACTTCTCAAATTTGATTGTTTCTAGTTTGCCGAGTTAGCACAAGGTGCATGACAAAGAGCATATGTAGCCAAGAAAGGCCTTTCCACTTTGTTTTTTTATTTGTCAAGTTCACACAAAACACATAGCAAAGAGCATACGCAGATCAAAAAGGTAACAAACCAAGAATAAAACATAAAAACAAATTGAAATGTGAAAAAACATGAGATAGATTTTAAAGAACAATCTATAAATGTAAACAGTATACCTCCGGATCTGATAAAATGGTTGTATCTTGGGAAAACAGAAACCTTTTCAAGTATAATGAAAAGTGTTTCCAACAAAAATCAGCACTTTGGATGCAATGAAACACCTCTCTTAGCACGAAAATAAACAAAAATAACAAAATATAGAAATCCTTTGATGCATGCAGCTACACAAGTCCAAGATTTTGATCAACAATGGGAGTGGCTCTTCATAAGCACTCTAATACCATGTTCAACTAAAATAGCGTATTTCCACTCAATTCGAATACCTTAAGCAACCGCTCACACAAACAGATCACAGCTTGACATAGCAATGTTTTCCGTGGTTAAAAGCCTCAGAGAGGGAAATAGTTCACGATCCTAGCCAAACAACCGCTTGAGGCAATATATTAATGCAAAAGGAAAAAAATTAACATATGAGTTTCTCACATTCAATCATTAAGCAAATGACCCTCTGTGCTCTTTAAATAGATATCATGGGCCAATCGAGTCCTAAGCCATAGATTAATAGTTGTTAAGATTCGAGGTTAAGATGAACTGTCAAATCACTTTATGTCTAGAACATATTGTGATCGTCGGATTACATAAGTATAAATAAATACAAATGCATGCTAAATAAACACACTTTACCTAAAGACACATTATAACAAGTTGATCTTAACTAACTCCTAAGTGTCTAAATATCTCAACATGGAGGCCTTCTCTATCAAGCACCTTGGTTTATTTGCATCTATTCACACTTCGAGATGTGTTATTGATCTTGGATTGAGATATTTTGATGGAGCGCTTGTGGGCACATATGTTGAGGCACTGGATCCACCACCTAGCACACTTTTTGATGAATTGGTTATACCTATGGAGGATGTGTTACCTTAGTATGCCACACATGCCATGTAAGAGGAGCTTGTTTACGCATTCTTTATTATTTGTTTGGCACATTTGTCTTGGGAGACCAAACGTATGCCCCGTTTACGCACTTGACATGAGTTTTGGAGATTCTTACTGTTACCTCACAAACTAGCACCCTTCCGCTTAGGTCACAAGGACCAATGCTAAAATCGACAACTTTTAAGGAGATACACCCAATGTCACCACAATGCACTCTCCTCTCTCTTTAGGACTGCTACTAGGGCCACAGGAGGCTTCCTAAATATGGATAAAAATAGACATGTAATATATGCAATGATAACAACTCTATTTCTACAAGACCTTCCCACTTTATTAGTAGATTAGTGCCTTAATGGAGTCAACAAAATATTCAATAAATTCTTAATGACTAGGAAGGTTGAGGAGCAATAAAACTTAGTAGTGGTTGGAAAATAGAATGAATCAATTTTCTGCAGTAAAAACCAGCGCCTTAAACTTGCAAGATAACTCAAAATAAACCGTGAAAATGCCCCAAAAAATGCTTCTCAACACTCAACCAAACAGGAACCTATCCCCCTAGGGAGCACTTGATTTGGAAGATGATTGCTGGCATTTGGGACTGATTTCACCTTCAAATCTGTAACAGCCTGCAGAAATGGATGAACAGCTTGATTTGGCACTTCAAAAGCCCCCAGGGTCAACCACAAAGACTTAGAGATAAAGTAGGAACCATTTCCAACAACTAGGGCTTTATTTTCTGTCAAAATTGGACCTGCAAAACACTTAAACCAGACCTGCAACAAGGCTGTAGCCACCTCTAGAAGATGGCGTCACCCTCCATAGGGCTGACATCACACCTTTTAGGGCATTTTTCAGCTGAAAAACAACTTCATATGGATTTATCCACTTTTTATGGATTTTTCCTCCATATAATCAACTCATAAATTTATTACAGAGGAAATTATTTCAGAATTAAACAAGTAAAACAAATACAACGGCAACAACCATAGCCATCCTAAACTAACAACCAGGGTTTAAGGGCATAGGGAGTAATTTTAAAAGCAGTCGCAGCAAGAAGACTCTTGCAGGCTTCATTGTTTCAGTTGGTAGCCTTCTGTGTCAATTTTGCATAATAGCCTAATATATAGATTTTCTTGCGATCTTGCATAATGACCTATGGAAGTTCATATATATTATATACATGAGGTTTCTACTAAATTGTTGTTTCTGTCTGCCATTCTAATTTTCTTGATCATTCATTTATTTGCAATTATATAAAGAAAAATAACTATTTTTAAAATTATTTACAGATTTCATATTTTTAAATACCATGTTTCCCCGTTTCATCGAATTTTGAGGGTTCAAATTTCTATACTGTACCAGTTTCAGAAAACCATGCCTGTTCCAAGTTTCATGCAACTAAGCGGCAAAGGACTTAGAGATTTGATTTCCCTGTGTTTATGTAGAGATTTCTCACAAAGGCAAGTCCACACTCTACGTAATAGCATTATTTTCTTAGGATGTCAACATATTTCAACCCGCTTTACCTTCACCCAGACCAAATTGACTTGACCTATAACAACAATGTCAAAGATCCAAAATATTTTTTTAAATTATAGGACATTGAGAACCGGAGTGAGCAAAGAATCAGTGCAATAAGGAGAACTACTATATTTAACATTAATCAATGTTTCTCTCAATGAAATATTTTCTCTCCTTAGACATCCTCCAACCTATTAGTGTTCTTCTCTATTTCATATTACGATTGTTGTATACCATGAAAACATGAAGATAATATCTAAGGAGAGCACAAATATAATCATTTTTAATACATGTTTACTAACGAAATGAATGTGAATGGGTAAGAGCTATGATGAGAGATAAACAATAATGATCGATATGAATCAAGCATGACTATCAAAAGAATATACAAAGAGATCCAGGAAAAATTGTTGTGATCCAGGTTAATCATCATGTGGCATGTTCAATGAATTAAAGTTAAAAATTGAAATCTGGCAAATATCATGACCCAATGGATCAACACAATTATGTTAGGAAAATAAATTTGATTACATTCGAATTCCTTCATAATACAACTATTCAAATGAAATTCAAATAGAATCTGTTTGCTATAAACTGAAAATAAGTTTAAAAGAAAATCTATATGAAAAACTTAAAACATGATGCTATCATTATAAATTATATATAGCCCACAGGGGTGCGGTCTAGCAGTAAGTTGAGAGGTGATCGAACTTGTAATAATCCTGGGACCCGATTTCAAAACCCCCCAAATGGCTGCGAATGAGGCCAGTTGCAAGTCGTGGGTGATTTTGATGGCATAGAAATGTCCCTCATAGTGCAATCGCTTAGCCAAAAGACAGATAAGTTATTATACGCAGCATTTCCATATATATAATGTTATCCTAAACTTATAGAGTATAGTTTATTAAAATAATTTTAACATTTTGAATTGTACACTTTCTCAAACCTAATGATGAATCTTATAATATCTTTTCAAATTGGCAATTCTTTTTCGAATTCCATTGTCACCAAATTCAAACTTAAAAATAAACCGGGTGATTAGCCTGAGCCATCCTACAACTGTGATGCTTGATTATCATATGAACATAACATATAAGATAGCAAAAGTTATAATAGTCACCTTCATGATGCTTATTCCAACATCATCAAGTTCATATAGACGACAAATCTCGAGAGCCTGGTCAAATTACAGATTATTTATAAAATTAATTAAATGACTCCTCAAACCTGCCCAACCCAACCAGTACTTTATAATTGTCAGAATAATCACCATTAAAACAAAAAGTATAAATTTGCAAACAAGCACTCCAGTTTCATCATCTCCCTTACCTTTAGAGCTAGTCGATTGTCTCCAGCAAATGGTTGCCTTAGTAGTAAAATTTCCAATAATCTCAAACCTTGTCTTGGGCAAGATGCCAGATAAATAGGTGCTATCTGGGTAAGAAAAACAATTGTGCAAGATAAGTGAGCAGACCAAATAAAGGGCAAACATAAAACCTTGCAGTTAACGATTCTTGAAGATTTTCATGAGAATTCACAAGTGATCCTCAAAGCCATGACCAAGGCACAAAGAAGAAAATAAAGGTATTGAAAAAATAAAATTGGCCATAATCAAGTAAAACAAAGCTAACTAAAGCATTGGGTTTATACAGCATAAATAGATATCAATTAGAATGTTGGGACTGAAATCAACTGGCTATATTCTATGTTTTCAGACAAATTGTCACCATTTGAGTTACTCTGATATGACAACATGATTTTCTCAGCAATCAGATCCCATTTCTGTCATGATTATGCAGCTAGTATGATATGGCTCTATGTGCTCAAGTTTAGCAGATAGTATGGGGAGAGCACAAAATTATATAATATAGCACTAAGGCCAATACTAGAAATGAAACAATTCCAGGTGGTGCTACATATTTGAACAGCAGTTATTTTTCCATATCCTGATAAGGCACCAAAATAGTCTAAATTCCCAGGCACTGTATGTTTTCATTTTGCATCCTTGGCATAGAGTTTACATGGACCAGTGTGCCTTCATTCCTTATTCCACCCCAATGCATGGTTATTGGGTCCCCACCTAGATGGGTCAACTATCCATGAAAGAAGATGAGATAGCATACAAATCTCAAGCCAGAAGAAATACATCTTTTCAACAAATACAGATCTGACTCAAAGATTTTTCACATTTAAATGGAGATCTCTCCAAGTTGGAGTTTAAGATATAGTTTGGTATATCAGCGAATCCTCTCTCCACAATTATTATGTAGTCTATGACTCTACATTGGTTTGGAACCATACAAAGCATTCACAAGATAACAACATTAGTAATAAACAATTAGAACTACTGCATCTACCCAGTAAGCATAATTCATCTACACAACGATACAAAATCATTCCCTGGTTTGTTGTCTCCACACTTTATAGTTACCATATTTCGAGGGTATTGGCGCAGAATTATTGGACATTAGGTTAGCTGGGTGGATATGTAAAACTACACTGGAAAGAAAGAAACATCAATGAAAAGAAAAATACAAGCAAAAAAATGTTGTGAAATTTGCAGTTTTGGGTGCAGAAGTCCAATAACATCGTATAAGGATCTCAGTCATGGTTTTACTCTTGATAAGACAATTTTCCCGCAAATGGTAATAGTAGCAGTGATGTAGCTAATGCCACTGCAGATTAGTTGGTTGAATCGCATGTACATCGGTTTGGCTACCACAACATATAGGTGCAAAAACCCTAGTAACACTGACACCACATGACATGCACTTTAGCAAGAAATATTTACTGAGCAAGTTCTACTGTTAAAGAGTCGCAATACCATTCAAAGGAATAATTATAATCCTAAACTTTAAGAGGTGATGTAAGTAGTGAACCAGAAGAAAAAATAATGATCAATAAGCTACCCACAACTGTCTCATTCATCAAACTTGTTCGAGTCCCTATCCACAACTATGACCTACTTGTCATACCTAGGACGATATTAGCCAAGCACTTGTACTCAAAAATGGCCAACATAAGTTGCTTCCACGTACTGTAGTTCTTGCCAAAGAACCTTTTGGCTGGCTTCTAACATGATGTTGGTCAAAGAGGCCATTATGATAAGTCACAAATGCACTAATATATATCGAAGGAAAGTAAAATGCTGAAAATAACCTGTCAAATCACTGTATACTAGCTCTAAAACACTGTAGCAGCCAAGTATAATCAACACGCAGAATTTTGTTCAATCTGCCCAAAAACAGCTCTAAAACACGTAGATTTTGACAAATTTTGACAAATCTGCTCAAAGTCAGCCTCGTAAACCCCCGATTTGAACTCAAAGAGCTATCAAACACACAAATCTAGACAGATCTCCTCACAAAAAGCTCAAAGATAGTCAAATCTGTTTCATACCAGCAGACAAAAGAAATTCTTCGTAAATCCACTGAAAATCAAAAAATCAGCAGTTAAAACATCCAGATCTCGAAATCTGGGCACCAATTCACGTAAGAACAGATCCAATCTATTTTTAAAGTCACAGAATTGGATAAAATTACGAAAATTTATAATTAATTTGCTTGTAAATAGGCTGTTACAATCAGAAATTTCTGGAAAAAAAAAGGATGTATGTGCTGTCCGTAGAATTATGTACAGATACGACAATCCTACGACTAAGAAACTGACTGTATGGTGCTTACTAGACAGATCTATACAGTGCAACTGACATGTTTGTCCAATTCTATCTGTATGATTCCATCCATATGGCTGATGCGTAGAACAAAAGTCTGTACAAGACCATACCTGATCCGTATGATTTCTGAATCTGCATGGACATAAATCTGCACAGAAAATCCAATTTTAGCTGGGCCATACCATATGTTGTTGGCTGCTTGCACCTGCAGGCTGTACAGTGGCTGAGTCTTGGCAGTTGTACAGCAACTATTGTAGGGCAGCCATACACACACGTGCAAAAAAAAAAAACACGTACGATTCGTTTGTACACATGTGCGGGGGATGGATACATACAGCTAAAAGTCTGTACGATCCCAAGAAAAGCTTTGTCTTTTGGAACCTCAAGCTGTGGGATTCCAAAAATAAAATTGACCTTGCTTCAAAATTAAATAATCGAAACAATACCTGTTTTCAGCGAAATCCTTTCAGCTCTTTGATGTGCTATGTTAATGATCCCTCAATCTGTCTCTGCCGACAGCAATCACTAGGTATTCACACTCCCCGCATCACGTCACTAAGGCTCTAGCTAAGCTATGATCCCATATCACAAAACTCGAGCACTTAAAGAAACCAAGAGATAACTCAAAAGGGTTATCTTAATGTCTTGCATAGATGAGAAAGAAAAAGCTTTCTTATATAGGTTTACGGTTAGGTCGAGTCAATCCACATTATGAATGTGGTGAGATAGACCGAGAAACACAATAAAGTGAAATAAAGCACAAAATAACATAAATTTAGAAGTGACTTTATTATTGCCCAAGTCTAATATCTAATTGACCATTATAAACTAAGTTTTGCTTTAACACTTTAACACAATGGAATACTCACTTCCAAGAGCATGGGGAGTACATACCCTACTCTCAAGAATGCATCCCTATGTAACACTAGCTTTGATGACCTTGTGATAGATCGGTTTCTATGGAATATATATATATATATATATATATATATATGACACCCAATTAGAGCAAAGGTCTCCTCACAGTCAATTCCACCTCCCCAAGAAAATCCTCTTACTATGATTCAAGCCTTGTAACTCTCTATGTTGCCATCAATTGCATGCTTCACCTTATAAAGGCACCTAGAATCAAAATTGTTTTCCTCTCTGATCTAGGCACAAGCTCCCACACATCATTCTTCCTAAAGTTGTACTCCACCACCATGGCATCATACAACACTTGCTCACCCGCTACCTTCTCATAAATGGAAGTCTCTTAATCAATGATAGAAGACATCGATGCAACTATCTGGGAAATTTCTTTGTAGGATGACATGCCCAAAAAGACGTCTTTCAAGCACCAACTTGCTCCTCTACACCCTAAAATGTCTGACTAAGCCACCTCAACTTCCTAGCTGTCCTAGAAGGTAAAATTGTTTATGTACCTATATGGAATATGGCTCAACTAAATCTGAACTTGTTGATTTTTGTGAATCAACAGTTGGGACAGCAACTATTTATACATCCTTAACCTTTGTTGGAGGTCCATGTGACCCTAAATACCATGCATCTTCATCATTCATCAACCTTCACATCCCTGCTCATTTCCATTTTCCTCTAAGCTAAACAATAGATCTTGTAAGCCTTAGAGTAACTGTAGCCAACCAGAATACCCTTCAAATTGGAGGGTTCAAGCATTGTCCTCTTTTCCTCTAGAACATGAATGTAAAATAGACTCACAAATACCCTGAAATCAGAAATATCAAGGTTCTCCCCTATGACAGCTTCCTCTAGAGTCTTGTCCTTCTACACTCTATGACGACACTTGTTTGGTATGTAGAATACCATACAGCATGCCTCTGCCAAAGCAACATAGGCAAATCTAGGTCATGAACGATAGACTTAGCAATCTCTAATATGGACCTGTTCTTTCTTTCTGCAACCCCATTTTGGAACAATTTGTAAAGCACTATAGAACTCCCTTTTGATCTCTGCTTCTCTGCAAAAGGAATCAAAATCATTAGAGGTATACTCTCCTCCATTCTTTGACCTCAATACCTTGACCTTCCTACCTATCTGGTTCTCAATATAATCTTTGAACTCTCAGAACCTATTTAAGGCTTCATCCTTGGTCTTCATAAAATATACCTAGGTTTTTCGAGAAGAATCATCAATGAAAGAAACATAATAAAGGTCCATTGTCCATAGTGTTTATGACATGGGTCCACAAACATCTAAATGAATCAGATCAAGAATCCCTCTCAATCTGTTCTCACTACTTGAGAAAGCAACATCAACATGCCAGTCAAGTGCACACTCCTCTCCACCTTGAAATCAAGAAATCTAGCCACGGTATCTTTCAGACGAGGCAAAGATCCATAGTTCAAGTGATTGAATCTTCTATCCAAAGCTCACATAGATTGTTACTACTTGTTGACAAGGCTCTCTACTTCATGGAATTTGCTAACAAACTATAAAGTCCACCATTTTAACACTTATGGCCAAGACTCAACCACAATCAAGGCTATGACTTCTAATGATCACTCCCCGATCATTAAACACAGCCATGCAGTTCAAATTTGTTAGACAAGAAACTAAAAACATATTTTGAGTCATAGCACTCCAAAACTTTCTGTGCTGGCATGCAGAATGTAATATAACCCGACTTAGTCAATAGGTATTTGCGATCATCACCAAGCTCAACCTGCAAGCCAGTATCTTGTACTTCTAACATGAAGAAAGCATATTTGTCTGTTGTCATATACCTTGAGGCTCCACTATCAACATATTCCCCAACACCTGAAATTGTGCAGGTAGAACGGCATGACACATGCCAAAGGTTGTATCAAGCATGGCAATCAACTCATCCACACCTCAAGCTTATGCACTTCCTGGAAACTACTTATGTTGTTGTTGCTTCCCCTTCCCCTTCTTGTCAAGATACTAAGAAGCAAAGTGGACATGCTTGTTTCATTTAAGCACTCGATATGGCTCAAACCCTTCTTTTGTCAATTAGAAGATCATGAATCTTCCTTCTTCTTGTGACCTAATCTGAATCATAATTTATTTCCTCCTTTCCTCATTGTTATAGCTCAAATTAGCATTTAAGTGGGAAAGACCTAATGCACTAGTGTTACCCCTAAATGCAACTATAGGAGCGGCACCATTGTCACCTTAGTGCACTATTCTCGCTTTTGACTTGCTCTCAAACGTCAAGGGGGTCTTCCCTATGATTGATTATTCTATATTAGTTCCTTTAGTGAATGAGAGCTAAGAGGGTTAATTTTAGTATGGTTTAGGATTGTTGAGTGTATTATAAATTTAATTAACCCTTTAAGTGATTGTCAAAAATGAGTGTCAAAGATTAGAAATAAAGACAAACACTTAAAATAAAGAAATGAAATGTTGCTTAAGATAATTCCAAGTGAAGTGAAGCAAGATCTCACTTAAAGACTTCACAAAGTATAAGACATTATAGACACAAGAAGTCTTTGAGTATTTGGAAATTGAAAGATAAAATGCAGAAAATGAATTATAAAGTGATTAAAATCACTCCCTAAATATGATCTAAAAGCAAGGTTACACGAACCGTGGGTGCGATCGGAATGGGCTGAAGAATCCGATACGGGTGCGACACTCACCCCAAAATTAGGAGTCGGGGATTCGGAACCCTAACCCTAATTAACCCTAATTATCCTACATTTATCCTACGTAAACAGCTTTAGATTTGTCAAAATGAGGTGGAAGAATCTGATGAAGAATCCGAGAATCCGACTCGGAAGAATCTGATTCGGGTGCAGTTAGGCCTAGGGCTAAATCCGGTAACTATGTCTAAAAGAGTTATTCCAGCACTACTTAGGCCTAGTTTAATTATGTTTTAAAGTTGTTATAAAACAATAAATTCAAGAAATTAAACTACTTATAAGCAAGCCCAAAATGATATGCAAACAGTTATAAACCCTAGGCTTGGGAAAACTTGAAATCTGGAAATGATAGGACAGCAAGGTAAACTTCGGATTTCAATGGACAAAAGAGAAAATAAAAGGGAATTTTTTTGTTTTTTTTGGATGGTGGTTGTGTCATTTTGGAATAACCCCAAGCTAAATTGACTTGTATGGATCGAGAATGTCTTATTTATACAAGAGGAGTGACCCTTGGTTTCATATTCCGAAGGTACGTTTCTCATTCTCCAATGACTCTTCATGATTCCCTGTGACTCACCACAACTAAATATTTACAATATTTACATTTCCAACATAATCTCATAGGATTAGGTTTCCAACATTCCCCCTTTAACCTAAAGGGGCATTTGTAAGTCCAAGCATCTTTCTAAACTTTTCAAGGTTTTGTCTTCCAAGCTCTTTGGTGAAGAAAACAGCAATTTGCTCATTTGTGGAACAATGTCTCAAATGAATTGTCTTGGCCTCTACATGATATCGAATCAGATGGTACTTTGCACTGATGTGCTTAGTTCAATCATGGAATCTGGAACTCTTGGCCAACTTGATTGCAGAAGTATTATCAATCAGTAGAGCAGTGGAACTCACCTATTTCTCCTGCAAATTTTCAAGTGTTTTCCTAAGCCACACAATCTCCTTTGTTGCTTTTGTTGCAGCCACATATTCTGCCTCTATTGTGGAATCTGCTCAAATAGACTGTTTGTGTTATCTCCAAGAGATAGTTGTTGATCCAAGACTCATGAGGTGGCCTAAAGTAGACACTCCATTGTCTTTTTCGCCATCAAAGTCTGGATCAAAATATCCAATTAGTTTGAAATAATCCACCCTAGAATATTAGAGTCCAAAATCTTGAGTCCCTTTCAAGTATTTTAGAACTCTTTTGTACCAGACCAATGTCCTTCACAATTTTTTTGCATGAACCTTGAAAGGATCCCAATAATAAATGAAATATTTGATCTGGTGGTGGTAAGGTAGATAAGACTCCCCACAAGCTGTATGTACTTGGTTGCATCCTCAAATTCATTCCTTTCTTTTGATGAGAGCTTCAATTTTTGTTCCATTGGAGTAGACAAAGCATTACACTTTGTCATGCCAAACTTGTTCAACACTTATCCAATGTACTTCTGGGAGATGAATATGTACTTTGGAGTCTAGGTCGCTTCAACTCCCAAATGTCCAAATCTGTCATCACAAAGCCTTTCTTCAATTCTTTCTTCATGGATGCAATGTAACTTTCATTGTTCCATGTCATCAACAGATCATCTACATACACCACAAGATATATGACAGATCTTCCAATTTTCTTTACAAACAATGTTGCATCATCAAGATTAAAGCGTTTGAAATTTAATTTCAGAAGATACTCAGTTAGCTTTTCATAACATGTGTAAGGTGCTTGTTTCAGGCCATACAATGACTTGATCAGTTTGCATACCTTCTATTCTTGTCCCTTCATAGCAAAATCCTTCCAGCTGAGACATGAAAACATTCTCTTTCAAGTCTCCATTTAAGAAAGCAGTCTTCACATCCATTTGATGAACTTCTCACCCATTTTGTGCAGCCAAAGATAATAGAGTGCGGATGGTAGCCCATTTTGTTGTGGGGAGAAAGTCTCATCATAGTCAATGTCTTCTTTTTGTGCAAAACCTTTTGCCACAAGCCTCACCTTATGCTTGTCAAGTGAGCCATATGATTTGTACTTATTCTTGTAAACCCACTTGCAACCAATTGTTTTGGTTCATAATCGAGGGTCCACCAATTTCCACATCCCATTCTTGATGAAAGCATCATATTCATTCTACATGGCTTTTTCCACTCGTGATGAGCAGCAACTTGTTCAAAGGAAGTTGGTTCAAGGTTAGTAGATAAATTCAATTCACAATCATACGAAACATCCATATCTTCTACATCACCTAAATTTGAATTAACTGCTTCTCCCCCATCTTCTTGTCTTGTCGAAATTTGGTTTATTGTGTTTTCAACTTCAGCATGATGAACACTTCTTGACCCACATTGGAACTTTCCATGAGGGTCCAAGTTGCTCAATTGATGGTGTTGCAGGGACTTCTTCATGAGGGGTTGATGGTGTTGCAAAAAGAGAATCCAAAGATTGATCCAAGATGGGGATCCCCCCTTAAAGATGTGGAATCTCATTGTCAAATTCATGAAATGTCTCTACATGGGTATATTTATCCAGACGATCAAGCTCCCTCTCATTAGAATTGTCATTTTTATTCATTTCAAGAAAAATGACATCTCTAGAAAGTATAAACTTTTTGTTTACCTCATCGTAAAGACGATATTCCTTTGCGGTGTTTGAGTACCCCAATAAGATGCACTTTCAACTACTTGCACTAAACTTGTTTCTTTGTTCCTTTAGAATTATGGCATAACAGGTGGAACCAAAGACCCTGAGATGCCTCACCAAAGGAATGTAGCCAAAACACAATTCATATGGAGTCTTGTTTCCAATACCATGAGTTGGACTTCTATTTCTCAAATAAAATGCACATAAAACATCACCCCAAAACATCAATTTCACATTCTTAAAAACTAGAATGGAGCGTACCATATTCAAGAGTGTCATGTTCATTCTTTCAGCTAAACCATTATGTTGGGGATTACAAGGGATTGTAGTTTGATGCTTTATGCCATGTTTGTTAAGATAACTTTCAAATTCTATAGAAGTATATTCTCCTCCATAATAAGTACGAAGGGAACCAATTCGAGATTTTGCTTCATTTTCAATCCATACAGGAAAGTTTTTAGAAGTTTCAAAAGCTTGTGATTTCTCTTTCAACAAATACACCCAAAACATCCTGGTGTAATCACCAATAAAAGTCATAATATAACTATTACCATTAGCAAAAGCAATAGGCATGGGGCCACATAAATCAAAGTGTATCAACTCCAATTTCCTACATGCCCTGAAATTTGAGTCATGGAAAGGTTGCTTACTATGTTTGCCAAGAATACAAGCATCACACTATTTCAACTTCTTTCGAATGGTGGGAAAACCATAAACACCATACTTTTTCTACAAACAAACACTATCATAGTGTATGTGTCCATATCTAGCATGCCACAAAAGACTGGAAGACAATGTACCTTCTTCATGCTAAGAGACAGGCAAAATTTTGAGCTCTTGCAGATGTTCCTTTCAACTCCAATAGTTTCTCATCTTCATTCTCGATCAAGATGACTTGGTTGTTAGAAGATCTCCTTATCTCAACTTATCCATCAAATATGCGGATAGAATGGCCTTGCTATCAAATCTACACAAGAGACAACAAGTTTCTCTACAACTCTGAAGGATAAAAAGCATTATGCAATAGAAGGTCAGGGAATCCAAGCAATTTGAGCCTGATGGTGCTAATTCCCTTGGGTTTGAGAATGGACTTATCTACAAAATCTACTACACCATATACAACGCCATTCAATTCTTCAAAAAAATCTCTTCTAAATGCCATGTGGGAGGTTGCACCAATGTCAAGAAGCCAAGTATTTCTCCAAGACGCAAATTAAGCATTGAATGGAGCTTCATTAGATTCAAGGGCTTTCCCCGATTCAAGAGCTTTACCTCTTTCTTCTTTTTGCTCTTTCTTCTTTGAGTTCTTCCAAGGAATTCTACATGTCTTTGCTTCTGTCCTTTCTTTCCAAACCGAACACAGTGAAGATCAGATCTTTCACTAGCCCCCTGCCCCAAATTATTCTTCCATGTCCTCTCTTAGAATGCATCTTTAGCAAGCTGATAATACAAGAAACCATTCTTCTGTAAGAAGATATAATCGAGAGGCTTAATTACGGTAACCACAAAATTACCTGCATTAATGCATCTATTTCACAGCCATCATATTATTATTTTTATTCAAAGAAATCTTCCTTGCGCTCCGTTGCAGGTTCACCTGTGCTCTTCGTCATCCTGGGAACATATCATATTCTAGTAGCTTTGATAATCATACTCACCAGAGTACTAAATTATCTCCATCGAATATTGTGCAAAACATGATGAATTAGCCAATTATTTCAAAGTTTTATGGCACTCTGCCATGCATCTTCACAATCAAATACAATCATATCATTGCAATGGAAGTTGTATCGTGACTAAAACAAATTGAAGCTTGCATGCTCCAAGCCAAGAGTCATGAAGAAGTTCAAGAGGCTTCAGAGCGATCGTCGCATCGCTGTCAAAGAGAACTAGCATAGACCAAAGGGTATTGATTTACATGTGAGGAGAAAGTTCAAGGGATGCACCCTTATGCCCAATATTGGCTATGGATCTAACAAGAAGACCATGATAGAGAAGAACAAAGAAACTCAAAAACCCTAGCATGAGAAGCATAGGAACCCAAATCCTTAATAGTCTGAGCAGATTCAAGAAATAAGGTAAAAGAATTGAGAGCAGAACTAATAGACAGCTGAATCTCAGAGGATTTCTCAACCTCAAGAAATACTAAGAAATGTATTTGAGTGACATCGTTGATGAAGCGTTCGGAGTTATATATTGTTCCAAAATGCCATTCTTGTCGAGATGATTCAATAGGCCAACCTTAGGACGTCCTCTTCATCACTACAATGGCCACGGCACTCTTGTTCTACTGCAAAACTCCACCAGCTGCAACAGGTGGTGTCTTCAATTCTGAAGATAGAGAACAAAAAAAACTATATTGAATCCTTGACCTCCGCTTCACTTATGCACAGAGGACATATAGGTCGTGAATACTCGCGGGAATGGAATATACACTGAAAACAAAAACTCGAAGATGAATAATGCCAATACGCAGAGGAGAGGGATGCGGACTATAGTGACACAAGAAGTTGCAGTCGTGTGGTGATGGATTACGGTTAGCAGATGTAACACGCAGGTAGTGTAGAGAGATTTAACACAAAGCTACATGCAGGTCATGGGAAACACCCATGAAGAAAATAAGCCAGTGGCCAGGGAGGACAGAGTTGGTAGACTGACCACAGAACTAGCAGAGTAGGACATAGCAATCATGGAGTTATGACAAGAACTGGCTCTGATACCACTGTCAAGTCTGGAATAACTCCAATCTAAATTGATTTGTATTGATCAAGAATGTCTTATTTATACAAGAGGAAAAGTGACCCTTGGTTTCATATTCCAAAGGTATGTTTCTCATTCTCCTATGATTCTTAGATTCCATATGAGTTATCACTACTAAATATTTATAATATTTACATTTCCACCATAATCTTGTAGGATTAGGTTTCCAACAGGTTGCAGGAAATCCTAGTGCCTTTAATCCTAGGAAAAAAGGGTCATGAGGACAGATATCAATGCGTTGTTTATCAAGATTTCTAGGGCTGAAGTGATTGAATACACATGCCAAGGACAACCTAGAACTTTGGACTTTGATGCAAAAATTCTTCAAGAAAGGGTTTCCTGTGGGAATAGATCTTTGGCTAGCAATCTAACATATACTCCAACAATACAAAAATGGACCTGCAATCACTCTTAAAGGATGCAAACTACAAGCAGATATTTTCATTTACTTTCTTTCAAGCAGTAAATTTTATTATTCATTGAACTAAATCAACTAACCTTTGCAATGAAGAGGGTTTGAACATCACATCCAAGCTTGATCTACCAAAACATTTGTCTCATATTATAAGATAGGTCTCCACATACATCCAATAGCTTTAGACAAAAAGGAATTAGATCTCTATATTACACAACCAACAACAAATTACAAATGAGAGGGAAGCCACTTATATAGAGTTTATGCTCAATAAACCCTCAAATAAAAAAAGCATAAATCTTTAGATCTATCCTACGGAAGAACAAACAACAATAATCTCCTCTTGACATGGTTAAAAATACTGTAATACATAAAGAATGAGGTGGTTAGGTTATCCAACCTCAAAACCCTAACTAAATGCCCAAGAAGGGGAGGTCACGGCACTATAACAAATGAGACTAGGTCCAATGACCCTCCAAATGTGATGATAAAAATCTCCATAATAAAATAAAGTGGAGTGCTCCACAACACAAAGTCAAGATAATAATGAAAGGGTCAAAAGTCTAGGGTTTCAACCCTTAAATGCCTCCAATGTGCAACTACCTCATCAAAAAGTGTGCAAGAGCATGTGGAAACCCTCCAATAAGATCACCCTCCATTAATAGGGGCCATAAGCCTAGAACGCTCCTCAAGAAATGTAGCATGTGTGGAATGAGAGGCCCTCCAAGGTATGACATCCGTCGCCGATTGATAAAAAGAGAGTCATCGTTGCGATCGCAATCTAGCAACCATTGTTGAGCTGCCAATTTGCAAAAAAGGTGAGCCGCCAACCACAAGATCAAGCCACCATTTAAGTGACTTAGGTTAAAAGTTAAGGTTTTAGGCATCTTAGGGTTCCAATAAATCTGTGTGATCATGTGATTGACCAACCTGGCAGTTAGAGTCAGTTGTGAAGTTCGTCCTTCCAACGGGACTTCCGACGGAGAAGTGTAGATGCGTAGATGCACCAACATCCTTTGTTTCCGCTCTCTTCCAGTGGTTTCCGCTCATTCTCATTAGGGTTTTGGTCTCTTGGACTCTTTATAAGAGCGAGGACCCTCAATGTAATGGTGTATCATATCGTTCCAAATAATATTGTGTTGTGTTATTGTGCTCTCATGTCTTTGACAAGTAACCATATCTAGGGTTTCTCGTGTACTGGTTCTCGGAATACCAAGGAAGAAGCATCTTGTGTGCAAACTGAAGAAAGATATATATGGTCTGAAACAAGTATCTAGGACATGGTACATTAAAATTGATAGGTACTTGGATGAATATGGCTTCAAGGAGAATACTTAAGGTTCCAATTTGTACATCGAAAGTATTGGTAATGATATCATTCTTCTAGTCATATATGTAGATGACATCATTATTACTAGTGAGGAAAGTGCTGATGACCAAATCAAATCTAATATGAGTAAAGATTTTGACATCACTAATCCAGGTCTCCTTCATTACTTCCTAGGTGTAAAAGTTTAGCAAATAGGTAGCAACATTTTTGTCTCACAAACAAAATATGCCATGAGTTTGCTCGACATGTTCAGATGATAGATTGCAAAATCTCCTCTACACCTACAAAGAAAGGGTTGAACCTTTCAACCAAAACTAACACTAAGTAAGTTAACAAGTCAATCTACATGCAACTAGTGGGGAGCTTGATATACCTTACAACAACTAAGCCTAATTTGAGCTACGTTGTGAGACTCATTTCCAGATTCATGACAACGCCAAAAGTAGAATATGGGACTGCAGCGAAGAGGGTGTTGAGATATGTGAAAGGAAAACTTGACTTTAGCATTCTATACAGCAGAAGTAAAGACCCTAGGTTGTGTGGGTACAGATTCAGATTGGGAAAGTTTCTGGGATGATTTTAATAGAAAATCTACCTCTGGATATGTTTTAACCTTGGAATGGGTGTAGTCACATGGACCAGCAAGAAGCAGCATGCAGTAGCCCTTTCATCGATTGAAGCAAAATATCAAGGAGTAGTCAAAGGAGCATGTGAGGTGGTTTGGATGAGGATGATGCTTTCAGACATAAAGATGCAGCAAAAAGAGCCAACACAAGGAGAAGATTACAACTAAGGAATGAAGGCTGCAGATGGAGGACTAGTAACTGAGACTTTATACCGGACAGGAAGACTTTACATATTATGCAACCTTAGAAGCCTTTGGTTCATGGAAAAGTTATGCGTGGTAGACAACAGTGACAAAAAGGTAACTGACACTGCCACTTGGATCAAGAAACCTTTTAAAGAAAAACTTCAATACAAACTTACTGCCACACTCCTTGATGCAATGCAATCCTAGGTCGATGCATGGTATGCTGAGAAGTCCTATGCCTTCTTAAAATATTATGTTTATTGACTGTAGCAATCGAAGAGTTAACAAAAATGCTGTTGTTTTACATCAGTGTGAATAAATTTACTAGTTTTCAATTATATGGCAGTAAGCACACTGCACAAATTTGTTGTCAGTGCCAGATGTGGCAGAACATATAGGAGAAAGAGCAGACTGTTGTCATAGAATCTGGTGTAGTTCAACAATGGCACAGGTGGTGAAGAAGGTAGGGAGGGTTTGTAAAACACGAATTTGTTCATTCTCCACACATGTAGTAGGGCCAAATTAATTGCAATTCAATATCTACACAAATATAAAAAGAGAGCAAAATTAATTGCAATCCAATCTATAAAGATATATATTAATAAAGAAACATCCTAGATAGTGTGGTTGGTATAATCGCCATGGCAGTAACTATGGTGATAATAGCCATTACGAGGGCCTTTCTATAACAGTAACACTCACCTTGCTTACTCTAGATCAAATGATTGTAGGCCACAAGCACGGACAGCATGAGAGGACAACTTAAACTGATTACTGCGTGAGAATGTGTTTAAACTATCAGAGCCTTAAAAAATTTCAATATATGCCACTGACATACAATTTAGCATTTGAATTTTGTTTTTAGCTGTCTTAGAACAGACAATTTCCAGGTGAGATAAAGATATGTGTGTGTTCTTTGCTATTATCATTGCAGTTTAGGAACCTTCGAAAAATCAAGGATGTCTTTGGGCTGCAAAACATTGGAATGAACTCTCTGAAACCTTGTATTCTACATGTTTAGGCTGAGAAATGAAGTAGAGCAGAGCAGTAATTGTGACTAGGCGCTTGAGATTTGCATTGAGTTGCAACTAAGATTTGGTTGCCAATATGTGAACCAGAGGGTTGGTCTCCCATTGCCAATAGTGGGCCTTGTCCCTTCATATAACTAACCTCTCATTCTAACAGTCCCAACCTGTGGACCTGCAATTGGTTGTGCTAATGCCTTGATATGTTCTTTAACAAAAAGTGAATCCACAGACAAACAATTCATAACATGGATACAAGTATAGCATAAATCACTTAAAAATTACTCAAAAGGGCATTCCGTGTCCAAGAGATGAACAGCCAATGGGACTCATAGCTTGTGTCTACAATGAGAGGTAATATATGACAGGCCTTCAGATACAGTACCACTTACACAGAGAGAACAAAGGTTACCACAGTACCCACTTACAAAGTGAGCACAAAGGCTACCACATTACCCACTTTAGAAGCAATTAGAGGATGAAGAAATCTCTCCTGCGAGGAGAGACGGTCCTCCAGAAACGGAGCTGTCATTGGAATTTCCTCCTTCAACTTAGTTTTCTTGCTCTAGGTTGTAGAATTATTACTTCACCATTTTAAAACAACAAGAGAATGAGAATGAACTAAAACGTTAATACAGGAGATTTTTACTTCATCATTTTGGTAGCAGTGCGATTCATCAAAGCACCTAAGAATTAAAGTAAAATAGGCCAAAGTTTTTGCTCGCCAGATATAAATGCTTTTTAGTTTCATTAATTACATATAGGCTTAGATTACAAATTTAATAAAAGGAAAGAAAATTATAAAACAATAATAGAGAAGGCTTCTCAATGTAAATTTTATGTTTTGACTTAGATTCCATCAAAATCACCTGCCAAGTAAAAGAATGAGATGACAAAACTTGAGCATAAACGAGCCGATAAAGTTCCTCCAAGCTTATTCCTCCCAAAGTATATTTCTCATTACGCAGAAGAAACTCTGCTTGGGGGCTTTTGGCCGTCAACAATTCTATCATGTGTGCCAGCATCCTGAAGTAAAATGAATTACATGAAGTAAAATGAATTGTATATATCTTTCCAGTTGTAAAATAAATTGTATATCTCTAATTTGGCAGCTATGCTTGATTTATCACAGGTCAATATTTGCACTGTAAGATCTATTTTAAGTAAGCATGCAAATTTTAATCAAAGAATGATTCATTATAATCCACTGCATTCAGGAAGTAGAAAACCGCACCAAGGATCAAAAATCTGCGATAATCCTGCTATAATCACCTGCAGACATCTCAGATTACAACAATAATATACATTATGATACTACCAAAGCCAGGTGTAATACATTTGAACCAACAAATATACATCATGTTATTGCCATGTGAATCACAATTAATACAGACCTCTATGTCATCCCCAATTATTGCTAGCATGAGCTCAATGATATGTTTATCACCAACAGGAGATTTCAACTGAATGCACTTTTGGGCTAAGTTAAGCATTCCTTCCAATGCCTAGATAAACACAGTCGCAGCAAAAAATAGGAATGAGTTGTGTCCTGAACACATGCCAAAGTCTCTTTTAGCATTTTCTGTTTTTAAACAAACAAATTTTCACTTATAAACCATAAGTACACCTGCTGCACTGACAAAACACATGCCAACCAAAAGCATTTTGTCCTTTCATATTCAAGAGAATGAGGTCTTCTACAACATCTGATATGGTAACTAATTAGTAAATTAGTAATTTTATAGAAAATATCCCTGAAACTATAGCGCACTTAAACTAAATGAGGTTGTATAGTTATATAATATATTGTATTTACTATTACCATGTAATACAGTAATACAGAAGCCAAGAAAACAGGTTGGCATGAAAGTGCGAAAAAGTTTTTGAGAAATTGCCATTTTTGATCCGATAATGCTTTTGCCAGACTATATACACTGAGCACTAAGGATCTTGAGCATTTTTTAAAAAGTGAAAATCTGTTGCTAAAATAAATATCCTTTCCACTGAGGAATCTCCTTTATTTAGCTTTTCAATAGGATGGTTTGATATTAAAATTTTGGAATGCTGGGATGGCTAGAATTCAGAGACATGGTCTACATCCTAGTCCATTAGGGTAGAGCCGCAAACCAACCTGGCAGAGAGTGCAACCATAATGGAGGGTTCAGAGGTAATGAAACTAAGCGCAGGAGTTCGAGGGCCTTTGGTGCAAAGGGACAAACAAGAGATTCTAAGGAAGACCCCACTCAAGAATGGAAAAAGAAAATTCACGGCCAGCAACCCTGAGAATGAAGTATTCGGGATGGTGGAAGTGACATTGGTCACAATGGAACCATCCCCTGCTAAAAAAAATATTCTGTCTATTCCAATAGAAATCAAAGATAACGTGACAAAAAGCATGAAGATTCAAACAAGGCCAATGCCAACTTAAGTAACAAAGGGAAGTGTTTTTATTATGGTAAATCTGGTCACATAAAAAAATCTGTATGAGAAATAAATTTGATTTATCACAGTTAAAAAAATGACACTCAAGTAATAATACTGAAAATAACAAATAGTAATGCATCTTCACAAGAAACCAGAAATGCAACGAAAGATGCATGGCATATGGATTCACGTGCCACTATGCACATGAGACACAAAAAGGAGTAGTTTGGCACATTAGTTGACAATAAAAGTCAAGGAGAGAGTTGCATCTTGAGATGACAGAGTAGACATGGTCAAAGGCCAAGGAAATGTTCCTATGAAGATGCCTAATAGAATTAACTAAAGAGTGTATATTGGGTTGTATGTGCCAGGATTAAAGAAGAATCTGCTTTCAATAAAGCCATATTGCAAAACATCACTTCAAGATTGAATGTCATAAAGACTTGTGCTTCAAAAAGGAGAAATATCCAACATGAAGACAAGTGTTGAAGAAAGTGGTTTATACAGGTTTATGGCTACAAAAATAGGGCAGCAAGCATTTGTGGTTGAAGACTGCTTCAAAAGCCAACTCTGGCACCAAAGGTTTCATCCAAAGTTGTGACACTCAAACTCGACAAAAATTCGGAAGCTTTGCACTCAGCAAAACTCAGATCAAGACTCTACAAAGCTCAACAAATTAAAAAAAAATCAAAATACAGGGAATTTTATGAAGAAAACATAATACTGAAACTTCCAATCCATAGAATCTATAAAACAACAGTTTGAGGCAAGTTTGGCGACTCTTGGGCAAGTATGGCAAGTTTGACAAGTTTTTACCAGGTGGCACCTTTTCTGGTGAGTCTTGGCGAGTACTATCCTAGGAAAGACTCGGCAAAACTAGTGAAGAGTTGTGAGTCTTCCACAAGTCTCACAAGACTGCTCTCATCATTTAAAATACCAAAGCCTTCCACTTTTGAAGAAACAGAATATGGTTTATGGTTTGCTTCTTGTTCAGCAGAGAAAAACTGTTTGTGAAGCTTGTAAACTGTTTGTGAAGCTTGTATTATAGGCAAGCAAAATGGAGGAAATAAATTTCAAAGAAGGTACATGGAGATCATGCAGGAAATTAGAGTTGGTAAATAATGATCTTTGTGGTCCTATGAGGACTGTATCATGGGGAGGTTCAAAATCTTTCATGATATTTGTTGAAGAATCTTCAAGAAAAGTTTGGGTATACTTTCATAACTCCAGATCAAACGTGCTTCAAACATTCAAAGGTTTCAAACTTTCAAAGAAACAGTGGAATTGCAAGATGAGAAAAAAATTTAGGTTCCCAGAAGAGATAGTGTGTGGGGAATAAAAATCTAAATACTTCTACAGGTATTGCAAAACTCATGGAATTTGTAGGCAACTGAATCGCTCATAAATTGATCAGCAAAATGGTGTAGCAATGAGGAAAAACAGAGCCATCGTGAAGATAGCAAGAAGCATGCAGCCAGGCAAGAATACAACGTACCTTGCAGGAGTTGTGGGATGCCATAAAATTCCTAAAAAATAGGACAAGCCCATATTGTCCAGAAGCATAGAAATAATAATTGATAAATGTGAATGGTACAAGGAATAATAGATATGCTGTTAAGAAGACTGTCATAAATACAGTAACTAAGAGACACAACTATACTAATAGATGTGACCCTTCACAAAAGCTACTAGTATGATTAATATAAATTAGGTCTATTACATGCACTCACATCTAGGAAGCCTTTGTCCTGGAAGCACAAGAGGAAACGAAACAAAAAGATCATTGATGCTCCAAAGAATATTGACGCATTCTAGCAGCATCAATCCATCCTAGATCAACTTTCACCAGAAATATCTGTTGATAAGACTCTTGAATGGAACTTCTTTGATTATAACTCCAGGTAGGTCTTCAGAAATAAGTTGCATTAGAATTTTGATTTGTCTGAACATAAACTAAAATTCACAACTGTTTTATGTAATGTTGATAATCTGACTAATCGAAGCAGCAGATCTCATGATTAGGATGACAATAAGGTTTTATTGGAAAATTCTTCTTCTTGAACTCTTCAAAAGTCTACTGTTGTTTTGTAAACTTTTGGAAATTGTTTAGCTCAGTCACACAACAGGCCCTATTCCAATTGCTTGGAGACATTGGAATTTCTGAGACACCTCTAGCCACCATCATGCACCTCTACAAGTCTGTCCTTGCCTGTCTTCATATAGGAAACCAGATGTCAGATATTACCAGGAGCATTATTCAAGTCAAGCAAGGGTGCCCCATATTTACACAAATGAGATTTATACTAATGAGATGGAGTCCTTTCTTCATGAGCATATCCAACACAGCTATGGGTGCCTTTCACCAAGTTATGATATCTATTCTACTTTTGGCTGATGACGTGATCCTCCTAGCTGTGAAAGTTAGTGCAGCTGCGAGACCCATTCTCAAAGAGGCTGGTACCCTAATCAATCAACTAGGGTTCCTGATCAAGTTAACCAGGAAGAGTAAAGAGTAAGACCCTGGAAGGTACACTAGGGCCCCCAGCTGTCTCCTGGGGTTCTTGGTCGAGGACCAAGCAGGTTGATGCCATGGCAAAGTCCCTAGCATGTGGCTAGGGACCCTAGTTGTCCCTAGGGTATTCTGGTCTAGGACCGGACAGTTTCTTGGTCACGAGGACCAAGCAGGTCCTGCAGGTTGAGACAGAGACCACCTAGTCCAGGACCAGGCAGATTCTTGTTCACGAGGACCAAGTAGTTCCTGCAGCGACATACCTGCTTATTTAACCAGGTGGATCTTGGTCAATGGACCAAGATGATGATGTGTGATGTCCTCTTCTCCTAGGTCTTTGAGATGGTTGAGCTAGATGGTCTTCTCAAGGGGCTGGCCACCCCATGATGGAGCCACTAGACAGTGACCTAAGGAGCAGTGTGGAGGATCACAGGCTCACATCATCCAGTGTGGACCTTCCTTATACAGTGATGATGAACTTTCAGGTTGTATGGAACATTTGTACATTTGAAAAAGAGATGAATGGTTGTATCCCACCTTGATTGCTCATCCTTGGTCTTTACATCTTGTTGTTCTTGGTCATGTGGTACTTTGTCTTGTTCACTATTTTGACTTTTGGTTAGTAGGGTCATCTACCCACCTTGAGTTGTTTTACCTTGATGTTTTGGTCTTATGGGTATTAGGGGTGATTGCCACCTTTGTGATACACCCTTTGGTCCTAGGGGTATGAGACATGTACCCATTCTTGTTTTAATGATTTGATTTGTACCATGTGTTGATCTTTGTACCCACCTAAGACACTTTAATTATACTTTATTTTATTGTTTTGGTGCCCTAACCTTTATGAGCAACGCAATGTTTTAAAACTCGGAATCGGTCAAGGGTCAACTCGGAATCGGTAATGAATCGGTAATGACTCGGCCGATTTGAATTTAATGACTCGGTTTACTAAAAAATACATACAATATTTAAATTTTGAAGAAAAACAATATTTTGAAGATTATAATCCATGATTCCAAAGCATTAGAGACAAAATATCCAAAGTCTACTCATGTATATACCATATAAGGGTGAATTTATCAAAATTTCACAAGTGTACGGTGGAATCAATATGGATTCTGGAACAAAATACATAATCAATGAGGCCTAAATGACCTACAACGTCCAAAAAACAACATACTATGATACCACTACATCATACATGTCATTGATCAACATGATCAATCATCAGACTCCTCACCATTGCTAGAACTAGAAGTGGAACTAAAATCAGGACTAGCAATGGCATAGGAAATAGTATCATCATCTAGCTCAAGCTCGAACTCCTCAAGGTCATCTACAATTGCAGTAGTAGTAGAAGTAGATGAATGACTAGAAGCACAAGGTTAGGGTTCATCTTATAGCTTTAGGGTTAGATTCTAAGTTGCACAAAACGGGGAAACGAGGACGAGTTTCCGAAACGGGGACGAGTTTGAAACGTGACCCCCCAAAATTTTGGAAATGAGGATATATATCAAAGTTGATCCTTGACCTCAAGGTTGATCCTCCAAGAACATTAGTCAATGACTCAACACCCTACAGTTTTGATGAAACTTCCTAATCCAATCGTTAAAATAAAGTATAAAAAGATTCCCAAACTTAATAAGTGATTTTGCTTTAGTGAAGAGTAAATTTTTTATTAATTTCATGACAGAGGAGTTCAACAATCAACAACACCAACATCAAGGTATATAGAGGGGTTGATGTGCTTGATTAAATGCCAATCCCATACCCTCGTACATAATAGAATTTGGTGGAAACTTTGCAATCTTGAAATCCTGAAAACTGTTAAGTCTCTTGAATTCTAAATGGGAACTAAAATTCTACTTTTTACATATGAAGTCCGATGAGGTTGGAACCACTCTCAGACATATTGAAACAATTAATGGTAATGTTAAAAATTTAAGTAAAAGGATAGAAAATGAAAGATAGAGTATGACAAAGCTAAAACCATAGGCTTAACATGGAAAGAGCCAAAAATCCATAATGGTCTAGGACATTTTACAATTGATTGGACTAAATATGTTGTACTAGTATCCATTCACATTGTATTTGGTGCTTGGACAAATGTAGTCGCAGGCCATTGATAAATATTCTTGGTGTGTTTGCTAGTGGTGCGGTCTTCCTTTTAGCCCATGACTACTATGTTACAAGACTAGTATTAATATTGCAGAACCTTTAATTAAAACCATTCAAGAGATTAGGTTGAACAATGCCATTCAAGTCATCGCTGATAACGCTACTAATTGTAAGGTAGCAAGAGAAATCATTGAGGATATGTACACTAACATATTTTCATCGAGGTGTTCGGTTCACACACTGAACCTTTTGATGTGTATTATTATTAAGATGAAGGACCCTAGTTATAAATAGAATGGTGCATTGTAAAAGAGGGAAGAAAATGATAAAATTTATTGCCAATCATAGCATGGCCCACCACTTTTTTTGCAATCACTCTAGGTTGAAGCTACTTAAGATTGCAAAGACCATATTCGTTAACTACTACCTCACCTTCAAGCACCTTTTGAAGTAAATGAGTCATTGGCTAGTATGGTCTCAAGTGATTCATGGCAGGGTTTGAAAGACAACGTTGCATCACATTTGTTGGACATGAATTTCAAGAGGTGGATGACACTATTCTTGATGGTTAGTTTTGGGCACAAGTTAGGTTTGTTCTTGATGGTCAGTTTGAAGTTTGAACCTACCTTTGAAGTTTGAATTGTTGATTAAATATTACAATTCTCTGGTACTGAATATAATGCTCTATTTCATTGTGGTTGATGTTATTTGTTAGAGTTTGTTGATGGCAAATCATGACAATGTTACAAGTTATAGCTGCTAGATTATTGATGGTATATGTGTACTGAATGGTTGATGATTTAATAATCATCATTAATCCAATAGTTAGTTCTATGTTTTCATGTTTTCTACAACTAATTTAGCATCCTGCATGTTTTTAATATATATGTATCAAAATATATTAAAATATGTATTATATAAAAAACGCTCCCAAAACGGAAGCTTTTGAAAATTTTGCTTTTCGCTCCCGCTCCCGCTCCCAACAGCATAGGTTCAAAGGTTCACAGAGGGTCTGTTGCCGCCTAATACACACCTGGGGGGAACGCAGCAAGAAACCTTCAAGCCACTCGGTGTGTCATTGGGGGCAAGTCAAAGTCAAGTGTTGTCACCTGATTACTCGACTCCTTCGTCTAGGCTACTCCTAGCAAAGCCAAGGAGGGTGGTCCCTATAAAAGAAACTATGGCTTTTAAACTATGAAAACGAGTAAAAGCTATTCTAGGAGTTTATGAAATTGGAAAATACTGGAACAAAGAAATAATTGCAATTAAATTTAAATACAACAACACATAAGATTGAAACCATTCACGACATTTCGTAGATTAACTTAACCATGATAACGCATAATGAACAGTGCCGAGATTGTATGTGTGATGCAGTTTGTGTTGTGTCGTGAAAGTATTGCAAAATCGTGTTTCCAGTTTTAAAATTATTAGTGTGTATTAAAGGAGTGGGTTTATTGGGGGTTTGGCCCAAAATAAACTTAACCTCTTGAACAGAGTGTTATAGTGGTTTAACCAAGTGTCCAACAAGGAGAGGCATAACCTGCTTACAGTAGCCTTTTGACTCCATGGTGTCAACCCACGCAACCTCCTGAGTTCTTGAAATTGAGTTTAATTGGATTTTCTTATTAAATTAGTGCTTATCTTCCTTTTTGGTTGACCAACTCATCAGACTAAGCTGTAGAGGCCAAGAGCATAGTCGGATTTTTAGCGTTGGTTTATTTTATTAAACAAGATAGATTTTCTACTTGATTAGATCTACCTCCGAGAATCTCTTTTTCGACTGAATTCCAGTACTCGAGCAAGCTCTTTCCGTGGCACTATACTTCGGGAAAGCAAGGACCAAATTACTATAAAAGCAGGAAATTGTTAAAAAATGAGAAAAACTAAGGCCTGAGAACTCTTGTGGCCCGCCATTGAAATGGATCCAACAAGTTAATTTTTTAATCCTATGTTTGTTTTACTAGAAGCGAAAAAAATGAAAATAGAGAAAAAGTAAATGTGAAGTCCTGAGAACACTTGTGATCCGCCGTTAAAACAGAACCAACAAGGTTAATTTTAATTTGTTCTTTTTATTAAGAGCGGAAAAATAAAAATCTAAAGTAATAAAGCAAAACACAAAAAAGTGAGACAACACTGATCCCCCCTGGGGGGATGGGTTGTGGGCGTTGGTTAGCCCACTTGCTCTCGTTTTAAAATCTTTTACAATGCTCTTCAGAAGTACTTGTGGTCCCTTGAATATTTGGGAGTAACAAGTTTACAATAAATTCAAAGAGGATGAAACTAGATAAAGAGGGGGGTTCCCAAAATGCTCCAGATGGTCTCAGAAGCCTCCGGATCTTATATTTCGGTCACTTTAATGTTCAAAACCTGCTAAAAAATAATAAAAACCAGCAAGCTTATTTAGATCAAATGTGGCCAAAAACACTTTAAGAATGTTCTTGGCAATACTACAAAATTGCTACAAAAATTTCTAAGTAAACTAGTGAAATAAAACACAAATTTAACTAAGTAAGACGGGCTAAAAAGCTTTCCTTCCTAGGATCTTTGCTTGCCTCTTTAATAGATGGCAAGCAAATCAGTAGCACTAGATTTGCTTGATAAGAACTTTAACTTCAAAATTTCTTCTATTTTGCTCTCTTAAATCTACGATTTAAAACTTGCAAAAATGAATAAAAACAATCTAGATCTAGAATATTAGATAAGCCTTTTATAACTTCTAGATTGCAAACATTTAGATCTGGCTGGCTCTGTAGAACTTCATGAAAAAGGGTTGGCTCTGTAGAACCTCCAGCATGAAAAAGGGTTGGCTCTGTAGAACTTCCTATGACAGATAGATTCGAGAGATGTCACTAATCAATGATCAACGGAATGAAGATTGTTGCAACAGTGACGATGATGATCCGGTGTTCATGATGATGTTCCAGCATTGAAGATGATCCAGCAATGATGACATTCTCCAAAATTGTGTCCAGCTTGATGATGATTGTGACGAGACAATACATTCATAGTTAAGAGGGACTGTTGATGTAAATGTAACTTCGGAAGATGTAAATGTAACTTCGGAACATATGCAATTGTATTTTATATTGATATTATTATTGTATTTTGTTTTGTACTTCCAACGGAGATGTTTTCCCTCCGGTCGAAGATGTCATTATTACATTTGGTCATGAAAAGTCATTGAGGTAAAACCTCCATTGTAAGTCGGGGCGATAGATCCCCTAGAGTCAAATGTAATAGGGTTATTGAGTCTTCCTAGAGAAGTCGGCCTAGTCAGTTTTAGTTGAGGCCAACCTAGTTAGGTAAAAGGTCAAGTTAAAAGTAAAGTATAAATAGAGAGCATTGCTCTCTCATTTGGACACACTACTCACTCACACAAGTTCGCATAGCAAGGGCGAGAGGACAAGTTCGCTGGTGCAGAAAAGAGAGAAGCTACAAAAAAGAGAGAAGCTGCAGAAGACATATTTTGGGTTTTTCACTTTTGGCTTGATATTGTATTAGTGACGAAACTATCTTTGAGGAAGTTGCTGGGTTTTCTCCTTTATGGTTTCCTCGAGGAAAACTATTGTGTCTCTTGTGTTTTGTTCTGCTTGTTATTCTTTCAGTTAAAGATCCTAGATAATATTGAATTAAAGTACAAACTCTAACAGACCTGACTGAGGATGATCATTGCCATTGCTCCACTCTGCAGCTTGTCCTTGATGGAAGTGAAGTTCATCTATTTTCACAAATTATTAAGGATGTATGAAGTTGTTATTAAGGGGGAAGATTAATGTAATGTCATCTTACTATGTTTATGTATCAATCCCCCCCCCCCCAATCAACATTAAGGGTGAATGTTAGAATATGTGGTAATTGTTAAATTTAGTGCAGCTGCAAAACCCATTCTCAGAGAGGATGGTACCCTAGTCAATTAACTAGGGTTCATGGTCAAGTTAACCGGACAGAGTAAAGAGTAAGACACTAGAAGGTACCCTAGGGCCCCCAACTGTCTCTTGGGGTTCTTGGTCAGGGACCAAGCAGGTTGATGCCATGGCAAAGTCCCTAGCATGCGGCTAGGGACCCTATTTGTCTCTAGGGTATTCTGGTCAAGGACCAAACAATTTCTTGGTTAGGAGGACCAAGCAAGTCCTGCAGAGAGAGACAAAGACCTCCTAGTATGAGACCAGGTAGATTCTTAGTCACGAGGACCAAGTAGTTCCTGTAACAACATACCTGGTCAGTTAACGAGGTGGATCTTGGTCAGTGGACCAAGATGATGATGTGTGATATCCTCTTCTCCTAGGTCTTCGAGATGGTTGAGCTAGATGGTCTTCTCAAGGGACTCGCCACCCCTTGATGGAGCCACTAGCAATTGACCTAAGGAGCAGTCTAGAGGACCACATGATCATATCATCCAGTGTGGACCCTTCCTTATACAGTGATGATGAACTTTCAAGTTGTGTATGGAACACCTGTACATTTGAGAGAGAGATGATTGGTTGTACCCCACCTTGGTTGCTCATCCTTGGTCTTTACACCTTGTTGATTATTGGTATTGTAGTACCTTGTCTTTGACTTGAGGTTAGTGGGGTCATCTACCCGCCTTGAGTTGTTTTGATTTGTACCACCTTGATGTTTTTGGTCCTATGGGTACTATGGCTGTTTGTCCTCTTTGTGGTATACCCTTGGTCCTAGGGGTTATGGGTCATGTACCCACACATATCTTATGTTGTACCATGTGTTGGCTCTTTTACCCTCACCTATTTAATTATATGACCCTAGTACCCACCTAAAGTCACCCTATTTATATCTTGTGTTATTTATAAGTGACTTTATTGTTTTGACCCTAAAATGTTGGTACCCACCCAAGTCACTTTATTTATATTTTAGTGATTTTTATTTTTTGTGATACCCTCCTAAATATGTGGAACCCTAACTTATTTAAAAAGATTAATTAATAATCTTTCTAGAAGGTCTAATATCCTATTTATAGAGATCTTGGTTCCTCATTTAATATCATCCAATTTCAGCTCTGCCTGCTTGACATCAAGTCTTTTTGAAGTTTGGTCTGCTGTTTGATGAGGCCGCCCCTGCTGAATATCCTTGCATCTGATGTAGGGTTAGCGTGAAAGATTGTATGCTGCTATTGTTCCAGTGGTAACCCTGTAGAAGGCTCGATCTGCCCTAACTGAGACCCGGTCTTCTATTTTTGTGGCTAATTGAGATCCAACCTGCTCTGCATGACCTAGCCGTGAATCCTTTAGACACTGATCTGCCACCCGTGAGCCATGTCAGCCTGCTGAAAGATCTTTTATGGAAACCATGAACTCTTGGAGTATGGCACAACCACCCGTGAGCCTTTTTTAAGTAGGCCGTGACCTTGTGTGAAGACTGTGAGTCTGCTGTTCAGACTCTGTGAAGGCCGCATGGCTTGTGGAAGACACATCAGCCTGCTATAAGCTTCAATCTGCTGATTAAGAGGTTTGATCTTTCATATATCCGCTTATTAGTGGTGGCTGTAAGACATCAGAGTCTATTTCAGGTTGATAGTGGCAAACTTGTGAAAGCCATTGGTTCTTAGGGTCTGATCTAACCCTACTGTGTACACACCTGTGGAGGGCTTGATCTTCTGTGATCTAAATTTGTTTGCTGAAAGTTCAATGGTGAAAGCCACAGTTTGTTTAGACTGTTTGTACTATGTCCTTGACTGCTTATGGATGCTGAGACTTGCTGAGACTTGCCTTTGACCAAATCTATATTTGATCTATGTGCTGAAAACTAATTAGGGTCTGTCTTTGAGCTAAAGATTAACTGCGATCTGATTCCCCGTGTTACTTGTCTGCAGCCTGATTTTTTTGTTTGGAGTTCAGACCTATGGTACTGAGTCTTGTACTGCGTTCTGACCGTTTTTTACCATCCCTGTTTGACTGCACTACACCTATCAGCTCTCTCTCTCTGGTTTGTACTTACCCTCTAGCAGGGTCAGCTGGTTCCTAGTGTTGACTGGCCTCTAAGAGGCACAGTCCTTTTCTGAACATAAAATTTTCTGAGTATAAAACAGGAAGGGTCCCATACTCCAGGTAAGTACCCTAACTTGTTCTCCTTACTAATTAGATTTGTTATTGTTAGTTTTATACTGCTGGTTACATGTTACTGAAGATTACTTTAACACGGTGACCCAAACGGTAGTGTTAAAGTTGAAAAGTTGAAAGAAATGAAAATTATGTTTTGAATTATCTTGTTTAAGTTACTGCTGTAATATTCTGCTCCAGTATAAATTTGTTATGTTGAATTTTTGCATTAAAGTATATAAGATTTGCATCAAACCCTAACCCTAACCAATATTTAACAGTAATGTTGTCTAGTGCCCAAATTTGTTGGCCTACTGTGTGTCGTTATGATGGCATGTGTGAAGAAAAAGGCGGCTCCAAAGACTCACAAGCCCAAATCACTCAGTTGGAGCAAAATATAGTAACAGTTACTGAGATGTGTTGAAAATTATGGAAAGGGAGTTCAAGAAGGAAGAACCTACAACAGAATTTGTAAATTTGAGTTTGACGAGGAAGATGCTATCCATGAAGTACCAAAGGTAAGAATCCTGTAATCTCTGGTGATAACAGCTCTTTTCTTTCATCTTGCAATGATACATTCAAGATAGAAGCAAAACTCAAAATACCCTCTTAAGATGGACAAAAAGAAGCTGAAAAACTCAATAGTTCATTGAAGCAGTGAGAAGTATATTTCAGCTTGCACAGAAATACAAGGGGTTTTCTAAGGCAGATCTTGGAAAGCAATCAAAGAGAACAATTTTTCACCACCATATGATCAACAATCCCAGAGGGAGAGTGAAAACATAGTTAGAAAATGTAAAAATATTTCATGTAAACCCAACTTGAGGGATTTACTGGACCTCTGGGACTTCTTTTAGTGATTGTAATCGAGAAGAAATCGTTTATTTCCCTTGTCAATCTATTGTGGATTCAATTGCTACAAATGATAGAGATTCAGCCTGCAAACTAAGTCTCTAGTGATTGATTACCACTGATAGCTTGTGGGAAGAACCTTCAAATGGCAGCCACGAACCCCTTCATCCAGTTGTGCATGCACATATAGAGAAATATGCTGGATGCGCCAAGACCGTTGTGTGCTCAATGACAAGAAAGTTTGAAAGCCACCATAAAAGCCATAGCAGCTGTGATGGGTGAATTGGATAGAACACAAACATAAAGGCAGCAAGAAGACTGTGTTGATTAAAGAGAAACAGTCTATATGTGTGCATTCATCAGTAATCTTTGTTCTGAACTGGTGTCACTGTGGTAGATCGTTACTCTTGAAAGATTGATTTTCAAGGATTCTAGGAATTTTTTAAAGTCTGAGATTTATTTGAAGCTCGAGTGTTATCTGGAACTGTTCAATGAGGTCGTTTGGATCATTGCAATAACTTTATTTCGTGCAGATAACAGAATGTTGCAGGGGTAACATCTACCAACATGTTTGAGCCATTTTTTCTACAAACTGTTGTGATGTTCTCGCTTTTGATAGATACCAGCATAGATCCATCTTAAAACCGGATCTACCAAGCACCGAGAGGGATCCAATTTCTTGAGGTGTAATTTTTTTAATCTTAAATTTTTTACGTGTTCATTAAATTTTACACCTCAAGCATTTCGATCCCTTTGGTGCTTGGTAAATCCGGGTTTAACATGGATCTATGTTGGTTTTTAATTTTTTTATTTTATAAGCTGACATGGATTTTTTAATTACTTTTCATTTGGTTCTAATTTTTTACTTCATGAGCCGACATGAATTTTTTTAATTACTTTTTTATTTTTGTAATGTAACATAACGTTACATTATGTTACGTGACAACATCTCCCCCATACTGGGCTGTAGAGCACCTCTCTACTCTCAGTGCAACAAGGAGATTCATATTGCCAGAGAGGTTGTTAAATTGGCCAACACGAAATGAGGACAACAGCTCAAGCTTCTAATAGCATTCTTCTCCAAGTTTGGTCATACTACATAGGCACTGCTGAATACAGGATCTATCCGTTCATACTGAGGTTTAGTTTTATTTCTTTATTGTATCTCTCCTCTTTGAGGTTAAGTAAAACTGATTGTTTTGAAGGGTGACCATAGATCCATTCCCATAGAGATATTTTCTGCAAGTGCATATCCAATAGATTTCAAATTATTCTAGCATTTATTTTTTGGCATGTGATCTGGCATTGCTATTAAAAATTCAGAGTTGATCTGCAATTTTCTAGTTGTAGTACATAAATCTCTACTCTTCTGAAGTCGTCACGTACAGGAATGGCAGAGACGATCTCTTCAATTTGGCAGAGGGTCATTTTTTGCAAAAGATAACCAGTTTCTGATATTTAAATACAATCTGTATACACATTATCCAAGTTTCAGTTGTTCACCTACCTGTTTGGGGTGTACATGACGTCGCAAATTTGAAAGCATGCCCTCTCCTCTTCCTTTGACAGAATATCATTGAGAAACCATCTCTTTGGGGCATTTATCAAGACAGTTTGTAGGCATTATTTATGTTTTGTGGAAAAGCGGTCCACAACTCAAAAAGAGTTGTAACTACAGTTGGTTGTAAGCCAAACAATTTCTTCTCTCCTAGGTTCTGCACAGGTTTCAGCTTATTTTGTTGTGATCATCTATTATATCTTACCTCTACACTATATTAAAAGATATTGGAAGGAAGGGCTGGTAAAGCTACTAGTTATGCATGAATAAACCAAGTATCTATTCCCTTGGTAGTCTATTTTGGAAGAAAAATCAATGTTTGGTATGTGGCCTCCATCTCAATGAACCCAGAAGCATGGTATGATCTATGGTTTTATTATTTTGTTTTTGGTATTTCAAACACAGTTTGATATAATTCTGGTTTGGATGTTTTATCACATAATGTTATTGACGAATTGGTAAAGGTGTTTGGCTGTGGATTGTAAGAGCAATGTTAAAATCCCCTTGTTAGTTGATATTATTTCAAGGGAACCTTTGCTTTATATGCATCAAACACAAGCTAACTTTAAAAGTGGGTATTAAAGCTTGAATATTTGTTTGAAAAGGGGACATTGGTTTAGTCTCTAGGCATGACATAAAATAACAATAAAAATGTGAAATTGGGCTCCACCAAGTGCAAGGTGAGCCAAAAGGAGGACTTCATGCCCCAACTAACCCCAACAGACGCTTATTGCTCAACGCCCTCATTTTTAACCATGTAGGCTTCTTCTTTAAGGAATGATGTCATTGATCTAGAGACCAAGAGGAGGGGTTTTCTATCAAAACAATAGGTCCTAGTGGGAAAAATGAAACGTTGGTTGGGTTTTCTCCCTGTTGGATTTCCCAGGATAAAATTTTGTGTCTCTTGTGCATGGTTATCTTTCAATGATCCTTGTTTTATTTTCGCTGCAAATGAATGGTGATATTTCTTTCTAGTAACTATTGGATGAAATGATTGATGAAATGAATGCTTGAAAGATCTGAAAATTATACTGCTAAGTTAAAAATTTAACAGAAAATCTTCAAGGCAAGATGCCATCTTCTTCTTCCCAAATACATCCTACGGCTTCACCAAATCCTGATCTCAATCCTCCAAGAACCCTAGCACCTTCAAAGTACAATGAAAACCCTCGTTCCACAAAGAAGCCCCACAAGCTAAGATCACCTAGAAAATGTTCAAGGCAAGTTGTCCTATTCTTCTTCCCAAATACATCCTAGGGTTTCACCAAACCTAATCTCAATCCTCCAAGAACCCTAGCACCTTCAACAAAGAGATCAAATGTACAAAGAATAAATCCAAGAGATAGAAAACTGTCTACTTCTTTCTCGCATGCTCGACTAGGGTTTCCTCATGGACCTAGCACATCACCCCAACATATCAAGAGCTAAGAAGAAGATCCAAAAGATGATGTAAAGTTTTTGTTTGAAAGGACTTGTTATCACATATATAGTAGTCGGGCTACCATACATTATTTTTTAGATTCCAGTACACTATTCAGCTAGTTCCCTTACATTGAGATGCTGAGATGAGCATCTATTATGGATCACTATCAGATTATGGACAGCAGTTTTATTCCCCATGCCGTGACTGAGTTTCAGGACACTGAGAGATATGACCAATGTAGCCATTTAGCCATTTATACAGAACAGTCAGTATTGCCCAGAGTTACAGCAGCAGTTTCAGAGGACAGATGTTGGTTCAGATGATGAGCATTCAAGTATATGACTCAGCAAGTATATTTTGGTGTTATGGTTATATTGCTTTTATATTCATTCTTGTAGCATGTCTTAGCGTTTAGTATCATGATCTAGCGATCATATAGATATATGGACCTGGTTGTACTTTTATATATATTATATTGTCCCTACTCAGACTTAGAAGTTCTTGACTTATACTCATCGGTTTTACCCTCCTTAGGGAGATTAGAGGTGATCATTCCCACCATACTTTGGCTTGCTAGTGTTGGTTACATTGTTCATTGTCTTCATCCATCCATTACCTACCTAGTTTGTTCATTACCTTGACTTACTACTTGACTAGTGGCATGGAGGACCTTTCCTCGCGGTAGCCCCTGTATTGGATGAGCTTCCTTGTTTATTGTGTCTTGGCTCTGAGCTGGTGACAAAACTTACCTTTGGTGAGTTGGATTGTAGGCCTAAATCATTATGGCCGGTTGCCCCGATGTTTGGCACTGGCACGAAGTCCCCCTAGTCACTAAAGATGTTGTTGGCTAAACCTGAAATAGATAGTGCTGCCATAACTACAAAATATGGAAATGAAATGTATATCTTGTGAAATGTAAAAGCCCGTTCATGGAACAAAAGGCAAGCCAAATGAAAATGGCTAAGAAATAAAATGTTATATCGTTTGAAATACGCCCATTCTAGAAAGTGTTTCTTAACACTCGTGAATGAAAGGCAAGACGGACCTAATGAAACTGGCCGTAAAGTAAATGTAAATCTATGCAATGTGTTTGTAAACACACATAGATCAAAGGCAATGAAAAGCAAAGGCCCAAAAAAGCAATGGTTCTTAAATTCTATATCTAAACGATTGTTGGCCTCATTTGTATTATGGATTGTGAGCATCTGCTAAGGTGAATAAGCCTTCTTTGAACAACTTACCCATTTGTGAGACACCGCCATTCCCTGTGTTATTGCTCATTCAGTATATTGTATGGTGTGTATTCCCTTTCCATCTCCAAAGTGTCACAGTGTCAGGTCAGTAGTCATCCTTTAGGCCTAGCCTTGTCAGTTCTTAGCCTTCACCCTTCACTAGCAAATTGATCACAACTATGAAGTGAGTATGGTCTTGAAAGTCTAGTCTGAGTCATAAATAATATTGAAGACCTTTTATATATTTGGTTTTAGATCGCCAGTAGTGATTACTTCTTGTTAAAATTATTACTTGAATGAATTGTAGGGCATGTTTTAACCTTTCACACATTGCAGCATTATGATGACACCATGAGTTATATTTGGGTCATGTTGACTTGGCCAAACCTAGTTTGACCAAAAGTCAACCACAAGACATGAGGTGGCAGACCTCAGATGATACAGAGAAATGATATATGGTCTGGTACAGGTCACCATGGTGGTTCTATGCAGTGGTTTCAGGCTTATGATGATGATTTGTGCTTTTCAGCACTTTTACAGATTATTATTATTTGGTCTGCTTGATATGATGGGCATTTATTTTTTACCATGCAGAGATCTATATGGTGTTTGAGTACACATCGTAGATGGATTTGGACCCTCTGAGTCCAATGAGAAAGTTTGTTTTCAATTCCGGGTAGTTACAGTGATTTTTAGCCTCAGTTGGCTATCCTAGTGCAGTTTTGGCCTATCAAAGGCCCTATTAGAGCAGAGCAGAGAGTTGATGAGTTCACCTAGGGCGCTGTGCATGGAGGGGGTGGTCCAGCCACTTGTTATTACCATATTACCCCCCTCCTAGAGAGCCTGGTGGCCTCACCTTGACAGCGTAAGCAGCCCAGGAGGCAATTTGGGCATGTTCACATTTCCCGAGGCAGTTAAAAAATGGTAAAAATGGCTACTGAAGGATTCGATTTGGGCTATTGAGGCAAGGGATTGGCATCGGATGACTTGTGATGATGAGTGGAATGTTTTCCACACCTTCTCCAGCAGTTTCAGCTTCCAGTGGGACCCACACCCATCACTTTTGGCATTTTATATGATTTTCTAGAGCCTCCTAAGGCTCACGACTTTCCCAGAGAGGCACGATTTGGTGTCTAGGTTGATTATTTTATATTATTGTGCCATGGGGATTGACTAGGGAGGATAGATATTGCCCCCTAGACCCACCATGAGCTAGATCTTATGTTTTATCATTCACTTTTGGTGGGACCCCCCTCTCCTAGGGCGATTTAGTCCGTTGACGTATTATTTTAATAGTGATCCATGTATTGTATTGTTGAGCTCGTCTCAACCATTGATTAGATCATTTGATCTTTTAATCTTAGCCACTCATTCAAAAAGTGGTTAGGGTTTTGATCTCTCTCCATCCTATTTAAAGGAGAGAGCTTCTCATTGTAAAGGGTCTTTGGCTCTTGGAATCTTGATAATAGAAAAACATTCTTGTGGAAATTCTTGGGTCTCCTTTGCATCTGGTGTTCTTAGATGGTCATTGTAAAGTCTATTGCATCCTAGCATTTGGAATTTGTGGTAAGATCTATATTTTTTTTGGAAACTTTTGTCTTGTCTACAAGAGGGCGACTTCACTTGGGTGTTTTTGCAAGGCTTCTTCAACTCGCTCCACTTGGCATTCGCTTGTATCAGGAGGTTATCATTAGTATCATTGTGATCTATGTTATCTTTCTGTTATTTCTCTTGTGTCATTAATCTTATCTCTTGATTGCATCAAATCTGATATTGTTGACGTTTCTTGTGCAGGAGAGAGGGCGCATTAGCTTCCTTGGACTAAATCAATCTCATAGAAAACTACCTCAAAGCTTCTCAAATTGATCGGGTTTGCATAGATCATCATCATCAAGGCATCTACAAGGTTATCCAGGTAAGATCCACAAGTTTGTCTACTATTTCTTGATCCCAATCCATTGGCATAAGCAAATAACTGTTAAAACCCTCATATTTCAAACCGTCATTTTACAATTTCTCAGATCTACTTAGATCTAGTGGACTTTTGGGTAAGATATTAAACACCCACCTCTATAGCATCCATGGCAATTTGGATCTATAATTTGGTGTGGATTGGCCTCCATTTGACTCCTTTCCCAAGGCAACTTAGCCTCTCCAAGTGAGGTCGCACTTCTTGGTTGGGTGAGTTTTGCTAAGTTTAGGACCTGGGTAGGTGAGATTCCACTTGATCCATACTCTACACACTTGATAACCTACCCCTAGTGGTTCACCTTGTTGATTTTCACCTTGTGGGCCCCATTCCTCATTTTGAGGGTTGTGCCCCACTTGGGTCACTTGGTGATGCATTTTCAATCTCACATCTACTGAGATCTAGCCATTGGATGACCTTAAACTTCAAGACCCACCTAGCTTTACACCTTAACATCCTCGATCTACAGTTTGGTGGACATTCGACTCCATTTGGCCCATTTTCCAAGGCACTGATCCTTCTCCCAAGGCTCACGACTTTCTTGGGTTGTGAGATTTACTTGGTGGTTGACCTTTGTCTGATTGCTTGAACACCTAGACACTGTCATATCCTTTCATCAAGCACAGCTAGAAAGCCCTAACAGTCAGATCTCTGATTTGGGACACTTTCCCTATTTTAAGTGTAACGTTTGCCAAGGCAATTGATTTTAATCATTTGAAACTAGGTTTGAATCCTGGAATCATACTCAAACCTTGAATCACTGTGTGTCATCTTTCATTATCATAGCATACCTTTCCTAAGCCTTGACAGTGGTCCTAACTCCTCATTTCTAGGATTCCATACCTGTCACCCTACGTACTTCATTAGATTGATTTGATCTGGTGATTGGGTTGATCTCTCCTATCGGGAGTAGATCTGGGCCTCCCCCTTGCTATCTTGGCTTTGATAGCTAAAGTGAAGATTGCCTCCATTGGCGTGACAACCATCCATTGGGAGTCGAGGCTATCTTGGTTTCACCTCTTTGGTTGCCTTTTTCCCTCTGCCATCCATCTTGGATCCATCTTTAGGGGCAACTATAGTTTTGGTGATAACATTTTGGCGTTGTTGCCAGGGAGGTAGAGGCTTACCTTCGGTGTCTGCGAGTGTCCGTGCGTTAACCCTTATCTTATCGCATCCAGTATTTTGCCTTGGTGATTGCATTTTCAATTCCATAATTATTTCAATCACCAATTTAATTCACTCATCTCACCTCTCCTACGACATATTTCATTTCGGTGAATTACTTGTGGTTCGCCTGGCGACTCCACCCCGCGACTCTACTGAGGACCGAACCCAATGTATAAATCCTAAGTTCTAGAGTCATGCCTAACATTAAAGAAAGCAACTCAGAAAATGATATGATCATGAAAATGATGATTGAAATGGGTAAGCTAATACAGAATTTGTATGGTTTGATTCTAAATCAACAAAAAGAGAATATGAGACGTGACGATCATCTTCAAAAACTATCTGAGAATGTGTACACTAATGCTTACCCTCAAGCTGGATCTGTAAGAAAACCCTCGGATAGTCAAGTTGTGACGAGGTCTCAAGCAAAAAATAGTTTAAAAAATCAAGAAAATAATAAGGAAAACCCTTCTGGGCAAAGGAACCCCATTCGTAAGTCTCTTTCACAATCCCCTAATGCTCCTCCTAAGGGAATTTTGAAGAATAATGACCAACCCCGAAGGATGATATCTCAAGAGACCAAAAAAGGTCCAAGCCCTGCCAAACCTCAAAATAAAGAGCTTATACAAAAGAAACAAATGAGTCTCCCAAACAAAGAAGTTTCTCCTATAGTACAAGAAGGTTTAAACACAAATATATTAGGAAAACTTCCTAGATCTTCAATCATGGTGTCTCTAAAAGATTTGATAATTATCCCTTCTGTTAGGACTCAGGTAATGCAGTTACTAGGTTTGAAAACAAACGCCAAATATCAAGGAACGCTTAATAACTTAAAGGTCGATCTAAGTAATTTCTTTTCTGAACCAAACATTCTCGTGCCTCTTGATGAGCTCCTAAAGATCCCTTCCTTATTTAACCAAGCTACTCAGTTTTTAGGAATCAAACCTCAAGCCAAAATTTCTAAGAATTTGCAAATCGAAGAAGACCCTCCTGTCATGATCCAAAGTGTAACTGATAGTGGTAGAGGTCATCCACCATTATATACAGCCTTAGAGATAAATCAATTGATTCTACACAACTGCATGTTAGACTCGGGAGCAGAGGTAAATATTATGCCACTTAAGGTCATGGAACAGTTAGAGCTAAAGCCATCTCGACAGTTTAAGAACGTGTGTGGGATGGACTCTAGACCTGTTCAATCGAAAGGGGTAATTGAAAATTTAAAGATGAAGCTGGCAGCGTATCCGGAAGTTGAAATAAGCATGAATGTTTTAGTCCTGGATATACATGATGCATGGGGAATTTTGTTGTCTAGAGAATGGGCTGCAAAGTTGGGAGGAAGCATCCAAATGGATCTTTCATATGCCACCATCCCTATCGGAGGAAATGCTTTTTATAAGTTAATAAATGAAAAACCTATGACTGAACATGTAGAGACCCCTGAGTATCTTTTTGAAGAAGCCATGCGTCCTACAGAGGATGTTGGAAACTACATGGTATTGGCAAACTATTGGGAAGAGCCCTGACAGCATCCTTTTCCTCCTAGTCAAGTATGGAAGATGCATTTTGATGGAGCCAAATCTAGGCATGGTGCTGGAGCTGGGATTGTTCTTACTTCTCCCTCTGGGGAAGAAAAATCATTTTCTTACTGCCTTGAATTTGAATGCACTAATAATGTAGCTGAGTATGAAGCATTGCTTCTAGGGCTAGATATTGCCCGTGAGCAAAAAATCAAATGTTTAAATGTAACAGGAGACTCCGATTTAATCGTATCCCAAGTTAAGAATCAATTTGCGGCCAAAAATAACAGACTTAGAGATTATAGAAATGTTGTTTGGGATACCATCAAGATGTTTGATGCCTTTGCAATTCAAGCAATCCCAAGAGAAGAGAATACCTTAGTTGATGCACTGTCGGTAATAGCATGCACTTTTGAAATTACAGATTACCTTAAAAAGGGGGAGTGTAAAGTTGAAGTATTGTTTAGACCATTTGTTCCTGATAATCAAGATCATTGGCAAGTTTTTGATAATGATGCACAGATCATTGCATTCTTGCAATGCACAAATAATTTTCAAAATTGCAATGTTGATTTGGAAGATAAAGTGAATACTCCATGTGGCCACAATGAAGGATGTCTACAATCCAAGTAAGAGATCTCCTACGCCCACAGGAAAAACATTGAGCCAGTACCATCCTGAGGTCAAGCATCCACTAAGCAAGCTATCTCAACTGTGCATATCCATCATGAACCATCTCATGCTACAATCCATATCAAACCATCCAGGGACTGAACATACACCATGTACCCAAAATCTAATGAAACAACCCCAAACATGGTATAGACACTTTCAAAGTAACTTGAAAATCTAACACTCGCAACTTACTAAACAAGTTATTATTTATATTATGCCTTTGTTGAACGCAATGCTATTTTTGTCTATTTCCTACTAAACTAGGATATCAATCTTGATCCCAGGCTAAAACAAAAAATCGAAGTGCTCTTCAAAGAATCAACACTACCATCCTAGTCTTAATCACAAAATCCATGGATTAATATTCCATCACATCTTCTATATTTGATGTCATATTGAACAGTGCCCTTCAATTACCTAACCGCGTGCTTTGCAACCACCGAGTGTGACTCTTGCGGAGCAACCATAAACAGACTTGTATTGAGTGCATACCACATGTTCGACCTGGTATTCACCAGATACATCAAAGAATCAATCAATTGCCTATATAAACATGGGTCAACCAAATCAACCCCTGCATCATGAGTGAGCTTTACAATTGTTGTCGTAGGTGTACCCATGGGTTTGCAATCCTACATTTGGAATCTCTCCAAAATCTCCAAGGACCAAAGAAAATAGTGCAGGAGACCAATGTCCTTCATGTCAAATTCAATTGAAAATTTCTCTTTGCACCACACAATGAGTTTCTCTGAACTACCTGTAATGATCAAGTAATCCATTTATTGAACCAAGACAACCAAATCAATATCACCATACAAATAATAAAGATTTGGATCAATAACAGTCTTCGTGAACCACAAGTTTAGTAGGAACTCATCAATCCTAGAGTACCAAGCTCATGGTGCCAAATTAATCCCATAAAGAACTTTCTTCAATCTGCAAACATGATTAGCACACCCATGTATCTCAACTCCTCTCTGTTGATTAAAGTACACTTCTTCAATCCCTCCATCCAAGAAGGCAATCTTTACGTCCATCTGATATAAACGCCATCTAAAGCAAGATGCTAGTGCAAGAATGGTAAGGATGGAAGTTTTGTTGATGTTTTGTAGCTCGGACAGGAACTTCCTCATACGTTAGGTGTCAAACATGCATGAAGTCATCCAAGTTAATCTATTTTGTAATTCACTTTAATAATAGAGTGAAAGTCTTTTAATTAGTTCTTGAGTCTAATAAAGTGCATTTTAATGCATTAGTGATTTAGGCTAATCTCAACCGTAAATCTCACTGTGAGATTAGGGTTTTGGTAGATTACATCTTCAGCTAAAGTATAAAGGCAGGTCAAAGTAGAGGGTAAAGACACATTCATTCTTCACAAAGACAGTTTTTGTCTAAAGGAGACGAAGAGGCCAAGTAAGAGGAAAAACAGGGCAGCAATGAGAAGATCGACTTGTAGGGATTGCAAATTGAAGATGCCAACTTGCAGCAATCATCCCATATAGTCGTACGATCCGTACAGTCGTACGGACAAGGTCGTTCGAACGGATCAGGGGCAGCAAGTTCTCAGGTCTATTTGTTGTTTTTCTCCTTCAGCAAGCAAAAAAACCTCATTTTGAGCTGTCCTTGTAAGTTTTGAAGCATTAATGATAAACTAATTTTGAAGGACAGATTTCATGTGCACTTGTTTTCTGTTGTTTGTATTTTTCAGCCATTAGTGTGATTGATGAATGCTCAGATTTTATTTATATTATTAAGTCAATTTCAGATCTGATTTATTTAATAAAGAGGCATAGGACAACAGTCACCTAGGGTATCAAAACTTAACATGGTACCAGAGCAAATCTCAGATTGAAACTCTCGGGGATTTACTTTGGGTAGATCACTTGCGGGCATCAAAGGACTAGCAGCAAGAGTTTCATTATTTTTTTATTTCGGAGTTTGTACTTCAAATCTCAAAGATGGCATCAGCTAGCCTCAAGTTCGAGGATAGATTGGATGGTGCCTTGAATTTCCTAGCATGGAAATTCAAGGTAACTCTTCTATTAGAAGAGAATGACCTTTGCGATACAGTCAAGGACATGGTAGCTTCACTGACAGATCCTTAACTTTTGGTAACTCATAAGAAGAAGGAAGTGAAATCCAAGCGGATGATCATGGATGCAATAAAGGATCATCTGATCCCTCATGTATCTGAGAAGAAGACGGCAAACAACATGTTCGATGCCCCAGTTAGCTAATACCAGAGTGAGAACATTAACCAAAAGATAATTTTGCACAACAAGCTCCAATTTGTTGAGATGACTAGATTAGACACCATCGCCAGTTACCTGATGAAGGTCACAGAACCGTGACCAACTTGTAGCAGTTGGGGAGAAGATTGAAGACAAAGAGTTAGTAAACAAGGCACTGAATGGATTCCCACCTCAATGGGAAACATTTATCTAAGGTGTTTGTGCTCAGGAGAATCTTCCCAACTAGGGAAGATTGTGGGCTGACTATATCTAGGAGGAGACTCAGATGGAGTCCAAGGTCATCAAACAGAGAGGTGACAATGACCATGCCCTCATTGGTCAGGCAAAGAAGGCCGAAGGTAAAGAAACCAACAAGGGTAAGGCAAGGAGTGAGGAGTCAGCCTCACAGTCAGGGAAGAACTTGAGTAAAGTCAAGTGCTTCATATGTCATCAGAATGGCCATTATGCATCACAATGTTCGAAGAAGAAGGGTAAAGGGAAGCAATAGCACCAAGTAACAGCCTAAGCTAAAACTCAAATGAATGAGTTTGCCTCCAAGTTCGAGAAGGATTTCTCGATGGTATTTTGCCTCTCTCCATCAAAGTTCCGAACAAGGCATGGTATGTGGACAGTGGAGCATCGAGGCATATGACATCAACCCAGGAGTTATTTTCAAGTTTGGAAGAGCACAACTCTGGAGTTCAAGTCAAGCTTGGTGATGATGCCAAGTATCCAATAGAAGGATTTGGTACCATTCCTTTCCAACTCCAGTTAGGTAACTCTTTAGATATTGATGATGTGTTATTTGTTCCAAGTCTCAAGAAGAATCTGATTTCAGTTTTGGTCATGTAAGATAAGGGCTTTGTAGTAGAGTTCAAGAACAAGCAAGTCCTCATTAGACCAAAGGAGTCTAGCCCAGGATCAACTCAAGTGATTGGGGTTACAGAAGGAAACTAGTTCAGGTTGTAGGGTGAACCGGTTCGAGCCTTAGTTCATAGCATAGAGAACTTGTGGGAGTTATGGCACAAGAGGATGGGGCACCTGCATCACCGAGCATTGCCTATTCTAAGGGAGATTGTCACAAGTCTTCTAGAGTTCAACGTTGAGCAGCATGGTGTGTGCTTAGGGTGCATGCTTGGCAAGCATGCCAAGGCTGCTTTTCCAAGCAATGAGCACATATATAAGGGGATCCTAGATCTAGTGCATTCGGATGTGTGTGGACTGATATCAGTAGCATCAATCACAGGAACCATGTACTATGTTCCCTTCATTAATGACTTCTCCCGCGAAACGTGGATCTACTTCTTGAAGACAAAGGATGAAGTCTTTAGCAGGTTTCAGGACTTCAAGGCTCTTGTGGAGAACTAGACAGGGAAGAAGATCGAGGTTTTGAAATCAGACAATGGGGGTGAGTATACCTCCAAAACGATTTCGAGGATTTTTGCAAGGATGCAAGAATTTGGAGGGAGTAAATTGTTCCTTAGAACCCATAGCAGAACAAACTTGCAGAGTAGAAGAATCGATCCATCATAGTGACTACTAAGGCCATGATACATGACCAGGATTTGTTGATGTTTCTATGGGCATTAGCATGCAATGCAATAGTTTACATCCAGAACAAGTGTCCTCACAGGGTTTTGGGGGACAAGACACCAAAGGAGACAATAACTGGTCTGAAGTCGAAGGTGAGTTATTTCTGCATCTTTAGCTATCCAATTTACATTCATATACCAGTGGAGAAGAGGACCAAGTTGGAGCCCTCCAACAGAAAGGATTTATCTGTTGCCTATAGTGAGAATTCAAAGGCTTTATTCCAAGAGAGAGGAAGGAAATTGTTGTTAGAGTTTGCACTTTAATTCAATTAATTAGATATTTAAACTGAAAGATAGACAAGCACAGCAAAACACAAAAGACACAAGAATTTTCCTCGGGGAAACCATAAAGGAGAAAACCCCGCAACTTCCTTAGAAATAGATTTGTCACTAGTACAATATCAAACAAGATGGAAAACCCAAAATATAAGATGTCTTCTACATCTCTCTCTCTATCTCCTCCAGCGAACTTGTCTTCTCTCTCACTTGGTGCGAACTTGCTTGAGTGAGTGTGTGTTCCAAATGAGAGAGCGACTCTCTTTATTTATACTTTTAAGTGACAGTGACCTAATTCCTCAATAGGGCCGACTTGTCTAACTGACTGGGCCGACCTGTCCTAGGGAGACTCAAAAATACATTTTACATTTGACCTTTGGGGAACTATTGCCCCGACTTACAATGGAGGTTTTACCTCGATATTCTTGCATGACCAAATACAATAATGACATCCCCGACCGAAGGAAAAACATCTCCAACAGAGGTACAATAAAAAATACAATAATAATATAATAATAATATACAAATGAATATCTTCCGAAGTTACATTTACAGCAACAATTGTAAGCAAGGATGTAAAGTTTAAGGAAGACTTTCCATCCAGGAAGTCTCATGAGAAATTACAAGTGACAGAGGATGAGGAGCAGGAAGCTCTGAAGATTGAGCCAAGGTCAACGGCAACTTTCAGTTCAAGATAGCAGCCTTCAAATGCAGAGGAGGAGCCACCAACTCCTACCAATTCTATCAAGAGACCTTGATGGTTCACAAAGACATTAAGAGATGCTCAGGAGCATGTTGAGGCTCCTAGAGACTCATTCACAAAGAGCAGACTTCCGACGAAGTTGTTGAACTACATGGCATTGATGAGCAACATCATTGATTCCAAGCCCTCCAATTTTCAAGAGGCAACCGACCAACAGGTTTGGAAGGATGACATGGTGGAGGCGTACACCTCCATCATGAAGAATGATGTTTGGGACATTGTGCCTAGACCGGAGAGGAAGTTAGTGGTGACTTCTAGATGGCTCTACAAGATCAAGCATGTGACAGATGGCAACATTGAGAAGTACAAGGTGAAGTTCGTGGCGAGAGGATTCTCCCAAAAAAAGGAAGTGAATTACGAGGAGGCATTTGCTCCAATCGCCAAGTACACTTCCATTAGAGTAGTGATGTCTTTAGTCTCCATCATGGGATGGAGGATACATCAGATGGATGTGAAGACAACTTTCCTCAATGGGATAATTGAGGAAGAAGTGTACATCAAGCAAAGTCAGGGCTTCGAAATCAACGGGAAGGAGTCCTTTGTGTGCAAGCTAGAAAAGATTGTGTATGGACTCAAGCAAGCACTAAAAGCAAGGTATTCTAGGATCAATGGATACATGCAAAGCATGGGCTTCACCAAAAGTGAAGCAGATCCAAACCTATATTTCATATTTGTTGAGGTTGATATGCTCATTTTGGTGTTGTATGTGGACAACCTGTTTCTCACAAGTTCAGTAAAGCTCATTGCAAGGTGCAAGGCAAATATGCCAGCTAAGTTTGAGATGGACATTAGCTTGATGCATTACTTCTTGGGGTTGGAGATTTGGCAGAGACCAAGGGAGATTTTCCTTGGGCGAGATAAGTATGCAATTGAGATCCTAAAGAGATTTCGGATGGAGGACTATAGGCCCATGGCCACGCCTATGATCACTAATCTGAAGGACACTAATTCAGATTCAAATATGGCCGATCCACGTTTTACAGATAGCTAATAGGTTCCTTGATGTATTTGGTCAACACTAGGCCAAATATATGTTTTGCAGTGAACACCTTGGGCCAGTTCATGGTGGAGCCGAAGCAAGAGCATTGGGTAGCAGCAAAACATGTGCTCAGATACTTAAAGGGCACAATGGAGTATGGACCGAGATACCTTGGAAATTATGAGGTGAAATTGCATGGGTATACAAATTCAGATTGGGCAGGCAGTGCATCAGACAGGAAGAGCACCTCAAGGTGTTGCTTCAACTTGGGATCGGCGATGATATCTTGGTTTAGCCGGAAGCAGACTTCTGTGGCACTTAGTTCAGCAGATGCAGAGTATATGGCAACGAGTACAACTAATTGTAAGGCCATCTGGATTCACAAGTTGCTTGCAAGGTTATTTGATCAAGAGTTGGATCCCACAATGATTTACTATGATAATCAGAGTTTATCAAATTCTCTGAGAATCCAGTTTTTCATGACAGATCCAAGCATAATGAGATCAGGTATCACTTCATTCAAGACAGGATTCAGAAGGGAGCAGTGAAGCTCCAGTATGTACACACAAATCAGCAGGTTGTAGATATTCTGACCATGCCCTTAGCGAAGGGTAAGTTTGAAGAATTCAGAGACAAACTTGGATTGTGCAGAATACGTTCCTCGCTAAGAGGGAGTGTTGATATTCTGTAGCTCAGACAAGAACTTCCACATAGGTTAGGTGTCAAACTTGGTTGAATTCGTCCAAATTAATCTATTTTGTAATTCACTTTAATAATAAAGAGAAACTCTTTTAATTAGCTTTTGAGTCTAATAAAGCACATTTTAATGCATTAGTGATTTAGGCTAATCTCAAATGTAAATCTCACCGAGAGATTAGGGTTTTAGACATTAGTAGATTAGGTCTTCAGCTAAAGTATAAAGGCAGGTCAAAGTAGAGGGTAAAGACACATTCATTCTTCACGAAGACAGTTTTTGTTCAAAGGAGAAGAAAGAGGCCGAGTAAGAGGAAAAACAGCGCAACAGTGAGAAAATCAACTTGCAGGGTTTGCAGATCAAAGATACCAGCTTGCAGCAGTCATTCCGTACAGCCGTATGGATCTGTACAGTTGTACGAACAGGGCCGTGCAGACCATGCAGTCGTATGGATGGATCAGAGGCAGCAATTTCTCAGAACTGTTTGCTGTTTTTCACCTTCAGCGGGCAGAAAAATCTCATTTTGAGATGTCCTTGTAAGTTTTGAAGCATTAATGATAAACTGATTTTGAAGAACAGATTTCCTGTGTACTTTTTTCCGCTGCTTGTATTTTTCAGACATCAGTGTGATTGATGCATGCTCAGATTTTATTTCTGTACATTTCCGATCTGATTTAGTTAATAAAGAGGCATAGGTCAGCAGTCCTAAGAGATAAGAAGATGAAATTGACTAAGTGTGGATGGGCCAGAAAAATAACTAAGTTTGCTGGTTCGAAGGCCAAGAATCCATGTAATAACTAATATGTAATAATGTCCATGTGACATGTCTTGAGTGAACAAGTTGACTTTGTCTTAGACAAATTAGTTATGCCTTGGGGAGTGAATTAAGGACATTAATGTAAAGTCCGCTAGTGATTAAATAGTTGGGTAATGTTGTCTTTATTAGCATTATTAATCAAGGCACTTAATAGTTAGATTTAGTCAAAGTTGATTAAGTAGGCCTTAAATAATAATGACAAAAGCACTTAATGAGTGGATACCTTTGATCATGTTTGACTACATCTCTGAACATCTCTACAAAAGAGGAAAGAGACAAAATAGAAGGACAAGGAATTTTTGGAGGCAGGCAATCAAAATGAATATGTTTTCACCACGGTGTGCTCAATAACACAGGCAGGAGTGTGAAAACAATGAAGGAAACCTTTGTAATGCATTTGTTCAGCATTCAAGGATTTGTAATTTTCCCATGTGAGCAATAGAACAGAGCATTTTTTCTGGTGTTGGTTTCCTCCATTGAGATTTTCTCTAGGGTAAATCAGGAATGTTATTTGTTTGCTGCTGAGTTGGATAATTTTTTCCAAGTATGTCCCTTCTATTTATGCACCTAGTACTCAACAGCAAATGGACTTAATGAGTGCTGGCTCAGGCACTAACACTGGAAATGGAAATAGAAAAATCAACTTCCCACTAAGAACTGCTTTGATGAACATTCTAGAGGCAAAGCTTCTGCAGTTTACAGATCACTGGTTTTGGAGTATCTAATCACCGAAAGTAAAGTCTGAAACTTATGTTTCAACACAGCCCTTGCAATCAACTGCATACCACTTTCAACTTGAAAACCTGAGGAAACAAGATTCTGCCCAGAAAAAAATCCTTCATAAAAACACAAACTTACTTGTTAAGTTTGTGTATCTGAACACATGCACCCATGTCAGATATGGTAATATAATAAATAATTTTCTCTCCAAATTATCCTTTCATGTTTTTGCCTTGCCCTTGCTCTGTTTCATTTCTCTCCACACATGTTCATGCTTTATATATTTTTCATGTATTTTGTTAGATCATCTTACTTTATATTCTACGAGTAGCCTTGCACACTCCCACACATTCTTACTGCTGATTTAGTTTTTAGCCCCATTGACCAATCTTTTTGGTCACTCATTGGATAATAATAAAATTATCTTATCTTTCATTTTTTAATTCACATTGCATTCTTACAACTATCTTCAGATTCAAAATCTGAAGAGAAAACTGCCTTATGTTCAACACATACTTATGTTTCTGATAGTTGCTCAGGTTCACTGCTGATTCTATAAATGCATAATTTTGATGGACATAATTTAGTATCCAATTTTTCCTATTTGTCCACCCTACCATTATTCTCACTTCCATCAGACTGCAACCAAAGATATCAGTTCCAAACCAAATCAGCATGAAATCCTGATCTTTAGTACAATAAACAAATAGAAGGTTGCATACACACACAAAAACCAAAAACTAACTGAGACCAAGATTTTAGAAATAAAACCAATTTAATATGAGAAGGTTAAACTCTAAAAACTTATTCACGAACAAACATGCTAAACTACTTCACCAAATGGAGACTATATGCTGAGTGAGAAGCAAATCCAATCAACCAAAACTGACAGAAATAAACACATTTTACTATCAACCATGGGAATTTGATCAGACTTAAAAATTTCACTGCTGAGAAGGGATTATATTATAAATATCATGATCAAGACATAAGCAATATGAGAAGAGGACGCCCCATACCATTCCAAATGGTCTGATGTAGAGAAAGTGAGATATCGATAGTTCCATCCAATGACAAGTAACAGAATCAAGAGCATCAATGTCACCTAACATTATCCGTATCAACTTTTTCAACCCATGCATAGTTTCCTGATGATTGCATTCAGTCCAGAATACACTACAGTCCAACTTTGCTACTTGGCCTCGCCACTTCTCCCAAGCCTGCAAAAATGTAAGGATTGCACTTAATCATATATAGTGTGTATATTCTACAAAATAGTTCAGCCAATGTAATAAACGATTCCAGCTCTAACTTTCTAACTCTGGGTCTTCACTTCTACCTTTATAAAATCAGGCTTCAAGGTGAAGCATTGGCCCAATCCTCCAGCAGGTAAACTTGGGCGCATGCGTGGCATCTTTGAAATAAGCACATTGACCGCCTCCACCAATCCATTCTCAGTCTGTATTTAACTGCACCTCATCAGTAGTTGAATACGCGGCAGATTAAAAGCCCAGCATGTCATCATTTCTGGTTTGTAAGATCATACAACCTCACAGAATGAAAGGCCTACTTTATCTACAAAGTTATAGAGAAATTCATTGGAAGCAAAGATAGCTACCTATTTTTGAGAAAATCTATATTGGCAAGTTAAGCCAAGGGAAGAAATAGCATGTTTTCAAGTGTCACAGGCACCACTTGAATCTTGTGGCCCTAAGTTTAGTACAAATTTTGTCACCAAGTATAGCTCAAATTTCTTTGAAGGTTTATCCTGTATGTATCATATCTACTTCCAATAGACTAATTCTTTACAGGGGCAGCTTTATGCTATGCATATATTAAATTTTCATAATTTTTATAGGTCATCATTTTTTCAATTATTACTAAGATTGTGGCTTATTGAGTGAGAAATATACCTCACGGTCGTCAATCTGGTCTAGTTGATAAGATCCATGCATTCTTAGGAAATTAACCTGCATGAGACCAGAAGTATTTAAGACATTCCATATGGAAATGAAAAGGACCTTGTCAGGAAATCTCACATCATACTGTTCCATATTTATATGACATCAATGTTGGCAACAACAATACAAACATTAAAAATTATCCTGAAGACGATATAGTAACAGATACTGACCACAAAATCAAGCCATCCTACTGCCAATGCAGAAGCAACCCCATCCCAGTAATCTGGATCATCTTCAGGGAACTGGCCAATGACACCAAACAAAAAGAAGAGAAAATAATTCAAATCTTTCTGTTTGAAAGGAAAGAACATATACATAAACAAACTCTGCTTTATATGTACCCAATACAATATGTAAAAAATTAATAATTTAATAAATATAGATGCAGTATACATGTATGATGTATGCAATCATTCAACAGATGATGGTCCAATGGATCGTTTCCTTCCATGTTAACTGAAATTGGTAGTCTCCTCCAGGGGAAAACAAAATTCATATCTTAGCAAGAATTCTTGAGAAATTTAAACAATATATTTCCAGAAATTAGGTAATTCTAAGAAGTGGAAATGTTGCACGACAAACACACCAGAATTGCCCTCTAGAGAAAACTGCACAAAGTAAGATTTTCTATTTGTGCCTGTCAAACAGGATTTTAGTAAGATACTTGACTGAGCTGAAAGTGTCATTTCAAGTTCAACTAACATTGCTAAAACTGTAACGACATAACAATTGATCTGCATCAAGAAAAGCATGAAACCAAGATGCCAAATAGTATGCATTATTCCACTTTCATAAATGTGTATAACTTCTGTTTGAAATGTATTATCGAGATCAGTGAAATAACTCTATATGTTCTTACATAGTAATCATAGCACTTCACAGAAGACTGATCTAATCAGCTTTTGAAAGTTTGAAACCATACTAAGGAAATCAATCAAATACAATTTAAATTTACATACTGTCTACCCTTAATAAATTTCTTGAGTCATTATTACAATGTTGTATTCATCATAAGCTTTTGATCAAACATCTGCAACTAAAGATAAAAGAACAACATTAACAGAGATCTAGGTTCTGTGTTGCTAGTTGCACCTGTGCATGGCATTTCAGAAACCGCTGTACTTTATCAATGCTAAATGAAACATACAGACACAAACAAATTATCAGTGATCTGTTTGGAAAACATATTCTAGTTTTACTGGAAATGCCTGATCTTTAGACTGCCATCTCCAGGATCACCTGCTTGTAAGGTCCGAGTAAGGTGTGATTAATGCACAGTTAAAGGATCACGTTTTCTTTTTTGATTTACACACACAGACAAGTAATTATCCAAGTAATCACAGGACAGCTTGATCCAGCATTAACTAAAATCTTCCAAAAAGCTTCCGATACACTTCAAATACATAAGCACGCATTTCTCTCGACAGTACAAAAGTTACATAAAAATCTTCTCCCTTCTTATAGGGTGTGAAAGACAAGTAAAAATGTTTCTCATCCAACTTCAACAATTTTCCTATAATGCTAAAAATAAAAATAGTGATTATTTATCTCCAACAAGTTCTTTAGGTATTTATAATTTAGTACTTTGATTAAAAGGATGTGGATGTGATTCTCTGACCTGCAATTTGCACAGCTTCTGTTGCAGTGCTACAAGCTTTGAATGGAGTGTCATCTCTGTCCTTGAAAGTACCCTGTCGTAATTCTACCACAGGGAGGAAAGAAGCATAACAGCCAAGAATATTTTGAATACATCATTTCTTTGCCAAATAAAATAAAATCTAGAGACAGTGATTGCAAAGGAAGTAAACAAGAATTGACTAGCACAATCACGAAGAAAAATAAGAAAGATCATTACGCATAACCAATCCACAAGGCGTTCAGGAAACCAGGACAATGACTGCTTGTCAACATAAAAAATTTCTAGAAGATCCCACACCGCCTTCATAAGAGTTGGCTCCTGCGACTCCTGCAGTTTATAGTTTCAGATTTCTTCTCATTGCAGCTGGGAAAACTTACAATAATACTAGCCAAATTAGGTAACTTAAGTTCCTAAAAATAGGATACTTAGAGATATGATCAGTAGAATTTAGCATCCATATATAATAGTCTGAGATTTTTCAGTCTCGAAAATTCTTAGAAAAATGAAAGAATGTCACACTACTTTTCTCATCTCCAACCACCATCAGGCACCTGAGTCCTGACATACTCTATGCACTAGCAAAACATCTAGCAGCTTATCCTTTGCATTAATTTGCTACAGATATGTGGTCTATTTTATGTACATTCAATGGATATATACATAACTGATTGCAAGTTTAAAGTTAATCGCATATAAAATTTCAGCCTTGCCTTTGAAAGCATTGCAGCATTATCTCCCGCAGATATGGGCATATCTCCCACAGGCCCTAAAATTGTACTTATGCTACAACTGAATTCCATCACATGCTCCCACCTGCAGAAATAAAATATTCATCACTAATAACCATAGTAGTTTAGGTACTCCGTTGCACATCTATGACTTGAACTAAAAAGAAACACAGACTTAACATCGGCTAAAAAGCATACAAGTATCTTCCTCTGAAATTTTCTGATTATGTATTTTATGCAAAGCCTAAAAGTTTAGTGATGTTTCAATAGCAACAGCATTACAGTTAAAACTCTAAATTGATTTGTCATTCCAATCAACTCTTAGGAATATGGACATATACCAGTTGTCATAGACTTTCAACATGCAGGATAAATACAGAGTTCTTTCCCCTACCTAAGACTGAGACAAGCATGTTTAAAAACAACCATATATACATAGAATAATAGAAGGCATATCTAACCTCAATCTATGTCTACGAGCCATGCCCAAAGATATAGCAATTGCCACTCTTACAAGGAGGTGTAAAGACCTCCAAGGCATTCTTTGTTTCCACTTTCTTGTCTACTTTGATTAGCTTCTTTAGCAGTATATCCCTCCACTTGTCCATAATGATTTTGGCAAATATGAACTAGAATTCCTCATTTTTCATCAAGGGCTCAGCAAGGAACCAATTGCTGAATTGGAAAGAATAGCCTACACACATAAGTGCTGATAGATAAGATAAGATAAGGTAATTTTATTAATGTCCGACGAATGACCACAAAAGTAAGTCAATGGGACTAAAGGGTACAACCAGTATGAATACAATGCGGGAGTGCAAACGCAGCTCCTTTATAATGCTGGAATCAAAACTAAGATTAACAAAAAGAAAAGTACAATCAATGGAACGGCATCGTAGACATGTATAAAACCATAACAAGGGCACCGTCATGTGAAACACGAGGGTGTCAAGAATGTCTGGGTCTGGTAGTCAACGGCGAGGGGGGTGAGCGAGGCACTGGATTAGTATCAGGTTCCTCTAGGGCATCCAAGGTGTCTGGCTGTACGATCCTGGGGGGGATGTAGGATCGAGAAATACTCCTAACATGCGAGGAATACTCCTAACATGCAAGGACGAAGAGAAGAAACTCCGAATAGATCTCTGACTGCTCCGCTGGAGCTGGGACAAAATCCAATGGGTGGGAGGTGCCCTACCTCGAACCTGTCGAGAACTAGACCCTCTGATGTTCTGGGGATGTATGGCCTGATGTACAGCATGGCTCTTCCAAGCCTGTCTCAACGGAATCAATCGACCTCCCAGAGGGGGAGGCTGAGGGGAGACCCGGGGCCTCACCACCCTACTACATGAAGTACTCTGAGAAATACAGTGTCGTTGGAGAACAAAAGTGCACTTATAGGGTGAAAGTGAACTTCTACAAAACTATATAGGTGTTGAGAAGCCTATTCAGACTTCCCATGGCATAAGAAAAAATTTAATTCTATGCGCAAGTTACAGTATCGAGAAGGCTTTAGATTACTGGACAAACAGAAATCAACGGGCTTGAAGATTATGAACAAAGAAATTCAGAATGTCCCTTGCAGAGAATCATTTCAATGTGCCCTTGCAGGCTTGCTCATAACTTCTTTCAAAACTAAAAGAATCAACTATCATACTGTAGATTGTAACAATACCAAGGACAGAACTAACAGCACCACTGTCAAGAATATGAATTTGTACATGCAGTTTGTGTGTGTCACCAAGCAACTCAACGTTAAAAGCACCTGGATACTTAATTTTGGCATGAATTACAAGTACTATTTAGTGCCCCGACCAGAAGAAATTGAGAGAATAAAAGACAGACGTAACAGTTACACTACCTGCTAAGGAATAAGACATCCTTGATGAGGGCTAAGATTATCTGTTCTCTAAAATATACTCTCAAGTCACTTTGGGAAGCACTTTTAGCCCTGCAATAAGAAGTGCAAGTTCAAAAACTAGTCTTAAAGATTTTCAGGTCTGTACACAATTGAAATTTATCGCAGTTGAATGTTGCTGAGTAGTTTTAACTTTAAGAGGGGTTTCAAGCCTTGCAATAAGGTAAGCACATAGTCATTCATGTTGGGCTAATGTTGCTCAATTGTAATGCTTTGTGCCATTCCTTATATTCCCTATAAATGTAAAATGAGCACTCACTATATGTCTAAACCCTAAAATTCCCACTGATGAAATGATTTAAAGATAATTGTTGCCACAAAAACTAAAACCCAAAGGTGCAAGGTCATCACTAAGGTGTAGCTATGTGCAACTGTGGAACTGATGTAGCTGTCACCTACTAATGCTTCCCTTCACTTCTAGTGACTTGAACAAATCACTAAGGGGAGGGTTCCCTAAATGCAATCAAGTGTCGACAGGTATGGCAAGTAAATTGGATTATGAATGGGTTGACGGCTCATGAGTATATTAGTTGGAAACTAAGAGATCTTGTAAAGTTCCGTTTTGATAAACCCGAAACAACTGACATGTAGAGCATGCATGCAAAAAGTGAGATGCATGCAAGTCAACTGAAAAATAGAAGAGAAAAGTGACTTAGGTATACAAAAGCTAGGGCATGCAATGTCAAAGCTATAAAAGAAGGATAAAGTGAGTTACTCGGTATCCATTGTTATTATTGATCATTGAGATTCGTGTTAGGATCTCTGTGAGCGAATTAGGGTTGAGGGCACAATTCCTTAGACGTCAAGTGGATTCGGTAGCGAAATCTATCTACCCTAGTCACTTCCAAGGATAAATCATTCAGATCTATTAGAGTACTCCAAGGATCACACCATATTCATCAAGATTGCCAGGATTCAAGCCTCCTGAGGACGTAGTATCTATCACAGACAGAGGGCGTGTTTATTGATCATTCTGAGGGCAGATCATGTGAATTTCCTTAAACTCCAACTAGGGCTAAAAGCATGCCAGATTAATTGCTACCAATAACCACATGGATTTCTTCACTATGCAGCGGAAAATAAATACTGAAAGAAATATAGCAGCAATCACCTCAAATAGAGATAACACAATCTTTTTGGGTATAAACCCTAGGACAAAACCCAAGATGGGAAAACCGGTGCAGCAGTATGAGATGATATTTCTATTAAGGAAATATGGAGCAATACATCTCAGAATCCGATTATGCCCAATTGGCAAAAATCATACCACACAAAATCACTGAGAAAAAACTGTAGGTGGGCACGGATCCCAATGCAATAGTATTATTGTTGTTGTACGGTTGTACGGCCTACTGTACGGAATCCGTATGGACTGTACGATCGAGCTGTTGTACGGTCACCTCTGCCAATCCATCAGTCTCTCTCCTCTGCGAATTTGCACTGCCTTCTCTGAATGGCTGCTCCTCCGTCTTCTTCACCAAAACTCTCTCTCTTACACTTCTCTTCCTCCGTCTCTGTCGGAATGCAATTGTGTCCTCTCCACCAATTGATCTTTCTTTTATAACTCAATGCTAAGCGAAAACCCTAATCTCAATATAGATCTATGGATGAGATCCTCCGAAAAGATTGGATGGCTAAGATTAGATCTGGCCATCACTTTAATTATTTTCACTTACACTTTATAAAAAGTGTTTCATAAAGTCAATCAATAATTAGAACACTTTAATTTAATCTCCAAAGTAAACTTAGGAAAAGTAAATTAAATACAATTGGCTTCTTGATTTGAGTCTTCTGCATGCAAGGACACATGCATGTAGGAAGACCTTCCTTGTTGTCACTTTCTAACACTCCCTCTCAACAAGGAAGGGATTCGATAACAACCCCAGCTTGTCTCTGAATTTTAGAAACTTGAGTTTGCAAAGTGCCTTGGTGAATATGTCTACCACCTACTCATATATCTGAATGTACTCCAACCAAATGGTTCCTCTCTAAACACAATCTTTGAGGAAGTGATACCGGATGTCAATGTGTTTACTCCTGTCATAGAACACTGGATTCTCATAAAGGTTGATACCACTCTGATAATCACAGTGAACTATAGTAGTCTCTATCTCACTCTCGAACAATCCTGAGAGCAACTTCCTCAGCCACATCCCCTCACATGCAGCCATGCTGGCTGCCATGTATTCAGCCTCTGCTAAACTCAATGCAACTGACTTATGCTTCCTGCTGAACCAAGAGACAACCCCTGATCCAATGTTGAAGCAACAACCTGAAGTGCTCTTCCGATCCTCTACACATCTTGCCCAGTCAGCATCTGTGAAACCTGCCAACTGTATACTCCCACTGCGCTCATAAACCAAACCATACTCCACTGTACCTCTGATGTAGCGAAGTATGTGCTTCGCAGCTATCCAATGTACTCTTCGCGCTTATGAACTGACTCAAAGAGTTGACTGCAAAGCTAATGTCTGGTTGAGTGTTGACCAGATACATAAGCGACCCGATAAGTTGCCTATACAGTGTAGGATCAAACTCCTTTGATCCCGATACATTTATCTTCCTCCAGTTGGTAACTAGAGGTATGGCCATAGGTCTACAGTCCTCCATCCTGAATCTCTTCAAGATCTCTATTGCATACTTCCCCTATCCAATGAAGAAGCACCCATCTCTCTGCCAAACCTCCAGACCTAGAAAGTAGTGCATCAACCCAAGGTCTTTCATCTCAAACTCTACTGCAAGATTTGACTTGCAGTCCCTGATCAGCCTCTCATCTCCTGTAAGAAAGAGATCATCCACATATAGAACCAGTATGAGAGGTGCCTCACCTGAAAAGAAGTACAGGTTATGGTCTGCCTCACTCCGCTGGAAACCCATCTCTCGTAGATAGTTGTCAATCCTCGAGTACCATGCTCGATGTGCCTGCTTGAGCCCATAAAGAGCTTATGCAACTTGCATACATGCGACTCCCTACTCTCCACCTCAAACCCCTCTGGCTGCTCAATATAAACCTCTTCCTCAATAACTCCATTGAGGAAGGTTATCTTCACATCCATCTGATGAACGCGCCAACCCATCTCTGCTGCCAATGATAGGATAGTCCGAATAGAAGAATACCTAGCTGAAAAGAAGTACAGGTTATGGTCTGCCTCACTCCGCTGGAAACCCATCTCTCATAGATAGTTGTCAATCCTCGAGTACCTCACTCCGCTGGAAAAGAAGTACAGGTTATGGTCTGCCTCACTCCGCTGGAAACCCATCTCTCGTAGATAGTTGTCAATCCTCGAGTACCATGCTCGATGTGCCTGCTTGAGCCCATAAAGAGCTTATGCAACTTGCATACATGCGACTTCCTACTCTCCACCTCAAACCCCTCTGGCTGCTCAATATAAACCTCTTCCTCAATAACTCCATTGAGGAAGGTTATCTTCACATCCATCTGATGAACGCGCCAACCCATCTCTGCTGCCAATGATAGGATAGTCCGAATAGAAGAATACCTAGCGACAGGGGCAAAGGTTTCTTCATAGTCAATACATTCTTTCTGCGAATACAGCTTCGCAACGAAGCGTGCCTTGTACTTCTCCACACTTTCGTCTGTTGCGTGTTTTACCTTGTAGATCCATCTAGATCCCACCATCTTTTTATCCTATGGCCTCCAAACAACCTCTCGTACTTGATTCTTCATGATTGAGTCATACTCCTCAACCATGGCCTCTTGCCACACATCATGTTGTGCAGCCTCCTCAAAACTAGAAGGTTCAAAGCCAATCAAACCTGTCATTAGTGACATATAACTCAATCTATCTGGTGACACGCTCTGTCTGAAGGATCTCTGTGGAAGACTCACCTGTCTAGAATCCTGAACAGTGGACCTATACCACTTAGGTCGTGGCCTAGTGTCTGCCTGTTGCGGCTGTTGGATATCCTCCTCATGCTGCTGCTCATCCTCCCCATCAAAGACAGGAGGATCTTGTCCACCTGACTCCCTCTGACTACCAGAACCTCTGCCCTGTGTCTGAACCTGTACCTGTGACTCCTCTAACTTGACTCCTCCCGAGTCCTCAACTGGCTGCTCCTGTGTTGGTAAGTCCACAGATCTTCTCAAGGCTTTGTCCTCATCAAACTGGACATCCCTGCTCACAATGATCCTCTTGCAAGTTGGGACATATACTCTATAAACCTTGGAAGTCTCACTATACCCAACTAGAAGCCTCTTCTCTCCAGAAGGATCCAGCTTCTTCCTAGTGTCAGCATGAATGTGACAATAGCAGATACTCCCAAATATGCGCAAATGACTCACATCTGGTCTAGAACCTGTGAATACCTCCTCAGGTGTCTTCCTCCCCAATGTTGTGTGGGGACACCTGTTCTGGACATATACTGCAGTCTGAAATGCCTCGGCCCATAGGAATAGTGGTAATCCCTTATCAAATAGCATGGCCTTAGCTGCACTCACCAGTGTCCTGTTTTTCCTCTCTGCCACTCCATTCTGTTGCGAGGTGTGAGGAACAGTGTGTTCCTTCTTGATCCCCTCTGATGCACAGTACTCCATGAACTCTCTGCCGGTGTACTCACCACCGTTGTTTGTCCTCAATATCCAGATCGTTCTCCCTATTTGGTTCTCCACGAGAGTCTTTAACTCTCGGAACCGATAGAAGACCTCTGACTTGGCCTTCAAAAAATAGATCCAAGTTTTCATGGAATAATCATCAATGAATGTGACGCAGTAACTATAGCCACTGAAAGAATGGATGCTCATCGGTCCGCATACATCCGAATGCACCAAGTCTAAGGCTCCCTCAGACTTGTGCTCACTATGTGGGAAAGGTTTCCTGATGTTCTTCCCCAACGCACAACCCTTGCAGTGGTTGTGCTTCTCCTCCTGTACTGAAGGAACTCCGATAACTACATGTCTCAGATGCCTCAGTGCACCATGATGTTGCCATCTTCCTATGCCATAACTCACCATCACTACTGCTGCTGTTGACCAGAGCCTTTGCAGGCTCAAACTGTAGTCTGTAAACCTTCCCGCTTTGAACCCCAATCATCTTGTCCAATCTTTGATCTGACCCATGTGGCCTGATATATACTTTCCTATCTCGTAAAGTCACTAGAAAACCATTGTCTTCTAGTGTGGAAACTGATATGAGATTCCTGGTCATCCCTGGGACATATAACACATCAACAAAGTTGATAGGTTTTCCAAACTCCCTCTAAAACAAAACAGTGCCAACACCCTGCGCCTGATACCACGCATCATCTCCTAACTCAATATGGAGATTTACTCCACCCTCCTGCAAGCTCTTGAAGAACGATCTGTGTCATGTCATGTGACAAGATGCACCGCTATCCACATACTAGATACTGTTGTTGACGGAACTTGCCATGCAAGCTATCAAGCAAAAGTCCTCATCAAAACTCTTGCTGAAACCATCCACCTCTGCAGATCCTGCCATCTATGTGTTGTTCTTCTTCTTTCTATCTGGGCACTGGGAAGCAAAGTGTCCATGCTTGTGGCATATGAAGCACTTGACTTTTTCCATGTCCAAGTTCTTCTTGCCACCCTTCTTCTTCTTTGCCTTCCCCTTGCCTTTGATCGCTAGGGCTAGAGCCTCTTCATCCACGATCTGTGTAGTACCGCTGGATGAAGCTGAACCTTGACCCATGCAGGTCTCTTCCTATGCGAAGTCATCCCACAATCTCTGTCAGTCATGGAGCTTCTCCCTAGCCACCACGTCTTTAACAAAGACGTCCCATGGAGCCTTGTAAGATAAGGCACCACTTCTTCACCCTTGGCCATCCTGGTACTACGCAATCTCTCCTGCAGCACCATCTTCTGGTTTTCATTCTTGCTCTAGTAAAGACTTTCCAAAGCCTTCCACATCTCTAATGCGGTTTTCTTCCCAGACAGATGAGGGACTATATGGTCCTTCACCCCATCTAAGATGATCAACATAGCTCTGGAATCTATCTTCTTCCACTTACCCAAATCTGTCGAATTTGTGGGAGCTACCTTCTGATCATCAATGTGCTCATCAGCATCACTGACATCTAGGATCCTGGTGATCCTCTCTTTCCAAGTAGGAAAGTTCTGTGCCCCCTGGAGTCTATCCTCAACTCTCAACTGTACGCCCATAGTGAATAGTGCCTATAAACCCTTGGATAGATATGCAATGATCTATCCAACCAACCTGTTGCTTTCTCTCAGTCTGCTCAGAAGAGCTCTAATACCATGTGAATTTCCTTTAAATCCAACTAGGGCTAAAAGCATGCCAAATTAATTGCTACCAATAACCACACATGGATTTCTTCACTATGCAACGGAAAATAAATATTGAAAGAAATATAGCAGCAATCACATCAAATAGAGATAACACAATCTTTTTGGGTATAAACCCCCGAACAAAACCCAAGATGGGAAAACAGGTGCAACAGTATGAGATGATATTTTTATTAAGAAAATATGGAGCAATACAATTCAGAATTCCATTATGCCCAATTGGCAAAAATCGTACCACACAAAATCATTGAGAAAAACCTATCGGTGGGCACAGATCCCACCGCAGCAGTATTGCTGCTGCTGTACGGCCTGTTGTACGGATCCGTACGACCTGTTGTACGGAATCCGTACGGACTATACGGACGTGTTGTTGTACGGCTGTACAACCTGCCTGTTGTATGGTCACCTCTGCCAATCCGTCAGTCTCTCTCCTCTACGATGCCTTCTCTAAATGGCTGCTCCTCCGTCTTCTTCGCCAAAACTCTCTCTCTCACACTTCTCTTCCTTCGTCTATGTCAGAATGCAATTGTGTCCTCTCCACCAATTGATCTTTCTTTTATAACTCAATGCTAAGTGAAAACCCTAATCTCACTATAGATCTATGGATGAGATCCTCCGGTGAGATTGGATGGCTAAGATTAGATCTGGCCATCACTTTAATTATTTACACTTACACTTTATAAAAAGTATTTCATAAAGTCAATCAATAAGTAGATCACTTTAATTTAATTTCCAAAGTAAACTTAGGAAAAATAAATTAAATACAATTGGCTTCCTGATTTGAGTCTTCTACATGCAAGGACACATGCATGCAGGAAGACCTTCCTTGTTGTCACTTTCTAACAGATCATTGGATCCATTGAGGGCACAACCATAGATCATCTGGAGGATGCATTATTCTAAATATTTAAGACAGCCTCACTCTCTCCATTCAGTGGGCAAGTTATCCTTCATCGTATTGCAGATCTCAAATCCATTATTCTTCTATCAGAGCTATTATCTATGATCATCCATCAGAAGAAGAGCGTAAACTTTGCATGGGCAAGTTGCCTCAAGGAGCTGTTTCCAAAACTTGACCTAGATCTTGCATGTCTTGCATGTCTGATCCATGCTATTCTACAACTCAAGCACAATCCGTTGGTATGTATATACATCACTTCTGAGCTTATTTGTATTGTAGATCTGATCATTTGGGTTTCAGGGTTCATGCAATGTTAGTTTGGTTCATGCACACGTGTTATCTAAAAGCTTTGGGTATCAAACTCCTAAACAACACCCGCAATCTCAACAAACCCTACACCATAGTAGAATATATTAGTTTGGGATATTTCAGTGGTATCAGAGCATGTTCTTCGCCAGCTGTGGGAAATTGGCATGAACATGAAGTCATAAGCAGTTAGATGAACTCAGGTCTACTATTGAGCTTCATTGTGGAAGGATTCCGAGTTAGTATTTGCAGTGGTGTGTGAATATTTATAGCAGCGATCTGTCATACAAAAGATTTATTCTTGTGATTAGAGGTGGCCACATATACCAGACCTGCAAGCATGCACTTCCAGGATGAAGGGATTTTATGGATCGCATATATGGAAGTTTCAGCACTCTAGACTAAAAGGGAAACATAAATCCAATCGCAACCTCCAAAGGAGAAGCCAAACTGATTAATCAGATCATGACCTGGCAATAAGACAAGGTTTAGTTATTGTGGTGGAGAAATAAGACGCAGCTATTTGGAGAAGAGACTTTGCAAAGGTGAGGTCTTGTTTTGGAAGTCACAGAGACATTCCTATTGGTGCAGCACAACTTTTAGGAAGGAGTCCTAAGTTGAAAAGGACACTAATATCTCTGCCGTCAGCTTTAATCTGTCAACAACCTAAGAAAATATGAAACATAGCCTTTTGAGAAGTCAAAAAGCCAATGCAGCAGCTGGAAAAAGTTATTTGGAGAGTCCAAAGACAAATAGGACTCTTAATGTCTTAGTTGCTAGCTAAGGAAATTATCATAAATTAAAGTCAGCACCATATTCTTTAGATTTGGGGCTTGTGGGTTTATGGAGAAACTTTTATAAGAGCCGTGGAAATTGGGAAAAGTGTGCTGTAGCATTTGGGAAGAGTTTTATTGCCAATAGGACTCTCTAATGAGATTGACCTGCCTTTTTTGGAATTATTTGAATGCTTAAAGTGGAGCAGCTTCATCCAAAATATACGTTGGGTTATTGAAGGAGTTCGAATGCATGTAGGACTCTAATATTGGTGACCTGTCTTTTTGACATGAGTTGAAAGTCAACAAACTGACCTGCCTTTTTTGGAATTATTTGAATGCCTAAAGTGGAGCAGCTTCATCCAAAATATACGCTGGGTTATTGAAGGAGTTCAAATGCATGTAGGACTCTAATATTGGTGACCTACCTTTTTGACATGAGTTGAAAGTCAACAATATTGAGCAGTTTTTCTTGGCCAAAAGACAAAGGCAACGTTGGACTCCTATTGCAATCAGGACTGTAGTCAACTTTAAAATTCTTTGTAAAAGCTATTAAATACAACATTCCCAGGCTTAGGAAAAGGCTGTTACAGCCATCCAGATTTTGTCAATTACTGCTATCATCTACAGGATGAAAGAAACCAGTTAGATTTCAAGAAGTTGCTGTAACCTCCTGTGCAAAAGGCGTAACACCAAACAAGGAACATTTCACCTTCCAGGAAGTCTGCACGTGCCACGTACCCTGTATGTCACAGTCCAGATCTGGAATCTACAATAAAATCCACCAGTCACTCACTTATATATCAGCATTACAAAGCATTTAAAGCAGCAGCGAATTGATTGGGACAGTATATCACTGTGTTTGGTATGAGATTGTTGGAAACTGGGAGCCCAAACTAACCTACAGCAATACCATCACATAACAGTGACAGTCTATATAAGCCAGTGGATAGTAAATTAAGTGTTAGAGCATTATATGAGTGGAGTGTTTGTTGGAAGCTACACCTTAGTCATCACTAAAAGAGTACAGTGGGTCAGATTCATAATCCAAGCGGTGAATATTCTCTGGTATTGAAGAAGACCATAACCACATTATGAGACAGTCGAACAAAATTTTAAATCAGATCAGGGTGGGAATCTTACAGTGGTACAGTGTTACAGTGGTATGCAAAAACCATGCAGAAGGCAGATTCCATTGCTTAGCTTATTACAGAGCATGTGAGTACACATTGGAAATAGTAGGGCAGATGGCAAATCAGTTGGAGCAACAAGTGTTTGAAACAGGGAAGAAGCTACAAAAACTCCTTCATTCCAAAGTTACTCTTCTGGAGATTCTTGAGCAAGTGACAAGTAATTTAACTAGGGTGGATCAATCCCCTTCACAGACGATGTTGGAAGCAATGCACCCATCAATGAAAGCATTAATCACGCCAGAATTGTTGAGACACCAGGATGGAGATGTGTCACTTATGCTGACCACATGCATTAGCGAGATCACCAGAATCACAGCACCAAATGCTCCTTACAATGATGATGTGTTGAGGGACACGTTTCAATTAATTGTTACCACTTTCCAAGGTCTGGATGACATAAATAGTCTCTCGTTTGGAAGGAGGGTAACCATTTTAGAAACGGTGGCAAATATTGAGTCATGTGTTATGATGCTGGACCTTGAATGTGATGACTTGATCCTTGAAATGTTTCACATTTTCTTCTCTGTTGTCAGTGAAGCTCATTCAGAAAACGTGTTAACTTCAATGCAAGCGATTATGATCCTTGTTTTGGACAAGAGTGAAAATATTCCAGAGCAGTTGGTAGTTGTTATGCTAGCCCCCTTGGGAAGAGGAAAGGAGGATGTTTCTCCAGCGGCCCGTAGACTTGCTACAAATGTGATGGAGCAATGTGCAAACAAGCTTGCGTTTTATGTGATCCTACCATTTGATAACACTAGTGCATATGAGGATGAAAACAAATCAGAGAATGTGGTTGAGGAGGATATTAGTGACACATATGATTTGATAGGGGAGCCTCGTATGATGGTTGAGCACGATGAGCATTCTGATTTACAGGCACTTGTGGAGACATATGACCCCACGGGTGTTGATTATGCACATGATTGGCAGGATGGAGGTTATGAATCACCTCTTGTGGAGGAACCATTAATGGCTCCACTTGGAGTTGCAGATTTGTCGAAGGGAGACATGCTCCAGGAACCATCCGATAGTGACATAGACGCACACCGTTTTTTCTGGGATGAGTATAATACAAATGTGTGGGATCCTGGTTCAGATGACACCAGCAGAGTGAGCACACAGGAGGATACCACAACACACATAGAATACAGGACAGCTATGGCACATGAGGGCAAGAGTACCACTCATGGTTTGAGAGGGCAGCCTCTAGTGATGATTCTACATGAGGAGCATTTGGAGTTTGGTATTTTGCACGAGGAGCACTCAGAGTTGCAGGTGACCAAGGAGAGATCCAACACAGAGGATTTGGATCAGGACACGTGGGATTGGCTCACAATGATTATCCCTGATTGGAAGTCCCACCTTTTGGTGGAATATTCCAAGGATTGCTTCGCATGTGAGTTGATGGACAGGTGCATCTAGGATGACCAATACAGGATAGTGGACGACATCATCTACTACAGAGACACCATATACCTCGCCTTAGAGTCTGCACTTAGGACCGAGATCCTAAGAACTATACATGAGATGCCTTTAGAGAGACACCTCAGGACCTGTCAACAGATTAGAGAGAGATTCTCTTGGAAGGATCTCGAGTATGATATGACGAGACATAGGAGGGAATGTCTGAATTTCCCGTCGCACGAGTTAGAGCAGGATTATCTAGTCAGACAAGGGCAGACCACCCTTGTCTCAAGACAAAGTAGAGAGGATGTGGCAGTACCTTGCAGCACAAGTTCATCAGAGATGTATGGCAGGATCAACATTTCAGGGATGATATTAGATTGGTTCATAGGGAGCACAACCAAAAGAGTAGGAGGGTACATCATCTCCCATAGAGAGTGCACCAGTGTCGACCTTGAGTCCTTACTTAGGGAGAGGGTCATGAGGACTATGCATGGTTCGCATTGGGCACTATTATCACCAATTTTGTACAAATAGTTGAAACCTCATTGAGCCGCCAGTGTTGGAACACATCAGTGTTCACTTCCAGAGTATCAGGGTTTCAGATGACAATAATTAGCCAGTTTTATTTTTCAGTTGATATGACCATGGCCCCATGGGGTTTGTAATAAAGTGTGCTAGTAGGATTTTTTAGTGGCTCAATCCCCCATGACTTGCTTAAGCAACTAAGGTATTCCAGGGAGTTTTTTCCCTTGTCAATTATACTTTGCCTATAGCCGAGCTATAATCGATGAGGTTTTCTCCCGCTTCCTCCAAAGCTGGAATGCCCGATTTTGAAAATTTTAGCCTTGGGGGGGTATTAGAGTCCAACTGATGTATATAAGCCTACTAGACACTATTAGAATAGACTATGGTCATGTCCTAAGTCACTAGGACCCTCAGAAAAAATTTCGAAAAAATTTTATCGGGTCCTCCGGTTTTGGGTTTTTAATTATTTTTATTTTCTAATAAATTTTTCCATAGTTTAAATGGAAAAATTTCAATTTGTAATATGTCAGTCATCCGGGGTCCGAATTCAGAGTTCGAAAGCTTAAACCTTAAGCCAAAAACCATTCATGACCCCCGGACCAGCTTGGCCTAAGTTTTAGACAATTATTTGGCCTCATAATTAATATTTTCTCAAAAAATCAAAAAATGAGAAATATTAATTAAAATATTCAAAAAATAATAAATTGGAGATAATTTAAATCTCTCCAAAAAATGCCAAATTAAATAAAGTAAAAGTCAAAATGACATGGAACTGAGCATTTATGATGATTGCAATCATCACCCACCAGTTTCAGATCAACATCGGAGCATTAGGAGTGATTTTCAGTCAAGAAATTTGCCCTCTCCTTTAGCTTGACGTTTTTGGTGATGTGGCATTTGTTTGTTGGTTGGGTGATGATCCCAATGAAGAGTGGAGGTGCCTTGCCTAGGTGGAGGCCACCTCCTCACTCTACATCAATGCAAACTCAAGTTTAATGGTAGATCTCACTCCAAGCTTTGATTTTTTGGAGTTTATGATTGGAATTTGATTTTCTCAAGGTGCCATTTGTCTCCCACAAGGTAAATTCGAATTAGGGTTTTAGTTGGCTAGTTTTTGTATAAATAAGAGTGCTTTGCTCTCTCTTATTCATGGATATTTTAGGGAAGAACACTCTGCCAAATTCTCATTGTAATATTTGTTTATGCTATTGGAATAAGAAGTGACTTTGGAGGTCTATGCATGAGTTTTCAGACTTGGTCCACATTGTCTTGGTGATATCTCTCTCACCTCATCTTTTATTTAAGCAATTCATTATTCAATTTATGTTCTAAATCTATGTTAGAAATATCTTGTTCGGTTTTGCTTGTTTGATCATGAGGGTTTTGCAGGGATCATTCAAGGTGGAGAGTGGCTTGGAAATCAAGCTTTTCTTTGCTCACACAATGGCTTTTCCTCTCTAACTTTTTCTCTTGCAGTTTCTCCAAGTCCTTCTCTTGTCAAAGAAAATAAACACAACAAAGAGGATCTAGCATTTCATCCATCAACAAAAAACTATTTCAATCTCTCTTTTGGTTACACTGATTACTACAAGTGGATCTCTATTTTTCAAGGTTCTATTCTATCTCTTTTCCACTATTTCTAGAAGATATCAAGTCATTTAAAATTTGTATTTCAAGCTTGCTTGGCTTCTACTAAGTTAGATCTAGGCTTTTTGCCTTAGATCTACTTTTTTCAAAGCTAGATCCATCTTTTCAAAGACTCATATTTAAAGATCTAGTTTCATTTTCCAAAGTTGTAAATTCATCTTCTCTTCCAAGTCTTGCCTTGAGAAAGTAGTTTGGGATTTGATCTCAAGTGCCACATAATTTTGTGGCTACTTCTCTTTCCCCATTAGCATCCTTGCGGACATCCAACTAGCTGGAAGGTTTTCGGGACTAGTGGTTATAGTGGTCACCTTGTTCCAAGGTCAATCCCACCTTGTTTGTTTATTTCTTGGTTTATTGCTTGATTTGGCCTTGTCTTTTTCTCTCCCATTGATTTTTCCTTTTATTCCTTGTTTGCCTTGGAAAACGTGCATTAAGTCTCTCGAAAAGCGTGCATATTTTCCACTCTCTAGCTTGCTGGTTTTTTCTGTGTTTTCCGTTTTTTCCCAATTCTGGAATTTCTTGAAAAATATTAAAAATTCAAAAAAAAATCATTTTTTCTCAATTTTTTAGTGTTTTTCTCGAAAAGCGTGCCATTTTAGGCTTGCTGTTTTTTGACTGATTTTTTCAATTTTCTGCTAATTTTCAATTCTAGAAATTAGCTTGAAAATTTCAAAATTTTCAAAAAAAAATCAAAAATTTTTATTTTTTGTTTTTTTATTTTTTCTCGAAAAACGTGCAATTTTGTACTTGCTGATTTTTTACTGATTTTCTACTATATTCCAGATTCTGGAAATTAGCCTAAAATATTAAAAAATCCTTAAATTTCATTTCTCAAAAAATCTCGAGTCATTTCGCTGAAAAACGTGCGTTTTACATAAAAAAAACAGTGAGCTTGTCTTGTCTTTTCCAAGGTCTGATTTTTGGTCTCATTTCACTGTTTTGGGCTCCTATTTCATCTCATTGGGCATTTATCTTGTTATTCACTTCATCATTTCGAATCATAGGTAAAAGTTTGGTTTCCTAACACTCTTACTAGTTGTTTAGAGCTCTTACTCACAGGTGAACACCCAAAGCAAAACCACGCAAGAAAGAGCAAGCAAAACTAGATCCAAAAACAAGGATCCAAAACCAACAAAGAAACCATTTATCCTTTGTACAAATTCATAGGAGTTTTCATTTCACTTAAGTTATTTCTCAAAAGTCCTTTCAAGGGATTCAATCCCAAAGGCACTTGTAATTTTCCAATAAAAGCTTGAGTGGGGTTTTAAGCCCCCACTTCCAACTCCCCCCACCTGGGGAGGTTTGTGGTCTCTTGATGTGATTTGCTTTGGTATCTTAAAGTAGTTTATATTTTCATGTACTTAGAAATAATTTGCTAGATTAGCTTCTTTTCGCTTTAGAACACTAATCGTTAGTTAGCTTCCATTTTGCAACTTAGAAACTAATTGTTAGTTTAGTCATTTATTTTATCATTATTGAGCTATCACGTGTGTTCTTGTTTATAAGTTGCTTCTATTTTAACAAAGAACCAAAGTCTCTTGAACTTGCAATAACACAAGTCAAGAGCACTCTCTACCGGAGAGCATTCCCACTGCATATACCTGCATCAAGCATATAGTTTAGCTAAGTCTCTTGAACTTCTGTCTTAAGACGAAGTCAAGAGCGCTCTCTGTCGGAGAGTTGAATTGTGTGCTCTTAATAATAAAAAATTCTAACTCACACCCCCTTTAATAATTTATCTTCGTTGCTATCCAACATCCGTATGCTCTGCCAACCCTAAAAGGTTGGGCTAGTACTCAAAAAGGTGTTGGATTTGTTAATTTTTTATAACATAATAAAATTTTCACCCCACAACCAACCAATCCGGAGTTGATCGATAAGATAAGTTTGGTGGGTAATCTCCTAGTTGGGGGCGCCGGGGTTCCATGTTCAGCCTCTAGTTTGCTAGTTAGCATTGCGCGACTTGGCTAGAGCACTGGGTGGCCCGACATGTCCTTGAACGAAGGCACTTGATACTATCTTTTCCGGACAGACTTCCAGTACCTCACGTATCGATTGGAAGTATCCTTAGCCTTAATAATCAAAGATCACTAAAACTTTTAAAATTTACAAAGAGCACTTACAAAACGATCTCACGAACACACTGAACTCTTGTATGAAGCATCCAAGCACTTTATTTTTGTGACTCCTTTACCCATTGGATAAGGCACTGGTCCTTTAATTATTTCAATTTATCTATCTAAAGTGCATTTATTTTTATTTAAACTGTGGATGCTTTGTTTATCAGTTAAGTTGTGTTTCATTTAAATTCTTGCAAGTATATCTTTGTGTTGCTCAAGTTATCTTAAGTTATGATCTCTTTCATTTCAAAAAACTCCTAAACAACACCCATCTGCATCACTCAACACCAAAAAACATTTTAAACATAAGAGCCATAGTAAACTCTTTGTAGGCAATACCCCCCTTGGCTTCGTTAGGAGTTAGCCTAAACGGAGGAGCTGGGATTTAGGTAACAATACCTAGCTCATTGCTTGCCCCCAAGGCCACACCTCTCCCCACTTCTAGTGACGGAGACAGCTTTCGAAAGATTTCCGCTGCCGGTGTGCATCTCGACGGACAACAGGCACGGAATTCTCAGTACAATCATGAGTATGAGACATCGCAGGTGACGGAGCTACATCCCAGGGAGCTACTCAGATCCCATGGGTTACTAGAGCACACTAATAGTATTGGGGTTAGCAGATATATAGATGCAGTTTGGCAGGAGCTGATTAGATTGACAGGAGCGGAGTCAGTTCTTAGTACTTGGTTTCTACCAGAGGATTACATTGAGACTTCGCTGACTATCAGCATGGTGCGACAGCAGTTCGTTAGAGTTGGGTTTGGTGGACCCCTTAGTTGGTGGTGGGATCCAAGCATTCATCTGCACAATGGATTGTTTCAAATAGTAGAAGTGATCGATCGAACTGTGAGGGTGATCGATCCACTATATTTATGGGATGCTTGGAGTGGAGGAGAGGTTGAGACTTCATTATGGCAAAGCAGACCTTCTTCCTTGGTATTCATACTCCAGTCTGACCGGGAATATACAAATGAGACAGCCAGTCTTCATTTTCTAGAGTTCACTATTGAGATACTTAGGCTTGGGTGCATAGAGTATTTGACTTTTGAGGTGTTTGTGCAACTTATGGTTGCTTGGTCCTTCAGGGACCGACAGATGGAGTCTTGAGCAATTGGAGCGTCGATGCAATTGGTAGACCGACGCGACTTGTAGAGAGTGTTTCACACCTTGCAGGACAGGATGGGACCCTGATGACTTTACCATTCCTGGGCAAGAATGGGAAAGCATGTGGTTAGAGTACGTCACAGGTTTGTCGAGGGCGCAGGCATGGCAGGATAGTTGGATGGTTATGAGCAGAGGGGCACAACATCAACACAGTGGATTCTTCTTGGGGCTAGCCTGGGATCTTGGGTTTGCAGTAGTGGACGGTACAACAGCTGACAGGGAGGTGAGAGTCAGCCATCACTTTCAGGAGCCTATCCATATGGAGCAATGGATTAGTTTCCTCGGTGGAAGATCTTATGAGGAATGGATACAGTATTTATGGGCTTGGATGTTTGGGATCTACAGGATGCCCCTTGTGTGGATGCTGCGTTGGGTAGCTGTGGATATAGTATGTTCTTCGTCATTCTCAGATTGATTTGGGACCCTGGGATTACAGTGACTGGCAGTTTAGTGGTTGCTAGAGATGAGAGGACCCTCATTTATTTGCAGGTACAGGGAATTGAGACTCTAGTAGAGGTATTTTCTGAGGAGATGGCCGAGTTCCCACTATGTTTAATTACTCTACTTACAGGATGCTTTCAATATGTCTCTTGTTATGGTACCACACAGAATAGTACCTTGAGGGAGAGGGTGCCCCATATCTCCTAGGATGATCTAGGACCCTGGGATCATCCTTGGATTCAATTGGTTTAGCTTGATGGATTGGGGAGTTGCATTGGTATTGCTTGAGGACAAGCAATCTTGGGGAGGGAGGATTGTAATGTTCCGTTTTGATAAACCCGAAACAACTGACATGTAGAGCATGCATGCATGCAACAAGTGAGATGCATGCAAGTCAACTGAAAAATAGAAGAGAAAATTGACTTAGGTATACAAAAGTTAGGGAATGCAATGTCAAAGCTATAAAAGAAGGATAAAGTGAGTTACTCGGTATCCATTGTTATTATTGATCATTGAGATTCGTGTTAAGAGCTCTAAGAGCGAATTAGGGTTGAGGGCACAATTCCTTAGCCGTCAAGTGGATTCGGTAGCGAAATCTATCTACCCTAGTCACTTTCGAGGATAGATCATTCAGATCTATCAGAGTACTTCAAGAATCACACCATATTCATCAAGCTTGCCAGGATTCAAGTCTCATGAGGACGTAGTATCTATCACAGACAGAGGGCGTGTTTATTGATCATTCTGAGGGCAGATCATTGGATCCATTGAGGGCACAACCATATATCATCTAGAGGATGGATTATTCTAAATATTTAAGACAGCCTCACTCTCTCCATTCAGTGGGCGAGTTATCCTTCATCATATTGCTGATCTCAAATCCATTATTCTTCTATCGGATCTATTATCTATGATCATCCATCAGAAGAAGAGCATAAACTTTGCAAGGGCGAGTTGCCTCAAGGAGCTGTTTCCAGAACTTGACCTAGATTTGATGCATGTCTGATCCATGCTATTCTACAACTCAAGCACAATCCGTTGGTATGTACATACATCACTTCTGAGCTTATTTGTATTGTAGATCTGATCATTTGGGTTTCCGGGTTCATGCAATGTTAGTTTGGTTCATGCACACGTGTTATCTAAAAGCTTTGGATATCAAACTCCTAAACAACACCCGAAATCTCAACAAACCCTACACCATAGTAGAATATATCAGTTTGGGATATTTCAGATCTCAAAAAATGACAAGAATTAACTTAAACATTGCTTAATCATCCATAAACCATTGAGTATAAATTAAAAATGGAATGATGACAAGTTAGAAATGAACAATCCCAAATCATCCAGTGAATTTGCCAAAGAAACAAAAAACTTGTTAAAATAAGAAATTACCAACAACTTGTTAAATGAGAAGTATAATTAATCATACCTATGTGAAGTACGACTATAAAAGTATTGATCAACAAGAAAGATTGTTGCTATGGTGATGAGTGAAGCACATTTGTGAATCAGCAATGAATAAGAAACTGATTTAACCACATCAAAGTTTCAATGTAAATTGTGACTTAATCCTAAAAATGATAAATATTACTTAGACAACATTGAACTGGTTTTTTGTTGCTGATTTTGCCAACCGAACCTGATCCTTTATTTCAGAAATAAATAAGCAACTTCAAAGAAATGTGAATCAGCAATGAATAAGAAACTGATTTAACCACATCAAAGTTTCAATGTAAATTGTGACTTAATCCTAAAAATGATAAATATAACTTAGACAACATTGAACTGGTTTTTTGTTGCTGATTTTGCCAACCGAACCTGATCCTTTATTTCAGAAATAAATCAGCAACTTCAAAGAAATATTTTCCAGAAAATTAGTAGTTGTAACAGCATATAAATTCCAACAACTTATAAAATGAAATTGCACACAAGGTGCTGAAAAAAGAAAAGTAACTAAGTGCTGAAAATAAAAGACAAAAGATGTGTAGAATTACTTGAAAGTGCTATTAACATAAGTGATAGGCTGCATGTATGCTAACAGCAACTAAATTTCAGATCCGAAATTGTAAGTATATGAACCATGTAGAATAGTAAAGATCTAAAAATAACATCTGGAAAACTTGTTTAAGAGTGCATGTAGTGATATCATGAATACAACTCCAAACAAAAAAAGGTGTAGCTCATAAAAACATAAGTAAATTCAACCATTTGGAGTTAAACAAAATCTGAAAAAAAGAGAATAAATCTCAGTTACTACTTCATAATGATCATGAATTAAAATGCAACCCCAAAAGGGGGGTTTGTTTAGTTGTCCTTCACTTGTTTTAATGTGTGAGATTAACTGTTAATTTCCAGATTTAACCCAAAAAACCTAAAAGAAAAGATAAATGATATATTGAGTTGGCTAAAAGATAGAAAGTGAATCTCTTGACTGGTGCCTATTGTTTAGAGGAAAGGGCATGGGGTCACTGGAGAAGCAAGATAAGCTCTTGGTGATCAAAGAGTAAGAGTAGGTAGAATAATTCATACCCTAGTCCTAGTCTTTGAGGCTAACTATTATTTCTCTTCACTCAAAAGGAAGACTACAAAAGCTGAAAAATCCTTTAGTAAACCTGCCATCAAAGACTACAAGATGCACATATCAAAAGTTGAAAATGCAGCTATCTAGTTAGTTAAACAATGTAGTATTATGGAAAGAGAGTACCTCACTCACCATGCAAGCTTACAACTTGAACAAAAGGAAACCATATAGACATTCTTCACTAATGGCCTCAAATTACTTCTAAAATTTACCCAATAAACTTAGCATAAAAAAAAGTTGACAAGAGTAGCAAGAGCAAAAATCTATTCCTCAAGTTCTAGCAAAAGAAAACAATGACAGGAGTCTCTCTTATATAGATGAAGAGTTGCTAAATCCTCTACAGAAAAAAATAAAATATGTACATGATATGGTCAAAGCTAGCAACCCTAGATCCAAAACCCTAGCCTCTTTGACCATGTGAGAGGGGATGCACCACTAGAGAGAGTGAGGGAAATAATGTATGAAGTGAAATACATCTCAATGTGGAATGCTCTAGAAGATATGGTTTAGATGAGTAAATGTTAAGGCTAAAACCCTAGATCTTGACCAATCAACCACTACTATATTTAACAACCTCATGACAAGTCAAAACTAAAAACTCTCTCTCCAAGATAAGTGGACAAAAGGGAGGAGCTCCCAACTAAGTCAACTCAAAGTGATGAATGCTCCAAGATAAGGTGGCAAATGTGGCAAGAATGAGTCCTCCAAGGTGCAACGTACCACAAGAATGGTCAAACCATGATGGAAAATGGCTCAAATGATGGAGTGCTCCACTAGAAGATGATGCCAAGTGTCTCAAGGGTCCAATAGACAACAAAAACCCTATAGCACTCCTCTAGAATGTGTGCAATCAACTCCTCGATATGTGTGCCACATCCTTCAAGAGTGAAGAAAACTTGTTTAAGTGTGCAAAATTCACGTGGTTAGCTCGTCCAAGTCATCAAGGAGGGTTAGCCCTATCACACATTCCAATTAGATGAGAAAGTATGCCTCCAAAGGCTCCCACATGTGCATGAAGAAGGGGGTGCATCATCTAGGAGGGGACACCAAGTCATCTATACAGAATCAACCAAGTGTTAGACAATATAAGATATAACTTGGAAAAATACTATCTAATATGAAAACATTAACATAAAAGGCTTTCAAGTGCTCTTTTCTAACTAACTCACTCACTTTTGATTAATTATCCCAATAAACTTAAAATTACCATGGTGCGACTATAATTGATCTAGATTTTCATGTTACACCCCTAAGACTAAGCGCATTTCCCAAGTTTCTAAGCAAAGTGAGGGTAATGAAATGAATGTGATGCTAGGGAAAGGTGTTCACAAATTAACTATCATAGAAATGTGTTTGAGTACTAGGTCTGCCCCTTAGCTTTCAAGAGCTAGGGGTTGATGATTTTTCTTCCATATGTGTGCCTTGGAAGGTCATAATTGTCTTTTTGAGTTACCATTTCCTTGCACCATTTTTATGATCCTTTTATTTTTTATTGTTAAATCCAAGTCCCTTTCTTTGGAATTGACTTTGATAGGATGCGACATAAGGATCATGGATTTTGCAAGGGGGCATAGCTCACATTTATAATTTAGCTCCATTTCCCTTAGAGCACTTTACTTTTGAATTTGACTTAGGCACCATACATAGGAATAGAATAGAGACCTTAGAACATGACATATAATAAGTTAATTACAAAAGAGACATGATGGAAATGGGTGAAATGGATCATGAAACGACATGGGATGAAAAATGGCTAGGTAAAATGTTATGAATGATATGAAATGAGTGTTACACTTACTTAAATTCCTAGGGATACACCCAACCCACAAGGTTAAACACTTAATACAATGAAGAATTATAACCACACCATGATGCTTCCTTAGCTATGAAACAACAATCTAGGATACACGATCCATTATAGAGTAACACCATAAACCCCTTGTAGTCATGTCCACGAATAAGAAAGCATTTACCATAGGTCGAGAGCATATGTCATAACATTAGTGTCAACTGAATGTCCCCATCTATCTCTAGCACGTATCATGGTGGACTAAGCAAGTTGAAGGTGTCTCTGGAAAATATCCATGGTCATACCACAGATCTCATATGTGGGAATGTTGGATGTGATGGAAGATCACATAAGCAATGATCATCAACGCACCCCTACATGCTGAGGGCTAACAATAATTACAAGTCCAATGGCAAACGAAGCCTTATATATGAATGCTTTCATTGACTTTCAAGTTAGAGATGTAAATGCATATTTGTTAACAATATCTATATGCAACAAAGCCGCTCATTTAGACAGACTCCACAAGGCCCTAGGAAATTGTTTTTACCCCTAGGCACCATACCCTCATGGCAGGTGGACAGTACAAGGCATAACGTTATTAGAATTCCAATCATTATGTGGTTTGGAGGTGGAATCCATCCAATGTAAGACCTAACCAGGCATGACAATTCCTAATGCTAAAGGATTGTTTGATATTCATCTTAAATGCTTGCAATGCATTACCCTTTTGTACTCTTAGATAGACCAGGGAGCAATCTAGAATAGGCTTGCTAGTGTTGGAATTTTCTATGCACACTCTTACATAGAGAATGGTGAAGAAAGAACATTAATAATAGACTTTAGTGGAGAAAGAAAATAAATCATAGACTTTATATCACGTTGCAATGATACATCTCACACATTAATTATCCCTTATTACATTATTATAAAGCAACATTAGTTGGTTAAGGTCATTTAACCACCCGATCACTAACCTTAACATCTCCATATTCAATTAGTCATGTATCCAACATATAAAGTGACACAAGTATTAATGACTCATAAATATTATTTAGTGTTACCACTCTAACACCCACCCTTAACATGAAAATAATATTTTTAAACTATGTAGCCCCCTCCCTTCAATCCAAAAGCTCAAACAACATTTACAAAGATGACTGCAAAATTGTTGAAAACCACATATTGGTCAACCACCATCCACTGAGGCACTTGCGCAACCGATCAGTGTTCACGTTCGTTCTCTAGAATGGTGCCCCGATTATAGTTGCATCTTCAACTTCTATTCATTTCCAAAACCTGGGATTTCATCAATGCATTATTAGACTAACGTATCCCTCATTTTGAACACCTACTCCACTAAACCCACCTAAGCAATCTTCTAACTTCATTACATTGTCATCTCTCCATATATTGAAGGAAAGATTTAGTTGGATTCACCTTGACAATTTATCACAGTGAACATACCAACTTTTGTACCTTTTTGCCTAAAGATTTTTAGAGGCTAATAAAAAAAAAGTAGCCTTTATTGATTTCATGAACCTCTTTCTTTTTTTCACAAATTATGAAGTAAACTAGAAATTTGTTTAATAAGTTTTATAGGGTAAATGCCTTGCTTTCATTCCTTAATAATTATGATCAATATCCAACATGCCAAAAAAAAAATTATGTTAAATTCTATTACTTCTACTTGATGTAAAAGCATCCAATATTTTTCACAAAGTATGGAAGTGCCCCAAGCAAGGTGACCAAGACAAGTAAAAAGGAAAGCACAACAAAGGAAGGCATAGAATAGAAGACAGACATGATAGAAGTTGAAGCGTAGACACTGTTATGACCTAAGTTGTACTTGGTTTTCAAGCGAGCCGGCAAAGATTGAACAAGTTCGCTTGTTCATATTCAGAAGATCAGAAGTCCTAGCAAGCCTACTTGGTTCTTTTTTAACAAATTTGCATGTTCATACCCTGCGTGGAATTGTAATAAGTTGGCTTAGCATGATGTCGTTTGTGAAAGAACTGGCTTGCCTAAGACTTAGACATTAATGTGGTACTCTAGAGTGTTTTTTCCTTGGTAATTATGCATTGCTTTTCAGCGACATATAATTTCCGAGTTTTTCACTCACACCTCGAAAGTTGTAGTATCTGCCTCGGTGGCTAAACCTTGGGAAGTTATTAAAGTCTAAGTGACTATGTATATTACCATGCTAGTCACTTTTATTGAGTCATATGAACATGTACTGGGTCCCCCTAGGTTTTATTTTAATTTTCGCAAATAAAAAAATTTCTTGTAAAACAGGTCAATTTTTTAATGTTTTTAATGTAAAATGTCAAAAAAGCATAAAAGTGTGGTTAGGAAGGGGATTTTGCCATGGGGGTGCTCGCTTTCTAACCCGGAGCACCCACTATACCTCTAAACCCACTTTTGAATTAATTTGAGTGATTATTTATCACTTAAATTAAAATTCTCTCAAAAAATCAAAAGAGTGAATAAAAAAAAATTAAAAATAGAAAATATGAGAGAAAATCAAATCCCTCAATCAGTGGAAACATATCCCAAAGATGTTCCAGATCACTAAGGATTAAATTGGATTTGATTAGATGTCAAATCATGAAGATTTGGATCATATCTCAAGGAGGGCGAGTTAACCTCACTTGGTGAGGGCGCACTCTCTCAAGAGGGGGGCGCATTTGTTGTGTTGGCAGCATTTGTTTGGATGGGAGATGAATCCCAAGAGAGGTGGGTGCACCTCATGTGAGGTGGCACCCAACCTCTTCGGTTAACTCAAGGCTCAATCCCCCTAATCTCTCATGAACTCACCTCAAGGCTCATACTCTAGTTGAGGAATGTGCCCCCCCCGCTAGGACCTCTTTTCCTATAAAAGTAAGCTCATTCTTCATCATTAGGATGGAAGGATTGAAGCTCTGCTAAATTTTTGTTGTAACACTGTTGCATTCTCTTATTGAATAAAAGCTTTGGAGGCTACATGGGTGTGTCATATTGGATGTGTGGATGTTGATTGTCCATTATGCTTAAGGAGGTAATTTTATCTTAGGTAGATTTGGTTACTTATGCTTGTCAATCTTTCTGCCTTATGAATGATTGGTACTAATACATAGGAATGAATAGTTAAGTATTTAGCTTATTCATTTACTTGTTTACGCTTAAAGGCTATGGAATTTTCATGTTTTAGTTTGTTTACTTGCATCCTAACCTTGGGTGTAGATAGTACAGATTTGATAGGGATTGTGGCAAGTGTTTTCAAAGATATTGCAGGTACTTCCATCCGGAGAAGAAGGCGGATCTTGCTTTGGCTCCTCCTTCGCTCCAGATCTTTACAAGAGAGACATAGTCCCTCTTTGGTCCACCTCCTCAACTCCATAGCCCAAATTCAAGGATTTTCGGTTGCTTCACCTTCTCTCAAACTCAAAAAATTACTATTTTTTCTTGGTTACCATTACTAGTTTGAGTTAGAGTTTAGATCTATCTTCAATATCATAGTAATATCATTTAGTAGATCTCGCATTTTAAATCCTTTGCTTAGATCTAATTGTTATTCTCAAGCCTCATCTTTTTTGCATCTAGATCTAGCATTAAAAGTTGTCCTTTGCAAATTGTTTTTAAGTAGATCTTAAGGCTTAAGTAAAGGATTTCTTTCAAACTTTTGAAAAGTACATATTTGACAAGAGTAGTGTCTTTCATTGGCTGCCCCAAAAGGCAAGCCAAGATCCACAAGAAAGCTTGCTTTCTTGTGTTCTTGTTGTCATTTTATACTTAGTTAACTTAGCATTTTTTTAGTATGTTTTAGGGGTTGTCCAAAGACACTTTTAATACCTAGTTATAAATATACAATGAGACTTTTACATACAACGGAGAATGCCACATCCTGACAACTCATCCAAGAGTGAGCCCACACCGACAACACTCAAGATACAATCAAACCACAACTTTGACTGCTCTTCGTCACATCCGCATGCCTGCCTGCTCGCAACGCCCATGCCAAGTCTCTCGGCAAGCCACTGTCCATCGCAACCTTGTCGAATCTACCGAATCTTGCCTACTTGCAACCTCCATCTTGCCAAGCTCCTTGCTTGGTCTACCAAAGTCTGCCTACTCGCAACAATCATCTTGCCTCTACAGCATGAGCCCACGTCCATCACCTTGCTTAGTGCATCCAACAACACTAAGGCATGAACTGAATCATCTTCTACATCTCAATCACCTCTCCCGAAAGCTCGTCGCATGACTGCACGCCTTACTGGGTCTGCCAGACCATGCCACCACAATCTGTTGGATGCGTCTCTCCTTGGATGCTCCAAGAATCTGTCACCCTGCCCAGACTCGTGTGCACCTCTTCACCCAAGCCTATGTGCCAATTTGCACACCTTCCTGCGGAGTGTGCTTCTCCACGGAAGCCTACAAGCCTCTGCTCACATCCACGTCCATTGCCCTGTCCGCAAGGCTAGTCTTCTGCACGAAGACAAGACCATTCGCAACAGCCAACATCACTTGGAAGCCCCACAAACCAACATGGTAGCCCACCATACTCCAACATGCCTTGGGAGCCTTCCGCACCAAGTCTACACTTCGGGAGCTCGCCTGCCAAAACTCACTTTGGGAGCTCACCAGTCCAAACGCACTTCGGGAGCTCACCAGTCCAAACGCACTTTGGGAGCCCACCTGCCTACTCGCTTTAGAAGCTCGCCCAACTAGCTCATTTTGGAGGCTTCAATTGCAGCTCCTTTTGGAAGCTCCGACTGCAGCTCGACTTAGGAGCCTCATGCTCCTGCGCGCCTCTATGTCTCAGAAAACCTCTTGTGAAGCGCCTCCCAAGGGGAGGTCGCCTCCCACAGGAGACAGACCTATGAAACTTTACTAAAAGTGAAGGCAAACTTTACTTAGGTGACATTTTTAAAGTTTCCATAGTTGCACTTGGCTAGAACCTGTTAGGAAACTTTGCCTTAGGGTGCTAGTTTTTGTGGCAACATGCCCATTGTGGGCTTCCTCCATAGACACATCATCCCTTCCGGGACCAGGTTCTTCGAATGGCCTTTGCTTTCCTATCGAAGATGCTTCTATCTACTGCACAGTGTCCTCTTCAACAACTTGATCTTTCACTGAACCAATAGAAACATTTGGAAGACCAACTAAAGATCGGGAGCTCCTTGCAAACCCCGGGATGATATTATAGTGCATTTCTAACTCACTTCCCAATTTATCAAACTTTAACTTTTGTTGCCCAAATTGGACTTCCAATTCTTCTTGTTTAGCCTCTTGTTTCTCCATAGTCCATATGCAAGCTCAGATATTCCATCGCCTATTGCATGCACTCAAATTGGCCAGCCAAATGTCTCAATAGCTTCTTAACCTCGGAATTTCCATCTCCATTGTTCCATCCAGAATCAAGTAAACTTGACATTTTAAGAATAAAACCTTTATATGGCATAAACTTTGAATTTCTCACAATAACTAGGATAATAAGACCAAAGCTACTATACTTAGCTTGATTCCAAACAATGCTGCAACTATAAATCCTTCCAAGAGAAAGAATTAAATCACATGAAGTTGAGTCAAAGCCAGAGCGAAGAAGAACAAATTGCTTACCAAACTGAATGAGATCCTACTCCAACGAACTAGTCGCTTGGGCTTTCAACAAGCTGAATGCGCCCCTCAAGAAGAACAAATGTCTTCATAATCCTCACTCCATCAAGAACAAGGTCGAACAAAATACCAATGGGCATTAAAGTTTGCTCATTGCTCATGGGATGCAACTCAACATTACAAGTATCCATATTAAATATCCCGTCCATGTACTTAGAGTCCAGTCAGACCAACATAAATTCCCTACCATTCGAGTCTAAATGCAAGTGTATGAGACAATGGGAGGAACGAGGGGGAATCATAACTCCTCCCTTGGAACCCACCTGTACACACCTATCCATTGCGTTATGAGTCACCCCATGCAATACATCTTGGGGTTCCCCCATTTTTTACCAGAACCCCCTTATCCAATGAAATTGCTTGGTTTGCCATGAGATTAGCATAATAATTGTTCGACCTTCAAATATGCAAAAGTCGAACAAAGTCAAATGTGTTGAGCATGATTGTCATTGATGTCAAAGGAGTTCATTAATGACAAAGGTTGTTGACATAGATGACATGGCAAGCAGGTTGCACAAGTTTGGTTGTGGTAGCTTGGGCATTGGAGGCCATTCAAGATGGTTTGTGCAAATGACCCATTCTGTGGTCATTTGTTGAAGATGAAGCGGCAATGAAAGATGCCCTTCTAACTTTTGTGATAAGCTATTCTTTAATTGGTTGACATAGTCCTCTTCTCAACGTGGCAAACGAAAGTAACTTTGTGACATGCATGAACAAAAGCAGCCCTTCTCAAATATTTAATAAGCATTTTAAATGTGAATCAAAATCCACTTGATATGTGCTTGAAAGTCACCCTAAAAAGGAGTAAAACAACCTTCAATTACTTCGCTGCTATACTGAAGATTATTGTGTTAATATGATAGAGGTCGGCCCAGTCAAATTGGATTGAAAACAAAAAATAAAAAATTATTTGAAGAAGTCAGCCCAGTAATTTTTTTATGGAAAATCTGTATAAATAGGTAGCTGGCCTCGTTTTATTGGTGGTAATTTTGAAGGTTGATAACAGCTCTCATTTTCAGGTGTGACTGAGGCAGCCACAGTAAGCTCCCTGTATTTGGTGGAGTATGCTCTGAAATTATCGATGACTGGGGCAGCAGTAAGAAAGTGTTCTAAGGCAGAATTCGAGGCACATTAAAATTATTTCTTTTGTGACTGTCCTTTTAGATCTAACTCGCTGGTCATATGAGGAATTTCGTGAGAATGAATGGTATATTTTTAGGTCTGTAATTTCGGTGGACAGCCTTGGGCTCTGACTTTTGGTCTGAAGAATTCGGTGGACTGTTCCTAGGTCACAGAGGTCTGATTTCTTTTTGTAAAAATTTGATGGTCTGATCTTGGATGTAGCAGCAGTGCAACCACAGGCAGAAAGCAAAGCCTTTACCTCTGGCTTGGGGACTATTCCACTTTTGGTCAGATGAAAAGTTCAAACTAAGCTAAAATTCAAGGTAGAGTTAAGGTAATTGAGGCTCAGACCTTATAGAGTATTCTATAAACATCATCGTGACGACTCTTGTATTTGATGAAAGCTTAGTGATATTGATAAGTAGACTCGGTGTAAACATTTACCCCAACCTACTGAAAACATAAGCTACGCAATCTATGAAGTTTTGAGATTGCAGACCCTGAGAAGATAATTTTGCAGAATTGAAGAAGATATTTCTTTGGTGAATGTTTCTTGGGAAGAAGAAGACTGAAGTATGTTGAATATCAGATAAAGGGCATTAACAGTGACAGTGATAGCTTTGTCTTGACAAGTGACAAGTTGGCTTGTTAGTGACAGCATTGATAGTGGTGTTTTGACAATGATGACAGCCTGACATTGACATTTGACTTGACAGTCTAGCAGCTGATTGACAGTGGTAGCAGTAACATGACAGTGATAGAGAATTGATGACAGTGACAGTGTCTTGGTAGTTGATTGGTTTATAGTGGACAGAATTGGTAACAGTGATCAATATGTGATGGCAAGCTGAGTCTTGCAATCTGAGGTTTGGATACCTCACAACTTCTTAGTTGGAGCTAAGAAAACCAAGTTGGATCTTGGATTGAGAGTTGGTGCTCTTCTTATCAGTTGGTGCTGATTGTAATTGCGAAGATTGGTGTCTTCCATTGTACATCACATAAAACATAAATAAAGTTTACCATACATATCTTGTTGTGTCTCTTGATGATGTGTTTATGATTCATAGTTGATTTAGCTAATGAATAATAATGATGTAATGACAATGTACTCAGTAGCATAATACATAGACTCTGCTTGACTTGCTAGAAGTGAAAAAGAAGTTTTTTATTTCCTTCACACTGATTCACCCCCCTCTCAGTGTGACCATTGTGTTCAACAAAATGTATTTTAGCATATCCTTTCAAATTTTTAGTAATATCCGATATGTCCCAAAAAGGACTTAACTTTTGATGGGTTTATCAAGGATTCGAGGCTTTTAATTACTCGGACAAAAAATCTTTCCTAGAGACTATATGTCCCAAAATATTTCCAACTGTTTGTAAGAAATAACCTTGTTTTGGATTCAAAGAGATTCTTGTTTCCTTGCATCTGTTTAGCACCATCCTCAAATTTGATATGCGGTTATTCAAGCATCCAAAATGTAACTAATCATCCCATAGTTCTACCCATAGTTCAGTTTAACCACCCAATAGTATCTACCCATGGTTCAGTTTAACCACCCAATAGTATCTACAATACCTTTTTACTTTTAGCCTTTGAAATCTACATTGGAAAGTGTTTGCAGCTCCTCCCGTGTTACCTCTTTGTTAGAGAAGTGTGCCATCCACCATCAAAAATATATCTTGCCCAATGTATTGGTAAATTCCTTCACTTTCTCTTCTTCCAATGTAAATTTCATGTTTATCTCAAACCATTTGATGTGTCAGCAGGTCGACTTCATCTTCATATTTCTTTCTTTGATCAACCATAATATTGAATAGATTTCATGTATACCTTGTGTGGATTTCTTGGTTTTCATATGTTCCTCTTTGTAGCTCCATGTTTGAGCCTTCGTTTGATGTAGCTTCCATGTTCCTCATTCCTTCATCGTCAAGTGTTGCTTCTCTATTGAACATGTATAAATGTTCCATTTTGGGGTGTGGTCTGAATGGTTCATCCCTATCTATCTCATTTATTTCTATTCTCATGCCCTTCTTCCTTTTGCTAAAGGGGCAATGACTTTCCTTTTCCCTTTCCTAAAGAATAGGGCTTCCTTGAACAAATGGTGCCTCTCATGGTATAGATCCAAGGTCTCCCAAAAAGTACCTTGCAAAATTTTAATGGTAATTGTGATACTTCAAATGTTGTCCAAATCTCGATGCCATATGCATCAATTTTTACAATTGTTAGCTTGTCCATTGATGTGCAAGTCACATTATTGGCAACCCTCATTAGAATACCATTATGTTGTAGTGAGGGCTTCCCTAGTTCTTCGCAAAATACTGAAGAGATGAGATTTATTTTTGCTCCTTGATCGACCACAACATCAAGGATCTTTCTTCCCATAATTAATGCAGGAATTTGTACTTTTTTACTAAAAATGAACTTATTTGTCTTACCTCTACTACTTCTATATTGTGTTCTTCTCATGTGCTAAGAAGGCTTGTCAAAAGAGCTTCAACTTCCACTTTACCCTGGTTTCTATCTGACCATTGTAGTTGTTGGATCAATCCTTGGATCCTATTGGATTTAGCTTGTGTTGGTCTCTTCTTGTAGTATCTTGTTGTATTGGTTTCCTTATCCTTCCTTCTTTGGTCCTTGATGGCAAGAATTTCTATTTCATAGATGTCCCTCATAGATTCAAAATTTATGTCGTCACTTTCCCATTGCTCTGTTTCTTCAAGTCAACTCTCAAGGTTTTCATTGGGTTTGGCTTTGCTTGCTATTAATGTTTTCTTTGGTTATTGTTCTTCAAACATTTTATTAACTGTGAAAGGGGAGTGTCCTTTGCTTCACTATTCTCAACTTCATTAACATGAGAACCAAAAACTAACTGCTTGCCTTCATAACGTATCCTAATGCAACCTTGACCTTCAAACTATTCTTTGTAGCGGCAAAAGAAATATTGCCTGGCAAAAAATTCATGAAAACCCAACTAAAGGCCCTATAGACCAAAACACTACCCTAAAAGAAGTCCTTAAAAAGATGCACAATTTTGCAAGGGAACACACACTAGAAAGTAATTAAAGATTGACCATTCTTGTCTTGTAGTTACTTTAGTAGGATTTGACAATGGTTATTATCATGATTACCCAATCCACAATTTGAACAAACCAAACCCCTAGTTTATTATAAATACAATTATTTTGTGTGTCCCCCCACATGTATAGCATTTGGCAATTGTCCTTCCTCTTGGTAGTGTCTAGATATTTTGATTGTTCTAAACTTCAGGACTGAAAACATTATGATTTTTTCATGGTACAAATCTTTGGTTGTTGAAAGAGCCTCTATTTCTATTTCTTCAATGAGATCCCTGTTAATTTCTCGAGTTGTCAAGACCCCTAAATTTTGTTTCAACATCTACCCGTGTTTTAAAGAGTTCAGCCCTTTCACAAGTACAATAGCATGTAAGTATTGCCTTCCTCAGTGTACCTTTTAAGATAGCTCATTGTTTATTTTCAGTATTCCGTTGATTCATTCCCAAAAGGATTTTAGGGAAAAGAAGCAATCATCGCCATTTGTAAATCCATCAAATAATGGCATTGCCCCTCAATTGGGACCTATATGACCGGATCTATCTGATCTATCCCCTGGCCTGGTTGTTTGATCTTCATCGAAGTTTTCTTTCTCTTTCTTATGTTAAGTTTCATGTTGTTGTTCCTCCTTATTTTCCTCTCCCTATCAAGTACTCATATCCCCCGTGACTTGGCTTTAGGCTAGCAATGGCATTCTTCTAGATGCCTACTTCTTTTGCAATAGGTGTTAGTTTTTCATCATTTAATTCAATATGATCTAGGATCTTAACTGAGAGAACAACATGTACAGCATATCAAGCATAAGAGACAAGAGACACAAAGCATTTCACCGTGGAAAACCAAGAAGGTGAAAAACCCCACAACTTCCTCAGAGATAGAATAAGCACCAATACAAAGATCACCAAGATGAATCCCCAAAACTTATTAAAGTGAGTGAGTGAATGAGTGAATGTGTCAAATGAGAGAGTCACACTCTCTATTTATACTTTTACTTTGACCTGACTTTTAACTCTAACTAGGTCGGCCCCAACTTAACCACTTAACATAATGCTGACTGGGCCGACCCCACTAGGGTGGTCCAGTAACCCTTTAACCCACATAACTCATACAGAGCCAACCCCACCAAGGTGGTCTAATAACCCATCAGATATAAGTTACGACACTTACAATATAACTTGCGACATTTGCAAATACAAATGACGACACTTCCAATCAAAGGAATAATACATCTCCGTTGGGGATACAATAAAGTACAAATGTAATACATACAATATACAAGTGAATATCTTCCGAAGTTACAAATACATCAACAATAGGAACCCTATTTTTGCTTTAAGTAGGCTTGCCCCCCAGAACTATCATCATACTTCACCCTTAGGATACTCAATCCTGATGGCTAGTGGTGACTCTCCTTACTATGACAAGGAACAGGAATTCATCGAATTGACCCCCAAATGTTGGCTACTAAATAGTCTCAATGCTTCAAAATATGATTTCTTAACAATTTATACAGACATCCTTTCCATAGTATAAACCATAATCACAAACTGTTTAAGGGAAATCCACATTATCATCCCAAGTATTAACCTATACGTGTTCAAAAAAGCACCTAACACATCACATCCCATGAAATAACAAAACACATTTACAGAGGGAAAAACCTCATGATCAAGGAAAAAACCCACACTCTTCAATGATAATTAAAAGTACTTATCTCATTTGCTAATTACATTCTCCAATAGCTCCTCAACCTTCTGAAAATTCTCTTTCACCACAAAAACCTTATCATCATCCATGAATCATAGTAACATATTCTAACACATTCTAATATAGTCTCCCAGTTCCATCTTACACCTTGTATTTATATCTCTAATTGATTGCCTTATTCCAATGACTAGGACTGCACCTTTGGAGTTTGCCTTGATCCATAAGTAAGGGCTACTTACCCCCACTATAAGAGACTTTATCGTTAACAAGGTCTAACAACTTAACAACAATTTTGAACGAGAGGATGACCTCATACTGCCACTTTAGATATGACTGACGACTTCAAACAAGGAATTTGAATCTGAATAATGGATCACAATCTAAATAAATAATTGGCTTCTTTCCACTAGCGTCACATCTCTACGAATAAAAAAAGCAATGACTTACGCTCATAAACCAATGTTTCCCAATGTTTGAGAGAGAAAATATAGAATGATGTTTGAACCTCTCTTCCCATTTCAAACAACTCAATGTACAACAATGTCCCTAAGATTTTTCAAGTTAAGGTCTAAAGGTGAATTTCCCTTAACCACTACAAGCATCCCACACTAAGACAACATCTTTCCTTTGATCCTTGAAATAACACAGTTTCGAATAGAGAGCAAAAAGCTAGGGCAAAATATGTTGAAGAGGAAAAAAGTCAAAAAACAATATCTAAGCATATGAAATATCATTTTTGGGATTATATACATAGAGTAAGACATTGATCTATGACCCATGTCCCATGAGTATTAGTTGCAACTAACCAATTTCTCATGCTTTTGAATATTCCACTTAGCACTCATTGCATTCGATGATGCTCATAGGGGTGAAGAAGTGGGATTGAGACTAGCAAAATGAATCACATAGTATCAATCATCCCCTTTGGGGCATGTGCCCAATAATCCGGACATCCTGAGAGGTCACCCATCCCAAGACTCCTCTAGCTCAAGCACACTTAATTGTGGAGTCTTTCCCACAATACATCCCACTTAGCTTGCTACCCCATTTGTAGAAGCTTAACAAGTAATACACTTTTAAAAATTCTCCTCCATTTTTAGCAAAATCAAGCACCCAGCTTAAATAGGCATTACTTAGTCTTACACACATAACTTGCTCAACCATTTTTTGATGGCCTCTATTGGCTAACAGCCAATTAGCCAAGCAATGGAAATTGAGCCCACATTTCCTCTCCCATATAATGCAGAAAGGACAGGAAGTTTAGATGGGAGATAAGATAAGATAAGTTTATTACTGTCCAACAAATGACCACAAGTAGGTGAATGCCACTTTTCAGCACATAACTGCCAGACAACCTCACTGTTCAGTACATAACTGCTAGACAACCTTACTAGCCTCTAGGTGATAAAGCTAATTGGATTAAGAGGGTGAAAGCGTTGGAATCCAATATGTTGACTATTTGCAGTAAAGGATTTTGTAGTAGTTTGATTTCAGCTATGGGAAACAACAACGAGAAGGGTTGTACCTATCTCCACATTCCATGTTAGTGACTCGTCTACTCTAGTGAAGGATAAGTTCCATGCTATTTTTTTTAAAGTTGGAAAGTGACCTGGGTAAGCAAGGGGTTTCAGTACTTTTACATACAAACTATAAAATATATAGAAATATGCAATAAGAAATACTCTACAGATCACAAATCATATACCCAAAGCAAATGCCTAAAGATACTCCAAAATTCCATTCAATCCAAATACCTTTAAGATAGGGTTCCACCATCCCAGTATCCATAAGGAAGGATAAACTTGTAACTTCTCAAATTTGAGCAAAACTCAAGAGAGTGTATTACATAAAAAAGGTAAATCGATCCCAAAATGGGGAGTGCCCCTTTCTTTATATTAAAATGGTGGCTTGCTTGTACAGCAAGCCTCTATTAAGGGCACCCATTAGAAGAGTGGATGACCCCACCACTTAAACATAATTACAGGGTCACGCAACATTAATTTACAACAATTATGAGATGATAACCCAGTAAATCATTACATCAAATTGTGAGCTTATGACCAAGTAGCTCATTATATCAAATTAAGTGGTCATAATACACCCCTAAAAACCTAAGACCACTTCCTAAATCCTAATGCAACTAATGAGCTCATAAACAAACTAACCTGAGATACAAAATTCTTATGTTTAGGCACACAACATCACCCTTAGCTCCTAGGATCAAAGATGTAAATGTTGAAACCTTGAGAATGACGAGAGGATCATCTTATCAAGTGGATCAATAACAATGCATGGTGCGGAGCATGAGTTGCCTATTAAGAGCCAGGAACAACCACTGGGGAAGATGCATTGGATGCAATATGGATTTGTTGTCACCATATTGGTTACAGTTGTGCATTATATAGAAAGTGTAAATATAGTATTACATAAGCTCCACATTCATACTAGCTCCACATTTTCTGGCTGGAGTGGGGTTAATCATCTTCGACGTGTGGCTCGGGGGATTCTTTGGTAGAGCCATGAAAACACAGAATGCACTGAGAATCGAAGAACCTTGGCTAGTTGTGGTAAACTCCCACTGGTCTATTGCGAGAACACAACCCAACCGACAACATTCAATCTTTTATATTACAAAGTAACCCATCAAGACAAGCCACAATTATGCTTTCAGCTTGACTGGCTTCCCAAGGACGGATTTCAAAGACACGCATTTAGACAGTTTAAATAATTTACATTGTTACTGATGTATCATTTAAAAATGGGGTAGAACAATTCTTTTCCTGCCAGAGGGGTAAGAACAGTGTAAAAATTTAATTTTAATATGAAAAAATGAAAAATAGTTGAAATTACCAGTCTACAGAGAAGCCTGCAGTAGCAAGCCCCGCAGGGCCCGTCATGAGTTCCTTCTGACTTTGTAGCAATGCGAATGCAGGTGCAGAGGCATATGAAATTCTTCGTTTCTCCGCTTCCTGGTAATCGCCTTCTCCATTAGACCCCCCAAGCCTAAGTTCAACCACCTTGCCACCACTGCCTTCTTCAGCAACGGGAATAAGAGCAGTCTCTGAAACCGACTGAGATTCAGGGGGAGAAGGAGGAGGAGGGGAGCTCTGGAAAAAGGCAATGCGAAGACGATTTCCAGTGCCCCAACATACACTTATTCGCGCAGGCGGATTGGACAATCCATGGTTTAGTCTGTACATAGTGGGTTCCCGCCCTTCCTGAGAGAACCCGCATGAGCTCTGCACTACTGAATCTGAAGGACGCCCTGGCATTCTTCACTTTTACTTATTTTCCTTTTCTTTCCAATCTGATTTGATTCACTCTGCCTCTTCTATGGCCATGTAGATATAGAGTTTGGCTCCTCTCCCCTCCCTTTCTGGTTTTTTAAGCTCTTCTCGTGTAACCACACTGATGAGTTTGTTCCCTTACTTCCCCTTAACTTCTTACGGCAATAGTTTCTCCCTGGTAAGAGAATGTACTCGCTGCATACATTCAGGTGAAAGGTCCACTTAATCGAAGGTAGTGTGGTTTATTGTTAACGTGTAGAGAGGTTTCCTACATGAGGATGATATTTCTACCAAAAAGAGCGAGGGGTTTTTAGAATTTGGGCGTAAGAGATGTGTTAGGTACAATTTCTAATCGTTAATGTTAATAAATTAAAATAGAAAATTCTTAACTGCATGAAATCATAATAATAAGTTTTAATTGTATGATGAAGTGGTTAATAAATTAAAATAGAAAATTTTTAACTGCATGAAATCATAATAATAAGTTTTAATTGCATGATGAAGTGGTTTTTTGCATTTTTAACTTGAAATTTGAAAGAATGGTTGAAATATAATATTAAATATTAACATTACATTATTGATTTATTTTAATTCCAATTCTATCAAGTGGGATCAAATTTCTTGAGGTGCAAACCTCTTTTAGAGTGTTAAACTTGAGAAAAAGTTTGCACTTGAGGTAAAGTTTGCACTCGAGGTATTTGATCCCTCTCGGTGTTTTATTGAGCCCGAGTTTAGATGGATCTATGTTGGTTCCAATACCAACAGCCACATCAAGATGGTGAATAGTAATAAAGTAATCTTGTCTAGTCCACATTATCATATCTATGTGAAATGGCATGTGTTCAGATGCAAGAGTAACCCCTAATATATTAAGTATTGATCATATATATTTGCCTAAATCATTTTTCACTATTATCATTGAAATCAATATGCATGTGTTCACATGCAAGAGTAACCTTTAATGTATTATGTATTGGTCGTATATATGTTCCTAAATCATTTTTCACTATTGTCATTGAAATTAATGTACCCTATTGTTTTGGATTATATAATTGTTGAAATCAATGTAACTATTTCATTGCTTTAAATCAATTTCTCAATGTATCATCACTGAAAACAATGCACCCTATTGTTCTACGTTATGTCAATGTTGAAATTGAATTACAATCCCCAATGCATTTTATGTGGCTAGATTGCAATTTGTGCATGTGTATACTTCAGTAAAAAAAATCTAAATGTGCATCATTTTTAATGGCATGATTACATGATGAAAGCTAAACGTACAACTCTAAAAGATCTCATATTTCTCAACATATCATCACTGAAATCAATGCACCATATTGTTCTATTTTATGTCATTGTCGAAAGTGAATTACAATCCCCAATGCATGTTATGTGGCTAGATTGCAATCTATGCATGAGTGTGCTTAAGTAAAACAAATTTGAATGCACATCCTTTTTAATGGCATGATTACAATAATAGTCTATATAAGTGGTTGATCACTTTATAGTATGGGTCCGTAGTTAACATGATCCCTCTCGGCCCTTGGTAGATCCAAAGTTAAGATGGATCTATGTTGGATGTACCAAACGCCGAGAGTGATCTATGTAATGTAGAAAAGTTTTATTACATGGAAATATTAAAGATAATTTTTTTAAATAGTTTAGGCTAGTATTATTCATGAAACATTAAAAAAATGCTATAAATTATAAATCAAATTGTGATATATATATATATATATATATATATATAAGGTTAGTCAAGCCATACACCAATTTGGTGTATGAGACCCCCTTGTTTGTGGGACAGGGGACCCCCTCTATGCAACGATGTAACTACTAATGTCTACAGAGGTGTACATACCCTACCCGCTCCGGATTTGAACCTATGACCTCCTAGGAGGAAACACATGTTCTCAGCAATTGCAAAATATTTACTTTTACATTATTTTATATAAATTGAAATTTATTCATGAAAATGTTACTTTCGATTTTTGTAACTTCACTCTTTTGTATGCTCACAAATTCCCATGAAGCCAATAATAATAACATTATTTTTTAAGTGTGAATCCTTGAAAAATCCAATGAAATTTTCATGAATTATTAGCTTTCATCTTGTTGGAAAAATCTAGTGATTTTTTCATGAATTTTTAGCTTTCATCTTGCTCGAAAAATAATGGTAATTATAGGTTTCACATTTATACTTTCTTGGGCGAGGTTAGAGCAAATACACATCCATGCATTCAAAGACACCTAGATTTGCTCACCTCATGATAAATATTGGTGAGTATATGCTTCATGTTTATACATTCTTAGTAGTGAAGGTAAGAGAAAATAGAAACCCACTTATTTAATACCAGTCAAATTCGCCCATGGCAACATTGTGAAGTTCTGCAAAGGCGTGGCTTCCAAATGTATCCCTATACGACGGTATAATGAAACTAGATTCTACATGCTAAAGCCCTTTGTTCTTTAATTTATCCAAGAGCCTAGTCTTCTCCAACAACAAATCTACTTTCATGTTGTTGGAGAAATAATGGCAATGGTAGATTTCATGTTTATACTTTTTTAGTGGAGATCAGAGCAAATACAAATCCATACATTTAATGGCACTCATATATTCTCACCACTTGAGAAATATTGGCGATTATAGGCTTCATGCTTATACATTCTTAGTAGTGAAAGTCAAAGAAAATAGAAACCCACCCATTTAATGCCACTCAATTTCGCCTAGGACAACATTGTGAAGTTCTACAAGGGCATGGCTTCGAATGCAACCATATATAACGATATCATGAAATTGGACTCTACATGTAAAGTCCTTTATTCCTTAATCTATCGAATGGCCTAGTCTTCTTCAACAACAGATCTATTTTCATCTTATTGGAGAAATAATGGTAGTTGCAGGTTTCACATTTATACTTTCTTAATGGAGGTTAGAGAAAATACAGATCCATACCTTTATTGCCACTTAAATTTGTTCACCTTGTGAGAAATAATGGTGATTATAGGTTAAAGAAGATAAAAACCCATCCATTTAATGCCACATAGTAGTGAAGGTCAAAGAAAATAGAAACCCATCCATTTAATGCCACTCAAATTTGCCTAGGACAAGATTGTGAAGTTTTGTAAGGGCTTGGCTTCCAAATGCATCCCTGTACGACGGTATCATGAAACCGGATTCTACATGTTAAAGCCCTTTCTTGCTTGATATATCCAAGGTCCTAGTATTATTTGACAATGGATCTATGATGGATTTTTTATAGGTCGAAGCCCTCAGTTAGGGAAAATAACTATAGTTGGGAAAATATTATATCTATCTAGAGCACGTACTTCCTCCTTTTTCCTTAATCAATTCCCATACCCTAAATTAGTGAAAATATAGTAGATTTGTCAAGCAATGAGCATTCATAATTAAGGTTTTCTAGTTGTAGCAGGAATACTCCCTCAATTGAATGGGTGTTGCAAAGTAGTTGATTCTACATTTACCTTAATTTTGTAATTTCCATGGTTGTTGGATTGGCTTTCTCCCAATAATTGTGGTTTGTTTTTTTCCCAAGTACCTTGCATGGCATTGAACACCACCCAGGATCATTCGTGATCCCCCATTATGTCTTTGATCTCCTAGAGAAGGAACTATTAGAAGCAAAAGGGATGTAGCTACCACCTTGTTTAATATTTCAATTTTTTATGAAAATGCTTCACAACTAATAGCAGATGAGGCAATTTCTCTTTTAATTAATGTTTTGACAAATGGCACACCAAGTCTTATAGCCAATGTAGTTTATGTTCTTGCAGTTCTTATAAAGCAAGTCGAGGGATTACTTGCAACTACTAAAACATGTACAATCCCTCTAACTAGTTGTCTTCTAAGATTGGAGAATTGTGTTGCAGCTTTGGAAGAACATAGCCTGGTTGGATGCAAAGCTCTCAATGCCATCTCCACTTTCGGTGGAGTTCATGTAGAGTCTCTAGTCAAAGGTGAAGAGTGCTTGGTTGCTCTGCATATTCGTGTAGTAATTGTCATCGAAAGCATTCGAAGTGAGTACATCCAAGGTACTATTCACCATGTTAATGACATCTGTGCATATTAAATACATATTGCTTGCAAAACCATTTTCTAGACTTGGACTCACAATTGCTTCTCCTGTGCTAGTGTCATATAAACGGTTATCAAAAGAGTTGCAACGAGCAATGCCAATTGTGTGTCCAGTTGAAACCTTTCAGGTTGAGAAATAAGTTTCATGTTAACTTGAATTTAGTGTGTCAAATGCATTAAAAATAATTCGAGAAAATTCAAGGAAGCAATGAGATTTTTTTACTTTCAAAATGATTAATAGATTGAGAGTTAAAAATAATTGACATTAGATATATTTTATTTGTTTTATATTTTTTATGGGAGCCAACATGTCCCATTTTTAGCATTACAGATGTGACACATCTCACTCATTGAGGTTGTAGAAATCGCATATAGGAGAAAAAATAATCTCATAAATTCAAAATTACAATTTTAGCAAAGATTGATTAGTTTAATTCTAAGCACTAAAAATAAGAAAAATCAAATTCTTAATTTTTTCTTTTAATAATTTTAACCCTCTCTACATTATGACGACGATGATGGTTATTAGCATTCACTAAGAATAACTTTGGTCCATCAGACCTTAAAAAAAATTTAGGGATCACTTGGTGTTCTTTATAATTTTATTTTTGTGCTCAAAAAGCTTCAAGAGAAGCAATCCTAGATCACTGTAATTATGATGAGTTAAAAAGTTAAGAAGGTCAGTATTGTAGCAAATATTTTGAAATTGCTATAAAAAAATTTCACCTTGTTTTTTTCCCTTGTAATATTCAAGTACATTAGTTAAGATGGATATTTCTTATTTAAGTAACTCAAATGGATCTTTCTTATTTAAGTGACACTTTAAAAAACACTTATCATAAGTGTGTATTTAATGGAGATCATAAGGTCATTTGTCTAAGAAGTGAAGGTGAAGTCCTTGCTTGAGCATAACTTAGAAAGCATAATTTGAATTTCATGGGTTATGAAGTACTTACCTTTGTTAGGAGAGTTGGTCTTCATCGATTTTACTTGAAACGAAGCAAAGAGTTTGTCTTAAAAACTCTTGCTTGAGCTTTGTAAAGTATTGGTTTTATCCCTTAAATATTGAAGTAAGGTAACAATATTATATGTTTCTCGAGCAAAACCAAGCCCTTTGAGAACCTTGCGTGTTTTATGGTTCAGGTTTTACTCATAACTTGTCAAGGTTGTCACTTATCGAACTTAAGAAGTTAAGGTCTTGAAAGGTGTTCCTTAAGAAAAGAAAAGGGTTGTGCCTTAAAGGTCTTGCCTAGGCTTCGCAAAGGATTGGATAATGTCACTTGAGCATAGCTCGAGTAAGGTCCTCAATTGAATTTAAGGTCACTTACATAAGCGAGCATAACCTAATGAGCATTTTAATTTTGTTTGACTGAGCATAACTTCAACAAACTACCTGTGAAAAAGGTCATGAAAGGTTGCACTTAAACTAGAAGATGAAGTAGATAAGATAATCTTAATGTCCACCAATGACCACAGAAGTAGGATTTGGGCTCAAAAGTACAACCCTAAAGTGACATATTATGGGAGTGTGGAAGCACTCTTATAATCTAAAAAATGAAATAAAATAAACCAAAACATTAAGAGAAATAGCTAAAGGCATAGCCAAAAGATCGTGATAAAGGGCTAGTAATCCTCATTAATAAGTGTAGAAAGAAAAGGTAGAAAGGAAGCCTCTATGATCACATGATAAACAATATTGGAAGCATAGGAGGGAGATGAAGATGTCCCTACTAAATCATTGACCATAAAGAAATAACCGTATGATGTGTAAAAATGTCCTTAGGGGAGAGGTTGTGTAATGAGAGGGCTTGAATGTGTAACCATGATGCACGAAAGTTGGGAATAGTTCGATAAGACTATCTTGACACTCAATGCCACCAAAAGCTTAGATGATAGTTAGATACCCCATGCAGGTGGGGAGTGGTCATAGGTGATGATACTTTGTGGAGAAGGGGATCTTCTCAATAACCTAGTGGGGTGGGTATGTTAGTCGAGGGTCTGGAGGAGGTGTGTGGTCTCACCATTTTGGTGTCAAATGTGCCTTGGAATTTTGCATGTCACAACCAACCATCCATGTAGAGGAAAAAAAGGAAATGATTAGCATGATGGGGGTCATCCCAGTATGTCCTCGTAACATTATCTCATATGTCCCAACACTTTCTTCATATAAATTTTTAAGCATCTATGGTATGGATAGCATAAGAAGGTAGTGGGGGGACTTCTTGAGTCCCATTGGAGACATAAAAAAATCCCTCTAGTCTCGTGATATATGCAACACTAGGAGATTATGTACTCCTCTAACCCAATCTCTTGTGTAATTAACACCACTTACAAATCCTCTTCAATCATGGTATGTGATAATCTATCACAATCTAAAGTTGGTGAGAGCAAACTTTGTCTCGACCTAAATGAATCCTAAGGTTGTGCATCTAATATGTCAGTATACTCAACTTTGATGATAAAACCATCCCTCTCAAGTGGTTAAGTAACATTGAATCTCAGAGTTAAGGCCCTTGGAGTGGAGATAAAATAAAGTGACTTGGATGTACTAGTAGTAAATACCCTCTCTAAGCACCAAAATTACATTCTTCCATCACGAGTCTCTTAACCTTCACAAACCTACGGACATAAGACAAACTCAAGATCTATAACAATATATTTTTCAACAAGCCCCATCACCTAAAGCTTATCCAAACATTTTTCCATTGTAATTTTCAAGAGAAAACAAAGTGTATAAAATTCAACCATGGTTTTATCAAATATCATAGATGTACACACGTGTTATTTAAATTTTAAAAATCTTCTTTGGCCTTTATGTATATTTTATGCGTAGTGTTGCACATTAGAAAAATTCCACAATAATATGTGTTTATGATTAAGTTGTGACCACGTTATCAATTTAGGGAAACCATAGAAGGTGAGATCCCTTCGATATCTTTATAGAGTTGATGGCATGTCGAGTAAATAATTGGAATTTAACATGTCTTTTAGAAGGTCAACCAACTCATTAATTATGATGTAAACATCGGTTAGCTTTGAGTTTTAACATTCAATTTTGTAATATAATGTCTATAACCTCCAACGTTTGTGAATAAATGGACGTGAGTGTGGAAATGGAGTATTTATGTTATTTGTTTATGCTAATAATTTTCAGTTTGGAGAAAGAGGGAGAGGATATTTTATATTCATGCAAGCTATTGCAATACTCCATATGCGATATATTCAAGTGTTGTTTCACACGTACACCTACACAACATATCTCATGGAGGAGGATGTAGTGTCCTCGACCTTTAAACAAGGCCAGAGGCACTAGGAGACCTATGAAAAGGGCTAAATTAATATTACACAATGGAGTTAAGTGTTCTAAGGTTAGGCTAACAAGCCATATAATAAAAAAATTAAAACTTAGAGCCTTATGAAATGCATAAAAACCAAACATAATATTTCCCAATGTGCATACTATTAAACATAATAATAATGAAATTAGTAACGCGTGCATGAGTAAGGCATGGTAAAGAGAATCTCTAGAATGGGTATGAGCATACAATTAAGTCGGACACTTGATTAATAATATCGGATTGTAAAGTTGTTGAGAACATGGGTAGTGTGTGTTTAGTTGTTTTTTTTCCTTGGAAAAATTCGTAATTTTATTCAAAAAAGGAACAAAATTACATTCTGCACATGTAATAGAATCACTAAGATCCCTACATTGTCACATATTACATCCCATATTACATACATCAAAAATCCAGTCAAAAATCCAATCAAAAATTTATATGGCTGTCCTCCAGCCTGCGTCCGACTACTGTCTCAGAAATGAAATTGACCATCTCTGATCAACTGTTGTCCATACTTCCCGCATAAACTACCCATACGAATTCAAATGTGATATGGCTGTCCCAGCCTGCATCTCGACTACAAGTCTCCAATGATGTAGGTCGTGACCCTCTCAGATAACAAAGATAATGCTGTTCATACAGCCCGCTTACAGAAAACAGAATGCTACAGCCCGCGTCCAGAGTTAGTGTTCCAGCCGGTCCTCAAAAATTAATCCAGTGGAATGCCTCCCATTGAGCGAGTTCAGCGAGCAGCCACCATATCTCCCCCGTCAACTCGTGGTAGATCAAGGCAGAGCCTCATTGTCCTCATTAAATGGTCGGTGATAATAGCTGAATGTGCCTGCCAGAGAATGAATAGTTATCTTCCAGGTTCCATGAGCTAATGCCTGCTGTGTAGCCTCCTTGGATAGCTGGTCTGCCATCCCATTCCGCTCCCTGTAAACATGTGTAAAAGTGATGTGGTTAAAAGCCAATTTTATCCGGTTCACTTCTTCCAGGATAGGTAATAGATCCATCACATGACACAGTGTAATTTCCTTGGCCCAGTTGATGACTAACAAGGAGTCACCAAAAATCTGAAGAGATAAACATCCTTGTTCAAGGGCAAATAACATCAGCAATTTTAGAGACATGAGTTCTGCATAGTTATTTGTTCCTCTTCCCAAACCAGCCACCAGATGGAAATAATGCGCCTCTGATTTGTAAAGGACTCCCCCCCCTCCACAAACCGATTGCTGGTTTAAGGAGGCGCCATCAAAAAATGCCCACGGCATGGAGATATCAATCTGTTCTACCCGCACAGGTCGAGTTCTGCTCACTTGTACAGGGGCCACAAAATGTTGAATGACCGCCACCATTTGAGCCACGACAGTTTCCAGTGGAACCCTGCAGTCCTGGAATATCACCTTATTGCGGGCAAGCCATATGCCCCAAGTGTATATACACGGGAGAGCCCGGAAAGAGGAGGAAGATTGAACAGACCACCACGATTGGAATGCTTCCAGCACACTCGCTCCCCTCCACCTCACCTTAATATCCAAAATAATGCTGATATCAATCCAAACAACCTGTGAAAATCGACAATGTATAAAAAGATGAGCCAAATTCTCTTCTGCATCCCTACAAAGTGGACAAATCCCCGGACCCTGGAGAAAACGTTTTTGCAGAATGTCCCAAGTAGGGGCCTTATTTTCCAGGATCGCCCAGAAGAGTAATTTTGCTTTACCCGGACATCTTAACTTCCACAAAAATTTCCACCACCACACCAATACCCTGTTATGGATTTCCACATTGAGCTGGATATATCCATGTTTAGGTGAATATACTCCGGAGGGATGGTGATCCCAGATAAGTACATCAGCCCTATTGGTCAATCTAATATGGGTAAGTCTTAACCTCCGTATATAATCCGCCCAGTCCCCCTGCAGTTCAGCCGAGATCCCAAGTTGTCGTGCAGAAATCCACCCCTGTTGCCAAAGTGTAGAAGCTCCCGGATCCGCTAAATCAGCCAGATTATGACATCCTCTAGTAGCCAAAAAGGATCGCAGTTCCACAGAAAGGACATGTCCACCCCTGCATCCAACCCAAGGGTCCATCCCTATTCGAAGGAGACGCCCATCGCCGATCCGCCACACTAATCCAGAACCGACTAAAGAGAAATGCTGCACCACCGCTTTCCAGACCACAGAGCAGTTTGCCCTCGACTTATTTCTCAGCCTGATCCATTCGAGAAGAGTTAAAGGGGCAATATATTTATGATATACCACTCTAGTCCAGAGACTCTGTGTGTGAATTAATCGCCACGACACTTTGGCCCCCAAGGCTTTAGCAAACATGAAAATATTCTTTAAACCCCACCCGCCCAAAGCCTTAGGAACAGCAATTCTCTCCCATCTGACCCACACCAATGCCCTATGCTCACTCGTACCCTTCCAAAGAAAGGCAAAACACAGTCGCCTGATCTGCTCCAGAACTCCAATGGGTATCCAAGCAAGAGACATCCAATACACCGGAATAGCTTCCAAGACTGATTTTATCAAAACCAGCCTCCCAGCCCGAGAGAGCCATTTGTGACTCCAACCATGAAGACGCTGTTCTAATTTAGCAATTAACCAGCACCAATCAGTCTTCAAATAAGCATTCGGTTTCAAGTGAAAGCCAAGGTACTTAAATCCCTCATCGATAGCCAAAGTCCTATATGGTAGTTTGTTAACCATACTAAGAATCTCCTGCTCAGTTAAATTCGAGCAAGTGATAGTAGATTTGTCAATGTTTACTAACATACCCGCTGCAGCTTGCACTAAATGGAGGCCTTCAACCACCTTGTCGATATCCTGTCTCGTGCCATCACAGAAAATCAAGATGTCATCAACAAAAAGGAGATGTGTAATGAACAGTACCTGAGAGATAGATATGCCTCTAAAAGAACCATCAGCTTTTGCAGTCAGAATGAATCGGCTGAGTCCTTCTGCAACAAGGAGAAACAACAGCGGAGACAGGGGACATCCCTGTCGTAGTCCCCTCCCAGCCTGGAAAAAAGGGCTAGCAGAACCATTAATCAGAACAGCAAAGTTCACCGTTGTGAGGCAGGCCATAATCCATCTGATAAATTCATAGCAGAACCCCAGATGGGTGAGAAGCATCCGGATATAAAGCCAGCTAACCCTGTCAAACGCTTTGGAGAGATCAATCTTGATCACAGCACCCTTCTGCTTCTGCACCTTGAGAGTGTGTAATCCTTCCTGTGCAACTCCAATGGCCTCGTGAATTTGGCGTCCTTCCAAGAAGCCAAATTGCTCACAAGAAATATGCTTAGACAATATATTCTTGAGTCTTCGCGCCATAACCTTAGAGATGATCTTATAGATGCAATTACAGAGCGAAATTGGTCTGAATTCAGCAAAGCTGACCGGCTTGTCCGTCTTCGGTATCAGAGCTAAAAAGGTGGAGTTGAAGGGGCCATGGACAAACCCAGCCTTGCGTGATTCTTCCACCACATTCAAAATCTCCTCCCCGAAGAAATCATAGAATCCCATGAAGAATTCTATAGGCCAGCCATCTGGCCCCGGGCTGCTATCTTTATTAAAGGATTTCATAACCATCGAGAGCTCCTGCTGCGTCACCTCCTCCATCAACAGTCTGTTGTCTTCCTCCCCCACGAAACTGGGAAAAAGCTGTGTCACCCGAATAACCTCAGCAATGGATATTCCAGGTGGAGCCGTGAATAGATCTCCAAAATGTCGAACTCCCAACTCTGCTAATCCATCAAAGCTTGAAACCTGTTCCCCAGTTTCAGAAGATAGTTCCTAGATAGAGTTGGTGAATTTTCTCCCCTTAGCATAAGCTTGAAAAAATTTAGTATTCTCATCACCGCACTGAAGCCAAACCGCCCTGCTTTTCATCCTCCACAACTCTTCTCGCTCACACAGAATCACATTCCTGCGTCTCTCCCACTCCAACAACTCACCTTTCTGCAATTCATCTAGGAGTCCCATGCCCAGACTATTAAGTATCCTAGCAATGTTTAGCTCAGCAGCTTGTAAGTTCAGGTCATCTATCACCCTTTTGTCATGAGCCCAATTGCTAGTGGCCTCTTTAATTCTTTTAAGGTTGTGATAAAAGTGAGCACCAGCAGGCGTCTGAGAGTCAAGTGGACGATGAACCCATTGCTCCTGTACCAGATTAATGAAAGTCGCCTCCTTCAGCCAGCTAGGATTGAATTTGAAGGGGCTGGGTGGTTTTTTCCTGCCACCTCGTAACTCCAGGAAGATGGGGCAATGATCAGATATCCCACCTGACCCAACCCACTGTCGGACAACATCAACCCCATGTGCCAATCCTTCGACCACCAGAAACCTATCCAGTCGTTTAGCCACTCTATGAACCCCAGCTCTCATATTCCTCCAAGTAGGAGATAGCTTGGATGGTATGATGTCGAGAAGATCCTTCCTGACAAATGCATTAATGAAATAGTTTGCTAATGAATCCGGAACAGCCCGAGGCCCCTAGACTTCAGAAGCCCCCAGAGTAAGGTTCAAATCCCCACCCAAAATCACATCCCTGCCATCAAATATATCCATACCTAACAAGGAGTCCCAGTAGCCCACCCTATTTAGGTAGGGCCCATAAATATTGAGTACCGTGGTCAATCGACCTATCTCAGAATCCCAAACTTCCAAACCAAGACCAGAGGATATCCCCCAAGAACAATCACATCTGCAGCTCGTGACCTTCCACCCCGATGCCAACCCTCCAGAGCGCCCCCGGGCATCCACTCCTACAAACTTCCAACCAGGGAGCAAAGATTCTAATGCATGAACAACATCCTCACAGCCACCCAAAGTTTCTTGCAGCAATATTACATCCGGTTGATTTAAGTCAACCAACCTCCGTAGCGATGATTTTTTAATGGGGCTCGCCAACCCACGACAATTGAAGGACATAATTTTCATAAAAAATCCCCATCCTGGGCTTTCACTGCTCTAAGTGCCCACTCAATAGATGATTGTGTTCCCATCACTAAATCCACTTTAGCACATTCTTTAGCTTTAGTCATATGGGATTTGCGTCCCCGGCCTTTCCCCTCAACACTAGAGGCCAATTCGGGTAGTCCCTTGCCCCCCGATCCATTAGCAGGAATCTCCCTACTACGAAGAGCATATCGAATTTTCCTACCCTCGGAGCATGTAGAGTGTGAGGAGGAAACAAAAGATGGCGTGACATTACCCATATCAGGCCGAAGATGATGATCATCCTGTCGAGGAGGAGACCCAAGGCTGCCCCCCCCCCAATACAAATGGGTCAGCTAGTAAGGATACTGAAGGAGAAAGAAAAGGAGACATACCCGTGTGTATCTCAGGTGGACCCCGACGATTAGAGGGCATCTCCCGCGGCAATAAAGTGGCCTGAGAATTTGGAGTTACAGAACACAAAGAATCCCCCTCAACAACAGGAGGCGCACGCCCTTGCTTCTCCTTACCAATGTTCACCAAGGATGGCAAATGCTCCTCTGATTCCAGCCTCCCATAATTAACAAAAGGTTCCACAGAATCAAGAATCCCCCCCCCGTCAGTAGCAGGCTCACTCCCACCCTTCACCACCACCTGAGAGTCCACTTTCAACACTAGGACAGCTACAGCATCTGCAGCATCATCAGTCAGAGGCATACTTTTTCGAAACGATAAGGGACAACAGGCTACAAGATGTCCAAGAGCATGGCAGCGATGACACCTAAACGGCACGCCCACATAATCCAGTGTTTGAACATAATCCCCATCCTTAGAATGAATTTTAATCTCAGCAGAAAGTCCCATCCGAATGTCGAGATTGACTAATATCTTAGCAACCGAGTATATGCCAGTCTTAAGATGGGAGGAATCAGAGCACACGTAATCACCAAGATAATTCCCAATCTCAGCAAACCGAGTCTCGTTCCACATATGCATGGGAAGTCCTGGAAGCTTAACCCACAGCGGTTCTTTAGCTACTCTTTCCGTTTTAGTGTCGAAGAAGGGGGACCATCTTTTCAGAACAAGTGGGACTCCCAGCATCGACCAATGATTACTCAGAACAGCATTGACCTCCCCGCTGTTCAAGAATATGAAGGAGAACCAACCTTTCGACAAAACACGGACCTCAGGGACTGAAGGCGCGATGTTAATCCACTGCTCTGCCACCCAACGCTGAAGGAAGCCTCTGCCTAATCTCCTGCCTCTAACATGTCCTACCACAGCAGTATGTGAGTAATCCACGGCCTCTGCTAACGTAACATCGACCCCCAGCACTAAAAGATCCAGTCTCTTACGTTCTTTGACCTTCTTAACAGGGATTTTAACAGCCTTGGCAGACATCCCTGTTTGTGGATGGGAATCCTCACTCCCCGGGACCGCCATCAATGCACCACACAGTTGCCAGCGAAATGGGCCAATCGAATTACACAATGATTGTAATACAGATAAAGAGGCAGGATCCGATAGGAAAAAGTGCAAAAAATGGAGAAATCACTTCCCAGAATCTTGTCCATAATTGTATTCTTGCAAGAAATGCAACCACAACGCCCCAACTAGAAAATCCGTAGCAGTAATCACTCCCAAACAGAACATCTACAGCCAAAGCATCTGTGCCCCATCAATGCAGCTCACGGCCTGCAAGCACCCGGCAGTGGGCGAAGAAACAAGAAAGCACTCAATCAGCTTCAGCACGAATCCACCAGAACGCAACTTCCATTAAAGAAAACAACCAGCATCAAGCCCAGAATCTAGCACTCCGCTATGGTGTCAATGTGCTCATCTCCAGTCGCAAATGTTCTCAACTCGCACAGGATCCCCACACAGGGTAGAAACTCTGCAACTCCCGCATAATTCTGCCCAATGTAGCGCACAGATCAATAGTCACGAACCTCATTAATCTCTTCAGGAAAGTGATCCTCCAAATCCGGTTCTGTATGATCCAGCGATGTACTCAGATACCAGCATTCTCATATTCCTTCCAGAAGTCATCATCAAAGCTGCCTCCAGTATTCACCATTAAATTGCTAACGTACATGTTCGAAGCACTTCTTGGAGCTCCTCCATTATACCAACGTGCTATAACCCGCACTACTAGACTATGTTAAGTGCACTTTCAATGCGTGTTTAGTTGTTATGGTTGCTTGCATGAAATTATCTTTCATATGAGGATTGTTTATCAGTTATGTGATGTGTGTGTTGATAGCATGGTTAAGTAGTAATAATAGCATCAAATACAACCACACAAACCATAGCAAATAGAAACGCAGGCTGCCAACCACAACCTCCAAAATCAGATCCTATGGTTGTCCCCTACAACCATCTTTCATTGGTTATGATTTAGATCGTATGGTTTCCTTCCCTCCAACCATCAATCATCAATACAAATCAAATATATACTAATATAATCATATCTGCAACATTATAACCAGATCTGCAACAATAGAACATATTTAAATTCAAAGGTGCTCTCAATTAGAAGACGGAGTGCGTTCCTTTCAGCACCGGAAACACTATCATCCAAAACAGTCATAACTTGGTCATACATAAAGTTTTTTCAGTGAAAAAAAGGTGTTCCTTACTGGAAACGCTGCGCCAAATGCAATGGAACGGGTCTCACAACCAATAAATGATCATAAATGGTAGAACCAGAACGTATGGTTGCACCCCTCTCATTATTGTGAAATCCACAATGGTAAACCACAAAGGAGAAGAGAAATAATAGATGGTAGAAGAAGCTCATAACAAATCATAGTTTCAATGTACGAAAGGCATCCATCCTGCATACAAATCCTGGCACATAAACCATAAACATAACAAGGACACAATTCAGCCTCCATGGCACATAAATATGATAAAATAATATAAATAAGCATATGAATAATACTTATCTTCAATGGGAAATTGGCTTCAGCAGGACAACTTTCCTCCCATTCGTACACACAATCAAGTCTAACTCACTTGAACAGGTCACCACTAAGCTGAGAACACGGATCCACAGGAAAAGGCATACTCAGTCTAAAAACCCTCAGAACTACCTCTTCCGAGAATCATAATGCTTCCCACTACTACTTCCATGTCCATCTCCACTTCGTATGCGATGAGACTCCATTCATATAACTCGTCCCTCAAGATATCACCATCCCATTTCCTAGATTCCAATGCAAGAACCCGGACTAGTAGAGTGAACTCAAGGAAGCAAGGGAAACCTCCAACTAGACTAACTCTCTAATAGGATCCTACAATAATGCTAGGTATCAACAAAATATCAATACTGTCAACACTCACAACACAGTGAGATAGCACAAGTCAAGTGATCCAAAGATCGGGATTAGCTTCAACAAGGAGAGGGCATATGAATTTATAGCACAAGGAGGCCAACTCTAACCCAAGGGGATCAACTCGAATTAGAGAGAGTGGTAAGGTTAAGCTTCATCATGGAGACTTAACTTGAATTAGTGTAGTGGTGGCTTAGTTAGGAGATTCCCTTTCCCGGATTAGCACCACGAGGAGGAGTTACCAAAAACCAAGGGATGGAGGCTAAGAATATCTCAAGGAGGGTGCACTAGTCATGTGAGGTGAGAGAGCCTCCAATAGGATCATAAATGAGCTGTAAGCACAAAAATAGGGAGCCTCTCCATGAATAGAGGAGGGGGGGAACTTATGGAGGTGGAGGCTAAATTCTAGCTTGCGAATGCTAAAACTTACCTTACAACTCCTAGAATCTAGGGAGAGGGCTCATAAATGACAGAAAACACATAAATGGGAGGGAATCTTTCCCAAGGAGGGCGCACTCGGAAAGAAGGGCCCACTGAGGTATGCATAAGGTGCAATAGTAACTCCATAGCCCATAAAAATAAAAAAATAGGGCCCGTTGTATAATGTTTGGGTGATCAACACTACTAATGTCACCAAGGCACAAAATGAACTAGGATGGACAAACTCAATCCAACGACAAGTTCTAAGGTGCTAGGGATGTCCCCTCACATTGTGGAATCCATGGTCTCCCATACTCTTTTAGTTGCCTTTGCTGAGCCAGTTGTTTATTTAATTAATAGCAACAACATTAAATGATAACAACAATGACAATAACAACATTAACATTAATAATAATTCTGAAGTCCATTTAGCCCGGTGGGATAGCTCAAGTGGTTGAGTGATGTAAGTTGTGAACATAAGGTTTCGGGGTAAAATCCTCGGGTGGCTATACATTGCTATATAAGGGCCTCACTTGATGTCCCCACCGGGTTAGGCCCCGTAATCAGGGCCGATGGTTTACCTTGGGTACCATCCTCAAAATGAGGGGAAGTACCTGAGGGTTTCCCCATGACATGTTCCAATGAAAAATAATAATAATAATAATAATAATGCCGAAGTCCATAATCACATCATCAAACAAATTCCCATAAGTCCATAGTCACATTAACAACCATAACATAAGTCCATAGTCAAATAAAAGACCATAAGTCTAGGGCTTAACAACCGGGGTATTACAGAGGAGGAGACAAAAATAAGCAAACATACTCACCTCACAACTCACATTCTACACATTGTGACCAACTTCACATTGTGTTTAATAAAGACAAGACAATATATTGTTCTCAATGCAAAGATAAACACCTAAGGCCCATTACATGACCTTTTCTTTATAAAAAAAGAGAAGAAAGTAGCAAGTTGATGAATAACAATACAATGTAAGTATTGGATTACTATTTGATGACTAGAAAAATATATTTCTTTCACATAAGGGAGTTGCAAGGTTTAAATATCTCTTATTTTGTATTAATGTAACGTTAGAGCTCATAACTCTTCATAAATCAATAAAAATAAACTTAGTAATAAAAAATGCAATGCGAGTAAATATCTTTGCAATAATAGATCCAATCATTACAAAAGTAAATAAGAAACACTAAGTTAAGTTGTAAATCATTTGATGAAATGCTTTTAAAATAGGCCATGAAAGCATATTTATGGCCAAAACTCTTCCCACATCTCCCTTGGTGCAAAATACATAATCTTAGCAAAAGAGCTTTGGACATCCCTTCCGATGCTCCAAATGTGGAAGTTAATTTTTTAAAATAAAATGCGTCTATTGAAGTATTAATAAAACATATATGTAGTGGGCATTTTCAATAATCAACGTATTCACATCTTAAATCCATATGTAATAAGCACCGAGAGGGAACAAAAGAAATACAAGCATAATTATCTCGATGCTTAAAGATTTGGATTTAAGATGGATCTATGTTGGTTTATTTCCTTATAGATTTTTATAATTACTATGGTTCTTTTTCATTTTTTTACTATAATAAAAAAAACCAGTATTTCTATATATGTGTAACCTCTCTCTCTCTCTCTCTCTCTCTCTCTCCCGCAAAACAATGAGAAATCCATATGTTATTAATAGATAACATAATTACAGTCAACAGATGCTTGTTAAACATTACCATAGTGTCTGGCAAGGATATTGACAGTCCGTATATGTCAATGTTTGCCTTATCTTCTACAAAAAGGATATAGTTTGTGACAAACAATAAGCTATCATGGAGTTTACCATGTGATCCTATATTAGAACGTGCAATTCCTATTTATGAGAATTATGTTGAAACTTCCCTACTTCACATACAAACCAGTAATATATACATTGTTACCTAAATATTGTAATGTAGAACTTGTGGATAGTACATGTAAAAACCAAAAAAAAACCATAATAGTAACCTTTTTAATAAGGACAGGAAAAATTAGCTACATGGCCTTCTTATCCCTCCCATCACCACAAGGAAAAACACCTTCTAGAGGAGGTTTTTAGTGTTACATGATTTGGAAAATTCTCCCCCCAAAAAATCCACTAAAATCTCCACCATTGGTAATGGAGGTTTCGGCGGAGGTTATAATGGATGCACATTATAACTAAAAAAATTGTGTGACCAAAGGTTCTCCTAAAGGTTTTTTTAATTGGTGTGCATATAGTACAAGCGCACTAGTGTGTAATAAACATAAGAGCATCGATACATACAATTTAATGGTATGCTCAAGTGTGTTGGTAAAAATAAAAGCACCAGTACATACAATTTCAATGGTATGCCTTAGTGCGTTTCTAAACATAAAATCATCGGTGCATACGATTAAAATTTCATGCACCAGTGCTTTCCATTTATTTAACTTCCCGATGCATGTAAAATATTTTATAGCATCGATACTTATTATCCCTATTCAATCCACCAATGCTGACATTTCATAGATACGCATATGTGCTTATTACCATACACATCGTCACATCCTCTAAATTTAACAATGACGATAATGGTGAATGGTTTGTTGTTTTGTGTGTCTTCGATGCACTTTCTATAATAAATTAAACTAGTGTGAATTTTCTATATAAATCACTAATGTTGATTATAAGTTGAGCACCATTGTTCTAGTGCTTTTATAAAAAATAAAAGAGTTAGTGCAATTTTTTTATAAAAGCACCAATGCACGAGTTTTCACAACATAAAAATCACCACACCATTAACAATTCACATATGTCCCACGCCTTTTAAAGAATTCAAAAAAATACAATACACCAACATGTTTATTCCCCCCCCCCCCAAAAAAAAAGTATATACCTGCTATTAAATTATAAGCAAGATATATAAACATACAAGTTCATCAAATCTCAAAGATCCAAAAATCTGTAAGGCTCAAACCACAAAGCCAAAAATAGTCTTCTACCATAACCATGAGTTCTTACCATTGACCCATTACAAAGACCTGCTAAGAAACTAGTCAGGGTAAGAACCCCCAATAAGGGACAACATATCTCCAAATGTCCAAAAAGGAAACAATAGAAACATATGTCCAATGCACCAAAAAGAAACAACAAAAATAACCATTAATAGATAGGGTGAGAAACCCTAGAAATCACTCTGTCATCCTTCCATTCTTCATAAACCAAAACACCTTCCTGGACTGTAAGAGCTTCCTTAGATAAGCCATATGCTAGACCATTGAACTCCCCGTAGACATGAGAAAAAAGGATCTAAGAGAAGCCTTCTTGTAGAGATCTAATCTTCCTCTACCACCACTCCATTAGGAGAACATTTAGCCTTGTTTTACTATTAACCCAATCAATAATAATTTCAACTCACCACAAACCATCAACTATGTAATCCCCTTGGAATAAGCAAAAATAATATCCCTCACAAAGCTATGAGCTTAGCTATGGTATTGGACCGTACACCTACTCCTAGTTTAAATTCATAAAAATGGCTTACAGATAATAGGAGGTGCATCTTACAAAAATGGCTTCCTTCTACCCCTTAAGAAGCTCCATAAAAAAAACTAAGAGGATACCTCATGTTAACCTCAATAGGTTTCATTGTCCTTGGAGTTTTAACTACCTTCCCTATAGACAATTCCTTAAAGGCACCCATTACTATCATCACAACTGAATGAACATGAGGAAAGTGCTCATGAAATAAAACCAAATTTTTGTGCACCCATATTTTCCAACATATATAAACAGACAATTCTTTGAAAAAATTGTTTGAAGTGTGTAGTCAATTCCTCTAGCTATGTGCATAGGACAATGTTTTCTAGTGCCCAAAAAACTTAAGGGATGCTTTAAGCTCCCTCCGCACCTGTTTAATGAAAACACGGTGGACCAACAAGTGGTTAACAATCTCTCTATTCTTCCTATAAAGAACACAAACATTTGGATATTGCCCACCTTTCTTCACAAAATTATCCCAAGTTTAAAATTTGTTTGCAAGGGAAACTTAGATAAAAAGTTTCAATTTGAGTGGAAAATTCCACTTCCAGATGTGAGTTGACCACCGCATGTTATCAGATAAAAAAAATCGGAAGATAATAGCTTCATATCTTGATTTGGTAGTCACCAAACCAAAGTGTCCTCCTCATTGAAAAGGTAAACTCCAGTGTTCTTTAAACCATGGGTGAAAGAGTGCCACTCTATAGTCCAAGATCCCTCCAAACTTAAATCAACAACTTCCATCCAATTCTCTCTTAATTCTTTAGGGATACTTACTTGAGCCAAACAATGCAATCCCATGTTCTTGAAAAAGTATACTAGAAGCCCTGATAACTTATAGTTGTTAGCTCTACCCACCCAAGGGTCATCCCCTATCAAAACCCTGTTGCCATGCCCTATTTTACATGACATCCATTTAGCAATGACTAGCATAGCTCTAACTAAACCATTCTAGAAGTTTGAGAATTTGGTTACCACTTTTGGTTCCAACCTTACCCAATCTTCAATTGACAAATTCTTTAGATACGTATCCTTGTTCACTTCACTCTACAGGAAAGTACCAAATAAAAATCTCCACATACTCTTGCCTACTAAGGTTGTTCCAAAACTAAAAATATTTTTCAACCCCCATCCTCCAGAGACTTTTGGTCTAGCAAGCAAATCCCATATTACAAGATGAAAGATCCCTCTATGCTTTTTAATAGTCCACAAGAATTTCAAGCACTTATGTCTAATCTTTTCAAGAATGAACTTTGGAATTTTGGCCAAAGATTGCCAATATACTATAATATTTTCAATAATAGATTTAACGAGTATGAGCCTACCCCCCAAATAGAACCATCTATGGCACCGATGGTAAACTATTTTCTCTATTTTCTTGACTAACCACACTCAATCATATTTATTGTAATCATTTGGTTTTAAGAAGAACCCCAAATACTTCATCCTTGAGTCGAACAAAGGTTCGCTCATACAACAATCACCAAAATACTTGGAATATTAAATAAGCCATGGATAATAATGAATAAATATTGATAATGAGATATGAGATTATTTTTACATTTACATGAGTTTGACTTACAACCTTTATGCCTTTTCGACAAAAAGACATATCTTTTCATTATTTAATAATTATATATTTATTTATTATATTACCTATTATTATTGTTTATTATTTATTATTATAGTTGTTACATTGTCGTCCTCTTCAAAAGTGCTTTGTCCTCAAAGCATGTGATTGAAGAAGATTGTACGCCATGTGCTTGTATTGTTGTTGTATCTTTTTGTCGTAGTCATTGATACGTGTCGATATGAACTTCTGAGTGATGAAAACATCTTCCAAAATGTAGTTGGATCGATCCATCCCAAGTTGATTTGTTGTGGGATGTTGTGATTTCGTAGTGAAACGACATCTCAAGATTCGTGTGCATTGGTGTTAGTAGCTTCCGTTAGTAGTTTACGACTTTTAGGATACCTGTTTTTATGATGTGGATGTCAATAGGGAAACAATTATTCCCTTTGATCATGTTTGTAGCGTCTTTTGTTTTTTACTTTTGTGTGCGTGTTTATTTAACTGGGTTGACATCTTGAGGGTTGCTCAGAATTGGATCTAGAATGGTGCCCTTGCCCTCAATTTGTTTTTTAGAAGACTGTAATGTCTCATGTTGTATTTCTTCTAATTTGTTTCTTAGTCGCTTGTTTTCACTCTGAATCTTCTTAATCATTTCTTCTTGCACCTTTTTTTCGTCTTTGATTTTCTTAAGTTGTTCCTTAAGTTCCTCATTAAGATTTTGAAAGCGACGATTTTCTTCTTGCTTTTCTAGAATTTTTCCTCCGATATCTTCATTCTATTTGTCTGCCTTCCTGGTACTTTTTAACTTCTTAATCTTCATAACTAATATCTTATTATGAATTTTTAGTCGATATATTTCTTCAGTACTACTTGTTAAGGTGTTATTAAATTTTGTAATTTCCAATTTAGGATCCTTTTTTGTGTCGTCATTCTTTTGTTGGAATTCTTTTATATGTTGTTGAAGTCGACATATCTATGATTCTCGATCTTCTAGTTGTTTATGGACTTTCGCAATTTCCTCATTTTTGTCGTTCAGAGTTTTGTCTAAGTGCACTATTTCTACTTTACTATAGTCGTATTCTCTTTTTATCTCTTGGGTTTGTAATCTTTGATTGAAGTTTTTTTCGTCCTTAGATTCGTCAATCTGTGCAGACAACCTTTCTATGCGATCCTTTTGATTGGAAATTGTGTGTTCACCAATTTTTATTTGAATTTCCTGGAATTTACTTGTCTTTTCCATGTCTTCATTCGAGTCTTGTAATTCCTTATTGTCTTTTCAGTAGCGCCTTAATTTAGCTTCTAATTTTTCTATTTGTAACCACAAACTGGCTTGCATGGTCTTCGACTTCTTCGGCGATAGATGGTCTTCCTTTGATTTTGACTTCTTCGACAATGACTGATTGTCTTTTGACTTTGATTTCTTCGACGATAAATGGTCTTTGACTTCATCTTCTTTTCTTCGACAATAGGTAGACACCAAAAATGTGTAATAACCTTAATACGGTCTTCCCTCTCTCTCTCTCTCTCTCTCTCTCTCTCTCTCTTTTTGTAATAAAATCTTCAATATGGTTCTTCTTGTAAAAAATCTTCTTTTGATGCTCTTTTTATCTTATTTTCCCCTTAAGAACTCTTGTAGATTGAATGTATATTGGGTGGTTGGGAGGAATGATTGTTATCTTCCCCGCCCAAGTTCAAATCTTGCTTTCTCCTTTGTAGCCTTAAGACTTCTTATGCACTTCAAAATTTTATATTCTAACTTTATTATTAGCTTTCACAAATGCTTCCATTAAACTACGTGTTGTTTGTTTTTAAGAAACCACCCTTAAGACTTCTTATGCACTTCTAGATTTCGAATATATTATTTTCACAAATGATTCCAATACCACGTGTTGTTTATTGTTGGAGAATAAACCATATATTGTTTTAAGAAACCACATGTTGTTTGTTGTTGGAGAATAAACCATGTATTGTTTTTAAGAAACCACGTGTTGTTTATTGTTGGAGAATAAACCATGTATTGTTTTTGAGAACCCACGTGTGGTTTCTATATTTTATTTTCTCTTGACTTCTTTGTTTTTACTTTTCTTTTTCTTTTTCTTTTTTTTTCTATATTTTATTTTATTTTAACTTCTTTGGGCCAAGGGCCTGAATTTTGGACAAGGTCCTAGATTTTAGGGAAACCCGAAAATGATGGCTACAAGCCTGGATAAACAACACAACTCTGATACCAAATAGGCAGAACAAAGGTTCGCTCATACAACAATCACCAAAATATTTGGAAGATTAAATAAGCCATGGATAATAATGAATAACTATTGATAATGAGATATGAAATGATTTTTACATTTACATGAGTTTGACTTTTATACAACCTTTATTCCTTTTCGACAAAAGGACATATATTTTCATTATTTAATAATTATATATTTATTTATTATATTACCTATTATTATTATTATTTATTATTATATTTGTTACAATCCTCTCATCTAAATTCACCAACTGGAACTGCATCAAGTTTCGAAGACTAGCTATTGTCTGCTCATCTATCCCATACTGTACCAGAAGAGATCTTTGAATATTAAGCTCCATTCCTTAGGCCTTGCAGAAAACATTAAGCATATCCAAATATTTAGACCACTCTTCCAGGGTACCAATACCAAACATAAGAACATCATCCACAAAAAGGGAATCTGTAAAATTAAAATGAGGTGAAACTTTAACTCCCTTTATTCTTTCCTCCTCCTTTTCTCTAGTGATGAACCTACTAAGGCCTTCCACAATGAGGAGGAACAACAGAGGAAATAATGGGTATCCCTGCCTAAGCCCTCTTGAAATTTTGAAAAAATTGGAAGGGTTTTAATTCACTAAAACTGCATAGTTTACCGAGATTACACGCCCCATAATCCAGTTGGTGGCATCCAAGAAAACCCCTATATGAATCAAAATAAGCATGAGGAAGGGCCAATCCACTTTATCGTATGCTTTCACTAAATCCACCTTTAAGATCATGGCAACTTTCTTTTGAATTTTTATTGAATGCAATGCCTCCTGTGCCACTCCTATGGCATCCATTATCTGCCTATTATGTAGAAACCAAATTGTTGCTTGGAGTTATGAATAAACAAGTCACTCTTGATTCTAATCGCTATCACCTTATCTATAACTTTACAAATCCGGTTACACAAGGAAATATGATTGAAATCATTGAGTGAACTAGGCATGAAAGTCTTTGGAATTAATGGTATAAAGGTAGCATTGAGGGAAACTGTAACTTTACCCTTCAACGTGGATTCTTCCACCACTTCCTTTAAGTCATTGCCAACCAATTAAAATAAATCTAGGAAAAAATCCAAAGTCCAGACATCAGGATCTGGACTTTTTGCTCTAACAAACTTGCTCAAAGTCTTCTTGATTTCCTCTAAAAACATAGGTTTGAAGAGATCTGTACCTTCATCTTCAGTGAAGAACCTTGGGTAGTTATGAACTACATTCAACTGATGCAAAGTATTATTCCCCCTCTAGGGTCTTTAAAAAGTTAATCAAAGTGGGCCACAACTCCTTCATTCAATTCTTTTTGAGTAGATAACTTACCTACAATGGCTGTGAATTCCCATATGGAATTGATATTTTTTTTGTGCTATGCATGCTTGCAAAAAAATTTAGTATTGTTGCCCCCTTGGCTGATCCAAATTGCTTTGCTTTTCAACCTCCATGTTTCCTCCTCCAAGAGTTCACCCTTTCGAGCTTCTAAGTCCCTAGTGTATATTTTTTCAGCCTAAAAAACACTAGATTTATTGATGAAGAACACTTCTTGAACTTTCCCTTCAATTTCAAGTAACTCTTCTTGCATCTTCATCGTTTTAATCTTTTCCCAATCTAAGACTGCATACTTTAAGATCTTTTAAGTTATCTGTCATATCCACCATTGCTGATGAGCTGGGCCTATCAGAAAATTTTTGCCACTTAGATTTAACCAGATCATCAAATTCATTCTCAACCAACCAGGAGTGATTGAATTTGAAGGCGTGTTTAGGATTTTCCTCCCCAAAATCCAACTATAAACAAACAAGCAGATGATCTGAAATAGTGGAAGCCAAAGTCCAAGATCTGAATCTACCTACCTTCCTTAATATGTATTCAACTATCATAAGTATGTCCAGTCAAGAGCCCACACGAGCATCATTATATATACCATTTCTTCAAGTTGGGATAACCCTTTTTGACATAAATTAGGTTTGCATCATAAAAAATATGAGCAAAAAAAAAGCTAAAGGGTCCAATTTTGCCCTATTCCCCCAAACGTTTTGAGCACCCACAACCAAGTTTAGGTCCCACCATAAGATTGGCCTAGGTTCGGAGAAAAGAACATATTGACTCAGGTCCAACTAAAAATCTCCTCTCCGTTGTTATGGACCATAACAATTTAGGATTTTAACCAAAAAGTTGAAGTCCTTGACCAAGCCCTCGAGCACACAACCTACACCATATATATATGCATTAAAATTTGCATACCAAGGGTTCTAAGTCGAGATAAGGCCACAAAAAAAACCACTTGCATCCATAGTACAGATAGTCCACCCAGGGACCAAGGGCGAAATGGCCTCCCTCACCTCCCCCCCATAAACCATCATCTCTTGAAAAAAATATAATCTCACGACTGACAATTACTAATAACCAATGAAGGGCACATCGTTTCAGGGTCCCTCCCACCACCCTAAGGTTCATAAATAGAATAATCATCTATAAACCCTAACCCCAGGATTCCCCGCTCCAAGGGCCCAAAAACAACCATATAAACTTCCCACTAGATAGTCTGTAGGCGGAAAGCCTTCAATTGAGCTAGCCAATTTCTCAGGGGTCCTTTTCTTCACAACAAAAGCTAAACCTTCTTACACATCTCACAGAGCCCCCAATTTATTCTTTGCACACCCAATAGTCTGCCCTCTATCAATTATTTTTAGGGAAATCTCTTGTTCAAGGTTTCAGAGGCCCATTCCTAAGGGGAGGGATATTATAAACTTTTACATGAGTGATAATTAAAATGTATTTAACGAACAAGGCTTGAATCCCATCCAAAATCTCAAACGGAACATAAAGAAAATGCATAATTGAAACAAAAACATCACCAAGATTGACACAATCAACATAGCCCCCACTAAATTATTCAAAGAATTATTTGGTTCCTTGAATAATGAAGAGGAAAAAGGGCCATTCTTACCATGATTAATCGCAACCCTTCCCAATTCATTTTGCTTCAGGCTTTCAACTTGAAGAGGATCCATCCTGGATTGAACTAACAACTCCTCCTTAGGCATCTCTTCAGCAATAGCTCCCGTAAAATATTTCCCCTCCCTCAAGCAAGGACCAAAGTTTATTTCCAGGATTTCATTCAAAGTATCATCACTTGGCTCTGATCTAGTTCCTACCGAATTCCATCATGCCTCATATAGCTTCCAAAATCAACAGTATTCTCTCTATCATCAGATGTCTCGAACCTATCTTCCCCTTCGTCCAACCCAATGGGTTCGATTAGAACCACTGTATCTCCCTCCAACGAGTTAGCGTTATCAATGGACTCAGGACTGGTCATTTGTGATCCCTCCTTGACATCCTAAGAACCATCACCATATGACCTTGGGTTTCCTTAAATGTCTACTCATGCCTTTGAGATCTACCACCTTCCTTTTTCCAATATTGCATAGTTGAAATGGCATGAATGTTTTAGATGACCATTCTACTGACATAGCCGACACCTAAATGGTACCTTCTGGTAGTAAAGGGTTTGCGAGAAGGATTGATTACGTGACTGAATTTCAATTTCTGGGCTAATCCTTTGTAGATATCAATTTCCACCAAAACCCTAGCCATCCTCTTATCTTCCCACTTCAAGGAGGATTCGTCAAAATACAAGTACTTCCCCAATTTATTTCCCAAATATTCAAAGACCACTACATTCCAAAAAGGCAGTGGGAACCTCGACAACAACAACCAGATATGTTGTATAGTGAATGGATCCTCCCTTGGGTCAAACCCATTGTGCCATGGATTGAGCAGCAAACTTGAGTTACCCCATCTCTACTAGGCATCCAAGTTGGATTTTTTGTCATTTTCATTCATGAATTTGTAGAGCCAACCTTGTACTAATAAATGCACAACAAGTGTGTACCCTAGGCTAGGTTTTCAGTTCTCCACACACCATTCCAACAACTCCTTTCAATGGCATGTCTAGATTTTGTGTTATTATTTTAGATTCCTTAGGCACTGCTAAAGACCTATCCTTATTAGAGTTTGCTCTTTAATTCAATGTTATCTAGTATCTTTAATTGGAATAATAACAAGCACAACAAAACACAATAGACACAATAGTTTTCCTCCGGGAAACCATAAAGGAGAAAACCCCGCAACTTCCTTAAAGATAGATTTGTCACTAATACAATATCAAGCAAAAATGGAAAACACAAAATATGTCTTCTGCAGCTCTCTCTCTTTATCCTCCAACAGTCTTGTCTTCTCTCTCTTGCTATGCGAACTTGTGTGAGTGAGTAGTGTATCCAAATGAGAGAGCAAGGCTCTCTATTTATTCTTTAATTTTGACTTGACCTTTTACCTAACTAGGTCGGCCTCACTAAAACTGACTGGGTTGACTTCTCTAGGGAGACTCAATAATACCTTTTACATTTGACTCTAGGGGATCTAATGCCCCGACTTACAATGGAGGTTTTACCTCAATGACTTTGCATGACCAAACATAATAATGATATCCCCGAACAAAGGAAAAACATGTCCATCGGAGGTACAATTAAAATACAAATGAATATCTTCCGAAGTTACATTTACAACAACACTCCCTCTTAACTAGGAAGGTATTCTCTCGTCACAGTCATCATCACCTTTGACACAATTCTGGACAACGTCATCATCGTTGGATCATCTTCAATGCTGGAACATCATCATCAACACTGGATCATCATCGTCGCTCCTGCAACAATCCTCATTCCGTGGATCATTGATTATTGACATCTCTCGAATCTATCTGTCATAGGAATTTTTACAGAGCCAACCCTTTTTCATGCACATAGAACGTCCCAGATGCACACCTCATGTCCAACAGACCACCTGCGTCTCCTACCCAGTGGGTATAGCCCAGGAGCACCCCAAGTGCATTACATCTCTCAATGATCAGCCTGCGTCTACTAGTATGGGAGAACAGTCAAGAGCACCCCAGGTGCATTACGTCCCAAGGACCACCCACGTCTACCACCATGCGAGATCTTGTCTAGGCGCACACAAAGTGTCTTCTGACCGGTGGACCTCTCAGCGTCTCCAGTATGGGAGAATTGTCAGGAGCATCTCAAATGCATTATGTACCAAGGACCACCTACGTCTACCACCATACGAGATCCTGCTTTTCGACTTCTTTGACATGGGAGTACAGTTAGGACCACCCCAGGTGCATTACGTCCCAAGGACCACCTATGTCTTCCACCATGTGAGAATCGACTCTAGTGCATCTGCGTCTTCCAGTCTCATCGCTCCCTCTTAGGAGGAACCTCGATCTGGATAATACCAAGTCTCTCTCTTAAGTACTCAAACTTCACTCTGGCTAACGACTAGGTCAACACATCGGCTATCTGCTCATATGTCGCCACATACTAGAGCTTCACTGCTCCTCTCTGCACCATATCCTGGATATAGTGGTACTTTATCTCAATGTGCTTCGACTTGTCATGGAACAACGGGTTCTCGGACAACTTCACACAACTCTGGTTGTCATAGAAGATGCAAGTCGCCTCGATCTAGAGATAAAAAATTCTGACAATAGCTTCCTAAGCCATACTACCTCATAACTAGCCGAACAAGCTGCAACATACTCTGCTCCGGCTGTACCTAGTGCCACGCATGACTGTTTCTTGCTAAACCAGGAGATCATACCGAATCCCATATTGAAGGAACATTATGAAGTGCTCTTCCTATATGTGGCACTGCTTGCCCAATCTGAATCAACATAACTATGCAATTTAATCTTATGATTCGCCTCATACTTGAGCCCATAGTCAACTGTACCCTTCAAGTACCTCAATATATGCTTTGCAGTAATCAAGTGAACATGTCTCGGATTCGTCACGAACTAGCTCAGGGTGTTCACAGCAAATCATATGTCTGGTCATGTGTTTGCCAGGTACATCAACGAACCAATCATCTGACAGTACATCATGGCATCAACTGTCTATGATGAAGCATCACACAGTAGCTTCAAGTTCAATGCCATTGGTGTGGCCATTGCTTTACAGTCCATCATTCTGAATCTCTTTAGAATCTCCACTGCATACGTTCCTTGTCCAAGGAAGATTCCATCCGCACTCTGCCACACCTCCATTCCTAAGAAATAATGCATCATCCCCAGGTCCTTCATGTCAAACTCTGTGGCAAGCCTCCTCTTCAAATCTGCAATGATCTCATCCTCACCTGTCAGAAACATGTCATCTATAAATAACAGAAGTATCATTGGACTACCGCCTTCAACCTTGAAGTAAAGGTTGGAATCCGCTTTACTCTCAGTAAATCCCAAGCTCATCAGGAAATTGTCCATCCTGTCATACCACGTCCTGGGTGCCTGCTTCAGTTCGTACAATTCTTTCTTCAACTTGCACACATGAGTCTGGGTGTCACGTGTCTCAAATCCCAGTGGTTGCTCCACGTACACTTCCGCTTATACTACACCATTCAAGAATGCTATCTTGACGTCCATCTAGTGTACCTTCCATTTCATTACTGCAGCCAATGCCAATATAGATCTGATGGAAGTGTATCTTGCTACAGGTGCAAATGTCTCCTCGTGGTCTATGCCTTCATTTTGGGAGAATCCACATGCCACAAACCTTGCCTTGTGTTTTTAAATGCTATCATCTGCAGCATGCTTGATCTTGTAGATCCACTTTGAAGTCACAACAGACTCCCTTCTGGTCTCGGAACTATCTTCCAGACATCATTCTTCATAATCAACTTGTACTACTCGTTCATGGCATCCTTCCATTCTTTCTTCTTTGTTGCTTCCTAGTAGTTAGAAGGTTATTTATCAATGATGCCACATAGCTGGAGTATGGTATGTTGGTTGTGGAGCCTAATCTTCCAGTTTCATAGATGATGTTGTTTCAGTTGTGTTTGTACCCCAGGTTTGGTTATGATCCCGGCATGCGCAACAGGGGGTCCGGGTGGGTCCAACAATGTCCCCAAAAGATTTTTTTTGTTATGGGTTGTTTTTGGGCCAACAGATTCCTGGCCCATGGTTTTGAGTAGCACGTGGTATTTTCATGGTATTTCCCCTTTAAAAGGAAGACATTGTAATACAGTTGTGTATTGTATTGTAGCATTGTAAAGATCTACGAGATCGTGTAAGAGAGACTGAGAGAGAGTGAAGAGGAAGTTGCAGCAGATGTGCTGCAGGTTGTATCCCTTCATTTTCTAGATGGTATAATAATAAGGACTGACAATTTCTGTGTGGACGTATCCCATCTTAGGTGAACCACGTTATATTTGTGTCTCTCTTGTAATGTGTTTGTGTAATTTGTATTTGCATCTTGTTTATTGTTATTGCTCTGCGATCCTGTTTTTCTAACATGGTCTAGGTCTCTTGCTTTCTCTATGTATCCCATCTGGAGTGGTATACTATTATGCATCTTGTATTGCTTCTCGTGCCCATGTTGGTCTTCTCTTGTGGGATTTCTTCTCACGTGGTGGATCTATAGGTTCTTGTGCTTCTGCCATGTCGCGGTCTTCATGACCTTTTGGTATCTCTTCTTCCATCACTGAGTCTCTAATCCTGGGAACTCTAGGTTCTTCAATCTCTTCAATAGATAGTTTTCTTGATTTTTTGCATGCTGAGTTTTCGTCGAATTTTACGTCTCTGCTGATGTCGATCTTCTTGAATCCTGGGAAGTATATTCGGTAGGCCTTTGAAGTTTCATTGTATCCTACGAATATTCCCTTATTTTCTAAATGATCTAGCGTCATTCTTTTCTCCTTAGGGATGTGAGGAACCTTCAATAATTAATTAATGAAAACACACGAGATAACAGAAATAACAGAACTCAGAATCACTTTTATTGATCACAGGCCACTTCGAGGGGGCAACCTCCTTTGAGCAAGCTCAATACAAAATAACTTCACGGTACCTTCATTGGTCTCAACACAAACTTATATACTAAGTCTAGTCGCCAATACCATGGGTCAATACCATGTGTCAATACAAACCATGGGCCAATACAAACTATGGATCAACAATTACTACGGGACGACTTACAAAGCATATGCGTCCAACAACAACAAGACAAACTATGGATCAACAAATACTATGGGACGACTTACAAAGCATATGCATCCAACAACAATATACTAACAAAGTAAATAGAAGGGTTGACATGGGTTCCTAACAAGGGATGTGTATGTACACTGGGCAGCCAAATATCCTGAGATGGATGAATTTTGGTTTCTCACCGGAGAAAGGTTCTCCGAGAGTATTTTTTTTAGTACTCGGTGAGGAGTACAGTTCTATACATACACATCTGTCCTTGTTGTTTCTGCCCATAAGTGCATCGGAAGGTCTTGGTCATGTAGCATTGCTTTCGCTGCTTACATTATCGTTATGTTCTTTCATTCTACAACGCCATTCTGTTGAGGATTGTAGGGAGTGCTCAAATCCTCTTAATCCCAGATTCTTTGCAAAGATTCTTGAATTATTCCAAAGTAAATTCTCCGCCATTATCTGATCGTAGGGTCTTGATATTATTCTTTGTGTGATTCTCGACCAAGGCTTTGAATTCCTTGAACTTGCTAAATAACTCATATTTATTTTTCAAGAAGTAAATCCAAGTCTTATGATAAAAGTCATCTATAAAGGAAACATAATATACATACCCGCTTAGTGAGCTAGATGACATGGGACCGCATACATCAAAGTGGATTGTCTCCAATATTCCTTGTGCTTTGCTTCACCGATGGGAAACACCTTCTTTACATTCTTTCGTTTCGCACATCCCTTGTAAAGCCTTCATGCCTTGTCTGGATTTCTGGAAGTCCTGAAACTTCTTTGTTTGCAATAGGTAGTGTTCTATAGTGCAAATGTGCAAGCCTTATATGCCATAGTTCACTTGGTTCTTGTGGTTCTGCCATTTCATGGTCTTCATGACCTTCTGGTATCTCTTCTTCCATCACTGAGTCTCTAATCTTGGGAACTCTAGGTTCATCAATCTCTTCAATAGATACTTTTCTTGATTTTTTGTATGCTGAGTCTTCGTCGAATGTTACGTCTCTGCTGATGTCGATCTTCTTGAATCCTGGGAAGTATATTCGGTAGGCCTTTGAAGTTTCATTGTATCCTACAAATATTCCCTTCTTTTCTAAACGATCTAGCGTTGTTCTTTTCTCCTTAGGGATGTGTATGTACACTGGGCAACCAAATATCCTGAGATGGATGAATTTTTGTTTCTCACCTGAGAAAGGTCCTCGGGGAGTATTTTTTTTTAGTACTTGGTGAGGATTACGGTTTTATACTTACACATCTGTCCTTGCTGCTTCTTCCCATACGTGCATCGGAAGGTCTTGGTCATGTAGCATTGCTTTCGCTGCTTACATTATCGTTATGTGCTTTCGTTCTATAACGCCATTCTGTTGAGGATTGTAGGGAGTGCTCAACTCCCTATTAATCCCAGATTCTTTTCAAAGATTCTTGAATTCTTCTGCAATGACCCTTTTTCAAAATTTTATTAAAATGACAATTTTTCACTTTTTTACCAATTTCAACCGTTGACAAGTTTTGATCTCTAGGTCCCAAATTTGCCCCAAATGATTCCAAATCTTCTGATAAGGTATATGAATGATATTAGAACATAAATATGTGTTTCAGGGATTCCTTTGGACCTTTCAAATACTTATGCAAATCCTCTTTCAATTCTGGTCAATGTAGGTAACTTTACTAGTGATTTCCCTTTGACTAGTATTGGTCTCTAGGTCCCAAATTAACTCCAAATGCCTTCAAATATTCAAGGAAGGTGTATGAATGATATTATGACTTGAATATGATGTTCAGGGATGAAATATAACCACCAAAAGACCTCTGCAAACTCTCTTAAGATTCTGGACCAAGTATGCAATTTTACTAGTAATTTGGGGTTCAAATCCCCCTGGGTTAAGTACTGAAAATGGCTTCCCAAATGCCTCCAAAACCACTCAAATTTCTGAACAGAGGTAGGGAATGTATTAAGGATTTTATTAAGTTCTCATGTGCATCATTAATTTATTATTATATATTTTCCAACCCTCTCCCATTCAACTGCAAAAATCACCAATTTGACCGTTGGGGAAATGGCACTATTTCTTCTCCCAATGCAATTAAACTGAGTAAAAATACTTCAAATGCTCAGGTACAGTACATGAAACTTGTAAAATACATCCATGGCAGTCCATTAATCACAAATTCATCATAGAATCATCCATTCATTCGAAATCATTAGCATTACATTGATTCACAACAAGGTAGTGGGGAAATGGCACTGTCCTTTCATTAAAATTGAGATTTATACATTTCTACTTGGAATTTTGACTTGAAACTTTCTGGAGATGAAGAACAGAGTATTTAATTCATATTAAAAAATAAATGGGGCATTATAAGCTCCCCAAAAGAGTACAATAGCTCACCAAAAATGCCCTCCCTCAAGGATCAAGAATATGCCATCAAAATTGGAAATGGTTGAAGGAGTGAGCTGCAATAGAAGAAACTATGAGCTGCCCTGTAGCTTACACCTACAAATAAAGAATCCATTAAAGCTCCAATTGAAAGGTCTTAATGGCCTTTCCAATTGCCAACTTGGATGGGAATCTTTCACCCTCGAAATTGGCTAAGGCAAGCAATTAGTCATTCACTAGCTCTCCCTCTTCACAAATGCAATTGCAAATTCTACAAATGATCAAAAGCTGGTTTCATTCTTTGTTATTGAAATTTATAAAGTTCTAATGTCCTCCATGGGTCGAATTCCTTCCAAGAGACTCATGCCAACTCAAGTTGGGAAGAGATTCCAAAGAACGCCACTTGTACAACAATTCCTGGTCTCCCACTTCCACCAAATCACATGTGGAAGCATATTATCTGCCCTAACACCCTTGAGCGCCCTCTTGGAGTCTATGTTTAGCCTTGACATGTCATATATGTCATATTTCAGCCTTCAGGTCTAATTTGTGTCATAGGTGTCATAGCATCTTCATCATTGTTGTCATAGAGCTAGGGAATCTAGCCCAAGTGTCTCACTAGCTCCAAATTGCCTCTTCCTCTTCCATGGGAGTTACTCTTCCTCTATATTTCGACCTTGGATGAGTCATGCCATGAATAATACCTTTTGGACTCCCCCAAGTATGTTACCATTCACCTTGAATTCGAATTGGTGAGAGAATGATGCCAAGTGTAGTGGGGAAATCTAGCCATATGTGGGTCCCACTTCCTCCATGTGTCTTCATGATCAAATGCCACTTTGATTTTCACTTGTATATATTTATTTAGCTCTTTTGTTAAATATTTATGCCACTCTAATGTCCAAACATCATTTATTATCCCCATTATTCCAAATCCCAAAGCTTCCACCCCAAACCTAGGAAACTAGTAATCTTCCTCCTTGGCAATTATTTGACCTTTAACATCAATTTTACAAACTCTAATGAATATGGCCAATGTGATTGGGCCATTGTGACCCAATTCCAAATTTGGGACATGACAAATCCTCCCTTCCCAATATTGCTTGTCCTCAAGCAATTTCAAACATGGGTGTTGAAGAACCTGCTTCCTGTATAATTCCTTGAAGTTGCCATTGAATTGCCCAACCTTGAGTCTTTGAGTTTCCATGAAGATTTTAAAGAGGAACCACCATGCTTGCTGCTGCACTACTATGATAAAAATCACTTTATTAATTGGTAAATCCATCTCCCATACTGCTTGTTTCCCCAAAAAATTTGAAACCAATGAGATAAAAATTATCCAGGGTCCCATTGCTTGTATTGCACCCCAACAATTAAGAGTGCTCTCCAACCCATACCATTAGATAAGAGGATTCCTGGATCCCATTTTCTTGTATGCATTATTCCAAACATCATGAGTACAAAATATATGTCATCAAAGTACATAACAACATAATGAAAATGTACATCAAGAAGATGCTTCATCAAAGAATCATGAAAGTGTTTATACCTCCAAGTAAGTAGACCACCATTTGCTAGGTGCATACAATCTTCAAGTGACCAATCAAATCTGCTCCAATGACATAGGTGAGGATCCCATGTTCGATAGTGCTTCTCCAAAAGAATGTGATGTGCATCAAAATATTCAGCCATGCATTCTTTCATCCAAGAAGTGAATGAAGAATCTCCACTAAAATCTGAACCAAATAATGAGCAGGAAAAACAAGGAGACTTCAAAGGACTCAAAGAAGTCTCATCCATACATCCATGAGGATATGTATCATCATAAGGTAAAGAAATATGCTGCTGCAATTCTAAATGATGAGGTTCTCTATTCATGTCATCATCAAAAGGAGAGGTAGGAGTTTCATACCCCTCATGTGGCACCACTAGAAAAAAACCTTTCACCCAATTTTCATCCCAAAGTGATGTGGCTGGAAAAGAAGTGCTGGGTGAATAATTATGAACCAACTTTAATTCTTTACAACTCTTACCCATTGAAATATTTAATTCATCTTCTCCATAATTGGTTGGTCCAACTATTGTGAGATCATGTACCTCTTCCAAGGCTTTGCAACTCTCTCCATGAGGCAACTCATAATCCCTTTGAACAAGGACAAGTGCTTGTCCTTCTTCTTGTTTTAGTGTAGAATCTTCAAGAACCTGCATATCAACATGTACCTCATGTTCCACAATTACATTAGGTTCCTCTTTTGTGACATAAATTATTTCATCATTTTCCTTGAAAAGAGAACCATTGCTCATTATTTTTTTCGAGTTGCTTCCAAGTTCACTAAGCAACAATTTGAACTCTTGAAAGAATTGCCTCCACTTGTATTCAAATGAAGGTTTCAGTAATTTTCTAAACTCCTCATTCTCCTCTAAGGTTCCTTTCCCATCCTTACTCATGGTGACCAAGGAATGCACTTCTTCTCCTACTTCTTCCCTTTCACCAAAGTGCATCCAGTTTCAGTTTCTAAGGGTGGTGGCTTATTTATTTGACTCCCGGTATTCATTAATGTTCTACCACATCTGGTGCCAAGACCATGCTTTGATACCACTGCAATGGCCCTTTTTCAAAATTTTATTAAAATGGCAATTTTTCACTTTTTTACCAATTTCGACCTTTGACTAGTTTTGATCTCTAGGTCCCAAATTTGCCCCAAATGATCCCAAATATTCTGATAAGGTATATGAATGATATTAGAACATAAATATGTGTTTCAGGAATGCCTTTGGACCTTTAAAATACTTATGCAAATACTCTTTCAATTCTGGTCAATGTAGGTAACTTTACTAGTGATTTCCCTTTGACTAGTATTAGTCTCTAGGTCCCAAATTGACTCCAAATGCCTTCAAATATTCAATGAAGGTGTGTGAATGATATTAGGACTTGAATATGATGTTCAGGGATGAAATATGACCCCCAAAAGACCTCTGCAAACTCTCTTAAGATTCTGGATCAAGTATGCAATTTTACTAGTAATTTGGGGTTCAAATCCCCTTAGGGTAAGTACTGAAAATGGCTTCCCAAATGCCTCCAAACCCACTCAAATTTCTGAACAGAGGTAGGGAATGTATTAAGAATGTTATTAAGGTCTCATTTGCACCATTAATTGTCTATTATATCTGTTCCAACCCTCTCCCATTCAACTGCAAAAATCACCAATTCGACCCTTGGGGAAATGGCACTATTTCTTCTCCCAATGCAATTAAACTGAGTAAAAATACTTCAAATGCTCAAGTACAATACATGAAACTTGTAAAATACATCCATGGCAGTCCATTAATCACAAATGCATCATAGAATCATCCATTCATTCGAAATCATTAGCATTACATTGATTCACAACAAGGTAGTGGGGAAATGGCACTGTCCTTTCATTAAAATTGATATTTATACATTTCTACTTGGAATTTCGACCTGAAACTTTTTGGAGATGAATAAAAGAGTATTTAATTAATATTACAAAAGAAATGGGGCATTAGAAGCTCCCCAAAAGAGTACAATAGCTCACCAAAAACGCCCTCCCTCAAGGATCAAGAATATGCCATCAAAACTGGAAATGGTTGAAGGAGTGAGCTGCAATAGAAGAAACCATGAGCTGCCCTGTAGCTTACACTTGCAAATAAAGACTCCATTAAAGCTACAAATGAAAGGTCTGAATGGCCTTTCCAATTGCCAACTTGGATGGGAATCTTTCACCCTCGAAATTGGCTAAGGCAAGCAACTAGTCATCCACTAGCTCTCCCTCTTCACAAATGCAATTGCAAATTATACAAATGATCAAAGCTGGTTTCATTCTTTGTTATTGACATTTATAAAGTTCTAATTTCCTCCATGGGTCGAATTCCTTCCAAGAGACTCACTCCAACTCAAGTTGGGAAGAGATTCCAAAGAACGCCACTTGTACAACAATTCCTAGTCTCCCACTTCCACCAAATCACATGTGGAAGCATATTAGCTGCCCTAACACCCTTAAGCACCCTCTTGGAGTCTATGTTAAGCCCTGACATGTCATATGTTAGCCTTTAGGTCTGATTTGTGTCATAGGTGTCATAGCATCTTCATCATTGTTGTCATAGAGCTAGGGAATTTAGCCCAAGTGTCTCACTAGCTCCAAATTGCCTCTTCCTCTTCCATGGGAGTTACTCTTCCTCTATATTTCAACCTTGGATGAGTCATGCCATGAATAATACCTTTTGGACTCCCCCAAGCATGTTACCATTCACCTTGAATTTGAATTGGTGAGAGAATGATGCCAAGTGTAGTGGGGAAATCTAGCCATATGTGGGTTCCACTTCCTCCATGTGTCTTCATGATCAAATGCCACTTTGATTTTCACTTGTATATATTTATTTAGCTCTTTTGTTAAATATTTATGCCACTCTAATGTCCAAACATCATTTATTATCCCCATTATTCCAAATCCCAAAGCTTCCACCCCAAACCTAGGAAACTAGTAATCTTCCTCCTTGGCAATTATTTGACCTTTAACATCAATTTTACAAACTCTAATGAATATGGCCAATGTGATTAGGCCATTGTGGCCCAATTCCAAATTTGGGACATGACATCTTTCGAAGTAAATTCTCCGCCATTATCTGATCATAGGGTCTTGATATTATTCTCTATGTGATTCTCGACCAAGGCTTTGAATTCCTTGAACTTGCTAAATAACTCATCTTTATTTTTCAAGAAGTAAATCCAAGTCTTACGAGAAAAGTCATCTGTAAAGGAACATAATATACATATCCGCTTAGTGAGCTAGATGACATGGGACTGCATACATCAGAGTGGATTATCTCCAATATTCCTTTTTCTTTGCTTTCATTGATGGGAAACGCCTTCTTTACATTCTTTCCTTTCACACATCCCTTGTAAATCCTTCATGCCTTGTCTGGATTTCTGGAAGTCTTGAAACTGCTTTGTTTGCAATAGGTAGTGTTATATAGTGCACATGTGCAAGCCTTATATGCCATAGTTCACTTGGTTCTATGGATTCATGAACCAATGCTTGTTCAGGTTGTCCCATCAACTTTTGCAAGCCTCCCTCTTGCCCTCCAATCACAGTTGCATCATCTATTGTCTTTCCTTTTGGACACATTAGGACTTGGCCATCAACAAATGCAGCCCTCATTCCCTTGGCATCTAGTGTTGATATGGAGAGAAGGTTCTTCTTTAATCCTGGAACATATAGAACATCTTTCATCTTCAGATATTTGTTGGAGTATAGCTAGTAGGAAGATTCTCCACTTCCTTTTATGCGGTATTGGTAATCATCCCCAAGTTTCACCTTATGAGGTGACTCATGCTTAGATAGATTGACGAATGATTCTTTGTATCCCGCCATGTGCTTGGAAGCTCCACTATCTACAAGCCAATCATTGCTCCCGCATGTGATAGTGCTTGTGAGTGTTGATATCAGGATATATTCTTCATCACTTGAAGAACCATCTCTTTCTTCTTCTTTGGTTCTTTTCCTTGCTGGTTCATCATCTTCAACGATGTGAGCATGATGTCTCTTCTTGTTTGTCTTCTTGGAGGAATATTTGTTTTTGGGACAATCTCTACAGTAGTGTCCCTTCTCATCACATGTATAACATCTAATATTGGACAGATCTCTTCTGGGTCTCCTTTGTCTTTTGTGATGGTGGTTCTCCCTCTTGTTGTGATCGTGGTTATCCCTCTTGTTGTGATTTCCTCTAGCATGAACTATGAGAGCTTGATCATCTTTGCTCCCATCTTCTCTTCTCCTGCTATCGGCCAAGCTTATTCATGAGTACATTCTTCCCATAGTCTGCTGAAAGTGATCAACTTATTTCTGGCACATATTCCTTGAACGAATGAATCCCATGATCTTGGGAGACCATTCAAGGTGGTCATAATGATCTCTCCTTCTTCTACCTTTTCTTCAACTACTTCAAGTTGTTCCTTGATCTATGGGACCCTTGTGAAATAGGATTGCATGGTCTATAAGTTTAGGATCTTAACATTCTTGAGTTGGTTCCTTAATGTCATCTTTCGATTGATGTTCTTCCCTTCGAATAACTTTGTTAATGCATTGAACATCTCCTTGGGTGTCTTCAAGGATGACACATGTGGGATGAGATGATCTTTAATGGAGTCTACAATAATTATCTTTGCGTTAACCAAGTTCTTCTTGTGGATAGCCTTAGCCTCATCTCCCTCTAGTGTTGGAACCTCTTCATTAACATATTTGTCTAAATCATTTTCTTCAAGGATAAGAGAAATCCTATACTTCCATGCTCAGAAGTTATCATCTCCCTCAAGCTTATCCTCAAGCTTGGTGTGGTGAGACATATTGAATGAGTACCTCAAATGGAAATAACAGAGATTTAGGTCTAACCAATTTGAGATGCCCAACTTGGTTCTGGAGCTGGTTGGCCTAGGGTTTGATAGAGAAACCCAAATTTTAAAAAGTTGGATTCTTGAAATTTTGAATGGATAGGAAGATGCGCCTCCTCAAGGAGAGTTGTCCAATGTACTACTTTTTCCAAATTGATGGAGAGAAACCCTAAAAACTTGATGCCCTAGTTTTCCTCCCGACAGTAGTGACATGGGCAAAAATGAAAATTCTCGGAATTTGATTATATTGCCTCCAAAAGATGCGCTCTCCTAGGGAGAGTTATCCTAGCCCTCTTTTTCAGATGATCCGTGTAGAGAATACCTCGAACTAGAAAGCCCTAGTTTCTCGCTGCTGCACAATGTCTTCTTTTCAGGTTAGCTCTGATACGATGTTAGAGTTTGCACTTTAATTCAATGTTATCTAGGATCTTTAAACAAGCACAACAAAACACAATAGACAGTATAGTTTTCCTCGGGGAAAACATAAAGGAGAAAACCCCGCAACTTCCTCAAAGATAAATTTGTTACTAATACAATATCAAGAAAAAATGGTAAACCCAAAATATGTCTTCTGCAACTCTATCTCTTTCTCCTCTAGCAAATTTGTCTTCTCTCTCTTGCTATGTGAACTTGTGTGAGTGAGTAGTGTGTCCAAATCAAAGAGAAAGGATCTCTATTTATACTTTACTTTTGACTTGACCTTTTACCTAACTAGGTCGGCCTCACTATAACTAACTAGGCCGACTTCTCTAGGGAGACTCAATAATAACTTTTACATTTGACTCTAGGGGATCTAATGCCCCGACTTACAATGGAGGTTTTAACTCAATGACTTTACATGACCAAACATAATAATGAAATCCCCGAACGTAGGAAAAACATCTCCATAGGAGGTACAATTAAAATACAATAATAATATCTATATAAAATACAAATGAATATTTTCCGAAGTTACATTTACAACAACACTCCTCTCCTAGGTGCAAACCGTCTAATGACACCTCCAAGCTCATCGGAAACTGTGTCGGTATATCTTCACCTAAAGCAAAGGTCAGGTCATGGGCCACCACCTTCACATGATTTGTAGGAGCGACCTCCACAATGGCAGGAAAATCACTTAGCTCCATTGCTTTTGGCCCCAATGACTTTTGGAAAACCCTCATGCTTTCAAGAATTTCATGGAATTCTTCATTTGATCATAATATCCCCAGAGAGTCCCATAAATCCTCATCGTCGTAGTCCAGGGCATCCTCACATGAAGCCATTGATACCTTCCAATGGACCTGTAACTGCCAAAACTACCTACAAACTCCAAATACTGTCTTACTCACTCTTCCCAACTTTGTTGTAATTGTAAGTATAGTCCAAGTAGTCATGAGTTTAGATGTTGTCGATTCTCCAATATGTCTTTATTTTAGTTAATTATGCTTTTTTCATTTCATATAATCATAAAAATAAAAAATGAGACACTACAGTTGGGAAGAATACGATGATGGAGGTGAGGTTTGTAGGGTTGGATAGGGTTCACACATGTCAGTGACAGGTGGCTCAAGCCAAAATTTTTGTGAGGAGATGGTTCACACATGTCAGTGATCGAAGATGACCTATCATAGATCTGGTTGAAGAGACTTCCCGGTTTTAGTGGATTTGGCTACAGACTCTCCACCACGTGCTCCGACAGCAGATACATCCTCACGTCCTAGGCAAATATGTTTTAAAAATCATCCTTTGCATCTATCCTCTAAAAAGACTTCAGTTTGTGTTTTATCCGTATAGTAAATTCCTAACTCTAATATAAGGGTTGGGATTTCCCTCGAGCTGATCCATATGAAGTTTGATACACCTCAGAGAATGATACTCCTGCCAAGAGTACAGAATCATCAATCCCTCCTTTATTTCCCATGAAACCAAATGCCATGGACTCTACGACCAATGTTTGCTCCCTGCTCCATTTGATTAAGGGTTGTGGTGCGTTGAGCTTTTTCGGCAGTGAGCTTATCCTATATTCTTTGCAAGGGTTAGGCGCTCTACAAGGTAAGGACTACGAGGGCAATAAATCTAGAAATACGTTTAATAGGAAGGGTGAGAAGGTCTCACTACTAGTCAAGAAAGATATAGTAGTCAGAGACATAATGGACCTGAATGGTAAATCTTGGGTTAGCAAGTTTTATGTCCAACGTATCTCGTATTCCTCCCTGGAAAGTTGGGTTAAACAACTTTGGATGCATGTTACAGGGTATGGTCCTGGTCCTGTGTTTCATACTCTCACGAAAAGATAGTTGTGGTTTATGTTTTGGTGGGACGAGGATGCTTCTAAGATACTTAAAGGTATTTGGTTTTGGGATAGCATGTTGCTTCTTTTGAAGCCTTGGCACCCTTTATTCGATTCAAAGGATGAAATATTGGATTGATCTGCTTTGTGGGTGAAGCTTCTTAGAATACCCATGAAGTGGTGAATAGTTCCAGGGATTGCACCCATCGGGGATAGGATTGGTAAAACTCTTGTTTTTTATGACAACTTTCTTACTAGCCCTCAGCGCTTAGTTGTGTGGAACTAGATGCTCAGGATGGATTGTTTGAATCTATTGAAATTGTCTCGAAGAAATCCCACTTTACCTAGATCTTGGATTATATTAATGTACAATTATGATGCTTTTTTGTTTGTTTGTAAAGCTGCACCATATCTATATTATATAACAAAAATGAACAAAATTAAAATCCAAATGCCATCATTTCCAAGGTGGCCTAAGATGATGAAACCACCATCCCAGGTACTCAAAAATACTATCCAGGCTGACATGTTCACAAAATGTGGCCATCCCAATAGAGGGAAAATCTGCCAAATAATAGTTGGAGACTATATGGTTCTGACTAGCTATCAAAGTCCCTATAGGCATACTATGTAACAAACTATCTAAGACATAAAACTAGAAAGACTGAAAAGCACAAGTAGTGTTCAAAGCACCAGAGCACCCTTTATCGAGGAGGTGCACCATGAGATGAGTCTTCACGTTCCTCAATGATCAGGTAGCCTTCAATTTCCATGTCTGGGGAGTCTTCCTTAGGTAGCTTGACTGAGAGAGGAGCCCGTTTCCAAGGTAGAACAATATTTTCCAAATCTAAACTTCGAATCTTCTTTGTAGAGGAAAGACCAGTTTCTAGAGAGGACTGAGTTCCCAACTGGTCTGTGGGAGAGACATCCAAAAACTTACTCCCTTGCCCAACTTGAGAGTAGGAACCCATAAACTCACCTTAGGAGGCTTCCCCAAACAATTTTTCTTTAGATAATCCTTGCACCGACACTCCTACAACTTCGAAGCTTTTACCAAAAAGAGTGAGGTCCCATTTAAGACTATCATCCAGGTTGTTTAAACCATCAGCATCATTTTCCAAGCCAACTCTCATGTCAAGATCCATCGTCTTGGAGTTCTCCAATTTGACCTGGATATCCTCCATCAGTAAACCCATCATGTTTATAACCACCCAGTAGTGGTTTATCTTTCTAGTCGATCGAGCCGAGCTTAGTTGCTGAGAAACAATGCTATCCTCCCAGTCATCAATGAGAGATCGAACCTCCGCATAAATCCCATTTACATACCCATCATTCACCTGCTTCCCATACGCCTTGTGACCAAAGTTGTTGCGTCCACTGCTTCCCATCATGGGTTTACCACGCTGGCGAATAGATATTCTCCCAGCTTTTCCCTTCTCCATCTTACTACCATCAACTAGCTTCTGAGGAGGGAACCGAATAACCAAAATCCAAAACGTCGGAGCCATTGGAATCCCAACATGCTCATAAAACTAGATATCCACACACGAGTGATGTCACACTATCGCACTGAATCAAATAATCTCTGTACCATTAGCCATCCTGTCTCCCATGAGAAGGATCGAGGTATTGAATACGATTAGCTACCACATTAAACTGAAATACAAACTAATTAAATGGGCCATCAAGTCACCCGTCCACCTATATGTCAGCCAACTCCCCTTCTTCATGGTCTTCACGTGCCCTTACGTGGCTACCCATCGCATCCGGGAGTACCATTATGTTGCTTTAGATGCTACAAAGTTGGTCATATTATTGCAGATTATAGCAAGGGGTTCACTCCCAAGGTCGAAAGAAAAAAGCAAAAGTGAAATGTCCCTCTCTTACAGTTCAAAATCTATAGTATTCTCTGTCAGTTCAGGACCTTTCTAATTTAGAAAAAAGCATTTTACATCCTTCAATGGTGGCATTTTTTGAAAGGAAAGGTGTCGGATCTCTCCCCTTGGAGGATCATTCCATTTCACTTATTGAACTCAGGAAAGCTCTGTTATGTTTGGATGAGCCTCGAGCTTAGCCTATCCCACACTCTTATTCGTCCTTCGAAGCTTGGAGAATTGCTCTATCTAGGACATGCACTTCCTCAACATCTTCTTCTCTTAATGGTTAGTGTAACACCCCCCTCTATTGATTCCGGTTCGTAGACCGATAGTAATTCTCCCCTGCCTAATCTTTGTAAGGGTATTCCTTCTGCTGATCGGTTGGGGTCAGTAGGGATTCTCCCAAGAATGTAGGGGTTCCATCTAGCGACTCTAACCATGGGGTTGTCTCCAATGATATCATCATTGGTGGCTTGATTGTTAACCTCTTTGACAATTCTTTGCACATCCCATATTAGTGGATTCATCGTCCCAAACAGACTCGACTTGCTACTCTAGGGGCAGGGGCTCATAATTTATGCGGTCCCAAAAGTAATCTACCTATCATATTTTTGTTGGGGAGTTGGAGGAGGATGATTTGCATGTATCAAGGGTTTCATTGGTTGCTCATAAGTGTCTGATTTAAAAATATCAAGAGACTGCGATGAAAGAAATAAAAAAAATGAAGCAAAAGATTACTCTCAGGGGTCCTTAGAGCAACCCATACCCTAGCTACAGGTTCCCAATGAAAGTTATTTCTTTAAATATCCGGGTCTTAAGGAATTAGATGAAAAGAATGGATCTCAATCGTTTAGTGGGAAGTGCGATACTCGACTTTCTGCCCATTTAGGAGACCATGGGTTTGGGGGGAACAACCTTTTAGTGTTTTGAGAAAAAAATTTATTGGTTAGGATTTTCTATTTATTAATGTTGATGGGAATTCCAGGGGTTTGATCTCGGGTTGGAATGAAAATGTCAAGCTAATCAACTCGTTTGTTGTTCATTCAATTCTGTTCATGCTTATTCATGGCAAAATCCTAGACACGGACCTGGGAATTCTTAACCGCTGTGGGCCATATGATGGAAAGGTGGATTTATGGGGCCCCATTTTTAGCTCTTCCCTTTTCAAGTATTCTAACTTGATTATGGGAGGAGAGTTAAACTTTACTATTTGCAGTGAGGAGGTATGAGGAAATTCAACTTGTGTAGATCATCAGGCGAACGTTTTTTTAGATGCTTTGGAGCATCTGGGACTAGTTGGCTTCGAATCGGTGGTTCTCTCACCAACTTGGATAAATAATCGAGTTGGGAAGTTGATATCTCCGAATAGTTAGACTTATTTTTTATTCACGATGATCTTTTAGCTGATATTGTTAGGGCCTTCTCTTGGGTGGAAAAATCTAGAATTTTCGATCGTTTCCCTATTGGTCTTGAGTTGGATGGTCCTGTAATTAAGTCTAGCATGCCATTCAAGTTCAATCCAGTGTAGCTTATTGAAAAATTCATTCAGAATCTAGTGATCCACAACTAGACTCCCTATTCTGCACAAGATGGAGATTCTGCCTACTAGCAATTTGTTAAATCTATTCACATAGTCAAGGTCAAGGTTAAAGAACGGGCCGGGGAGAGACTAAGGGAACATCACACAGAACTGAAAGAACTTGAGAGAACAATTGTAGAGCTTCTAGGGGAAGCAAAAGGATGTATCTTAGATGAAGAGGCTCTCAAGTCTCATAAATATATGGATCTACAAAGGTCCAAATACTTGCTGGAGGAAGAGAAGGCTCGACGGATCAAAAGTTGTGCCACTTAGATTGAAGCAAGAGATCTTAACACCCATTTCTTCCATTCATTTTCCAACTTAGAGAAGAAATCCAATACAATCTAGGAGCTCAAAGGGGAAGACAACAGTATGGTAAGAAATTTCTATGATTTGGTTGCATTGGGGGTTTGACATTTTGGTAGAATTTTTCAGGAGTTTGAACGTGAAAACATCAGAGAAGTCTTAAAAGTCATTGAAAATTTCCCCAAGCTTGTCAACGAAGACGAGGATACAGATATGTTTCAGGAATTTACAAAGGAAGAACTTCTTGCAACGATGGAAAGCATTAAGAAAGAAAGAAGTCTAGGTACGAATGGGTGGACTATTGAATTCTTTTTGGCATTCTTTGACACTTTGGGTGAGGATTTGTGACGCCTAATGGAAGAAACTTGGCTAGAAGGGAAGCTTATAGATAACTTGAATTTAACATGTCTTGCTCTAGTCCCTAAAGCTGATTGTTTTGAATCGTTTGATGACATTAGGCCGATTTCCTTATGCAGTGATGCTTTAAAAGATCATGGTGAAGGTCATTGCAATGAGGCTGAAACCTATCTTCTCTTGTGTTTTCTTGGAAGAACAATTCAGATTTTTGGGAGGTCAATCAATCCATGAAGTGATAGACTTGGCCCATGAAGGCCTCCATTCCATCCAACAATCAAACTCACCGAGAATTATTCTCAAACTGGACTTGTTGAAAGCATTTGATCGTGTATCATGTATGTATTTCCATATGTTTCTTTTGCACATCAACTTCTCACTCCTCGTAGTAAAATGGGTCATGGGATGTGTAACCTCTTCTACTCTGGCAGTTCTTATCAATTGAGCAGCCTCACACTTATTCAATCCCTCTCGAGTGCTTTATCATGGGTGTCCCCTGTCTCCTTATCTATTCCCACTAGTTGCTAAAGGACTTAGCAGACTCTTGTTGGATGCCAAGCAAAGGAATCAAATTAGAGGCATAACAGTCAATAGCTCTGTTTTTCTTTGCCATTTATTATTCGTTGATGATGTCCTTTTATTTTGTTTTAGATCTGGTTGTGGAATCAAAAGGGTCTTGGAGTTACTTGACCTTTATTGTGCAACATTGGCTATGGCAGTTAATGCCCAAAAATCAACTTTGTTCACTCACCACTTGGATGGTCCTATAGAAAATGAAATAAACTGGATCGTCCCTATTTGTGAAAGCATATTGATGAAGGCCTTAAGTACCTTGGATTCATTCTAAGCTGGGCAAATACTGTTGTCGAGACTGGATGTGGTTGGTTGGAAATATTGAGCACAAAATAAATTTATGGAGCAACCATTGGCTCTCACCTCATGGCAAGTTGGTTCTCATCAAGGTTGTATTGGAATCCATTCCAGTTTGTTGGTTTTTGGTGCCCCATGTCCCGAAAAGGGTCCTTGAGAAAATCAAGAAATTTAGTTTTAACTATCTATGGAGAGGGGAATGTTCTTATAAAGGGATCCATCTGGATAGCTGGAAATCTATTGCTCTTCCCAACGTAGTTGGCGGCTGGGTCATTAAGGACATTCACAAATTTGGGAAAGAATTGGTGGCCAAGTACTTGTGGAGTAAGATTACCAAGAGTAGTTTGTGGAGAAAATTATTATTTGATAAATATATTGGCTCGTGTTCTCTTATCAACTGGATTTAGAATCAGAATAAAGGCACTACAAAGGCTTCTAATCAGTGGAAGTCCTTATTGCTATGCTTCCCTTTTATAGGTTCCTTTATGGCTTGGAGGGTAGGTTCGGGTTCTGAAATCCATGTAAGAAGTGATGCCATCATGGGTTGTCCAGATATTATTTTATTTCCTAATGACCAGGTGGAATTCCTTTAACAAATTGGTAGATCCACCTTAAACTATGTCAACGAACCTGGTTCCTCGACATTCTTGTCTTAGGGTGGGTTTTTTCTCAACAACTTAACTTGAATCCAAATCATTCTAAGTTGTGGAATTGATATGTTTTGGGGATTTTAAGCATGCACATTCGTCTCAAAGATGTCCCCAATTAGATGATTTGGGATTATAACAAAGATGGAGGGAATTACAATGCGAAATTGGGATATGTCTCGTCTTTAGACTTGTAAGGAGACAACCTGAAATGGTGGGGGAGTAAATTGTGCAGAATCAATGCTCCACCCAAGAGAATTTTGCACGTGTGGATGCTTCAAAAAAACAAATTACCAATGTGGGAAGGGCTTCAAAAAATGACTATTAGTGGTCATGGCTATTGTTATCTATGTGGTAATTCCGACAAAGATACAAATCACTTGTTTCGAGCTTGCTCATTTATGGACCAAGTTTGGCTTGAGTTGAGCCATCTGACAGGACTTCAAGCTCTATGGCTGGAGGGCTCTCTGGATAAACGTTTTAAATCTTTCTTCATTTGTCGAGAACTAAATTAATATCAATTTGTTCATTTGGACTACAAGAAACAAGTGCCTCTTTGATGGAAATATGATCTCGTCTAAAATTGTGGTTGCCCTGGCTGACTCCCAAGCTAAATCTTATCTGGGGAAATTGAATTAGTCCATGCCACATCAAACAAATCTGATCATTATTGACCAATCATTAGCGTGGGATTTCTTTGATGGGGCTTGTCATGGTCCGTCTCAATCTTACAGCATGAGGTTCTCTCTTTACATTTCCTCTATTCTCTCCTTCCAATCCAAAGCAAACACTAGTATGGGATAAACAACAAGGTAGAGTTACAGGCCTTATTTTAGTTGTTGAAATTTGCTCACTCTAAAGGAGTCTGGTCTCTATCTATCATGGGGGACTCCCTCCTCGTGGTTAATTGGACAAACCAATCAACACTTTGTAGGAACATCGAACTACATGAGTTGGTTTCAAAGGTAATGGATGTTTGGGCTCTTTTCTCATATCTAGACATTAAACATGTATTTTGAGAGCAAAATGAAGGTGTTGATCTGCTCTCAAAGCATGGAATTCTATTGCAATCTGGACAGTTCAATCTTTTAGTTAAGGAAGGAACAACATAAAATGTTTATGTAGGGTCATTGTTTGATTTATGAGCGTAATTTTTTAATATCTTTTTTATATTAGGCCTGAGATGACAGGATTAAGGCTGGTATCAAGATGTCCATGGAAATTGGTTTATGTTGTATTAATTTCTAAGTAGTTGGAATTAGTCTCATACAGTTTTGGAGTTGTTAACTTTTTTGTTGTGCTTTGGTATTATTATTTTTTTGGAAAAAAATTAAAATAAGTTTTATAATAATATTGATATTTTAATTTTAATTATTGCATTTGCATATAATGATGTATTAATGTGTTATACCATTGGATTACACATATATTAATTGTAATATTTAATCGTCTATATATTTAATTAGCAATGTAACATTTTATATCATTGGACAATGCAATAGAATAAGAAACCCATTTTATTATGTATGAATACGAGTTGATCATTCACATAGAAAATGGAACAAGATAAAGGTCCACGATAATCAAAATGCCAATATGTAATTGATACACTTATTGGTAACATGTGATCATCCAACTGAGACAATATGTCCAACACATTAAACAAAATGTTTGATTTTAAAAAACAAACATTTTAAATATACAAATTGCAAGAACAACAAATTATATTGATTGTCATTCTTCGCTTGAATTATTGTCATTGCTCGAGTTGCTTGCATGCATCATTTATTCATCAATTGTAGGCAATATTGTATTTGAGTTACTTTACTGAATGTTTTGTTGATTGGCTTGATTTTGTTCCTCGTCTTTGTTTTCCATCTACAAACACATAAATAACATGTAATGAGCATATTTACATTTACAATATAATATACATGATTGTGTAAATTGAAAAACATACCATGGAAAGAATTGATTCATAAATAATACACATTCTTTCAAAGCCATTCCTTATGCCATCTCTCAACAACTCTTTTGATGACTCCACTCCATACTTTGTTTCTTACAAGTTTTATATGCCATGACAAATCATCGATATAATTAATATAAATGCTTCTTATTGTTCTCTTAATTACAAAATGAGGGAAGTAAAACAATATAGGTACTTACAAATTGCACAATTAAATTTTGATACTGTAACATATATTCACAACCCCCACTTAAGCTAATGTTAATATAGTCTTCTAATGGATCATCTTTATATGTTGGCACTTGTTACAAGACATCCAATGACCGATGTAAATTAATTAAAAAATAAAGATCAAAACATATATGAAATATTAAGTAAGGGGAACACAAGTTATACTTTGTGATCAACCCTTTGCTTCCATGTCGTCCAATCTTATGTGCTAAATGGATTCCATTTTCCTTTATTTTGTGCAACAAAATAGATGAAAATTAATATTTCACGGAATAATTAAATTAAATGTACATAAAAGAAAAAAACAATGGTTATACACATTTGATGCACACTATTGTTGAGATGGCTCCTCTTGCCCTGCAATTATGTTCATTTGTTTGACCATCTCTCTATCACTTGTTTGCACATCCCTACGTTTGTCCTTTGTAATTTTCGTAATCTTCCTAAAAAATGAAAGACAGATTTATTTTATTGATATGAAAGTAAATATAGCTTAAATATTAATTGCATAATTTTTGCAGTAGGGTATACGTATTAGAGAAAAAACATGTTGGGGAATAATATTTTTGAATGATTCTTTTTCGTTATAGTATGGTTTTTCTATTGCAACTCTGATAGGTCTCATTTCCCATTGTTGTGGAAATGCTTGTTGTAGTATATATATTCTCTAGTTCTTGGAGTCATTTGATTGATTTTTAGTGGAAACTATGTCTATACATTATGTCCCCTATATCCCTCATAGGTTGATAAAAGTTTTTCCCCTTTCATTAACATCAACACCACTCTATATTAACTTAAGATCAATTCATCATCGTTTATGTCCTTCATAATCTTAATATTCCTAGCATGACATTCCCTTCCATCATTGTCGGTCCCTTCACAACATTCAACAAATGTGAAATAGAGTGTTTGAAACATGTTAGTCATTATTCTTAAGAAGTACATTCTAATTGAAAATGCTAATAAAATCGTCATGTTGAATACATTTTGATCCACCCAATTCATCTCTTTATAACGTTTCCATCAATATTTTACGCTCTTTTGCACTCATATTGGGGACAATATTATCAAGTTTCTTAGAGCTTTTGGTCTGCATGACACATATTAACCAATATACATCATTTAAACTCACTGATAATTCAAATATATTTTTTTATACTAAAATTTCAAAAAGCTTTCCTTGTTCTCTTTTTAAGATGTGCTCCCATCATTCTTATTCAACAAGTTTTTTTCCTTGAACTTCTATCAATAAATGCCCTATGTCATAAAATAACAAAACTATGAAATATGCTTTATAAATAAAATAAAGAATTTCAAGCTATAAATGTTTTTGCTTTAATTGGTGCGCATTGTACATTAATGTGCAATGATGCACATTGCGTGTATACACACCAATGCATAATACATATGTATACGAACCGGCACAAAATTATGGATATAAAAAAACATTATTAAAGTTTATTGGTGTGTTATATAGATATAAGCGCACCAATGCGTGTTTCCTATATATATCACACCACTGAACCCACAAATATCTTTTAATTACGATGTACATCTAAAACCGTGCACTTTAAAAAAACATAGGTGCGTTAATATCTAAAGCGTGCATCGATAACCTTGGAAGCATTTCTTTTTAACCAATAGGATAGGTTTTGGGATCTAATGCAATAAGTGGTCCAATTGCAATATATGTCCAATGCCCAATATATTGATACACAGAGTTATTAAATATTTAGTGCATAGGAAAAAATATTATTGTGAAATAGTAGAAAGAGTAAAATCATAATGCTAATGTTTGTAGTCACATAAAATAAAAAGGAAGCAAGAAGGAAGCTAGGGTTTTCAACGTTGAAGATAACCATGGAATTTTTATTTTCTTCAAAATGCACTGAAAATATTAATAGGGATAGAAAGAATTAATGGTTTTCCTAAAAAACTTATGGGGGGAAATGAGATGAATACTAAGAAGTAATATACTTGGAATTTATCCTCTACATAGCTGTATGTGACATACAATCCCTTACAAATTTGGCTCTTTAAAAAAAATTGGCCACCCCAATTACTTCCTGGTAAATATCTCTTGCATAAGTCTCCCCTCAAACTGTTGGCAAAATAATGAAAAAGTGATTAGGTTTCTATTATAAACACACTTTTAGAAACTGAAATTCTCACTCTTTTTTTCATGTACACCATTTTTTTCTTTGGATTTCAGTGTACCATGATAGTAATGCACATCGGTGCACTCTTTATGGAAAAAAACATCTCAAATAATACAAATAGAAAAATATAAATATAAATATCAACTATTAAAATTGTGAAGATATATTCATTTGCAAAAGTTGTTGCTAATGATACTTCTAAGTGCATATTACATTTATGAACACATCGGTGTTGTATTTTTTTTAATTTTTTTGTAACTAGGGGAATCGACAACTGGAGACTGGGCTAGTATTCGCGTGACACGGGGTCCAGGGATCCAATCCCGCTACCACTATACCCCTAGGTTCCCCACAACTGCTCGCAAGCATGGGACACAGGTAAGCCCGAGTGTGATTTGAACTCGTGACCTTTGTTTACAACATGTGACTTTATATCAAGCGAATCACCAATGAGCCACACCTGTGCGGGCCATCGGTGTTGTAATATTGATGAAATTCACCAATTGCATTAAAAACCTTTTAGATGTGTGTTTGGCGTTACATGCATCCAAAAATTTCTTTTTAGAATATAAAGACATAAATAACAATACACAATAGTATAGACATGTTGCTTAAACTCACATAGTATACTTAAACAAATGGTTCCAAAAGTCTATTTGAAGTTAAATTGTTATATGATTTTCAAACTTTATTTTAAGAATTTAGACAGGTATTGATTGTTCATTTGGCTCAAATGCATAGAGAAACGGTTATAATATCAAGTGACCAATTATTCATATTCTAGCTTACTCTATATTGTTCATAGTTCATCAAGTTCTATCATGTCATTTCAGTAAGTTATTGTTTTATTTATATTTTGATTATCTAATTGGATCTATGTTATTTATGCACATGGATACAGATAATTATGCATTGAATTTTGTAGGATCATAATTCGGGATCGAGTTCAAATGTAAAAGATATTCCATGAGTCCAAAATGTAGCAAGCTCTTATCATGGGAAAGATATTGCAAGCAACTCGTAGGGGAAAAATTGAGAGTTGCTTTACTTCGCCAATTGTAACATTCCATATTCTAGACACCATCCTAGGTTTAGGGTACTTCATTGTCAACTGAATCTCTTTTATGGCTCCCAAGTAGTATGTGGTTGTTCAAAATGAAAAGGATTGAAGGAGAACCCTTGGAATTACATTATATTAATGATTTATGACCCAATGTTGAAGGTATAATATCTCCCATTGCGATTAAAAATCTAATATGTGTTGTAGAAATGACATGCATGAACACTTCCATATGCTCATAAAGTTGGAAATCAAAATAACCGTGTTTCATCCTAATTTCACCAACCCATTTCCTTCTGTTGATTTAACTGAGATTTGTAGTGAGCCAAAGTATGATATCAATACCACTCAAAACATCTCTTTTAGGAGATCCAAAAAAACTAAGAGCAAAAATGTCCAAATACACACCAAGGTTGGTTCAATTGTTGGAGGGTAGTGATGATTCTCTCTCCTTGTCTATCTACAAATTTAATAAAACCATGCTTTGTATGGATCTTAGCCGTCTTCTCTGCTTGTGCTCGTTGTTGGAACCAAATTCTCCTTTTGTGGTAATAGTTTTATGATTTCCAAGTCTAGAATAGACGTTGCAAATATTGCCTTGCTTATCCTTTCACCTATATTCATTCCTCCCAAACAAACAATATCATTGATGCCATTTTGAGGTCCTTTTTATCTTAGATCTAATTATTTGAATATTGTTAAATACAAACATAGCATTTCCATGTATAGTATGTGCATGCATGATTATGCTTATGGAAACTTTAATAGGAAGAACCTATTATATATCAATGGTCATCCACAGACTCATGGAACATTGTAGACTTCATAAATAGTTGTAGGTGCTCATTATTTATTGCAAATTGTTAATTTGAGGAAAACTCCGATGACATGAAGTTCTTTAAGAAAATGAAAGTGTCTAGATTTGTTGTTATGCATGCAATACATAGTTTGTCTCTTGCACTTTATACCAATCTATACTTGAAACGGTCTCATATATTCCACTCTAAAGCACAAATGTCTCGTTTATTAATAATTATTATTTTTTTGCAAAAAGTGTTTAACACAACTGGTGTGCCATACAAATTTAAAGCACCACTAACATCTATGCTCCTCAATTAATATAACATTAAATAAAGGTCATTGTAAATGATGTGAATGTTCTTATTTACATAAGCCATGACGTTAATGGTGCAACATAAGAACTATACTACACCATTAATGGTTTGCAAAGTTTTAATGTTTGTTATTAATGCTCTTGCAATCAAGTGCATCGGTATTATCGATGTTCCACAAGAAATATAGCACACCGATAATAGTGCTTCAATAAAATAAGAGCATTGTACAGGGTGTGATATGTAACACCAACCACATTGTTAACATAATATGATGCTTTTAAAATATAGTCGATGCATCACTGTTAAGATGCACAAAACTATTCTAAACATTGTTAGTGTGCTTGAAACATACACATGCTCATGGATGGTGCACATATTCAATACAAATAACCCAATCAGAACTTCTTATTTAATTTATAGGCTTTTTGATGTGGTTGTAATATCCCTAAGCACCATTATTGGTTCTTCTAGATATTATTAAATAACACGACCTTATGTAAATTTTATAATTTTTCTAATGTGTTTATCATATCCAAATGCACTATTACTGATGCTCTCATATATTATAATGTGCATCACTGAACGGAGGGTACGGGGAGCTTTTTATGCTTTCCCGGTGCATTTTTAATATTAATCAACACCATTAACAATGCTTCCTAATATTATCAAGAGCACCAAATCAACGTGGCTTTAATGTTTTTTTTCTTCTATGTTTTTGTAATACTACGATGCACTGATACTGATACATATGTATACTACAAGGCGCTTCGATTGAATGCACTGATTGGGATTTAAAAAATGGAAATATGGTAAATTACAACGAAACTTAAAATTTTAATCCACTACAATTGCAAATGAGTAGGTAAGAAACACTTTACCTACTCTCTTGCTAGCTGACGAGGCATGGTTGCAACATACACCAAAAATGGATATTTTCAACCATTTTGAAATTTTTCCCAATCCATTGGTGAATCGAAGGATAGGAGGAATTTGAAAACTTGGCAACACCAATGACAAGACAATTGTACAATGATGCTATGCGTTAGTGCTTATGCATTTTCAAGCACCAAATTGAATTGTAAAAATGAAATTACCAGTTGGTAATTCTTTTTATTCTACCCTAGCTTGGTGTTCTCAACACTATGTCACACAGATGCCCCAATGTGGTTATTCGACATCGCTACATCGTGTGTGGAATTTTTAAAAAATATCAAACTAAATTTTGGACCACCGATGAACTTAATGGTGCGCCATATCCATATGTGACCGATGTGTTTATTAATGTTTAACTAACCAAGAATCTTTTAAATTGTATTAAAATAAAATTGGTGAAATCCAACAGTTCATATATTTTGTTATTAAATACTTTATGATACACTAGTGCTTCGTGTTTTTGTGATGCATCGGTGCTCTGAAAGATTTATTAGGCATCGATGCATTGCTCTATGTATGCGTGTGGTCCTATATGATGTAAGTAACTCGATCCCATGCAAGCTTAGAATGGTTTTCAAAGTCATCAAATCAACAAATTCATATGGTATTCTATCTATCCCCACTTTAAATGGCCAGATAAGTGGATTGCTCCTCCAATTGCACTTAACAATGGGGATCTCCATAAAAAAAATCTAAGCCTAGACTTGTCTATCATCTCTTCAACGATATTTGTTGGATTCTTTACTGGGTTACATTGAACAAAACAATTGACATTGTCCATTGATCATATAGCACATTGCAAGGGAGGTATCTGTAGATCCTCAAATAGTCTCTGTTTATAGGATAACCATACTCCCCAAGCTATGATGAGTGGAAGTGCACAATACATCTTCATAGCAAAGTTTTGAACCCATTTTTTGAGAATTTTCTTACTAAACCACCATTCAAAAAGTTACTTATACATGTTAATGAATCTAATTCCTTTCAAACTTGTTTAGTATAATAACAAAAAATGACCAGGTGATTTATATTTTCTTCATTTTCTTTATAAAGCAAACACCATCCATGCCCATTTTTGTTTATTTTTTGTAAGATATCCCAAGTAAGTACCTTATTATTAAGAGACAACTACATAAAAATATTGGCTTTTGGTGGCCAATTGAGCTTACATATATTTCTCCATCACTATATAGGATTCTTCTTAATACCTTCTTCAAATAAAACCTTGTATCCCTATTTAGGAGAAATATGCTTTTGATGGGTTCTTTCACAATATCAATTCATCCTCCGCCTCTCTTATCTTGACATAGATAGACTTTAGTTTTGCTATGTATTCCTCCCATTATAAAACTTCATCATTTAGAAGCTCAATAGTTTGGATGTTATTCCATTCCCTGCTCCAAATTGTGGTTGGGACAAAATCTGCTACCTGAGACAATGTAAGGATTCCTTTCTCCCTAACTTTACCAATTAAATTTCCTGACAACACAAAGGAGTCACCACATTTGACCCATGGGTCTTCACCTAGTCTGACCCAATAACCATCCACCTTCCATACAAGCTAGTTACCTATGACGGGAGAAGCATTTACAGTGGTCCGCCAAATGATTGATCGATAAAAAATATTTTTGTGGGGGATTTGATCCATTCTTCCATCATATCAAGAGCTATGTATTCTAAACAATCACATGGAACTAGAGTCCCTCGACCAATATAAGCCTCCAAACACCTTTTGTAGATAGGTCAATTGTAAAATGGAAGATATTTTTCATCCCCTGACCCTTATTCTCCTTTGGGACTGCTAATATTTTCCATTTGACAAGTGGAATACCTATTGTGGTTGGGGCAAAATCTGCTAGCTAAGACAATGTAAAGATGCCTTTCTCTCTACATTTACCAAATAAATTTCTTGACAACACAAAGTAGTCACCACATCTGACCCATGAGTCTTCACTTAGTCTGACCCAATAACCATCTCCCACCTTCCATACAAGCTAGTTACCTATGGCAGGAGAAGCCTTTATAGTGGCCTGCCAAGTGATTGATCCATTAAAAAATATTTTGAGGGGGATTTGATACATTCTTTCATCGTCTCAAGAGCTCTATATTCTAAACAATCACCCGACACCAGAGTCCCTTGCCCAATATAAGCCTCCAAATATATTTTTCATCCCCCAACCCTCATTCTCCTTTGGGACTGCTAATGTTTTCCATTTGACAAGTGGAATACCTATTTTAACCATACTTCCAAACCAATTTTTTTTAGCACAATCTTCTTTGTTTATCCAATATTCCTTTTAGAAGAAAAGAAAGGGTCATCCATTAAACAAGGATGGATTCAAGCAAAATTTTTACCAAAATCAACCTTCCTTACCAATACAATTAGTGATTGCATCAAATTAGGAGTCTCTTCTTGACTTTTGAGATAAAACCTAAGTATTTTAAACCATCTTGCATATCTCACTTTTGAAAGGTAATGATTTTATTATGTATATCTCCTCCTCTTCCTCCATCCTAGCAAAAGAGATGGTCGATTTCTTAATATTCACCAACATCCCAATAACGTAACAATATAGATTAAGCACTTCTTTTAACTTAGAAGCTTCCCATCTTATGCCATCACAAAACAAGAAAATGTCATCTACAAATAACAAATACATTAGATTGACCAATCCAATTTAGATATCGTTTAAAGTCCCATGCCTTTTTGCACTCATCAAATCCCTACTTAAACCTTCTGCCACAATAAGAAATGGTAGACATGCTAATGAACAATCTTGTCGTAGTCCTTTTCCTGGCCTGAATAATCGTACATCTGAACCATTAATTAAGATAGAGAATGAAATTGTTAGGACATAATTCTTTACCCAATTTACAAATTGTACGCAAAACCCTAGGTGAAACAATACAAATCTTAGATAGTTCTAGTTAACCATGTTATATGATTTTGTGATACATATTTTTAGCAACATAGCTAACATCTTCTATTTTTTACAGAATGCAATCCCTCTTGCGTGACACTAATCACATCATGTATCTGTCTGCCCGAGGGAAAACCAAATTGTTCATTTAATATTGACTTTGAAAGGATGTCCTTTACCCTTAATGCTATTGCCCTGGTAATTATTTTGTAGATATAATTACATAGGAAATATACTTGTATTCTTCAAAAGACAATCGATTATCATTTTTTGATATTAAGGAAATAAATGTTTAGTTGAAAGATACCAATGTTCTTCCATTAACCCTTATTTCCTCTATAATCCCCAACAAGTCTTCTACACTAATTATCTCATTAAACCGAAGAAAGCATTCAACCAACCATTTGTCTAGGATAGGTCTTTTATCCTTTTCGAACCTAAGAAGAACTTCCTCCAGCTCATCATTGGTTACCTCATCCAACAATCTTTCAACATCTTTAACCAAAACAAAACTTGGAAAATAGGAATTCATTTGAACTATTTTATCCATTTTCACCCTATTGTCATCTTTATAAACCCTGTATAAATGTTCCATCCCAAGTCTGAATAAGTCTTCAAATCTAGTAGCCTTTTCACCATTTCATTCCTCATCTTCCAAATAGCATTGAGATTCTTTCAGTGGTTATCAAATTCATTGAAAAACTTGGTATTTTCATCCCCCTTCTACAACCAAATGTCTCTACTTTTTAACCTTAACCTCTAGGTTGCCTCTCCGTCGTCTGACAATTTCCTCTTTCTTACTTCTAGAGCATTAATCTCCTTTTTAACATCATAAGAAGAAAAACCAGCCAAATTTTAGAGCATATCAACTCTAATTGGGCCTCTACCTCCCCTAAATCCTTGATATCCTTCAATTTCTTCTCATGTGCCCATGGCATAGATACTTGTTTTGTCTTTTTAATATTTTCCACAAAATACAGTGAGGTCAATTCAATTCTAGTCTCATCACAAGGAGAACGATTCTCCTTTATCAACGATACAAAGTCTTCTTCAATCCAATAAGGGTTGTATTTGAATGGACTAGGAGGTTTATCCCTACCTTGGCCATTTCCAAAAACATGGGAAAATAATATGACTCTCCACATGTGGCTAACAATTGCCCGATCCTAAAATGTTCATTTAGAATACCTTTAGAAATTAGAATTCTATCAAGTCTCTTTGCAATCTTGTTTGCACCTAACCACTTGTTCCTCCAGTTAGGCCAAATTTTAATAGCTCTACGTCAAGGATCCCAATATCCTCTAATTTTGAATTAAAAAAACCATTAAGGCATAATCATGGGTAACTTGTCCCTAGATTTATGCTTTCCCCAAAGAAAAATTGAAGTCACCTCCTACAATAACATCATTTTGTTTAAGAATATACATCCTAAGTGACTTCCCCCAATTATACACCATTTGAGCATAAGGCCCATTATATTAAGCACTGTAATATCCTGTGTAGTTAGTCCTAGAACCTCAAAGAAAGAGTTAGTACTATAAAAAGAACTTGTATACCACCGTGTACTTAGCACTGTTGAACAACCATGAGCATCCATGAAGGATAAATCCTATCCCAAGAGATATCTACCCAAATCAAAATCCAATTTACCCCCTTCCCCTGAGTCTCTTGCAACATAATAATACAAGGTTTATGAACTTCAACAAGTCTCGTTAGTGCAATATTTTTAGAGGAGCTTACTTAACCTATACAACCAAGGGATAAACAAATCATGTCTAACGATCATTAATAGGGTGGTTTTATCCATGTACCCTAATAGTGTAGTTCGTTTACCAATCCAAACCTTTGAAGTTGCCTTTTCTTGTGCCCAAGATTTAAAGGCTCTCCTGCCCTATCCTAATAATTTTACCTCTCTCCCTGGGTTCATATAAATATCTACCCTAACCTTCCCTTCCTCAAATAAAGAAGATATTTTTTGAGTTCTAAAGTTGTACCTACCATCACAATTCATGTTATCACCTTTCTCAACATGTCCAGAATCACAAGGGATTGTAACAAAATCACCCTTTTTCCTAGGTTTCTCTAATAGACTCACCCCTTCTAAAATATCATGCAGGAAAAATACCTAGGAGATAAGTCCTTCCCAACTTGATTCTCCAAAGAAAGGGCTACATCATCAAATAATCCTAGTTTTGTGTCCTTTAATCAAGCCTAAGAATCCATACCCTCTCCCTCATATCCATGAAGAGACATGATCAAGGGATCTAGTTTAGAAATTAACATGCCTTTAACCATTGAAGACTCCAAGATCAATGTATCATCCTCAATACCGACACCCCAGTTTGGATCAATATTGGCATCAAGAACTAATCCTGTAGCACAAATATTGTCCACAATATTCTTGGAAACAAGCCCATCCACATATCTCTCAATATTTATGTCATCATGTACCATCCTGTTAGTCTTATCTTCTTCATATTCTAGCGGATTAGTTAAATCCACCTAACTCTGCCCTTTTTGGTGTCTCGTGCTTGTGGATTTCCTAACCCATCATTTATTATTGAAAGGTAAAACACAATCCTCTATTAGGTGCCCAATCATCTGATATCTAAAACACTTGAATGACACTACATAATTGTCAATATCTTATGTCATAGAATAAGTTCCCTTTTGAATAATGATTTTGGAGGCCAAATCATCTCTTAGGTCTATTCCAACAAGTATCCTAGCTAGTGACGTATTATTGGGAATAAGAAAGCTCATGTATGCCTCCAAGAACTACCATAAGGAATTACCTATTTCCTTCAAAACATCTATAGACCTATATTTTATAGGAATATCCAGAAGGTTAACCCACAAAGTGACTATATACAATCTTTTTAAGCGCGTCTCAAAAGAGCATTTTCATATTTTTAGCATGAGAGAGGTATGATCCCATTGCTAGATATTTAAGATAACTTTCTCTGCATTTGGGGTTGATCTAAAGGTAAAATCTAGCTAGCCTCTCACAAGAAAAAACACACTCATAACATATCCAATTATGTGCTCCAATAGTTTTACCATCAAGGAACGAACATTTGATTCACTAACAATGTCTACAAAATAACGTCCCCACCAATGTCTACCCAACCATATTGAAAACCTCATTCATTTTTATATGATCTCCTAGCGCCAACCTTACAAGATTACACTTATGTTGCTCGACACATCTACTCCTCCTTTTCTTTTTGACACCAACACCATTCAATCCTCCAACACATGGGTAGACCACGAAAGATATATTTCCATTGCCCCGATCCCTATCCTTTCCTTAGGATTGGAACCACACAGGAGTAGTACACGAAACTTCGATTCATCAACTACTTTCATGCCATGTGCTTGGTGGTCAATGCCCTTATCTTGATATTCCCTCAAGATCCTCACCCTTTTTTCCAAAGAATCCATTGTGATCATTGTACTAGGGCCCTTGACCAATAGATCTACCTCTACATAACAATATGCTTTCTCAGGGGTGGTGCATCCACCTTATAGACAAACACAACCCCTTTCCTTAGTCTACCCTTTCAATGACTACCCTTTCAATGATGGCCTTGCAAAATAATTGCAATCACCTGGCTCTACGCTAGTAAATCCAAACTCTAGATGCTTTGAATTAGGGAAAGTAGATCTACAAGGTACTTGACTGTGACATTGGATAGTGGTTTAGGCATCATACCTATGAAAATGAATTCCAATACTCAAAATATAATAGATGGGATCCTCGGTTTAATCATCCACATCCACTAAAATCTTCTTTTACTTCTGATGTAAAGAGGGGACCTCCAACCTACCTAAGATCTAACAATCCCTTAAGTGAGTATCATTGTATCCTAACTAACAATAAATGTCAATCTGTGAACTCACTTTCCAAATATTACCTAGACACCTGAGTAGGATCTCAAAGGACCACATTCGCATATCATTACTTTGTGTATGACTGATCTAGTCTTGTTGCCACATAGTTATTATAGAGCTCGTTAATTAATGAGTTGGCAATTATGCCCTTTTTCCTCCAACTTGTCAATCGAGTAATGTAGGGCTCCGACATATCGATCCATACTCATTCAATTATTATTAACCTTGACAAGAAAACATGTGGAAAACCTAAATATTTGCTCCGCAACCATCATATTCAAAAGATTTGAAATTATGTTTTTATTATTATTATGGGACCTATTACTATGCCATTTTTTTACATAACTTATCTAGTCCTACACCATTTTAGTATTATTCATATTCTAATATAGAATCCAATAATATTACAACAAACTCCAAAAGCAATATGAATGATTTATTTTATGATATAGAGATCGTGTTCTTTTACTAAGTGACTAGTGCTTCAATAGTTCCATAAATCACTTTCCTGTATGTCATATGTATCCATTAAAAACAAAGGAGTTGGGGTGGTTGACAAGATATGATAAATAACAAAATAAAAATACATCACAAGGTCATCATCTACTAGGAGATATGAAGTCTTGTAGAAACCCTTACCATAGACTTCATCTACAAATAGATCAATTTGCAACATCTAGATTCCCTAGATAATACATATCATTAGCAAGGCGGGTCGAGGAAAGAGAGTAAAGTACTATTAGGTGAGTTCTAATTCTATCTAGAGCCTTTATTTATTATGCCACAGATCAAACATTTAATCCACTTCATAGCCATTGGATGTATTGTTGGGGAAGCCTATGCACTTCTATCGATACTCAAAGGAAACAATAAGCCTCATCATCGTGTTGACAAAGAGGTGCATAAGAGGTGAGAGCACGAGATGAGCTAGCACCCCACAAATTTCCCCTCTTCCACGGTTTTCCACATGGAGGGTGACATTAACTGCCATTTTCAATAGTGGTTGCAGGTAAGCCCATTGGACTTAGTGAGAAAGGATCCTACAACCTCCATGACAATACATCTTAAAGGAAAGGTATATTCTATAATTAGAAACCCTAAGTTAGGATTTCATTGCTCTAATGTCATAAAAGCTTTTGGAGCCTGATCTTTATCCTAATTAAGATTATCAGACATTGTTTTGGATTTGTTGAATTTCCATAGCATAAGTGCCATACCATTTGATATCACAATTATCTTTGGTCACCATAATCTATGTAAGAAGCTTTTAAATGGTCACCCTACTACTCAACGATTTTTCCTTGGCTTACTTGCAAGAGCAATAAAAACCATGGTTCCAACTAAGGCCCTATAGAAGTTCATCTAGAATGTGTTCTTAAGGTAATGAAACTACCACATATATAAATGTGAATGAATATTTCTCTATGTGTGATATTTTGAAGATATGAACCCTAATAGGGTTATTTTTAATTGTATCTTGTCATAGTATGTTATGAAGGGTTAGATATAAGTGATACGAGAACCTCAAGGTCATATTTCCAATCTACTTTCAAAGATGAAATTCACTACCATGACATTGTAGCTTATGGTACTTTAATATTTCATAACACTTTGGTTGTTTGATCTTAGTAGTATGAGTCAATATTTGAGCATGTGGCCACACAATTGTATTATCCCATCTAGGTTGAATTCTTGGGTTTCCTTTATAATTATGAGAATTCTTAGAGTGCATATCTACACTTAATAGTGAGTTCGTATACCATGATTCAATTACATTTTTTTACCTATGGTCTTTAAAAAGTGTGTGTCTTGGAATTAACTTGTCAAAAGGACTTAAAGAGTTTGTGTATATCTAGATGAGGGGGGAATTTCTTCATTAACTAGTATAATATATAAATTCATATCCATGGTCATAAGATTAAGGATTGTGTTTTGATAAACAAAGAAAACCCCTCAAATTCACAAATTGTGAGATTTAGGAAGTTTAAGCCCAAATGGCCTCCTCTATGGAAGACAAGGAAGATTGGGTTCATGTGGTCAATAAGGGGAAAATTTTGCAAGCTCAAAAGGATCAATTATCCTCTATGACTAACCATGGGATTGTTTTAAAACAATGTCCTACCTTGACTTTGGGAAAAGATCTTATTGCATCCTCCAAACCCAATTTCTTGTGACGAGGCGAGATATGTTGGCCCCAATTTCCGACCCCACTCCTAAAATTCTATACATATGTGGAGGCCAACAACTCTGAAAAGAGACCAAAGAAAAAATGCTTAATTGATTAGTTTTTTTTAAATATGTAGTCTAATAATGGAATGTATGGGGCCTAACTGACCCCTTCCATCAATATATGGTTCATAGAGTTTGTGAGGTAGTTTCAAACTTAGCCTTTTTATGTTTGCAAGATATAGAAGTTATTTGTTTGATTTTGAAGATGACCCTTGTAATGTCCCGTTTTTTACAAGCTGAGGAGTTGACCGAGGGCTGATGCCATTAGGGATAAAGGAACACCTTAAACAATGATATTAAGTCACCAGTTGATAAAAGAGGGCCATTTGGGAAAGGAGCAACTGACATGCATTGCATGCAATCTAGATTCATAGTGCATGCAACTGAAGATAATTAAAGTGTTTACATGCATCCAGGAGTGAGTGCATGCAATCTCAACTTCAAAATATAAAAGAAAAGCGAATTAGGGCATGCAATCTCAATATGACAAAAGAAGGAAAAAACGAGTTGCTCAATATGATAAGTTTATTATTGATCAGTGAGATTCGTATTGAGAGCTATGTGAGCCAACTTAGGGTTGAGGGCGCATCCCTTAGCCAACAAGTGTGTTTCGAAAATGAAATATATCTGCCCAAATCACTTCCATGGGTAAATCATACGGGTTTTCTATTGTGCTTCATCATTACACCAAGGATTCAATGTTCTTCTTAAAGATTCGAGCCAATGGATGGAGAGGGCGCTTCACATCTTCGAAGATCATTGAGGACACATCCATCTGAGCCATTCAGGCTCTATTATTTTGATTATTCACCGGGCATACTGTCATTGATCCTTCCTCCAATTTATTGGATCCATTCAACCATTTCAAAAGCTAAATCCAAAGATCTACAAAGAAGAGGATGCCTTCACTTTGCATTGGTGAATTCATTTATTAGAGGTAATTTAGATCTCATCTTAACTCTGATGCATGGGCTGCATGACTCTTCTATATTGTTGACAGGGATATTATAAGCCTTATTGTGGAATATTGGGTTCGTATCTCTCTTCTGGAGCTATCTATATTGATCTGGATATTGAGGAGGGCGTAGTTATCTTGCATGGGTGAATTGCCATTGAGATCCAAACTCATAACCTGGCCTAGGGTTGATGCATGGGCTGCATGCTTCTTCCATATTAATCATAAGGCCACTATAAGCCTTATACTTACTTCTTGGAGCCATATCATCTTTCTGGAGCACTTATTATTCACTCTAAAGACTGAGGGAGGCGCATTCCTTGCATGGGCGAATTATCCCGAAGGAGACATCTCATATCTTGGTCAATACTCAGTGCATGACTTGCATGTCCACCTTATATTGTACTACAGATCAAGCACAAACCTTTGTTACGTACATGCATCATTTTTTATTTGATCTTATTGCATATCTGATTAATTGGGTTTTTAGGGTTTATGCAACCCCATGCAATTTGCATGCATTATCATGCAATCATAGTTCTATACATGCATTCATATTTTCTTTAAGTATTGGGTAACAAGAACTCAAGCAAACAACAACTACATCATAAAATCTACAAAAATACATAAAATACCAGTTGGGATATTACAACCCTTCATGTAACTTGGTTAAATTCTAGTGTTTCTACAATAACCGAGGATTGTTCAAAGGTGGGGCCACCACTATGGTGTTATTATTGGCCATATGACTGACCCCCAACACTTATCGGTTTGGACTTTATTATTTTCATATGGAAATGTGTTCATTGGTTTCTTTCTCCATCTTGATAAATGGGGTGGCCACTAATTTCTTTAATCTCAAAAAATTGCTAAGACATGGTTTCCCCCTATTCCCTTTATTGATCCTAATAGTTGCAAAAGGTCTATGCAGAGCCCTGAAGGATACCTTGAGAAATAGTTTTTTTAAGGGAATTAAAATTGGGAATTCTTGCAATTTGACATAAATATTTTTTTTATATGACACCATACTAATTTTGAGTGATGGATCCACGAGGGATGTTGCAAGATTGAAGTAAACAATGGATTTGTACTTCCTTGCCATAAGTATGAAAATAAACATGGAAAATCTACAATTTCTTTTATGGATAGTAACGAGGAAGATAAAATCTACATGTTATCATTATTCCCTTTTCAACAAAATGATATGGAAAAGAGTTTGAAATATATTGGGTTCTTGATTAAAACAAATGATTATAATAAAAAAACTAGTATTGTTTGACCTCAAAGATAGAAAAAAGGTTAAACACATGATGCAATTGTTGGACTTTGGGAGGTGGAAGACTTATATTGGTTAAACTTGTAATTGAAGAAATCCTAGTTTACTTGATGGCATTAGATTGGATACCAAAGGGTATATTGGAAATCATAAGAAATTTGGGTTTCAAGTTTAGTTAGTCTGGCAATAAAGAGAAAAAAAATACCTCTGGTAAAATGGAGCAAATTGGAACTGCTAAAGGTATTTGGAGGTTGAGACTTAAAACAACTATCTTTTCTCTAAGGCTTTAGTAACTAAAAGTGAGTGGAAAATTATACAAGGAGGAGGCCTTTGGTGTCATATAATAAAATAAAAGCATATTAACTTAGATACAATGATAGATTGGATTAGAAATCCCTCCAAAAACACACATAATATATCTATTATTTGGAAAGAAGTCCTATCATCTTTCTTGCTAATAGGTAGTTGTAGAGTTTGGAGGGTGGGTAGAGGATCCAGAGTCTTGGTGGGTATGGACTCTTGGGTTGGAAGGAGAGAGGATTTATATTACCAAATCATATGATAGAGTTCCTTTGAAGTAGTGTATACTTACTCTTGAACAAGTGGTTGATATGAAAAATAATACTATGGAGCATCACGAATGGTTATTGACAAGGGACTCCAATTTTCAAGAAGAAGAAGAAGAAGGAACCATTTAGAATTCATATACTTCAAAGCTATGATATATCCTAGTTAAGAAGAATACGACAAGTTATTTTGGTCTTTGAACCCTTTTGGTATTTACTCTCCAAAGGACAGATACAATGCTATGTCTTATTTATAAGTGAAGGAACCACATGAAGGTTGGAAGTGGAAAAAAGTATGGGGATTTCGATGCCCCTTAAATCTCAATTTTTCATGTGGATACTCTTGAATAACATGGGATATCCTCCAAAAGATGGTCACACGTGGTCTAATTTGGTGCATTCTATGCATGATAAATGAAGAATCTAAAATACATATGTTTTTGTATTGTGAGTCTGCTTCTCAAGTTTATAAGGAATTGGATAACTTAACAGGTTAAAGGTTGCTTGGAATGGCTCATTGGTTGCAAAAGCTATTTATTCCTGGTTTGGGGATAAGGCTACAAAATCCTATAAATCCTTGCCCTTAATTGTTGTTTGGGGCATTTGGATAGCCATAAATGTAAAAGTATTTCACAATATGGTTATTTCTTCAATACAATGTGCAATACAAAGCTTAAGCATATTATCTGCCTTTAAACAAGTCAAATATCCAAACCAATGAGAATTATTAGAGGGGAGCAAATTGACAGAACAAGGGCCTGAGCATACTTTGATGGAGCATCCCTTGGAGACCCCCTGAAGGAGGGGTAGGAAGCATTGTATATATTTTAGATGATCTTACTTTTTCTTTCAAAGAAGTTTTAGGAGTTTTCAAACAATCTAATAGAATTGTAGGCTTTGAAGCTAACTCTCACCCTTGCAGTTGAACATTGTCTAAACAAAAATCATATTTTTGGAGATTCTCGTCTGGTTACAAAATGGATACAACAAGAATTTACTGTAAGGAATCTCACTTTGTAGCCTTTGTTTGAAGAAATTTAAATAATCAAGGTTGGTTTTGATAAGGTAACTTACAACCACATTTACATAGAAAGGAACTCAAAGGTAGAATCTTTATCAAAGGAAGGTCTACAATTAGCATATGTTGAATGGTGGACCTAGGAGGAAATTTAGGGTGTCAGATAATTTTATGGACATCCCACTCTTTTATGAATTGTTCTTTTGAATATAAAGGACATTTTTTTAAAGCTTTTATTTTTATTGGAAAAACTTAGGAAAGGGTTGCCAATGTTGTTATTAATTATAAAGTTTTTTTTTTAACATAAACGGTTATTTTTTATTTGAGTATAACACGGTTGGGCCGGAGCCTAATCAACCCCTATTACAATTTTCTTTTTCCAAATGTCTGAAGGGCCCTTTATCTTGATCTTACAAAGCTCGAAAGCAACTGTCATCCTACGGTATTGGAAACCAAATAGAAGCTTCATCATTCTTGATCAGTTCTCCTTGAGCTAAGAGGCAACCCATATTGGCCCTTGCGTTCGCTTCCTTGTTTAGACACCGAAGGATGTGGAGATGAATTTTTGCAGCATTTTACGTAACCTCTGCAAGGTCTTGTTGAGCGCTGAATTATTGAAGTGATCATCTGTGTTTAAGATTTTTATTAAGATTTTTGAGTCCCCAAAGATTTGAATGTCTTGATCACCGTTCCCTTGAGCAAGCTGGAAGGATTTGATCAGTCCTAAGATTTCAGCCTGATTGTTAGTGCTCTACCCTAAACCCCAACTGAAGTTGTCTTTGCTGTGGTCACCCGAGGCATAGATTACTCCTCCAACTCCAGCTAACCCTGGATTTCCTTTGGATGCTCTGTCAAAGAAAATCGTAACTTTACCTTGTTTCTTCCACCACATTTGGAAATCTGAATCAGTGCTCCGAAGCCGCCACTCAGGATTGCTGAAGGGATGAGAATATATCTTTTTATTCCTAGCTCGCAGCAAGGGAGTGCCGAGCCAACTAATCTCTTCAGCGAGGAGCAAATTGTCTTGCTTGTAGGGGCGATTTTCCACAGTCTCCAACAAAAGTGCTTTAGCTTTGGCAACCATGAATGAGGGGGAACACAAGCTATTTTGGAAAATGCCATCATTCCTGGCTAACCAAACTTCCCAACATATGTATTTTGGGATTGCATACCATATTTTTAACCATAGGGATTTGCTCTTAATCGCTTGGGGATAGCGCTCTTTCCAGGTAGAGAATAAAATGACAACAGTGATCTGCGATGGGATTTGAACATTGAGACCATGCAGAGACTGCATCCAGACTTCATGAGTGAATGTGCAGTCGATGAACACATGATCAATAGTTTCCTGAGCTGAGTAGCAGAGAGGGCATCTGTGCGGCCCAATAATTCCATGTTTTGCTAAATTCTCCCCCATTAAAATTCTTCTATGCATGAGGACCCAACTGAAAAAATTGATCTTTGGGATGACGAAGGAGTCCCATATGTGATTCCACAATGAGGTTGGATGAGTCTGTGTGTGGTGAGCTTGGAGAGCAACAAATCCCTGAGTTGCTGTGTAAACTCCAGACGTTCCCCATCCCCATTTGTCCCGAGATTGCAGATGCACCAACGCCAAACCTGAGAGCATAGCAAGAAGAGTACTATGTTGAGCTTGCAACCAGTCTGGAGGACGAGGGAGATTCTAGGCATGCCAATTTCCACCAGGGTCCCAAGTAGAAATATCTGCCAACTTGTGGATACCACGCTGAGAGAGCCAAACATGCAAATTTGCAAAATCTGTTGAGTACCTGAGAGGTTGTTGGCCCATAATTTTGTCTTCCCACAACCAGATTTTTTTCCTGTTTCTAGGGATTCGATAGAGATGGTCTTTGAAGAATTCCCACCCTCGACTACAAAGCTTCCAGAGTGTGGTGCCTTTGCTAGAACTTCCTTCATCCATAATGTTCAAAGAGAGCCCATGCAAGTATTTTTTAATGATCACTTGGCTTACTGGATGGATTTGATTTGAGAAGATCTTCCATAAGATATTTCCTCCCAAGGCCAAATTAGCCAGCCCAGGGTCTCTTACCTGGAGTCCACCTTCTGAGAATGGCCTTTTCACAATATCCCAGCTTACCAAATGAAATCTGTTTTGATTCCCCTTTCCTCCTTGCCATAGAAAGTTTCGAATCAATTTAGAGACCTGCTCGGTGATCATCTTTCAGGGCCAAAATAAACGAAGCCTGAAATATAGGAAGAGAGGAGATAAAAGATTTGATAAGGTTAAGCTTCCCGGTGGTGGTAAGCCACTGGCCACCCCATGTTGCCATTTTTGCCTTGATTTTGCTGATGACTTCGAGCCAGTGTGAAGCCTTGGTGATTCCCAGAGTTAAAGGCAGGCCTAAGTACTTGATTTTTTCCCAAGCTGCGAAGCCCGTGAAACCTAAGGAGTGGGAAATACGAAGGATGAGAGGTTGTTCTACCTTCCAGCCATACACAACACTTTTTCTCTTATTGACTAGATCTCTAGAGACTCTACAAAAGATGTGAATGACTTCGTTGAAATCCCTTGCAATTTTTATGGAGGCACCTCCCAATAGGAGAGAGTCATCGACGAACAAGGCATGATTGATTGGTTCTATTTCTTTCAACACCCTAATGCTTGGAGCTGTCCCTGCTAACTTCTCTACTGTCAAAATTAGCTTTGAGAGTCTGCCATCATAATGTACAGAAAAGGGGACAAGGGGCAACCTTGCCTTATGTCCCTCGAGCCGTGGAAGTAATTGGCCGGCCTATCATTTACTAGTGGGGCGATCCAAGGATTTCCTATACATGCTTTGATCAACCTTACAAAGTCAGAGCTAAAGCCAAAGGAAAGAAGAACTTGAAAAAGAAAAGAGTGCCTTACCTAGTCAAAGGCATTAGCCATATCAAGCTTTATAAGCATCCCTTGCTCTTGGCGTTGATGATTGGAGTGGATGGTTTCCTGCACAAGAATCACATTATCCAAGATATGCCTTCCTTTAAAAAACCAACCTTGGCTGGGAGAGATGAGTTTTTCAAGAAGTGGCTTGATTCTATTAGCAAGGAGTTTGGAGAGAATTTTATAAGAAGCATTGGACAATGAAATTGGTCTGAAGCGATCGAATGAACCTAGGTTCGCTTCCTTGGGAATTAGTGCTAGGAAAGTGGAATTTGTGCTGCCTCCAACCTTGGATTTTTGGAGGAAGCCTTTGATCATTTGGAGTAGGTCAACCTTGATTATGTCCCAGCATATTCTGTATAAATGAATGGAAAATCCATCGGGACCTGGAGCTTTGTCCGGCTCCAACGTCCAGATGACATTGCTCATTTCATCTTCAGAGAAGGGATTCAGAAGACTTGAATTATCCTCCTCCTCTACCAGTCTTGGAATGTGAGTGAGGAAGTCTGCAATTTCCTCCTTAGTATCCAAACCTTCTTCTTTGTAGAGCTACCTGAAATGAGTAGTTGCAGCCTGTTTTATCTGAACTAATCCTTTGTGAACAATCCCATCGGAGGAAGTGATTTCAACGATGTGATTTTGAGAGAGGCAAGCTCTAAATTGATTGTGGAAGAAGGTAGTATTTCTGTCGCCAGACTTAAGCTAGAGACTTCGGGATTTAAGCCTCCAGTACTCTTCCTCTTGTCTGTAAGAGCGAAAAGTGGTGAGTTGGGCAGCTTTCTCCTTCTGGATTTATGATAAAGTGATGTCTTTATAATCCAAATCAAATTGCAGATCTAACAACTGTTTGGTGGTCTGCTTTCTATGGCTAGAGGGGGAGTCTGAGGGCTTTTTTATCCACTTTTTTCAGAGCAATTTTGGTTGCCTTTAATTTCTGTTCCCACACATAGCTGGGCGACCCTGTGACAGGAGTGGACCAGGGATTCGAGACAGTATCCAAAAACCCTTCCCTTTCTATCCAGAGGGGGCTGAATCGGAAGGGGATGGGCCCCAATCTTTCTTCTTATTCAAAAATAAGTAAAATAGGTTTGTGATCTGAAGTCAATTTTTGCAGAATTTTAGTAGAGATAATCTTTTTTTTTTTGACAGAAAGGTACTCTGTAGTAAAAATCTGTCCAAACGAGCTGAAATATGATGCTCCCCAGCTCTGTTATTTGACCAAGTGTAGAGACCTTTTTTTGGCTTGAATTCCAATAAGTCCCACTGTTGAATTAGGTCTTCAACAAAAGGAAGAAAATGACCTGTACAGATGTTGCCTCCTCTTTTTTCCTTAGGTTCAAAGACTAGGTTGAAGTTTCCTGCTAGAATTATATTCTTGGGAGAGCGTATCTCTAGAAAATATGACAGTGTTTTCCAACAATCTTTCTTTTCTGCATAGAGGACTGGAACATAAAGGTTAACGAGAGCAAAGATAATCTTACTTATAGAGTGACGGAGTTCAGTGTAGATCCAATGCTATGTCTCGAAGGAGCTTTCGAGGTGGAATTTGTCTTCCTCCCACAAAGTAGCGAGCCCCCCGGAGGAGCCCCTTGCACTTCCTGCTTTCCCGACATTTCTTTTCCATTTCGATTTGCTGATATCGAGAAGGGATTCCCCTTCTATTTTAGTCTCTTGGAGCATGAGGATCTCAGGAGATTCTGATTTCAACAGTTTTTTTACAGCTTCGGCTTTTAAGGGATGCCCCAAGCCTCTGCAATTCCAAGAGACTAGTCACATTATTTACTAGCAGGTGGGGGGGAAGATCCTCCCTTGGGAGGCCTGTTTCTAGTATTTATGCCAATGGACATCTTGATCGTGGTTTAGCTACCTTTCATTTTTTGCCTTTCCGATTCTTCTACCCTTTCCTCCCTATGAGATTTTCTCCTAGCTCTTTTCGATGGCCTCTCGAATGTCTCATCTTCCGAGGATCCTGACATCTCCGGAGACTTCTTCCTTGTCATTTCAGCATAGGAGGGGGGGCTAGATACTTCTGTTGGGGATCCGAAGTGTAGAGGGGTTGTTTCTTCCAGGATTTTATCTTCTATAAAATTAGTGAGCTGCTGTTCAACCTCTTCAGCAACTGAAACTAGAGGTTCTTCTAGAGTACTGAGTGTTTCAAAAGGGTTATTGGTTGTCTCTACTCTTGGAGAGGCTACGCACCCTTCACCTTGGAACTGTCTAGAGGAAGGGACTTCACTCCCCGTGGGCACTCCTTTCCCTTTTGTTCTGTTATTTTGTTTAGCTGTGACTGGTTTCTGAACCTGAGTCCATTGATCTTCCTTCATTTTCTAAACCTCCTCCTCTACTTTCTTTTTGCAGTGCTTGGCGAAGTGACCATAGCCATGGAAATACCGGCATTTAAAAGGGATTTGCTCGTAGTCTAACTCTTGGATGTATGACCAATCAACCACCGTGAGCTTCATAGCTTCAGGGAGTCCTACCTCCAGATCCATCTCTACACATATTCTTACGTTGGTGTACTGCTCCTTCCTCTCTACACGGTCTATATGTTTTCTTAGCTTATTGCCTATGGCTTCTAATGATTTGGGATTCCAGCAATGCAGAGGTAAGTGAGGCAGGCAGACCCAAACTGGGACTGCCGAGGGCACATCTTGCATCAGATCGAAGTTCGGAGTCCATTTATTCAAATATAGCCCCTGAGGGCCCATAAAATACGGGCCATTCCTAAAATGAGATTCCTATCCTCTACATTGTCAAAGACAAAGACAAAGAAGTCCTTACCGACTAAGTAACTTCCGATTCCTTCTTTGACCAAAGATCGCCAGTTCCTTTGCACCCAGGTATCAACAGCTTTGGGCGAAAGCCAGAATATGGTGAAATACCCTATTACCCTCGTTCAACAAGGTTCAAAGCAGATCTGCAAGGTTCTTCAGTCGGCAGGGCAACTGTGGGTATGCTATTCAGCCTTTTAACAAATTTTTGTTGTTGCTCCCTTGTTGGGAGTTTACCACTAGCTGCAACCAGCCTTTTAAAAGCAGCTAGCTCGAGGGGAAGGGGAGGGGAGTCCTTGTGGCCCCCTCCAAGGGCCATGGTGCGGTGGATCGACTCGCAGGGGATCAAGAACACACCATGCAGGAGGCAGCTTGCAGCCGACTGGGAAGTATTAATTATAAAGCTTTTGATTAGGGTGACATGTAGTTCATTTTTCAAGAAAAGGAATCAATTTTCTTTTTAAGATACTTGTAATGAATAATTCAATGGATAGTTGGATTGTCTCCTTTTTGTCCTTAAATAGGCTATGAGAATGTAAGGAAACATGTCATTATATGCAATATGAATTTTATTTTTTTTGAATAAAATTACAACAAAAAAATTGGAAAAAAGAAGAAGATAGAGGATCCTAACTTTAAGGGGCATTATAACCTCATCTTTACAAACTAAAATTGTGGGATATAACTCTTTGTAAAGATAAGAAATGAAGGAACATCCAAAGTTTAATTAAGCCTATAGACTACTTTGTGCTCAACATTTATAAGAAGAAAGCATTGTGAAATCCAAAATTTCCTATTCATTAGAATAGTGGAAATAAATCTCTTGTGACTATTTTTTTTTTATAGTAAATATGCATTCTTGAACTAGTAATATTATTTTCTAAACCATTTTTTCACAATTTCCAAGTTTTATGAATTTTTAACAAGGTTAAAGTTTATGTTTAGTTTGGCATGCACAAAAAATCTATAACACTCTTGTGGGTTACAAGTATGGATACTTGAGGAAGTTATTTAAGGTGTGCCTATAGTATTAACATGCATAGATTGTATATAAGTTGAAGATTCACAATTTATACTTGTAGGGGACATACAAAAAGAAGTTCCAAGAGAGGCCCATGAGGAGATAAGAGATTTGACATCCTCAGGCCATGTATATGTAAACCACCCATGAGGAGATAAGAGAGGTGACATCCTTAGGCCATGTATATGTAAACACTAATTGTGGGCTATGAAATTTGACTTGTAACTTAGGTTGTGACTATGATGTTATTTTGAAAGTTTGATAAATTATACATGAACAAGATGGCAGATAAATAGACATAATTTTGGAGAATTTCAATATCGATTGATTCAATTATCATTACAATTTGTATCATTTGTGTAAGTGGGTGTATGCATATATGTACTTACTATTTGTACATATTGTATCTACATGTGAGAGAGTGAGAGTATGAGAAATTCAAACACTTAATTTAATTGTACAATGATTTTCTAGTTATTATAAAAGAAAAAAGAAAATGAGCATGCTTCCTTTCAATTAATACTTTGTGGTTTGTTTCTAATTTAAGTGTTGCCATTATCATTGTGCACTCTAAATATGGATTTATTCAAACAGAGTTGAGTTTAGATGAGCCGTGTTTGCAACAATGCAAGAAATGTTCTTATAGCTAAGGGTATAAAAGATGGCCACATTCACTGTAGTATATGTGTCCAATATTGGAAGAATAGTTCAATGTATGGATGCCAAACTAAATCAATATTATAATTTTGATTTGGATGACCTAACTATGATTATGGGAGGTAAAGAAACAAACATGACAACAAACCAAATTGCAATTGGTTAGTGGTAAAACAAAGGTGGATAATGTCTTGCATGCATGGCTAATTAAGTGATAATGTGGTTCTTCGTGTAGGAAATGCGACATATTCAAAATATACTTGAGATTAAATGACAATCGTGTATGAATCATAAAATGCTAACTCCTTACCTTGATTGAGAAGGAAAAATTTCAAGTTGAATATGTGAGAGTCAATGAGAATGAGGTCTTATGTTATTTAGTTCAAATACCTCATGGAATAACTCACAACATGTGGTTCAAGGATCATTGATGAATATGTTGCAATGACTTTCTGTAGAACCATGTTGGACTCCTATGAAGGTACAACTATAACATTATCGATTTATACATTCACATAGGTATACTATGCACTAGACTACAACCAATTCCCAACATATTGGAATATCATTGCACAAAAGTATCCTTGGGGCTTGTCATGTTAGACTCTATGTACACATATAGCACCAATTCCTCATCATTCCATACTTTTCACATGCAACCAATGCTAGATCCTCAACTTGCCATCCTATTAGGACTAGTGACATATTGTTTTGGTGTCATTCTATTAGCACTAGTGACATATTATTTTGGTGCCATTCTATTAGCACTAGTGACATATTGTTTCTTAGTCTATTTGTCATGAGAAATGGTCATATCCATGTATCTACAACCTATGTAGATATTAGTAGTTGCAAACCACCACCTAACTATAATCAATGGTTAGCCTCCAAGGTTGGATTTTGGCTGCAACACCATTAAAACTATTGGGTATTCCTCAAAATTCATGGATATTACTATATCCTCTAGTATCCATTTTGAATTCATAATAGATCAATCATCTAACTAAAAGACTGTAGTAGTTTGGCATAAACTAAGTAGTTGGATATTCTCCATGGTTTCCTTACACATGGCATTAATGGTAGGCCCTAAGTCAATTAAAGTGTTTGAAATAAAAGTATTGATAATGTGGACATTGACTATAAGGCCTCTTGGGTTAATATACTTGTTCATAAAAATCTTCCCAAGCATCAAATGATCTAGATGGCAAATAGCATGGATAGTTTGGGGTCCTTTCTTATTCCTTGTAATTCCCCGTTTTGACATTTCTACCTGAACTACTATTATATGTTGTATTTGCTTGATTGTGAGACTTCGTCGGTTTGACGACACCGTGGACATATGGTTCTATTATTTTGCTGAGATATATATATATGTGTGTGTGTGTGTGTGTGATGTTAATGTTATGATATATAGTCATGTTTTGATATATGTGTCATGTGTTAGTTATGTCTCAGACATGCAAGTTAATGAATGATGGGTACGTGGATATCGTTAAAGTTATATGTTGAATGAATAAATGTTATGCCAGGTGCATGGTAAATAAATGAATTGATTATTGTTATGTTATGATGAAATTTATGTGTGCATGTCGAGGATTTGTGCACGATATTCTAGATTGTATGTCGAGGACTAACTTACAGGTTAAAATGGCTAAGTGATAGCTGGATCCTATGAAGTGGGAGAGCCTTGGGGACAGGGACTTCGAAAGATAAATGGTATGCAAGTGATGCATTATTTAGTTTCGCATGATTATTATGTTGTTTATTATGATGTATGGGTGGGGTAGGGTTTCAGGAAACTCAACCGCCCAGATTGGTTATACGATGACAAACCGAGTACAAGTGCAACGCAGTTATTATGTCAGGTAGACATAGTCCCTTGTTCCATTAGGGGTAGGTGGAGGCTTTACCCATTGTTTATCCCCGAAACCCAGAGTCATGGGAGGGTTGTGCTACGATGTGCTCCCCAAGGTGTGTGATGATGATTGGTGGTTTCCTGCTGGGAAAGCTAGGTCGATGTAGTCGACACTTCCGCTTACGGGTTCTGACTAGAGCCAGTCATGGCTTGACACTTCAGGGTAGTCCAACGGAGGAAAGGATAGCATGTGGAAGTTAGTTGTGATTAGGTAGATGATGTAGGTAGATAGGTGTAGCTTGAAGTCGGAAAGAAAACGTGATCTAACTGCATATGTTGAAAACCTTTGATTGATTATATGTCGAAACTCAATAAAGTATGAATTGTTCATAACCTAATAAGATGTAGTTAGGTAAAATATTGTACCTTGCAAACTATGTTTAAACATGTGTTAGTAAACAATCAATTTCGATTATGATTGATGTGTGTGATTTAGTACTGTTAGTGTACTTACACGAAGTATGTAAGCAGTAGCTACGTTTACATAACTCGCTTACATATTTATAAATTGCGTGAAATAAAACTAAACTATAATGTTTAGGCAATAATTACATTATTACTACTCATCTAACTAGGAGATTAAATTAATACGTCGAGTTAGTAAATTCTGGTTTAATAACTGAATATGATAATTGAGTGACTTAGGTGGTAATGAAAAATGATTAAGTAATAATGTTAATTATTGTCGATTAATGTTAATAATATTGATTAATGTTAATTATTGTTGATTAATGTTAATTATTGTCGATTAATGTTAATAAAGTTGATTAATGTTAATTATTGTCGGTTAATGTTAATAAAGTTGATTAATGTTAATTATTGTGGATTAATGTTAATAATTTGGATTAATGTTAATTATTGTCAATTAATGTTAATAATTTGTATTTATGTTAATTATTGTCGATTAATGTTAATAATGTTGACTAATGTTCATTATGTGTTAATAATGATTAATTAATGTTAATTGGGCTATATTTATCTTTAGTAATAATTGTTAATTAGGTTAAATGTAAGTAAGAGAGTAATGTTGAACGGTAATAGTGCCATGAATGATGATTAGGTTAATTACAAATAATTAGGATTAATTAATTACATAGGATACGGTAATAAATAAGTATTGACTAGGGTAATTACTTTTAAGGTTCAAATTATTGAATGTGGTGGAAGACGTTACCTTATGCCATTATTTAACAAAGTTTATAAATGTATTTGAGTTGATTAATTAAAATATAGATTGAATATAAGTTAATTAGGAAACCTTGAGTCGTAATGTCGAGGGTTGATTATAAGTTATTACGGTTGAAAAGTGTAAAAATATTACACTTGTGAACCAACCCATGCATTTATTACACAATATGTATATATTATTTTAATGATTAATGAGAGTCAAAGGTTAAGGGCTTGAGGACTGACATGGGGGTTGAAACCTTTATGTTAGGGATAGAGTATTAATGGTAGAGGGGAAAGAGTCAGCAAGGAGGAAAATAAGGTCGAGAAGAGGAGGGGGAGAAGGGAGGATCTTCACCTTAGCATGTTTTTGGAAAATTGAGCAGAGATACAGAAAATTATAGAGTGGAAGAAGAAGGGGGTTCTTGTTGGAGATTTTCGGAAGGGATAGAACTGGTTGGCTTGTACTCGGTTTGGGCTCGGGGGTCCAAAGGGGTACCTTTGGAGCTGGGTGGTCGGCGAGACCTCGCCAGTTGGCAGGGTGGCATACCAGATTGTCTGGTCGGTTGAGTTTCAAGGTCTTGGGAATGCTTTTGGTTGCAAGGCTACAACAGGACATACAACAGGGGAAAAAGGGAGCAGCAAAGGGGATCTACTAGCTATTTACAGGTATTTTTCCTACAGGTATAATGACCCATTTCTAACTTTGTCAATACTCACTATTTCAGGTTATAATGGAAATTAAATTTAGAGTAAATTAATGCATATATATATATATATATGCCGTTACACCTGCACAAATAGTAAATGTTAGTAACAAATAAATATGACATGTTTATTCCAACCCCGTAAATGTGAACTTTATATATATATATATATATATATATATAGATGCTGTTACACCTGCACAAATAGTAAATGTTAGTAACAAATGAATATGACATGTTTATTCCAACCCCGTAAATGTGAACTTTGTATTTCTTTTACAAGCATTAAATTTAACTGAAACATGAAAACATGAAATTTGACACAGTATGTAATAGTAAAAAGGTTATATTTATTTATTAAATAAGGGACCTAGGTTAGGAACCCTACACATGGTATTAGAGCCAGGTTCCAAATGTGTAACCAGAGGGCTCACTACGTTTGAAAAGAACAGTATAGTAAAAACAAAATTTACATTGCGGTAAGCTATTTGGAACATTTACAAAAAAAATAAATACAAATAAACTATATTTCTGTTGGAACCAAGATGATTGGAAGAATGTTTATTTATTAATGTTAGTAAGACCTGTAAATAAGACGAGAAACATTAGGTTAGTGTCCTACCAAAACAAGACAAGGGAATAAATGAAATAAATGCGAAATTTTATAGAAACACAATAAGGGTTTTTAAAAAAAAAATTATATATATATGGAAAAAGAATAATATAGGTGAACTATATTTATATATATACGGGATATATATATAAAAAATTCACTTATGGAGAATTTTTTCTTTCCTTAGAAAAAAGCGTAATTTCATGAAAGGATAATCAAATTACATATTGTATAAGAGCTTCAGAGAGCCCTTTCAGATAGTAAGCTTTTCAGCTTCAAGTATCAGAGTTGCAAAAAATAGATGTTTTCAAGCTCTCAAGAGAGAGCTTAATCCCCTCATAAGTACATCCAAACAGAAATGCTATAAAAAGAGTATAAGAGAAAAAAGCCATAAGAAAAGCCGACTGAGAGCAAGAAAAAACGATATTCCAAAAAAGTCATGTTGACAGGTCCCCATATTTTGGAGAGATACTTCAACAGGGAAGATAGCTGAGCCGCCGACTTCTGAAGGCAGAAACCACTGTAGATGAGCCGTTGGAAAGGGCTGCTCCCAACCACAGGCAGGTATCAAAAGGGCTACTGATTCAAACCTCGGCGCCCTGCCGAATCGACATCCCTCTGCGTTTGCCGCCGTTGTCAGGAAAGGAAGCCCGTGTAACCCGCCAGTCCATAGCTCCTTGGCCGCTGCCATAGGAGGATGCGCTTGAACTGCTCCAGCGCCGCCCTGCCATAGATTCAGCTCCCTTCTGCCCAAATACCGCCGTCGCCACCATAGGAAAGCAAGATTGAGCCAGCTACACGATGGGTCGCCGCACAAAAGCTCAACCACCACTCCAAACGTACTTATGGAGAAAATTTTATATATGAATACATATATATAACACAATTTTTTTTAAAACCAAAAACTATGAGCGAGAAAAAAATTACATATAAGCAAATTATATATATATATAAACCGGAAAAACAAAATTATATAAATTAAATTTAAAGTTGAACATAAAAAAAAACCACAACGAAACGAAACAAAACCTTTTTTATTTTATATATATATATTTTATGAATTATATAAAACAAAGAAAAATAGTTATATATATATATAAATTATATATATATATAAACCGGAAAAACAAAATTATATAAATTAAATTTAAAGTTGAACATAAAAAAAAACCACAACGAAACGAAACAAAACCTTTTTTATTTTATATATATATATTTTATGAATTATATAAAACAAAGAAAAATAGTTATATATATATATATATATATATATATAATTAATTAATTTTTATTAAAACAAAATTTTTCTATTTTTACATAGTAAAAAAGAAAGATATAAAAAATAAATAAAAAAATTTCATGGCAACGAGACCATGGCCAGCCTTGGCGCAGCTATAGGTTGCGGCCATGGGCGGCCCAACCGGCGTGGCCATGAGCCCGCGGCCTGGGCATAGCCCGGCTAGTGGCCATGGGCCTGCAGCCTGGGCGCAACCCGACCGATGTGGCCATGGGACAGCAGCCCAGAGGGCGTGGACAGCCAGTGGGGAAAGCCCCGTCCAGATGCGAGGAGAGAGAGGTGGAGGGCGCCCAGCTGAGCTGCGGCCACTCCACTCCATGCTTAAAAAAAACAATGATAATGATAAGAACAAAAAAAAACCAGAGATAAAACTAAACGGTAACCTGTTACCTGCAGATTAATGTTGGCTTGAAGCTCTCCCGTGCAAAGCAGAACTCGGTGGTTGCAGAGTCCCTCTGGAGCAGGGCTTGCCATTGAGGATAATGTGAGAGCCTGCTCAGAAAATTTAGGCGACAAAATGACCACCGCGTGAAGGGAACCAAGTCTTATACTGGAAGCCGAGACCAAGGCAGGTGTTCTTCATGCAAGGCAGACCGGGCATGTGGCCTCATGCATGCGAGGGATGATATGGTTAGGGTTAATTGTTTTAAAGTATTTTAATTTTGTTTTATTATTTTATTAAATTATTAAATGTATTCTTATATTAATTCTAAATAAAGGTTTGTATAGTTTGAACGTACATGAAACATTAGAATTTATAGAGTGTTAGTTTATATATATATATATATATATAATAAATGGATATAAATTTTTATTATTATGTGTTTAAAATTAATAAAAATAAATCTTGGTAATTAATCATAATTAAAACAACTTATTTTAAATTGATTATGTTAAAAGTTTTATTAATTATATGGGGTAGAGATATTAATATTAATTAAGTTAATTTAATAAATAATTAAGTCTAATGATGAATTAAGCAATTAATTAATGAAATGAGGGTTACGTTGATTATTTAATTGCTTAGGTATCATGTAGATTAATACAATTCTAAAGTTTAAAAAAATTAAATTAAATTAAATTTTTTTTTATAATGGGAATTATTAATTAATAATTAAGATTAATTATTAGTTAATGTTAATTATTAAGGTTATATTAATTAATATAATACTAGTGTATGATTGATAAAGTTAGGATTAATTCAAATTGATATGGAAGTTCATTAATAAATAATTGTTAATGCGGAAGGAGGTAAAAAAAAGTAATTTAATTGTTAAGTTGTATACGCATGTAAATTAATTAAAACTACAAGTAGGGTTGAGTTGCGACTTAATGGAGATTGCGTGGAATCCAATACATGAACTACGTAGAACTATTGTAGTAGATTTAGTACCAGATGGCTTGATCAAAACACTTAGAACTATAGCTCTTTATGTAAAAACGCTAGTAAAAAAAATTTGTCCGACGCACCTTTTGAACTAACAGTTGTGTCTAATAGTAAAATAGTCATGATGTCGTCATATGCTAATTATCATATTATGCCATGCTATAGGGATAAACATGGTAAGGATGCAAGCAGGTCGGGGGCGAGGTCAGGCGACGACATTACCTGAGTCAAATGTGCCGGCACCATTGCCGGAGACCATCCTTATATTGTGCTCGCTGGAAGCAATAAATGAAACACTTCGAGGACTACAAAGAGGAAGTGTTACCTTAGAAGTGGAAGTGGAGGCCCCTCCACTAAGGGAAGAAATTCCCGAAGTAGAAGTGGACGCGGTACCGTGACCTCCGCATCAGGATATCACAAGGGAGCTTCAGAAGATAAGGCTTCCATAATTTTCAGGGGGTCGAGTAGGGATACGACCTGAATCTTGGTTGGAAGAGATGACCAGGTGCTTAACCTTAGAAGAGTACAATTCCATGTCCAAGTCCAAGATCGCCATATTTCAACTAAAGGGGGTCACTTTGAATTGGTGGGGGAGCCAAGAAAGACAGTTGCACCTTACACCAGACACGGTTCCATAGGAACTATTTGTGGAAAAGTTCAAAAGGAAGTACTTACCCGTATCCTACCAGGAAGAACAAGAAGGGCTCTTCATGCCTTAGTATGAAGGCATCTATCCGTGGAGGATTATGAAGAAAGATTCATGGAATTAGTCAAGTATGTCCCATATTTGGACAACGACGAAGGCCAGGTTGAGCGCTTCGTGTATGGGCTCAATACCAAGATCAGGTCCCAAGTAAGGATGTGGAAACCAACTTCGGTTTCCGAAGCGGTAGATTGCGCTCGTTACACATAATAGATGCTGGGTGCAAATCCCATCAGGTCATTCAAATCTCAGCAACCAGGTTTTGTGGGTAAGGCCCCTCGAAGCTACCTTCGGGGAGGGTATGTGAGGCCACCTCCCTATGGAAACCGGTACACACCAAGGGTTGTGGTGGGAGATAGGTCGGTGGCAACTAGGTTATTTCCCCATTCAGCCACAGGAACTCACTAGGGTGTGAGGAATTTTAGAGGATCAGTCGACAGGGGAAGGAACCCCTCTCAGAGGTCTGAATAGGTTATCTTGCCCACTCCATTACAAGTTGCTTGTTAGGGATGTGGATGTCCACATTACCAGCGTGATTGTCCCTAATTACGATCCGGTACAGTTCATCAAGAAGGAAAATCTACAATGGGGAGTGGGGATGGTAGGCATTAGATCTCGGCAGCAGTAAAAAACCATCAGGCAGAGCACCAATCTACTGTGGTGGAATCATCAGGTATGGTCAATAATGTTAAGCTTAGAATATTGTTTGATCCTGGTGCTACAGATAGTTTTATTTCTCCACATACATTAGACAAATGTGGGTTGGCAGCCTACGAGCATGACGATTTCAACTTAGACAAAATGGCTTCAGGGGTAAAGCAAGCAGTAGGGCCTAGTGTCGACGAGTGCATAGTGGATCTCGGGGTGTGTGTTACATAAGTCAAGGTGTACGTCACCACCCTCGGAACTTATGATCTCATCATAGGTATGAACTAGCTAGAGGAACATCGAGCTTTCTTGGACTGTTATGGGAAGAAAGTTCTTTGCTTTGATGACAAAGGAGAGGTCATCGAGATCTAGGGTATCAAACAGAAGGTGTCCCTGCGTTTCATATCCACGATGAACGTAAAGTGATGTATGTGACAGGGATGTCAATTGTATATTGTTAAAGCAGTAAACAACGAGAAGGGACCCTCCTTTGATGAGTACCCCGTGTTAGCCGAATTCAACGACGTCTTTCCAAATGAATTGCCTGGGTTACCTCCTACAAGGGAAATTGATTTTACCATTGAGGTAAAACCCGGTTCGAAGCCAACATCAAAGATACCATACAGGATGACGGCCCTGAAACTTTGTGAGTTGCAAATGCAGTTGAAGGAACTGTTAGACCTAGGGTTCATAAGACCAAGTATTTCACCATGGGGTGCACTAGTAATTTTTGTGAAGAAGAAGGTTGGTTCCTTGCGTCTTTGCATCGATTACCAAGATTTGAACAGAGCCACCATGAATAATAGGTACCCAATACCTCGAATTGATGACCTCTTTGATCAAATGAAAGGGGCAAGAGTCTTCTCAAAGATCGACTTGCGATTAGGTTACCACCAACTACAGATTAAGGAAGGTGATATACCTAAGACTGCTTTTTGAACAAGGTTTGGGCACTATGAGTTTGTAGTGGTACCCTTTGGTTTGACCAATGGCCCAACTGTATTCATAAGCCTCATGAATGGCGTGTTTCAAAAGTACTTAGATCGGTTTGTGCAAGTATTCTTGGATGACATCCTCATCTACTCCAAGAATGAAAGTGAACATGACGAACACTTGCGGATAGTGTTGTCATGCTTAAGGGAGCACCAGTTGTATGGTAAGTTGTCCAAATGCTCGTTTTATCATAAGGAGATCCATTATCTAGGGCACATAATTTTTGGTGAGGGAATTTCAGCTGACCGTGAGAAGGTGAAGGGCATAATGGATTGGCCCGTGCCAAGAAGTGCACATGAAGTGATAAGATTCATGGGGTTAGCCTGGTATTATAGAAGGTTTGTTGAGGGTTTATAAAAAATTGCAAAACCCATAACTACCCTACAACGTAAAGGCACTAGGTATGAATGGACGGATGAATGCGATGTCACATTTGCCGAGCTGAAAAGACTATTGACAAGTGCACCGATTCTACGAGTGCTAGATATGGAGAAGGAATTCACTGTTTGCACAGATGCCTCAAGGAAAGGTTTAGGTGTAGTGTTGATGCGGGAAGGTAGGGTAATAGCTTATGCATCGATAAAGTTAAAAACACACGAAGAGAATTACCCTACCCATCACCTAGAGTTGGCTGTCGTGATGTTAGCTTTAAATATTTGGAGACATTACCTTGTTGGATGAAGCTTTCAGCTCAACTTTGATCACCAAATATTAAGGTATATCTTCACTCAGAGAGACCTGAATGCTAGGAAAAGGTGATGGAGTGAATTCATGAGCGAGTATGACTTTGGGATTTCATACATTAAAGGGAAGGAGAATGTGGTAGCCAATGCCTTAAGCAGAAAACCAAGACTGTTCTCTCTCACACCTTTGAGGGTTGATTTGAGGGAAAGAGTTTTAGGACAACTAATTGGGGATAGTTGGTATCTAAAGGTCACGTCGGCACTCCAAAATGGGAAACCGGTGGAGCCTAAGTTTGAAGGCTATCAGTTGGAAGCCGATGGGTTGTTACGATATCAAGGGAGGATGTATATGAAATTATAACACAATGAGGCCAAATTTAACCAAAGGGTATCAACTCAAATTAGAGAAAGAGGTAAGGTTAAGCTTCATCATGGAGACTTAACTCAAATTAGTGGAGTGGTGGCTTAGTTAAGAGATTCCATTTCCTGGATTAGCATCATGAGAATGAGTTACCAAAAACAAGGAGTGGAGCCATGAAGAGAAAAAGGAGGTGCGCTAATGCATAAGGGGGTTGCAAAACATGAATGAGGGCGCATTAGGTGAGTGAGAGAGGATCCAATAGGGTCATAAATGACCTGTAAGCACAAAAATAGGGAGCATGTAAGGGAATATAGGAGTGGTGTGCACTTATGGAGGTGGACGCTAAATTCTAGCTTGTGGAAGCTAAAATCTAGCTTACAACTCCTAGAATCTAGGGAGAGGGCTCATAAATGACAAAAAACACATAAATATGAGGGAATCTATCCCAAGGACGGCGCGCTAGGAAAGAGGGGGTCGCTAAGGTAAGCATAAGGTGCAATAGTAGCTCCATAGTCCATAAAAAGAAAAAAAATAGGGTCCGTTGTAAAATGTTTGGGTGACGAACACTACTAATGTCACCAAGGTGCAAAATGAACTTGTGTGGACAACTCCCATACAACAACAAGTTCTAAGGTGCTAGGGATGTCTCCCGTTTCCCCTCATAATGTGAGATCCATGGTCTCCCATAGTCTTTTAGTTTCCTTTGCAGAGCCATTTTTTTAATTAATCAATAGCAACAACATTTAAAGATAGAAACAATGCCAATAATAACATTAATATTTATAATAGTGCAAAGTCCAAGGTCATATCATTAATCAAATATCATAAGTCCATAATCACATTAACATGCAAAAGAACATAATTCCACAGTCACATAAAAGATCATAAGTCTGGGCTTCACAATCGGGGTATTACATCCCCCTCCCCCTTAAACAATGCATCGTCCTCGATGCATATTACATACATGCCGCAAAATTTCAAAATAGATGAGGGTATGCTTCGCTCATGGAATCCTCGAGCTCCCAAGTCACATCCTCAGAACTGTAATGGGTCCATTAGAAATTTACCTGCTTGATTTCTCGATTTCGTAGCATCTTGACCTTGCTGCCCAAAATGGAAACAAGTTGTACCAAAAAATCCCCTATCAGTTCCACCTATATCACTATCCATTCAATAATATGATTATTACCATGTACATATATGTATATATATCATTAAAGAAAATAAAAGTACTCTAATTACCTGTATCACATTCCAATCAATTACATGGTTATCATTAGGTATATACCTTTTCAATAAAGACACATGAAACATATTATGTACTCTATGCTAGCAAGCAGAGCAAGCTCATAAGCAACGGGTCCTCTCTTAGCTAATACCTCAAAAGGTCCACAGTATCTAGCAACTAGCTTGGAGCAATTTCCCAAGTTCAAGGAGCTCTTCTTGGGTCTAACTTTCAAAAACACATGGTCTCCAACTTGAAACTGTCTGGCAGTCATGTTCTGATCTGCATAGCTTTTTTGCATGTCTTGAGATGATTTCAGGTTTTGCTTAATCTTAACCATTTAATCCTCCATATCCTTCAATAATTCTGGCCTAACAATGACTCTATCTATTGGATTATCCCAACTGATGGGAGTATTTCACTTTCTTCCATACATAGTTTCAAAAGGGCTCATCTTCAACGAGGCATGATATCCATTATTATAAGCAAAATTCCACCCAGTGTAAATAATCTTCTGACTTAGATGGTTGATCCATCACATACGTCCTTAACATATCTTCAATCACTTGGTTAACTATTTCTATCTATCCATATGTCTAAGGGTGGTATGTTGTACTCATGGTTAGACTTGTGCCAAATACTTCGAACAATCCTTTCCAAAAGTTAGAAGTAAATTTTGAATCTCCATCTGATACTATAACTGTGGGGATTCCATGTAATTTGGCTACTTCTTCCATGTAAATATCTGCAATGTTAGTTGCTTTGTGAGTTGTTATTAATAGACTGAAGTGTGCTCCCTTAGTCAACTTATCTACCACAACAATGATAGCATCGTTTTGCAATCTTGTCTTAGTCAAATTTGTGATGAAACCCATTGTCACTACATCCCATTTCCATTTTGGTATTGGCAATGGCTGTAATAATATCGTTGGATGTCAATGATCATCTTTAAATTTTTGGCATTCCATGCACCTAGCTATATACTCTGGAATATCATTCTTCATCCCCGACCAATAGTATTGTTTCCTTACTGGTACCACTATTTTCAGATAACTTGAATGTCCGGCATAAGGAACATCATGGATTTCCTTTAGAAACATCTTCCTTATATCTCTAGAATCAGGTACATAAGCTCTATCTTTATGCATGAGCATTTCGTTTTCTTCCAACTTATACTTGTCAAATTTCATTGGAATTTTTAGTTGTTGTAATCCTTCTTTTACTTGTTGATAATGTTCATCTGTAACATTGGCTTCAAAGATGTTATCTTTGAAATCGGATGTACTGGTGCTGACAGCTGCTACATGCATCACATGTATCTTCCAGCTAAGTGCATCCGCTACTTTATTTTCCTTACCTTTGATGTGCTTGATGTCAAAGTCATATTCACATAACAACTCCATCCATCTCCTTTGTCTTGCATTCAAATTAGGTTGCTTAAACAAGTATTTTAATCGATCATGATCAGTTCTTAACTCAAACTTCTTACTCGTAGGATAATCTCTCCACATATTCAAGGCATAGATGATAGCCGTAACCTCTAAGTGATGAGTGGCATAGTTTTTCTCATGTTCCTTCAACTTTCTGGATTCGTAACTGATCACATGTCCATCCTTCATCAATACTCTGCCAATGCCTTTCTTGCATGCATCCGTGCATACAATAAAGTTTCCTTTAGGGTCTGCAATTTTTAGAACTAGTGCACTAGAAATCATTTCCTTAAGTATTTGAAAACTATATTCACACCTAGGAGTCCATTCAAACTTTACACCTTTCTTTTTCAAGGATGTGATAGGATGGGCTAAGTTTGAGAATCCTTCGATAAAAATGTTGAAGCCCCGAAGATCGCAACATCGAGAAGAAAGAGATTCTCCTCAGTAGACTATCCCAATTAGATTGTCCACCGTTTGGTATGGGGAATCTGTCCGGTTAGCAGTTTTGGCAACCGTTAGATTTGGAGATTTGCTTCAATTAAACCGGTTATGGCTCGATCCACCATTCTTTTTTGATTTTATGGTTAAAAATGATATGCAAGTCCCTAAGCTAACTTAATCTAAATGCAGAATTTGAAACAAATCTGTGTCTAAAACTGAAATAAACCTAAACTATCCCTGCAAGGAGCAAAACTATAAGTATGAGTAATGTGCTGAAAGAAGCATCTACAAATCAACAACTAGTGATTAAACCATGAAGATACGACTACAACAAAAGGCAAAAGATATTAAGAGATAGCTTCCAATTTACATATAACGCATTCCATTACTCATGTAGGAGAAAAATCATTTGCACAGGAAACAATAAGATCATTCAATACATAGAAATAATTCAAGACAACAAAGAAATATCTCACTGTAGAATATGAAAGTCACAAGAATAATCCAGCATGCATCCAACATCCATTTCCATGCAAAATATGTCCTCTCCAGGCTCTTATTAGGAAAAATTCATTTTCTTGGAACAAGTGCAAGATAGCTCGTACAAGTTAAGAAAAGCCTTTTCCCTGTAAAAAGTCCTTTACACTATTCCCTAAGCTTCTATTTATATATTTACAAAATGCCTCTTGGGCTGCCACCTAGCTCTTTACACTTGTCCTCTAAAGACTTTTCCCCTAAATAAACAAATCGTGGCCCTTTTCTTATAACAATTTTTTTTTCAAAAATAGAAAAGGACAACTATCTAGTGACTCTACGCTCTAAACACAGGGAGAACAGATGAAAATAGGAACAACGCATTAGGACTAGCGTGTTCATCCTTGAGGAGGCGCTTCTGCTGGGAGTGAGGTGCTTGTGCTGGCTGCTACTGCTTTCTTTTCCTCCTCTGCAATGTAACTGAACCAAATACCAGCATCTCTGACAACCACATTTGCTGGTGAAGGGAGCAAGATCTTCTGGGAAGTCACATGATTACCGAGCTCTGCTTCAATACCATAAATTTCTGTAATTGCTGCTTGGTGGATTTCTTTAAGCAAATGAATGTATACTGATGATAGCCCAATATAGTGATGGAGATCATCAGTGGCGAGGACATCAATCTTCTTTACATATTCTATTTGAATGCCTAGCTCTTCCTTCAAGTCTGACAAACGTTTCTCTTTGCTTGGAAACTCATCGAGGGACTGGGGAAAAATCAGCTTGCACTTATCATGCACTTCATGGATCTTTTGATACAGGCTGTTACTTTTCTCAATTGTTCCCTGGATCTTAGCCATCAGCTTGAGGCCACAGTTCCTGCAGAATTCCATAAGGGCTATATCTTCTTTAAAATCATCTACCGACTTGAATGGGAGATGCTTGGAGAAATCAAACTTCCCTTCTCTCCATTCCATCTGGCTCAGGATGTTTGCTTTAACCCGAGTGTATTTGCCCTTAATCCTATTGGCTTTTGCATTGACTTCTTTCAACCTAACCATCATGGCTTTGATCCTGCACACTTCCTCAGTAATCAGTTCCTGTGTGGCGTGCATTTGTCTCAAAATGTCACAGGACAACTCATGAAAGGGAGACATATCTATCGCTCTACTTTCTGCTTGCTTTAATTGTTCAACCATTTCCTGCTTATCTACTTCTAGATGAAAAACTCTAGCTTCAGAATCGTTCTTTTATGCTTCTAGAACCATCATCTGGATTGCCTGGTGCTCCTTTTCTTCTTCTAAATGGCGATACTTATCTGACAACTCCTTGTGATCAACATACAGGCGATTATATTTATTCACTACAAGATCCCTGTAAGCCTGCTCATTAGCCACAGTATGTTGCAACATGCGAGCTCTCCTCTTTGTTGAATCAAATTCTCTGACCATATCGACCACATTGTCCTTTGTTGCTTTGCTGCTGACAAAGCGGCGGATGCCATGGCTATGGGAGCCTTATTTCTATTTTGCATCACTATGGTCTCCCGCTGGGTAACAATATCTTCTTGGAAGAGTCTCTTTATCCTCTCTTCCGACTTCAAGACCACCGCCTTCCTCTTCTTATAATACACAAATTCATCCCATCGGGACACAGTATGATCTTCTGATGGGGTGTAAGGGATGATCGGGAGATCTATTACATGTACTTTTGTCTCCATGGGTGGGGTCTGCACTAGTTGAGATGTGTCTGTTTCGTTATCTTGGGTGCCGGAGCCACCTGCCTGGGCATCTTCATTGGTCTTAAGCTCTTCCTCCGCCTTTTGTCCCTCTTCAGTTTTACACCTTCCTTCTTCTTCTTCAACTTTCTGCTGATTTTCACTTTCCTCCCTCTACTCTCGTTCTTTTGCTTCCTTCTACTACCTTTCCTCCTTAGCTTCTTTCTGCTGCCTTGCCTCCTCAGCTTCTCTCTGCAACCTTGCTTCTTCAGCTTCTCTCTGCAACCTTGCTTCTTCAGCTTCTCTCTGCAACCTTGCTTCTTCAGCTTCCTGTTGCAGTCTTGCTTCTTCTGCTTCCTATTGTAGTCTTGCTTCTTCTTTCAATCTTTGTTCTTCATGGGCCAAGGCCTCAGCTGCTTCCCTTTCTTTCTGCAGACTAGCTTCTCGGGCTGTGGCAGAGCTAGAGCTAGCTCCACTGCCTTGACGACAAATCTGCAACTCAGTCATGTTGTTGATGCCTCTGAACACTTTTTCCTCTGCATCATAGTAATGAGCATATACCTCAATGCAATGCTCGAAAACCTTGATCCGTCTGTCATTTCTATGGAAGATCACCTCACCGAAGTGGAAAGCTTTCAACTCTTGAATGTACTCCTTCGCTGTTGCAACCCCTGAGAATTTATAGGCTCCTATGCAAAAAGGAAAATGAGGGAAGGAAGCCTTATGTTGCTTATTAAGCACTCCTCCTATTCCATCAAGGAAAACTTGTATGACTACTTCCTTGACGACTACATAATCAGTAGCGTATTTTGGCAAAATGTATGGTGCTTTGGTACCTACAAACATCCTGATATAGGTGCCCTGTTCTGAGAAGTGAAAATCACCATAGTTTTCCAGGACCTCCATGGCATTTTCTGATAGGCAATTGGGCTCTTCCTTGAACATCTGCTCATATAGAGGCATGATGAACTCTTCGCAGATGAGCTTGTAGTTTTCTCTGTAATTTTGAGCCCACATTATTTTATAGGCAGTGTAGACCGGGGTGTTGGCCTGATCCCATGTGCAACCTAGCCCAGGGAAAGAGAGCTTGGCCAAAATGCAGTCAATAAGATATGAAGACATGTAAAATTTTAACTTTTTTAAGGCCAAACCTTCTCTAGTTGCGGCCACTGTGGATGCCAAACTATCCGAGAGAATAGTATCCCAATCAAACACAGTTCCTTTGAATGCTATGAAGTGGATGATGGGAGCCCACTGTATCCTATATACAGTGCCATCAGGCATGCCGAAAATTTTGCATAACATCAGGGCAATTAATCTAAAAGGAGGTCTTAGGCTCTGAACGTCATATTCATCATTATCTCTCTTCCTCAGCTGCTTTCCTGTGACCAATAGCTTTTTAGCCATCTCGATATTATTCATATTTCCCAACCATTCATCGTTTAGAGCTTGCTGGGGACGTGAGAATTTGTAGGCTGCTGCAATATAAGCTGGATGGAATGAAGCGAAAGGCTCTCCCTTGCTGTCATGCAACACTCTTGTTCGTGGGTTGGCATGTTCCAGTATCCATCCGATCAATTAAGAGCACGGGAACGATTCAGGGCGAGTAGAAGCCCTGGCTATGACGGAAGCTCTGATGTTGAGGTAGATTTGTTCTTCCTCCAATAACAAGTCTGGGATATCTTGGTCCCTGATCATCCGGTAAACATCTCCCCAACGAACCTCGGGAGGAATGCCGATGGTACACTTAGTGTCTTGGAAAAGTGTTTCACTCCTTAGTTGCACTGGCTCTGGTTCCGTCACTTTAACTTTCTTTCTACCACCTTTTGGCATTGTGGCTTATCCTTGTCAGCAACCAAATGCGAATGATTATAAAAACTGTAACACATTACGATAGTGTAACATAGAGTAAGACAATTTTAGCATGCTAATGATAAATATAGACAAAATTATAAAGTTGTATGCTGGGGAAGCAAACTAAACATAGATCATTCCAGAAAACAAAATATGGTCCTCAGACTTGATTATTCTAGGGAGACAATGCTTGGTTAGGAACTTTTGAAATGCTTCCGAAAAGGTAAGCATACGACGTGTAAAAACCCACATCCTTCCCAGTCCTTGGAGGTAGGATGTCCTCCATCATGGTACATCTAATGGCCAATGGTAGGCTGGCCTGGAGTGGAAAATCCTATGAGGAAAAATGAAAACATGAAACTGTTTTCCACAGTCGTTAACTGAGCCGAACAGGCGGGTGGTTGAGTATCTCAACCGACTACTACTGACGCTGATAATACTTGAGAAGTGGTATGAAGTCGGTATAAAATTTGGGTTTGAGTAAATATGGGTAGGAGTACGACCGAAACACAGCCAGTAAAAAAAAAACAAGCTCGAACGACTCAGAGACAAAGGGCCAACTGGTAACGACTTGGTCATGGCTATGACTCCTAGTTGGCAGCAATTAGAAACTTATGGGGCCACAGTGGCCATAAATTCTTTAAAACGATACATGCTACCAATGTCTGCCGGCCACGTTATGAAACGGGAAAATACCCAAGAAATAACTCAACGTAAAGATAAGACAAAGATAATGGTTGAAAAGCCTACCTGGAGACGAAACAGTGGTGGAATGAGGTTGACACGGTGGTGGATGCGCTGAGCTGGAGCGAGACGACGCGATCTCCCAAATGACGTTCTTTGAACAAAAAACTAACAATGGGAACAATGAACCCCACCACCCTTATATAAGGTTTGACACGTGCGGGCATTTAAACGGGTAGGTGACGACTTTAAAACGGAGTTTAATGCTCGTAAGGCACGGTCTTTTCAAGCCAAATTGGAATTTTAGCGCGACCGTCGGCTGCGGCGAGGAGTCACAAGTTTCATCCGTAGTTGCGGCCAGAACTCATGAGTTCCTCTTGAAAGGAGGGAGACTTTGGCGAGGCATTTGCTAGTTGTGGGAGAGATGAAAAAGACGCTTCGCAGTGGCGAAAAAGTTTGGCGAGTCGTTCCGACGTTTCGAGAGCACTTTGTGAGTTCTTCCGAAATTCACTCTCCCGAAAGTTTATTGCGGTCGGTTTTGCCGAGTTGTCCTGAAGTTGCGGAAAGACTCAGTAAGTCCTTCCGAGATTGACGAATGACTTTGTTAAGTCTTTTCCGAAACATGAATGGTCGAGTAACCTGGGGAAAAGAACAACTTACTGCGGCAATACTTGGCGAAAACTTCCGCAATTTCGGGAGAGAATCCCAAGTTCTTCCGCTGTTTCAGGCGAGCTTGCTGAGTTCATCCGCAGTTTCGGGAGAGAATCTCAAGTTCTTCCGCTGTTTTGGGAGAGAATTTTGAGTTCTTCCGAAGTTATAAAAACGCTAAGTGTTTTTTGCTATTTCGGGTGAGAATTTTGAGTCTTTCCGCAATTTCAGGAGAGAATGCCAAGTTCATCCGCAGTTTCGGGAGAGAAATTTGAGTTCTTCCGCAATTTCGGGAAAGAGTTGTGAGTTTTGATTTAGAAGAAAACTTCAATTTTTTTAAAAGCAGATTCCTTAGTTGAAACAAAACTAAGTCCAAAAAGTTTCCAAAGGAGACTTAACCTTTTAGGCAGTCTTTCTAGGGAAGTGAAAGGAGGGGCCCCAATATCTATAATTTTTTTTTGGGTGGATGTTGCTGCAACAACAATTGGCGAGTCGCTGGTGAACACAGATCTTTGAAAAAATCCCTCTCGTTGATCCGAAAAAAGCTATCCATCTTATATGCAATATTCAACTAAGCACTCGGATCTCGGCGAAGGAAGAAGTCATTTTATCTGTTGGCCATTGGGGAAAGGGGAGCTTTGATGAAGACATCTTTAAAACTCTCAAAGGGCCAACATATGGAGTTCATTTTAGAAGATTCATCTTTCAGATGGCTACTGCTATCGGACTCCACAGGATTTGCAACACCTTCTCATGGACACTATTGCTCTTGTTCCTCATTCCCATGTCGCCTACATCCCTTTTGGATGTTTATACATCTGATAGCTTTGCTGTTTGGGCCTTCCAGAAATATTTTCTTTAAACATGATCTTTGATTTCGGCTCCTCAATCCATAATTTCCTTTTGTGTGAGTGAGAGATTTTATTGATTTGATCAAGCCTCACGGACGGAGAGGAGCCTAGCTTGAGCTGAGTATTTTGGACATCTTTCTTGACTTATACGCTTTGATTTTGTCTCAGCCATGCTTCAATTGAGGCGAGAATCTCTGAAAAACAGACCCTTGATTATAAGCCATTTTGGCTGTTAGATTTGCAGCATGGAGTCATTTCAATACCCTATGCCCTTGAGATGTGCTACTCTCCATTGGTCCAACTTCAGTGACCTTCTTGAGATGCTTTTAAGTGTGAGAGTGGATGGAGCCCGAAGATAGTAATAAAGATAGTCATAGATCTCTGCTATTTAAACAAGGGTTAGAGTGACTAACAGAATAGGCTTCCTTGCTTCTGGAGAATGTTCAACAAGAGCAAAATACATAGATAGAATTTCATTTGAGGGTATTTTTGGATTCATGAGTTGTGAGATTTCTTCGAGAGGTCTATCTTGATGAGAAACCTGACCGCAGGTGTTTTCAGAAAACAAACTTTGTACAAAAGGTTCAAATGCTGAAAAAAGAAACAACATAGCTTAAAACAATGAAAACAAGGGGCGAAAGCAACATAAAAGAAAAGTTTTATTTATGTACAGAAAGTCTTAGTGAGACTACACAAAGTATTGTTTCAAGGCAAGGCCATTGAGAGGAAGGGTTACTTCCTCTCCCTGGAGTTCTATCAACTTATAAGTGGATGGGACGAGCTTTGGTGAAATTTGGTAAGGGCCTATCCATAAATGTTGGAATTTTGTGTGCATCCGATTTCCTTCATGATTATGATCCCATTTCAGGACTAAATCCCCAACTTCAAAACTTCTTTTACCGGACTTCCTCTTATCGAACCATCTTTTGACTATGTCTTGGTGTTGATGGAATCGATCTTTAGCTTTCTGTCGGGCTTCTTCAATTTGAAGCAAGGTATTAATCCTGGATTGTAAGACATGGCTACCAGACCCTTGAGAGGCTTGGGACAACTGTAAGGATGAAAGCAAGATGTTGGGAGGGAGGATGGCTTCCTTTCCATAGAGAAGAGTGTAAGGGGAAACCCCTAATGCGTTCTTTGGAGTCACCCTATCTGCCCATAAGGCATTTGGGAGAGCTATGTGCCAACTTCGCTGATTTTCTATCACAGTTTTCTTGAGAATTCGAATGGGGTTTTTGTTTGAAGATTCAGCTAATCCGTTTCCTTGAGGGTAATAATTGGCTGAATAATGTAGTTTAATTCCCCATTCATAAACACATTCATTTATCTTAAAAGATGAGAAATAAGGAACATTATCAAAAACAAGGGAAATTGGAACCCCAAACTTGGTTATGATGTTTTCCTTCAAGAAACTGATGACTGCATCTTCATTGATCTTGCGCAATGGGATAGCCTCCGTCCATCTGGTGAAGTAGTCGGTAGCCGTCAGGATGTATTGATGTTGTAAAGAAGAATTCGGGTTTATCTCTCCGATAACATCTATGCCCCACTGTTCAAAAGGTTCAGAGATAATAACTGACTACAAGGGTCTTGCTGCCTTAGGTAATTTCCCAGCACTTCTTTGGCATATAAAACAGTTCCGTACATACGCATGGGAATCTCGGAATAGAGTGGGCCAATAATATCCAGCTCTAAGTATCTTGTGAGCTGTTGTCTCCCCTGAATAATGTCCACCAGAGGGACCATCGTGTAATTCTTTGACAACTTTACTTGTATCTTCCTTTTCTAGACATCTAAGAAAAATTCCATTGTATTTTTTCTTCTTCTGAAAAGTATCCCATCAATGATTTGATAAGCTGTTGAATTCAAATGGAGAGCCCTTCTTTGCTTAGAGCTCCAATGCTCGGGTAGGTATCCTTGCCGCAAATAATGCACCAGATCCCTGTACCATGATTGAGGAGCTGTAAAGATAGGACATACTTCAACTGAGTTCATCTCAGCTTCATTTTTCCAATGCTGCTCTTCATCAGTCGGATTTTCTATAAGCAATTTGCACAGGCCTTGTTCTTTGATGATAGTGGCCGGTTTAAATTCTAAGTCATATTCTTGAAGAGTTGTGACCCAGTTTCCCCTCCTTTGTCCTAATTCCTTTTGAACAAAGAGGGATCTAACAACTGGGTGGGGAACTATAACCTTAGTTATGTTCTTAAGAATATATGGTCTGAAATGTTTGACTGCTTTGAAGACAGCATACGCATGCTTGTTGACAATGGGATAATTTAGTTCAGCCCCTTGCAGACCAGTGCTCATAAACGAGATTGGGTACTCGTCCCCTAGCTCAAACTTTTGCGTGAGCACAATCGCGAGAGAGTCATCTGAAGCAAAGGTATATAGGATAAAATCCTTGTCAAAATATGGGCTTCTTAAGGAACACAACCGACTCCGGATCCTTCCAAAGTTTTAGAACCGTCAAAGTATAATGTCCAAAACATATTTTTTGATTCGGCTAAGTTAGTATCTTTATGATCTAAGTCAATGACTAAACTAACTATATTACATTCAATATCATCAATCCGAGAAAAATGAAGGAGATTGGACTGTTCATCTGATTCATGGCTAATAGTTTCAGACTGATAATTACCCGGATCAATTTCTAAGAAATAATTCCCCAGAACTAAGGATGAGAAGGTTACAACCTCATTCTTTCCCTCTAATTGAGATACATTTTGTTTCATGTGTGGTTCTCTCAGGACCTTGATCTGATTCTGTCTATTTTGATAAGGCAACCACAAATGAAACCAATTAGTTGTAAAGTAAGCATTTAGCTTTGTGGACCAGTCCCTACTTAGGATCAAACCATAAGCCTAAGGAATATCAACTACCATTATGTCAATAAACTGACAGACTCTAGAGTCGGCTGACAATATAAAGAGGACATCTTTCATTTCCCTAATAACCTTGACAACAGTTCTATCTAACTGAATAATTTGGGTAGGAGATGGGATAGGATGCACATTAATTTTTTTACAAATTGACAGTGGCATGACATTTGAAGATGCTCCGGAATATACTAGACAATTGTGAACATTGTGATTGAAAATTTCAAAGGTTAAAAAGAACGACAACGTCTGAGATTTGGATTTCCAGTCGATACTAGCCTCATTAATTTCATGATCTTCTTGAGTATCTGTTAATGGAGTGCTGGGCTGGGATTGCAGAGCATGCAACAACTTATCTCGTTGCTGAGGCAAACTGCACATATCGAATATTGATACATTTTCTTTTACTTTCTTTATATCCTCAATAATGTCATATCCTATATCAGATTATTTTACAATTCTAGTCGGATGGTCTGTTTTATTCATTGTGACCTTCGTTGTTGAACTGTGGTGTCAATGCTTGGCTACTTTCCCGCTGTTGGGTTAGCCTTAGGTTGTGGTGGAATGATTGCTATATGTCTTCTAGGTGGTTCTTTTGAAATTTTAGGCTTGGGAATAGTCGAGTTTGGCACAGGATCTATAATGGGACCTTTACTGCGAGTATTAATGTTCACAGCAGAGACTGAGCTTTCCACGGGATCTTCTTCTACCAATTAAGTTAAAGGTACCCAATCCCATAGCACCATAGTGGTGTCTGGAGGTGGTTCTTCTCTCTCAGGGCTCAATTCCTCCGGAGGATCGTCTTGATCTAGAATCTGTGAATCCAACATTTGGTTCATGATTAAACTCATAGAGTTAATCCATTGTGGGCAGCTCTTTTTCGAGTGCGGTTCTTGATGAAAGGTGCAAAAATTTTCCATTCCTATTTCATTGAGATTTAAAACAGGGGAAGTGTTCATAGGTGGATGAGGTTGATCGCTGTCTTCTCTCTTCTTTTAAAATTGCTTGAAAGGTTTTCTAGATGTACTAGCAGCTTTATCTTTCTCGAGATCTACAATTTTATTGGACAACTTCTGCATCATTTTAACTACGTTCTTCATGTTTGTTGATGACTCTTCTTTATTTCTGGTGAGCAGCAAGGTTTTTTTACTAGCTGCTGGTTTTGTCTTTGCATCTAAGGCATGTTTAGCAATGCTATCCGCTTCTTCTTCCACCTTTCTAGCTTCTTCAAAATTTTCTATCAGGGTGGTTTTCTTAGATCTTTTAACGAACATTGCTATGGGTCCTTCAAGATCTGTTGTATAATACTCAACCAGAGATTCCTCTGCTGGTTTATTTGCTTCGCTGAAATTATTTAAGAGTGTTGTGAACCTTTGGTTCAAGTCTTGAACCTTTTCTTTCTTTTCCATTCTCATGGACAATAACTCTTTCATGAGCGTAGCTACCGTCTTTTGGTTTCCATATTTCTTTAAGAAACATTTTTCAAATTTATCTCAGCTTGAAATCGAGCTAGGTTGTAAGCTAAAATACCAAGAAGAGACTTTCGGCTCAAATGTGTATGGAAAAAGCCTACAAACTACATCTTCATGCTGTACATTTAAAAGATTCAGGGCTAAATAAAATCTCTTGAGATGATCCTCAGTGGAAATGGCTTTCACGGGTCGAATTTATGCAAGACTTTCTCTGGATTTTTAGGAAGATTATAGAATGGCCCAGCTAGATTCAATGCTCCCCTCACTCTCCAAGCAGGTACAACCATGTCTCTATGTGGAGAATCAGGTGGAGAATTGTGTGGTGAATTCAATGGAGTGTTCCTTGGAGTAATAAGTTCTCCAAGACTTTCTTGATCTGAAATATTTTCTTGGTTTTCAAGATCGACTTTGTTCAAGGGTTCTACAATTTCTTCCAAGGTTAAATTCACAAGTTCTTCAAAATTTTTGCACAAAAATCGAATCACGGGTGTACTGTTGTTCTTTTCTAGGAGAAATTTTCCTAGGGAGGAAATTTACTGCGCTTAAACCACCTAGTTGTCTAACATAAGATCGTGTATGTCTCCTTAAATCTTCTATTTCTGCAAAAAGCACAACATACAATACTTCTTGAGGTTCAAAATCAAAGATGAGGTTTTCTTGATTTGCTACTTCAAGATTTGGGCTATCTGAAATTCCCGTTTTAAGCGGGTTTTTAGTAACATTTTTGACAGTGAGGGATTTTCCTTTATCGGCCATTCACTTCAGGCCCTCCTTCTAGTGCCAAAAACTATTTATGCCCCAAAGATCGCAGCATCAAGCAGAAAGGGGTTCTCCCCAGTAGACTATCCCAATTAGATTGTCCATCGTTTGGTATGGGGAATCCGTCCGATTAGCGGTTCCGACAACCGTTAGATTTGGAGATTTGCTTCAATTAAACCGGTTATGGCCCGATCCACCATTTTTTTATTTTATTTTATGGTTAAAAATGATATGTAAGTGCCTAAGCTAACTTAATCTAAATGTAGAACTTGAAACAAATATGTGTTTAAAACTGAAATAAACATAAACTATCCCTGCAAGGAGCAAAACTATAAGTATGAGTAATGTGCTGAAAGAAGCATCTACAAATCAACAGCTAGCCATTAAACCATGAAGATACGACTACATCAAAAGGCAAAATATATTAAAAGATAGCTTCCAATTTACATATAACGCATTCCATTACTCATGTATGAGAAAAATCATTTGCACAGGAAACAATAAGATCATTCAATACATAGAAATAATTCAAGACAACAAAGAAATATCTCACTGTAGAATATGAAAGTCACAAGAATAATCCAGCATGCATCCAACAACCATTTTCATGCAAAAGACGTCCTCTCCAGGCTCTTATTAGGCAAAATTCATTTTCTTGAAGCAAGTGCAAGATAGCTCGTACAAGTTAAGAAAAGTCTTTTCCTTGCCAAAAGTCCTTTACACTATTCCTTAAGCTTCTATTTATATCTTTACAAAATGCCTCTTGGGCTACCACCTGGCTCTTTACAGTTGTCCTCTAAAGACTTTTCCCCTAAATAAACAAATCATGGCCCTTTTCTTATAACAAAAAATTTCTCAAAAATAGAAAAGGATAGTTGTCTAGTGACTCTATGCTCTAAACACAGGGAGAACAGATGAAAATAGGAACAACACATTAGGACTAGCGTGTTCATCCTTGAGGAGGTGCTTCTTCTGGGAGTGAGGTGCTTGTGCTGGCTGCTACTGCTGCTGCTGCTTTCTTTTCCTCCTCTGCAATGTAACTGAACCAGATACTAGCATCTCTGACAACCACATTTGCTGGTGAAGGGAGCAAGATCTTCTGGGAAGTCACATGCTTACCGAGCTCTGCTTCAATACCATAAATTTCTGCAATTGCTGCTTGGTGGATTTCTTTAAGCAAATGACTGTATACTGATGACAACCCAATATAGTGATGGCGATCATCAGTGGCGAGGACATCAATCTTCTTTACATATTCTATTTGAATGCCTAGCTCTTCCTTCAAGTCTGACAAACGTTGCTCTTTGCTTGGAAACTCATCGAGGGACTGAGAAAAAATCAGCTTGCACTTATCATGCACTTCATGGATTTTTTGATACAGGTTGTTACTTTTCTCAATTGTTCCCTGGATCTTAGCCATCAGCTTGAGGCCACAGTTCCTGTAGAATTCCATAAGGGCTATATCTTCTTTAAAATCATCTACCAACTTGAATGGGAGATGCTTGGGGAAATCAACTTTCTCTTCTCTCCATTCCATCTGGCTTAGGATGTTTGCTTTAACCCGAGTGTATTTTCCCTTAAGCCTATTGGATTCTACATTGATTTCTTTCAACCTAACCATTATGGATTTGAGCCTGCACACTTTCTCAGTAATCAGTTTTTGTGTGGCGTGCATTTGTCTCAAAATGTCACAGGACAGCTCATGAAAGGGAGACATATCTATCGCTCTGCTTTTTTCCTGCTCTAATTGTTCAATGATTACCTGCGTATCTGCTTCCAGATGAAAAACTCTAGCTTTAGAATAGTTCTTTTCCGCTTCTAGAACCATCATCTGGATTGCCAGGTGCTCCTTTTCTTCTTCTAAATGGCGATACTTATTTGACAACTCCTTGTGATCAATAGACAGGTGATTATATTTATTCACTACAAGATCCCTGTAAGCCTACTCATTAGCCACAGTATGTTGCAACATGCGAGCTCTCCTCTTTGTTGACTCAAATTCTCTGACCATATCGACCACATTGTCCTTTGTTGCTTTTGCTGCTGACACAACGGAGGATGCCATGGCTATGGGAGCCTTATTTCTATTTTGCATCACCGTGGTCTCTCGTTGGATAACAATATCTTCTTGGAAGAGTCTCTTTATCCTCTCTTTCGACTTCAAGACCACCGCCTTCCTCTTCTTATAATACACAAATTCATCCCATCGGGACACAGTATGATCTTTTGATGGAGTGTAAGGGATGATCGAGAGATCTATTACATGTACTTCTGTCTCCATGGGTGGGGTCTGCACTAGTTGAGATGTGTCTGTTTCGTTATCTTGGGTGCCGGAGCCACCTGCCTGGGCATCTTCATTGGTCTTAAGTTCTTCCTCCTCCTTTTATCCCTCTTCAGTTTTACGCCTTCCTTCTTCTTCTTCAGCTTGCTACCGATTTTCACTTTCCTCCCTCTGCTCTCGTTCTTCTGCTTCCTTCTGTTGCCTTTCCTCCTCAGCTTCTTTCTGCTGCCTTGCCTCCTCAGCTTCTCTCTGCAACCTTGCTTCTTCAGCTTCTCTCTGCAACCTTGCTTCTTCAGCTTCCTGTTGCAGTCTTGCTTCTTCTGCTTCCTGTTGCAGTCTTGCTTCTTCTTTCAATCTTTATTCTTCACAGGCCAAGGCCTCAGCTGCTTCCTTTTCTTTCTGTAGACTGGCTTCTCGAGTTGTAGCAGAGCTAGAGCTAGCTCCACTACCTTGACGACAAATCTGCAACTCAGTCATGTTGTTGATGCCTTTGAACACTTCTTCCTCTGCATCATAGTAATGAGCATACTCAAAATGAGCATATACCTCATTGCAATGCTCGGCAACCTTGCTCCGTGTGTCATTTATATGGAAGATCACCTCACCGAAGTGGAAAGATTTCAACTCTTGAATGTACTCCTCGGCTGTTGCAACCCCTGAGAATTTATAGGCTCCTATGCAAAAAGGAAAAGGAGGGAAAGAAGCCTTATGTTGCTTGTTAAGCACTCCACCTATTCCATCAAGAAAAATTGCATGACTGCTTCCTTGAGGACTACATAATCAGTAGCATATTTTGGCAAAATGTATGGTGCTTTGGTACCTCCAAACATCCTGATATAGGTGCCCTATTCTGAGAAGTAAAAATAGCCATAGTTTTCTAGGACCTCCATGGCATTTTCTGATAGGCATTTGGGCTCTTCCTTTAACATCTACTCATACAGAGGCATGATGAACTCTTCGCAGATGAACTTGTAGTTTGCTCTGTAATTTTGAGCCCACATTATTTTATAGTAAGTGTAGACCGGGGTGTTGGCCTGATCCCATGTGCAACCTAGCTTGGGGAAAGAGAGCTTGGCCAAAATGCAGTCAATAAGATATGAAGAAATGTAAAATTCTGACTTTTTTAAGGCCAAACCTTCTCTAGCTGCGGGCACTATGGATGCCAAACTATTTGAGAGAATAGTAGCCCAATCAAACACAGTTCCTTTGAATGCTATGAAGTGGATGATGGGAGCCCACTGTATCCTATATACAGTGCCATCGGGCATGTAAAAAATTCTGCATAACATCAGGGCAATTAATCTAAAAGGAGTTCTTAGTCTCTGAACGTCATATTCATCATTATCTCTCCTCCTCAGCTGCTTGCCTGTGACCAATAGCCTTTTAGCCATCTCGATATTATTCATCTTTCCCAACCATTCATCATTTAGAGCTTGCCGGGGACGTGAGAATTTGTAGGCTGCTGCAATATAAGTTGGATGGAATGAAGCGAAAGGCTCTCCCTTGCTCTCATGCAACACTCTTGTTTGTGGGTTGGCATGTTCCAGTATCCATTAGATCACTTCAGAGCACGGGAACAACTCAGGGCGAGTAGAAGCCCTGGATATGTCGGAAGCTCTGATGTTGAGGTAGATTTGTTCTTCCTCCAATAACACGTCTGGGATATCTTGGTCCCTAATCATCCGGTAAACATCTCCCCAACGGACCTCGGGAGGAATGCCGGTGGTACACTTAGTGTCTTGGAAAAGAGTTTCAGTTCTTAGTTGCACTGGCTCTGGTTCCGTCACTTTAACTTTCTTTCTACCACCTTTTGGCATCGTGGCTTATCCTTGTCAGCAACCAAATGCGAATGATTATAAAAACTATAACACATTACGAGAGTGTAACATAGAGTAAGACAATTTTAGCATGTTAATGATAAATATAGAGAAAATTATAAAGTTGCATGCTGGGAAGCAAACTAAACATAGATCATTCCAGAAAACAAAATATGGTTCTCAGACTTGATTATTCTAGGGAGACAATGCCTGGTCAGGAACTTTTGAAATGCTTATGAAAAGGTAAGCATACGATGTGTAAAAACCCACATCCTTCCTAGTCCTTGGAGGTAGGATGTCCTCCATCATGGTACCTATAATGGCCAATGGTAGGCTGGCCTGGAGTGGAAAATCCTATGAGGAAAAATGAAAACATGAAACCGTTTTCCACAGTCGTTAACTGAGCCAAATAGGCGGGTGGTTGAGTATCTCAACCGACTACTGTTGACGCTGATAATACCTGAGAAGCAGTATGCAGCCAATATAAAATTTGGGTTTGAGTAAATCTGGGTAGGAGTACGACTGAAACACAACCAGTAAAAAAAAAAAAAGGTCGAACGACTCAGAGACAAAGGGCCAACTGGGAACGAATTTGTCATGGCTATGACTCCTAGTTGGCAGCAATGAGAAACTTATGGGGCCACGACGGCTGTAAATTCTTTAAAACGATACATGCTACCAATGTTTACCGGCCACGTTATGAAACAGGAAAATCCCCAAGAAATAACTCAACGTAAAGATAAGACAAAGATAATGGTTGAAAAGCCTACCTAGAGACAAAACAGTGGTGGAATGAGGTGGACACAGTGGTTGATGCGTTGAGCTGGAGCGAGATGACACGATCTCCCAAACGACGTTCTTTGAATAAAAAACTAACAATGGGAACAATGAACCCCATCGCCCTTATATAAGGTTTGACACGTGCGGGCATTTAAACGGGTAGGTGACGACTTTAAAACGGAGTTTAATGCTCATACGGTGCGGTCTTTTCAAGCCAACTTGGAATTTAAGCGCAACCGTCGGCTGTGGCGAGGACTCACAAGTTTCATCCACAGTTGCGTCCAGAACTCATGAGTTCCTCTCGAAAGGCGGGAGACTTTGGCGAGGCATTTGCTAGTTGTGGGAGAGATGAAAAAGACGCTTCGCAGTGGCAAAAAAGTTTGGCGAGTCGTTCCGACGTTTCGAGAGCACTTTGTGAGTTCTTCCGAAATTCACTCTCCCGAAAGTTTATTGCGGCCGGTTTTGCCAAGTTGTCCCGAAGTTGCGGAAAGACTCAGTAAGTCCTTCCGAGATTGACGAATGACTTTTTAAAGTCTTTTCCGAAATATGAACGGTCGAGTAACCTGGGGAAAATAACAACTTACTGCGACAATACTTGGTGAAAGCTTCCGCAATTTCGGGAGAGAATCCCAAGTTCTTCCGTAGTTTCGGGCGAGTTTGCTAAGTTCATCCGCAGTTTCGGGAGAGAATCTCAAGTTCTTCCGCTGTTTCGGGCGAGAATTTTGAGTTCTTCTGAAGTTTCAAAAACGCTAAGTGTTTTTCGTTGTTTCGGGCTAGAATTTTGAGTCTTTCCGCAGTTTCGGGAGAGAATCCAAAGTTCATCCGCAATTTCGGGAGAGAAATTTGAGTTCTTCCGCAATTTCGGGAAAGAGTTGTGAGTTTTGATTTAGAAGAAAACTTCAATTTTTTTTAAAGCAGATTCCTTAGTTGAAACAAAACTAAGTCCAAAAAGTTTCCAAAGGAGACTTAACCTTTTAGGCAGTCTTTCTAGGGAAATGAAAGGAGAGGCCCCAATATCTACAAATTTTTTTGGGGGGGATGTTGCTGCAACAACAATTGGCGAGTCGCTGGTGAACACAGATCTTTGAAAAAATCCCTCTTGTTGATCGAAAAAAAGCTATCCATCTTATATGCAATATTCAGCTGAGCACTCGGATCTCGGCGAAGGAAGAAGTCATTTTATATGCTGGCCATTGGGGAAAGGGGAGCTTTGATCAAGACATATTTAAAACTTTTTAAGGGCCAACATATGGGGTTCATTTTAGAAGATTCATCTTTCATATGGATACTGCTATCGAACTCCATAGGATTTGCAACACCTTCTCATGGACACTATTGCTCTTGTTCCTCATTCCCATGCCGCCTACATCCCTTTTGGATGTTTATACATCTGATAGCTTTGCTGTTTGGGCCTTCCAAAAATATTTTCTTTAAACATGATCTTTGATTTCGGCTCCTTAATCCATAATGTCCTTTTGTGTGAGTGAGAGATTTTATTGATTTGATCAAGCCTCACAGATGGAGAGGAGCCTAGCTTGAGCTGAGTCTTTTGGACAGCTTTCTTGACTTATATGCTTTGCTTTTGTCTCAGCCATGCTTCAATTGAGGCAAGAATATCTGGAAAACAGACCCTTGATTATAAGCCATTTTGGCTGTTAGATTTGCAGGATGGAGTCATTTCAATACCCTATGCCCTCGAGATGTGCTACTCTCCGTTGGGCCAACTTCAGTGACCTTCTTGAGATGCTTTTAAGTGTGAGAGTGGATGGAGCCCGAAGATAGTAATAAAGATAGTCATAGATCTCTACTATTTAAACAAGGGTTAGAGTGACTAACAGAATAGGCTTCCTTCCTTCTGGAGAATGTTCAGCAAAAGAAAAATACATAGATAGAATTTCATTTGAGGGTATTTTCAGCTTCATGAGTTGTGAGATTTCTTCGAGAGATCTATCTTGATGAGAAAACCGACCACAAGTGTTTTCAGAAAACAAACTTTGTACAAAAGGTTCAAATGCTGAAAAAAGAAACAACATAGCTGAAAACAATGAAAACAACGGGCTAAAGCAACATAAAAGAAAAGTTTATTTATCTACAGAAAGTCTTAGTGAGACTACTCAAAGTATTGTTTCAAGGCAATGCCATTGAGAGCAAGGGTTACTTCCTCTCCCTGGAGGTATGTCAACTTATAAGTGGATGGGCCGAGCTTTGCTGAAATTTGGTAAGGTCCTATCCATAAATGTTCGAATTTCGTGTGCATCCCCTTGCCTTCATGATTATGATCCCATTTCAGGACTAAATCCCCAACTTCAAAAATTCTTTTACCAGACTTCCTCTTATCGAACCATCTTTTGATTATGTCTTGGTGCTGATGGAATCGATCTTTAGCTTTCTATCGGGCTTCTTCAAGTTGAAGCAAGGTATTGACCCTGGATTGTAAGACTTGGCTACCAGACCCTTGAGAGGCTTGGGACAACTGTAAGGATGGAAGCAAGATGTTGGGAGGGAGGATGGCTTCCTTGGCATAGATAAGAGTGTAAGGGGAAACACCTAATGCGTTCTTTGGAGTCACCCTATATGCCCATAAGGCATTTGGGAGAGCTATGTGCCAACTTCGCTGATTTTCTATCACAGTCTTCTTGAGAATTCGAATGAGGTTTTTGTTTGAAGATTTAGCTAATCCGTTTCCTTGAGGGTAATAATTGGCTGAATAATGTAGTTTAATTCCCCATTCATAAAAAAATTCATTTATATTAAAAGATGAGAAATAAGGAGCATTATAAAAAACAAGAGAAATTGGAACCCCAAACCTGGTTATGATGTTTTCCTTCAAGAAACTGATGACTGCATCTTCATTGATCTTGTGCAATGGGATAGCCTCCGTCCATCTGGTGAAGTAGTCGGTAGCCGTCATGATGTATCGATGTTGTAAAGAAGAATTCGGGTTTATCTCTTCGATAACATCTATGCCCCATTGTTCAAAAGGTTTAGAGATAATAACCGGCTGCAAGGATCTTGCTGCCTTAGGTAATTTCCCAGCACTTCTTTGGCATATATCATAGTTCCGTGCATACGCATGGGCATCTCAGAATAGAGTGGGCCAATAATATCCAGCTCTAAGTATCTTGTGAGCTATTGTCTCCCCTGAATAATGTCCACCAGTGGGACCATCGTGTAATTCTTTGACAACTTTACTTGCATGTTCCTTTTCTAGACATCTAAGAAAAATTCCATCGTAATTTTTTCTGAAAAGTATCCCATCAATGATTTGATAAGCTGCTGACTTCAAATGGAGAGCCCTTCTTTGCTTAGAGCTCCAATGCTCGGGTGGGTATCCTTGCTGCAAATAATGCACCAGATCCTTGTACCATGATTGAGGAGCTGTAAAGATAGGACATACTTCAACTGAGTTCAGCTCAAATTCATTTTTCCAATGCTGCTCTTGATCATTCGAATTTTCTGTAAGCAATTTGCACAGGCCTTGTTCTTTGATGATAGTGGCCGGTTTAAATTCTAAGTCATATTCTTGAAGAGTTGTGACCCAGTTTCCCCTCCTTTCTCCTAATTCCTTTTGAACGAAGAGGGATCTAACAACTGGGTGGGGAACTATAACCTTAGTTCTATTCTTAAGAATATATGGTCTGAATTGTTTGACTGCTTTGAAGATAGCATACGCATGCTTATCGACAATGGGATAATTTAGTTCATCCCCTTGTAGACCAGTGCTCATAAACGAGATTGGGTACTTGTCCCCTAGCTCCACCTTTTGCGTGAGCACAGCCGCGAGAGAGTCATCTGAAGCAAAGGTATATAGGATAAAATCCTTGTCAAAATCTGGGATTCCTAAGGAAGGAGCTTTAGCTATAGCTGCCTTAATTCCTCTGAACGCGTCCTTTTCTAAATCTGTCCACTTGAACTGTATGCTTTGTTTGACCATTTGTTGTAAAGGTTTAACAATTTGCGCGAAATCTGGAACAAACCTTCGGACGAAATTGATAGTGCCCATAAAGGACTGCATGGATTTCTTGTTATGAGGCATTGGAATTCTATTGATGGATTGTACCCTTTCCTGATCTATTGATACTCCTCTTTTGGAAATGATATGGCACAATAGTTTACCTTTTGGAACAGCGAACACACTCTTCTTGGGATTCAACGAAATACCATATTTCCGACAATGATAAAAAATATGCTTCAAATGGACAACATGATCTTCCCTTTTCTTCGAAAAAACTATCACATCATCTAGATAGACAACAACACATTGACCACCCAATCCTCGGAAAGCGATATCCATTGCTCGCTGGAATGTAGCTCCTGCGTTTATTAGGCCGAATGGCATCCTTTTGTATGCGAAAGTTCCCCACTTAGTGCGGAAAGTAGTCTTAAGACGATCTTCTTCGATTACTAATACTTGATTGTAGCCAGAGAAACCATCGAGAAGGGGAAATAGCTCAGATCCTGACACCATTTGAAGAATTTGTTCCATTGAAGGGACGGGATAGTTGTCTTTATCTGAAGCTTTGTTTAAATTTCTGAAGTCAACACATAGTCTTATCTCTCCTGACTTCTTTCTCACGGGAACTAAGTTAGCAACCCGCTCAGAATGCCGGACCTTAATGATTATTTTAGCGTCCAGTAGCTTCTTCAATTCCTTTTGAATCAGAGGTTCCAGAGTAGGATGCATCCTTCTTAATTGCTGCTGAAATGGCTTGACACCCGCTTTCATTGGTATGACATGTTGAATAATGCGGACGTCATATGTTTTAAAATCCTCATAAGTCCATGCAAAAACATCCTTATATTGTCGAAAAAGTTTGATGAACCTATCTCTTTCTCTTGGTGAACAACATTTGCCAAGGTTGACAAATTTTGGTTCAGCCTCGGTGCCCAAATTAACTAACTCATGCTGCATTGATGAACTGTTGGTTTTGGTATTCGCTGGTCTTTTGAATTTACTTTGAAGATCAAACAACATTTCAAGTGACCTTACCCCTATGGGGATGAAATTTCCTTTATTTGCATCCTTCTTTTGCAAATCAGAATCGTGTTCTTCTTCATCTATCACAGCTCCTTGGAAAATGTCTTCATTCGTTAGAAAACTGATACTCTGTTCGTCATCATCGAAGACCCTGAAGTTTGTGATATTGTCAGGGACAGAAGGCCTGAAAATTAATTCAATTGAGCACTTGTTATTAGTTGGAACCAATCTGGAAGCAGATGTTGTTAACAAATCAGATGCAGAATTTTGCAATCTAGGAATATACTTTATATTGAAAGCATCAAAATGCATAATTAAATCCCATACCTCAGCCTGATAACCTTTCAAATGAGGTGAGAGACAGTGAATGGTATCTCTTACCTGTCTCACAACTATTTCTGAGTCACCAAAAACCTTCAGGTATTTAACATTTAAGCCGATGGCCTTCTTTAATGAGTGTACCAAAGCTTCATATTCAGCAGTGTTGTTAGTACAATCAAATTCTAACCTACAGGACAAAAAATACTTATTTCTTTCCGGATCCATCAGAAAACAACTGGCTCCGGATCCTTCCAAATTTTTAGAACTGTCAAAGTATAATGTCCAAAACATATTTTTTGATTCAGCTAAGTTAGTATCTTTATGATCTAAGTCAGTGACTAAACTAACTATATTACAGTCAATATCACCAGTTCGAGAAAAATGAAGGAGATCGGACTATTCATCTGATTCATGGCTAATAGTTTCAGACTGATAATTACCTGGATCAATTTCTAAGAAATAATTCCCTAGAACTGTGGATGAGAAGGTTACAGCCTCATTCTTTCCCTCTAATTGAGTTACATTTTGTTTCATGTGCAGTTCTCTCAGGACATTGATCTGATTCTGTCTATTTTGATAACGCAACCACAAATGAGACAAATCATTTGCAAAGTAACCATTCAGCTTTGTGGACCAGTCCCTACTTAGGATCAAACCATAGGCCTCAGGAATATCAACTACCATTATGTCAATAAACTGACAGACTCTAGAGTCGGGTGACAATCTAATGAGGACATCTTTCATTTCCCCAATAACCTTGACATCAGTTCTATCTAACTGAATAATTTGGGCAGGAGATGGGATAGGCTTCCCATTAATTTTTTTACAAATTAACAGTGGCATGACATTTGAAGATGCTCCAGAATCTACCAGACAATTGTGAACATTGTGATTGAAAATTTCAAAGGTTAAAAGGAACGGCAACGTCTGAGATTTGGATTTTCCGCTGATATTAGCCTCATTAATTTCAGGGTCTTCTTGAGTATATGTTAATGGAGTGCTGGGCTGGGATTGCAGAGCATGCAACAACTTATCTCGTTGCTTTGGAAAACTGCAAATATCGAATATTGATACATTTGCTTTTACTTTCTTTATATCCTCAATAATGTCAGATTCTTTTACAATTCTAGTCGGATGGTCTGTTTTATTCATTGTGACCTTCGGTTGTTGAACTGTGGTGTCAATGCTTGGCTACTTGCCCGCTGTTGGGTTAGCTTTAGGTTGCGGAGGAATGATTGCTATATGTCTTCTAGGTAGTTCTTTTGAAATTTTAGGCTTGGGAATAGTCGAGTTTGGCACAGGATCTGTAATGGGACCTGTATTGTGAGTATTAATGTTCACAACAGAGACTGAGCTTTCCACGGGATCTTCTTCTACCAATTCTGTTAAAGGTACCCAATCCCATAGCACCATAGTGGTGTCTGGAGGTGGTTCTTCTATCTCAGGGCTCGATTCCTCCGGAGGATCATCTTTTAGAATCTGTGAATCCAACATTTGGTTCATGATTAAACTCATAGAGTTAATCCATTGTGGGCAGCTCTTTTCCAAGTGAGATTCTTGATGAAAGGTGCATAAATTTTCCATTCCTATTTCATTGAGATTTAAAACAGGGGAAGTGTTCATAGGTGGATGAGGTTGATCGCTGTCTTCTCTCTTCTTGTAAAATGGCTTGAAAGGTTTCCTAGATGTACTAGCAGCTTTATCTTTCTCAAGATCTACAATTTTATTGGACAACTTCTGCATCATTTTAACTACGTTCTCCATGTCTGTTGATGACTCTTCTTTATTTCTGGTGAGCAACAAGGTTTTTTTACTAGCTGTTGGTTTTGTCTCTGCATTTAAGGCATGTTTAGCAATGCTATCCGCTTCTTCTTCCACCTTTCTAGCTTCTTCAAAATTTTCTATTAGGGTGGTTTTCTTAGATCTTTTAATGAACATTGCTATGGGTCCTTCAAGAGCTGTTGTATAATACTCAACCAGAGATTCCTCTGCTGGTTTATTTGCTTCGCTGAAATGATTTAAGAGTGTAGTGAACCTTTGGTTGAAGTCTTGAACCTTTTCTTTCTTTTCCATTCTCATGGACAATAACTCTTTCATGAGCGTAGCTACTGTCTTTTGGTTTCCATATTTCTTTAAGAAACATTTTTCAAATTCATCCCAGCTTGAAATCGAGCTAGGTTGTAAGCTAAAATACCAAGAAGAGACTTTCGGCTCAAATGTGTATGGAAAAAGCCTACAAACTACATCTTCATGTACATTTAAAAGATTCAGGGCTAAATAAAAGCTCTTGAGATGATCCTCAGCGGAAATGGCTTTCCCTGGGTCGAATTTAGGCAAGACTTTCTCTGGATTTTTAGGAAGATTGTGGAATGGCCCAACTAGATTCAACGCTCCCCTCGCTCTCCAAGCAGGTACAACCATGTCTCTATGTGGAGAATCAGGTGGAGAATTGTGTGGTGAATTCAATGGAGTGTTCCTTGGAGTAATAAGTTCTCCAAGACTTTCTTGATCTGAAATATTTTCTGGGTTTTCAAGATCGACTTTGTTCAGGGGTTCTACAATTTCTTCCAAGGTTAAATTCACAAGTTCTTCAAAATTCTGCACAAGAATCGAATCACGGGTGTACTGTCGTTCTTTTCTAGGACAACTTTTCCTAGGGAGGAAATTTACTGCGCTTAAACCACCTAGTTGTCTAACATAAGATCGTGTATGTCTCCTTAAATCTTCTATTTCTACAAAAGACACAGCATACAATACTTCTTGAGGTTCAAAATCAGAGATGAGGTTTTCTTGATTTGCTACTTCAAGATTTGGGCTGTCTGAAATTCCTGTTTTAAGCGGGTTTTCAGTAACATTTTTGACAGTGGGGGATTTTCCTTTTTCGGCCATGCACTTCTGGCCCTCCTTCTAGCACCAAAAACTGTTGATGCCCCGAAGATCGCAACATCAAGTAGAAAGGGATTCTCCCCAGTACACTATCCCAATTAGATTGTCCACCGTTTGGTATGGGGAATCCATCCGGTTAGCGGTTCCGACAACCGTTAGATTTGGAGATTTGCTTCAATTAAACCGATTATGGCCCGATCCACCATTCTTTTTTGATTTTATGGTTAAAAATGACATGCAAGTGCCTAAGCTAACTTAATCTAAATGCAGAACTTGAAACAAATCTGTGTCTAAAACTGAAATAAACCTAAACTATCACTGCAAGCAGCAAAACTATAAGTATGAGTAATGTGCTAAAAGAAGCATCTACAAATCAACAACTAGCCATTAAACCATGAAGCTACGACTACAGCAAAAGGCAAAAGATATTAAAAGATAGCTTCAAATTTACATATAACGCATTCCATTACTCATGTAGGAGAAAAATCGTTTGCACAGGAAACAATAAGATCATTCAATACATAGAAATAATTCAAGACAACAAAGAAAGATCTCACTGTAGAATATGAAAGTCACAAGAATAATCCAACATGCATCCAACATCCATTTCCATGCAAAAGACGTCCTCTGCAGGCTCTTATTAGGCAAAATTCATTTTCTTGGAGCAAGTGCAAGATAGCTCGTACAATTTAAGAAAAGCCTTTTCCCTACCAAAAGTCCTTTACACTATTCCCTAAGCTTCTATTTATATCTTTACAAAATGCCTCTTGGGCTGTCACCTGGCTCTTTACACTTGTCCTCTAAATACTTTTCCCCTAAATAAGCAAATCGTGGCCCTTTTCTTATAACATAAAATTTCTCAAAAATAGAAAAGGACAGCTGTCTAGTGACTCTACGCTCTAAACACAGGGAGAATAGATGAAAATAGGAACAACGCATTAGGACTAGCGTGTTCATCCTTGAGGAGGCGCTTCTTCTGGGAGTGAGGTGCTTGTGCTGGCTGCTACTGCTGCTACTGCTTTCTTTTCCTCCTCTGCAATGTAACTGAATCAGATACCAGCGTCTCTGATAACCACATTTGCTGGTGAAGGGAGCAAGATCTTTTGGGAAGTCACATGCTTACCGAGCTCTACTTCAATACCATAAATATTTGCAATTGCTGCTTGGTGGATTTCTTTAAGCAAATGACTGTATACTGATGACATCCCAATATAGTGATGGAGATCATCAGTGGCTAGGACATCAATCTTCTTTACATATTCTATTTGGATGCCTAGCTCTTCCTTGAAGTCTGACAAACGTTGCTCTTTGCTTGAAAACTCATCGAGGGACTGAGGAAAAACCAGCTTGCACTTATCATGCACTTCATGTATCTTTTGATACAAGATGTTACTTTTCTCAATTGTTCCTTGGATATTAGCCATCGGCTTGAGGCCATCGTTCCATAAGGGCTATATCTTCTTTAAAATCATCTACCAACTTGAATGGGAGATGCTTGGGGAAATCGACCTTCCCTTCTCTCCATTCCATCTGGCTCAGGATGTTTTCTTTAACCCGAGTGTATTTCCCTTAAGCCTATTGGCTTCTGTATTAGCTTCTTTCAACCTAACCATCATGGCTTTGAGCCTGCACACTTCCTCAGTAATCAGTTCCTGTGTGGCGTGAATTTGTCTCAAAATGTCACAGGACAGCTCATGAAAGGGAGACATATCTATCACTCTGCTTTTTGCCTTCTCTAATTGTTCAACCATTGCCTGCTTATCTGCTTCCAGATGAAAAAATCTAGCTTCAGAATTGTTCTTTTCCGCTTCTAGAACCATCATCTGGATTGCCAAGTGCTCCTTTTCTTCTTCTAAATGGCGATACTTATCTGAAAACTCCTTGTAATCAACATACAAGCGATTATATTTATTCACTACAAGATCCCTGTAAGCCTGCTCATTAGCCACAATATGTTGCAACATGCGAACTCTCCTCTTTGTTGACTCAAATTCTCTGACCATATCGACCACATTGTCCTTTGTTGCTTTTGCTGCTGACACAGCGGCGGATGCCATGGCTATGGGAGCCTTATTTGTATTTTGCATCACCGTTGTCTCCCACTGGGTAACAATATCTTCTTGGAAGAGTCTCTTTATCCTCTCTTCCGACTTCAAGACCACCGCCTTCCTCTTCTTATAATACACAAATTCATCCCATCGGGACACAGTATGATCTTCTGATGGGGTGTAAGGGTTGATCGGGAGATCTATTACATGTACTTTTGTCTCCATGGGTGGGGTCTGCACTACTTGAGATGTGTCTGTTTCCTTATCTTTGGTGCTGGAGCCATCTGCCTGGGCATCTTCATTGGTCTTAAGCTCTTTCTCCGCCTTTTGTCCCTCTTCAGTTTTACGCCTTCCTTCTTCTTATTCAGCTTGCTGCTGGTTTTCACTTTCCTCCCTCTACTCTCATTTTTCTGCTTCCTTCTGCTGCCTTGCCTCCTCAACTTCTTTCTGCTGCCTTGCCTCCTCAGCTTCTCTCTGTAACCTTGCTTCTGTAGCTTCTCTCTGCAACCTTGATTCTTCAGCTTCTCTCTGCAACCTTTCTTCTTCAGCTTCCTGTTGCAGTCTTGCTTCTTCTGCTTCATGTTCCAGTCTTGCTTCTTCTTTCAATCTTTGTTCTTCACGGGCCAAGGCCTCAGCTACTTCCCTTTCTTTCTGCAGACTGGATTCTCGGGCTGTGGCAGAGATAGAGCTAGCTCCACTGCCTTGACGACAAATCTGCAACTCAGTCATGTTGCTGATGCCTCTGAACACTTCTTCATTTGCATCATAGTGATAAGCATAGTCAAAATGAGCATATACCTCCTTGCAATGCTCAGCAACCTTGCTCCGTCTGTCATTTCTATGGAAGATCACCTGACCAAAGTGGAAAGCTTTCAACTCTTGAATGAACTCCTCGATTGTTGCAACTCTTGAGAATTTATAGGCTCCTATGCAAAAAGGAAAAGGAGGGAAGGATGCCTTATGTTGCTTGTTAAGCACTCCTCCTATTCCATCAAGGAAAACTTGCCTGACTGCTTCCTTGACGACTACATAATCAGTAGCGTATTTTGGCAAAATGTATGGTGCTTTGGTACCTCCAAACATCCTGATATAGGTGCCCTGTTCTGAGAAGTATAAATCGCCATAGTTTTCCAGGATCTCCATGGCATTTTCTGATAGGCAATTGGGCTCTTCCTTGAACATCTGCTCATACAGAGGCATGATGAACTCTTCGCAGATGAGCTTGTAGTTTGCTCTGTAATTTTGAGCCCAGATTATTTTATAGTAAATGTAGACCGGGGTGTTGGCCTGATCCCATGTGCAACCTAGCCTGGGGAAAGAGAGCTTGGCCAAAATGCAGTCAATAAGATATGAAGACATGTAAAATTATAACTTTTTTAAGGCCAAACCTTCTCTAGCTGCAGCTACTGTGGATACCAAACTATCCGAGAGAATAGTAGCCCAATCAAACACAATTCCTTTGAATGCTATGAAGTGGATGATGGGAGCCCACTGTATCCTATATACAGTGCCATCGGGCATGCCGAAAATTCTGCATAACATCAGGGCAATTAATCTAAAAGGAGGTCTTAGGCTCTGAACATCATATTCATCATTATCTCTTTTCCTCAACTACTTTCCTGTGACCAATAGGCTTTTAGCCATCTCGATATTATTCATCTTTCCCAACCATTCATCGTTTAGAGCTTGCTTGGGACATGAGAATTTGTAGGCTGCTGCAATATAAGCTGGATGGAATGAAGGGAAAGGCTCTCCCTTGCTATCATGCAACACTCTTGTTTGTGGGTTGGCATGTTCCAGTATCCATTTGATCACTTTAGAGCACGGGAACAATTCAGGGCGAGTAGAACCCTTGGCTATGTCGTAAGCTCTGATGTTGAGGTAGATTTGTTCTTCCTCCAATAACACGTCTGGGATATCTTGGTCCCTGATCATCCGGTAAACATCTCCCCAACGGACCTCGGGAGGAATGCTGGTGGTACACTTAGTGTCTTGGAAAAGAGTTTCAGTCCTTAGTTGCACTGGCTCTGTTTTCGTCACTTTAACTTTCTTTCTACCACCTTTTGGCATCGTGGCTTATCGCTTTTAGCAACCAAATGTGAATGATTATAAAAACTGTAACACATTACGAGAGTGTAACATAGAGTAAGACAATTTTAGCATGCTAATATTAAATATAGACAAAATTATAAAGTTGCATGCTGGGGAAGCAAACTAAACATAGATCATTCCAGAAAACAAAATATGGTCCTCAGACTTGATTATTCTATGGAGACAATGCTTGTTAGGAACTTTTGAAATGCTTCCGAAAAGGTAAGCATACAACGTGTAAAAACCCAGATCCTTCCTAGTCCTTGGAGGTAGGATGTCCTCCATCATGGTACCTCTAATGGCCAATGGTAGGCTGGCCTGGAGTGGAAAATCCTGAGGAAAAATGAAAACATGAAACCGTTTTCCACAGTCGTTAACTGAGCCGAACAGGCGGGTGGTTGAGTATCTCAACCGACTACTACTGACGCCGATAATACTCGAGAAGCAGTATACAACCGGTATAAAATTTGGGTTTGAGTAAATCTGGGTAGGAGTACGACCGAAACGCAGCCAGTAAAAAAAAAACAAGCTCGAACGACTCAGAGACAAAGGGCCAACTGGGAACGACTTGGTCATGGCTATGACTCCTTGTTGGTAGCAATGAGAAACTTATGGGGCCACGGCAGTCGTAAATTCTTTAAAACGATACATGCTACCAATGTCTACCATCCACGTTATGAAACGGGAAAATACCCAAGAAATAACTCAACGTAAAGATAAGACAAAGATAATGGTTGAAAAGATTACCTGGAGACGAAATAGTGGTGGAATGAGGTGGACACAGTGGTGGATGCACTGAGTTGGAGCGAGACGATGCGATCTCCCAAACGACATTCTTTGAATAAAAAACTAACAATGGGAACAATGAACCCCACTGCCCTTATATAAGGTTTGACACGTGCGAGCATTTAAACGGGTAGGTGACGACTTTAAAATGGAGTTTAATGCTTGTACAACGCGGTCTTTTCACGCCAACTTGGCATTTAAGTGCGACCGTCGGCTGCGGCGAGGACTTACACGTTTCGTCTGCAGTTGCGGCGAGAACTCATGAGTTCCTCTCGAAAGGTGGGAGACTTTGGCGAGGCATTTGCTAGTTGCGGGAGAGATGAAAAAGACGCTTCGTAGTGGCGAAAAAGTTTGGCGAGTCGTTCCGACGTTTCGAGAGCACTTTTTGAGTTCTTCCAAAATTCACTCTCCCGAAAGTTTATCACGATCGGTTTTGTCGAGTTGTCCTGAAGTTGCGGAAAGACTCAGTAAGTCCTTCCGAGATTGATGAATGACTTTGTTAATTCTTTTCCGAAATATGAACGATCGAGTAACCTGGGGAAAAGAACAACTTACTGCGACAATACCTGGCGACAGCTTTCGCAATTTCGGGAGAGAATCCCAAGTTTTTCCGCAGTTTCGAGCGAGCTTGCTGAGTTCATCGGCAGTTTCGGGAGAGAATCTCAAGTTCTTTCACTGTTTCGGGCGAGAATTTTGAGTTCTTCCGAAGTTTCAAAAACGCTAAGTGTTTTTCGCTGTTTCGGGCGAGAATTTTGAGTCTTTCCGTAGTTTCGGGAGAGAATCCCAAGTTCATCCGCAGTTTTAGGAGAGAAATTTGAGTTCTTCCGCAATTTCGGGAAAGAGTTGTGAGTTTTGATTTAGTAGAAAACTTCAATTTTTTTTAAAGCAAATTCCTCAATTGAAAAAAAACTAAGTCCAAAAAGTTTCCAAAGGAGACTTAACCTTTTAGGTAGTCTTTCTAGGGAAATGAAAGGATGGGCCCCAATATATACAAATTTTTTTGGGGGGATGTTGCTGCAACAACAATTGGCGAGTCGCTGGGGAACACAGATCTTTGAAAAAATCCCTCTCATTGATCCAAAAAAAGCTATCCATCTTATATGCAATATTCAGCTGAGCACTCGGATTTCAGCGAAGGAAGAAGTCATTTTATATGCTGGCCATTGGGGAAAGGGGAGCTTTGATGAAGACATCTTTAAAACTTTCAAAGGGCCAACATATGGGGTACATTTTAGAAAATTCATCTTTCAAATGGCTACTGCTATCGGACTCCACAGGATTTGCAACACCTTCTCATGGACACTATTGCTCTTGTTCCTCATTCCCATGCCGCCTACATCCCTTTTGGATGTTTATACATCTGACAGCTTTGCTGTTTGGGCCTTCCAGAAATATTTTCTTTAAACATGATATTTGATTTTGGCTCCTCAATCCATAATGTCCTTTTGTGTGAGTGAGAGATTTTATTGATTGGATCAAGCCTCATGGATGGAGAGGAGCCTAGCTTGACCTGAGTCTTTTGGATAGCTTTCTTGACTTATACGCTTTGATTTTGTCTCAGCCATGCTTCAATTGAGGTGAGAATCTCTAGAAAACAGACCCTTGATTATAAGCCATTTTGGCTGTTAGATTTGCAGCATGGAGTCATTTCAATACCCTATGCCCTCGAGATGTGCTACTCTCCGTGAGTCCAACTTCAGTGACCTTCTTGTGATGCTTTTAAGTGTGAGAGTGGATGGAGCCCAAAGATAGTAATAAAGATAGCCATAGATCTCTGCTATTTAAACAAGGGTTGGAGTGACTAATAGAATAGGCTTCCTTCCTTCTGGAAAACGTTCATCAAGAGCAAAATACATAGATAGACTTGCATTTGAGGGTATTTTTGGATTCATGAGTTGTGAGATTTCTTCGAGAGATCTATCTTGATGAGAAACCCGACCGTAGGTGTTTTCAGAAAACGAACTTTGTACAAAAGGTTCAAATGCTGAAAAAAGAAACAACATAGCTGAGAACAATGAAAACAAGGGGCTAAAGCAACATAAAAGAAAAGTTTTATTTATGTACAGAAAGTCTCAGTGAGACTACGCAAAGTATTGTTTCAAGGCAAGGCCATTGAGAGGAAGGGTTACTTCCTCTCCCTGGAGGTCTGTCAACTTATAAGTGGATGGGCCGAGCTTTGCTGAAATTTGGTAAGGGCCTATCCATAAATGTTGGAATTTCATTTGCATCCCCTTGCCTTCATGATTATGATCCCATTTCAGGACTAAATCCCCAAATTCAAAACTTCTTTTACCGGACTTCCTCTTATCGAACCATCTTTTGACTATGTCTTGGTGCTGATGGAATCAGTCTTTAGCTTTCTGTCGGGCTTCTTCAAGTTGAAACAAGGTATTGATCCTGGATTGTAAGACTTGGATACCAGACCGTTGAGAGGCTTGGGACAATTGTAAGGATGGAAGCAATATGTTGGGAGGGAGGATGGCTTCCTTGACATAGACAAGAGTGTAAGGGGAAACCCCTAATGTGTTCTTTGGAGTCACCCTATCTGCCCATAAGGCATTTGGGAGAGCTATGTGACAACTTCGCTGATTTTCTATCATAGTCTTCTTGAGAATTCGAATGAGGTTTTTGTTTGAAGATTCAGCTAATCCGTTTCCTTGAGGGTAATAACTGGCTGAATAATGTAGTTTAATTCCCGATTCATAATCAAATTCATTTATCTTAAAAGACGAGAAATAAGGAGCATTATAAAAAACAAGGGAAATTGGAACCCCAAACCTGGTTATGATGTTTTCCTTCAAGAAATTGATGACTGCACCTTCATTGATCTTGCGCAATGGGATAGCCTCCGTCCATCTGGTGAAGTAGTCGGTAGCCGTCAGTATGTATCGATGTTGTAAAGAAGAATTCGGGTTTATCTCCCCGATAACATCTATGCCCCATTGTTCAAAAGGTTTAGAGATAATAACCGGCTGCAAGGGTCCTGCTGCCTTAGGTAATTTCCCAACACTTCTTTGGCATATATCACAGTTCCGTGCATACGCATGGGCATCTCAGAATAGAGTGGGCCAATAATATCCAGCTCTAAGTATTTTGTGAGTTGTTGTCTCCCCTGAATAATGTCCACCAGCGGGACCATCGTGTAATTCTTTGACAACTTTACTTGCATCTTCCTTTTCTAGACATCTAAGAAAAATTCCTTGTAATTTTTTCTTAAAAGTATCCCATCAATTATTTGATAAGCTGATGACTTCAAATGGAGAGCCCTTCTTTGCTTAGAGCTCCAATGCTCGGGTAGGTATCCTTGCTAGAAATAATGCACCAGATCCTTGTACCATGATTGAGGAGTTGTAAAGATAGGACATACTTCAACTGAGTTCAGCTCAGCTTCATTTTTCCAATGCTGCTCTTCATCAGCCGAATTTTCTGTAAGCAATTTACACAGGCCTTGTCCTTTGATTATAGTGGCCGGTTTAAATTCTAAGTCATATTCTTGAAGAGCTGTGACCCAGTTTCCCCTCCTTTCTCCTAATTCCTTTTGAACGAAGGGGGATCTAACAACTAGGTGGGGAACTATAACCTTAGTTCTGTTCTTAAGAATATATGGGGCACATGTGCACTCTTCCACTTGGTAACTATAACCTTAGTTCAGTCCTTGGAGCCCCTTTTGATGTGGTTTGGTATTCCTCCAAGTGATTCTACAATACATTGTTAGTGTAGTTTAGATACAAACATGAAAATATTGGTAAAATAAAATGAAAGAGATGGGGGGAGGATGCAAACTCCAACAACAACCAAAGATATGCTAAACCACTATTGTATTTTCTAATGGAATAAATGTACAACACCTAGGAGGTGAGGGATTCAAGGGAAGCAAATGATGTCCCTTGGTGTTGGCTTGGTTTTGCAACCAAGCTTAGTGCTATGGGCACCTGCTAACTAGTAGCAGCAGTTTCAATATTAAGCAAAAACAATAAACTAAATCTAAATCTAAACTAAACTAGCATGTGCATTTTTGAATTAAAAAACAAGAACAAGAAATATAAAAAATAATTTTTGTATTGAAAATGGGGGCAAGCAAGTGCTTGCAATAAGAATACCTCCGATTGATGAAGATAGTTGAGAAGCTCCAAGGGTGAGCAGCTCCAAACTCCAATGGGTCATTTCTCCAAGGTTGCTACAATGGCCAAAAGCTCAAGGGAGATTTTGGCAGCATGAGGATAGGAAGATGGATGGATGTGAAATGAGGAGCCCCTACCACCTTTTTATAGGTTTTGGTGGTGGGGAATACCATTATGGTTTTGTGGAAACCAATGGTATTGACTAACATGGTTTAGGTACTTTTTCCTCCTTTTTCATTTTTTGAATAAAATTAATATTTTTATTCCCTTTTTAATATTTTTGGGAATTTTGGACCCTTTTTGAGGGGTTTTTATGCTTTTTTAGGAAAAATAATCTTTTTGAGTGGGAAAAGGGGTGTATTAAGGTCTTTTGGTGACCTTTTGTTGGCTTTAGAGGCTCAGATGGTGGAAAAAGTGAACAAATGGGTCATGTGAATCAAGAAATGAGCTAGTGAGCAGTTTTTAGGTGTTAACAGATTGCCCCCTGATGTGTGAGGGCAGGAGCTCATCGTATGGCCGATATACATCATAGTTCTATTGTCTTTTTTCTGGGGTTTTTTGGAGGAGAAGAGACCGATTGGAGACTGGATCCGCGGCCCTTGGAAGCTGCAAAAAATAAACAATATTACATGGCCTCAATATGAATGAGGAATAATCCTGATAATGGACGAGGCGGGCATACCCATGCTCATATCAAGACATATATAAACAATTAGTCCCAAGAAGGGGGACTTGAGAAAATACATAAAAAATCTGCTGGTACATCATAATGGTCCAGAGGGGACATCATTTTGGGATGTACTCATGATCATAACATGGCTGATCTGAATAACTGATACACTAGAATAGAGCAACAATGTAACGTCCCCTTCCATCAAATAAATGCAGGGAAGGAAAACATTAACAACACACCGGGCTTTTGGCAGACTTAGCCCCAATATTACATTACTTCAAAAATTCATGACAATTAAAAACTTCTGTGTGCAGATTCAAGCTTCAATATAAGCACAGCGGAATTAAAACACATTTGCACGCACACCAACAGCAATGCTTCAACACATCTAGCACAAACAGAAGATGATTCCATATGCAGGGATTCAATCCCATTCTTATGCTATGCACAGACTTCATTTCAATTTCAATCTCATAAATAAATAACATTCAGATTTAGCACTTTACAGAACTCAGAATGTATATAAAATAATTCACAAGAATACTTATCTTTTAACACAAATGTCCAACGACTGGCTACGTGAGAGCAACGTTCCACCCAACCATAGATCTCTGTCCAGCCTGTATTCTTTCAGCTGAGAGATCACCCCCGAGCTGGGCTGTGCATCCACTAAGGAAGAACTAGCTGGGCTCACTCACAGCCATGGTTTCGGCCATCAGCTATGCTAATCCAACACACCATTGGGTTTATCAAGCATACGGATGACAAATGAGGAGGATGCTAAGCCAGTGAGCTCAACCACAAAGCTACAGGCATCTCAAATGAACTCAGCAGTCATGGCACCCACAATACTTACCGCACCCAACACAAGGAAGGTCCCCTTCTCTGCTGCATAGTCCCTCAGGCGTCCCTTCCCTCCAGTGCTTTTCAGGGTGGGCATAGAAAGGTCCAGCTGCTAATTCCTTGAGATTCTAACCTTCACTGGGTTTATCAAGCAAACCAAACCTCTGCTCAGTCATTCACACTTGGATTTCTCACAGTTCTGTTATCCAATAACTCAATCCCGTCACTTCATTTCTAGGTTGTAAAAACTGGGTTTTCCAATGGATTTCGGGATAGATAATGCTCCCAAATTCACCCCAAGGTTCATACCAATGGATCCCCCATTGGATTTCACTGTCCGATGCCAAATCTGGGCGTTTTTGGCTCTTCAAAACGCGGGTTCTTTCAAAGTCGCGATTTCTGGTTTTTCCCTCTACTGGCAATTCGTTTTTTTGGATGGAAAATGGTGCCCCTTTCTTTCCCAATGGAATGGGGATTAGGAAGAAGCAACCCCCATGAGGTAGAGTGGCTTGTGGTACAAGAAAATAGAGCCCATACTCTGCCATACGAATTTCTGGGCTGCCCATGCTCCATTGAAGCCATGGACTGACTTCCTCAACCACTTCCTTACAACATAATAAATGTCAGCAAGGTAAGTCAAATGGGTTCTCAAGGTGACATATGGCAGCCTATGGTTCAATCCCATAGCCCCCTCACCACTCCCTAGTGGATACACGTGGCCCCTTCTCATTCGTTGCCTCCATAGCCAGTTTTGGTATTTTATATTGCATGATGTTTATTTACATCCTTTTTACAATTTCCATGGCTTAAGAGCACATGGGCATCAAAATATCAATGCTGGCCTTTTGAATCAAAATTCAGGTTTTCACTAGCAGGGCCTTGGCCTTGAGCTCCATGCTAGGAAACCATACATCACATGTACACATTATTTACATGAAAGCCAATATTTCCTAAGGGTCAAAATTGGGGCATTACAATCCCCTCCCCCTTAGAATAACACCGTCCTCGGTGTTCCAAGACTTAGGCATACATATACAATTTACACATGTCCAAAACTTCAAAAACTTTGCAGATCTGCCCTGCATTCTGTTCTTTACTTTGAACTTTCAGGACCAAGTCCTTTGATTTTCATGAGCTGCTCCTGCTGATTCGGATCTTCCAGCTCATCCATAAGTCTGAAAACTTTATGGTTGCTAGGACTCACACAGTTCCACTAGCCCCATCTTTCATTACTGCTCATGCTGAGCTCTTTAGGGTGGTTACATGTCCACACGCATCCTTGAGATGCTTTCATAGTCATTGCTTCCAACAATACCTACACTCAAACATTGAATTAATTCACATGTTTAGTTTATTTTCATAGGAAATCATAACCAAATCATATACACATGTATATTCATAAGCAAGAATTACAAGATAACCAAATACTTATCTGCATTAGATGTCTTCACTTTATTCCATAGGGTCCTTCTTTGCTTTACAAGCCTTGGAATCGCCTATGGATTTGGGTGTTTGGCCAACGCGCAGGCTGTCCCTCAACATCAAATAGTCTTGCATGTTTGGCCAGCACGTAGGCTGCTCCACAACATCAAAAATCTCGCACGTTTGGCTAGCACGCAGGCTGCTCCAAATCATCAATAATCTTGCATGTTTGGCCAGCACGCAGGCTGCTCCAAATCATTAATAATTCTTGCCCTACCAGCCACTCTCTGGATTTACCAAGAAATTTATAGTTCTTTCAGGGTCCTTGCTTCCTGTATGACCAAGGTTTCCAACAAAGAAACAATAGTGCATCAGCTTAACTATTACAAGACTTATACTTGTAATCTTCATTATTCCAAACAAGAAATAAATGAAATTGAATACTTATCTGTATTGTGCATTTCTTCTCTGATCCACAGGGTCCTGCTTTTACTTTATAAGCCTTGGGATCCTCCTGCGGACTAGGATGTTTGGCCAGCACGCAGGCTGCTCCAAATCATCAAATAATCAACACCTTACCAGTACACCTTCACGCTGACTAGAAGGAAACTTCACTACGACCATTTCTAGGTCAAGGCTCTACTATGGAGCCATAGGCACATAATAGCCCTTTCATCAATACTTCACAACCCTTCATCAAAATCCCCACAACCTCCACAACATCCTTTTATTTATATTAACCCTTCCACCACAACCCCTCACAACATCCTTTTATTTAGATTCTTTAGTGTGTAACATCAATTACAATCTGTTTAGGCTGTCAACACAAGATGGATAAACAAGTTCATTAGTATTGCTGCCCTAAACTGTAAACATATTTCATAACATCCACTATCCAACCTTGAAACACCAGGAATGCGTCCATTCCCTTAAGGCGTAGTCAATATTGGCATCCCTAACATAACTCAGCACCAGAAAGGCGTGCACTCCTTACTGATGTGAACTATGAAGGTCCTAATCATACTTCAAGTAGTCTGCCATAATGGAAATAAAATCAAAACATGCTCTGCATATTAACTCTAATAATTAGACATGCATGTATGTATACATATATATATCAATCAGGGTTTATGGAACACTTATCCATTTGCAGATGTTATTTCTCTCCTTTAATGAGGAATGGGGGCTCCTTCTCTGAGTTGACAGTCCCTCGGTTTTCCATCCCAATTCCTTTTGACGTTACATGCCTCTCACATGTATTACTGACATAATCTTCACCATCTCACTCATATTGTTTACCAATCATGTAGTGCAGATGAGACATTAATAATGTCTTATGGCGTTTCACCTGAAACCCATTTTCAAATCATGGAATCCCTTCCCATGAAGTTCAGCTTCTGCAGGACCTCTCTCTCTTGGTCTTACTGCAATGTGTCTCCTTGGCACACTTATTAAACAGCCAAACAGTCAGCAACATTTAACAGTACCATTCAAATCTGATTGTTCCATAACCAATCCATGGCACTAATAATTAAATTCAGCATGAATTTGCAACTCTGTCTACTACAGAAATTGGTTTTCTTATCCATGAGGCTATCCTCATATTATTTGGCTCCCGTAAGTGACACCACTCTGCCCGTTATGGTCTTATGCCCGCTGCCATACATGAGCATCCACTTACAGCATGTCCTCCTGACACATTTTCATATAAGCCAAACAGTCATTAGCAATTATTAGCAAAATTTCAAATCTGAAACATTTACAAATCTGATATTTACAATTGTTCTTACTAACAGGACTTAGAGCTCTCAACCATGAGATTCCTTCTCATAAGTTCTAGATCAAATTTCACAGTCATATCATTCATACAACTCTGTCCTTCCACAGAGCATTCTAGCAGCCCATCGATCATGATTGGGCTCTTCATGCACTTACTATTCTGCATTCATAACAGTCCATGAAATGATCCTAGAATTATCATCAATTCATCATTTCATTCATTATTTATTTTGCAATAACATATGCATCAGTTCTATGCATTCATACAATGCATCACAAGATTTATAAAATCTCTTAATGCACATCTACTCAATGCTACCTTGCATTGTTTCATGAGTACTAGGCATTCAAGCATATTATGATCGAAACATGACTATCTCATATAACTTGCATTACCATAATCAGGACCACTAGTCCTCACTTGCTTGGGTTATTAAGCACATAACCAACATACACATGGCATGATATAAATTCATATGAATGCATTGAGATTTCTAAACAGTCATAGGGTGTAAGGATCATTTCCTTCACTTACCCACACCTCACCAAGCTTGGCAGTTTAACAGTCCCAATCGGTATTCAATATCACATGCAAACTAGCTCAACATAGCTCAAACATAGTTGAAGAGATCTTACCAAATCCTTTTTCAACATTCATGCCATTTGGCACCAATAATCATTACCTGCATGGTTACCATTAACATCGCATGATGTTACCTGATCAGTTGGCCTCTTACCAAGGCTGCTTATTCCTTTTGCCAACTTTATGATCATAGATTTGTTGCGCCATCCTTTCTGCATAAGGTTGTTGGCTTCATGCAACAACATCCTCAGCACATTTAGTCATGCTCTTTGTTATCTTTGGTCCTACAACCAATACCAACATCAATAGTGATTATCAACTACAATATTCTCCATTAGTGGTTCATTGCATATGCAGACTTCATTATTCTACCAATATGCAATATCCAATTTATGCACAAGCATTTCCATATGCACTATGCAATGTTTGTTAAGATGCTATCTATTGCATATACATCTATGTAATCCCTTACATTTTTTTAACATTTTTATGCCATATGACAATTTCATAATTATAAGTATGATAAAAAACAGGGGTTTAAGGAATTCTTCCATTTTCGATCCCTCATCGTATCATGGAATTCCTCTTCCATATCATGCAATTGTAGAAATTGCCCATATTGACAACAAAATTTGTTTGTCAAAACAGCCGCTGGCACTCTTCTGCACTAAATATCTGTGATATATGTAGACCTCATTCAAACTCTGGTCATGCATCATTGTTCCCTGCTGGACAAGCTTTCCAATGCCTGTCTTCATGCTCCATTCCGACATCAGGTGCGGGAACTGCATCTCTTCAAAAATGACAACTTTTACTCCAATTCTGCACATTTTACACAGTTGTATTTTGGTCCAGAATGCCAACTTCAGCCACCCGTGGAAGAAAATCTATGAAGAATCGCAAAAACTTTTATATCGGGCAAAGTTAGTCCATATAACAAGGAACACTCGGCACTTTGCGGATCTATATTTTGATGCACCAGTCATCTTTTATAAAATTCTGGGTTTAACTACTTCTTACTTTTCACATTTTTAACTCCCTTTGCATCCTGTGCTCCACCTGTGCGCCACCTGCGCACAACCTGTGTGCAATCCGCGCACTATCCGCACGCAACCTGCACGCTATCTGCGCACAATCCGCGCGCAACCTGTACGCCATTTGCGCGCAATCCGCGTGCAATCTGTGCGCGACCCGCACGCAATCCGTGCGCAATCTGTGCACGACCAGCACGCAATCCGCGTGCAATCTGTGCGCGATCCACGCGCAATCCGCGCACCATCTGTGCACGATCCGCGTGCAATCCACGTGCAATCCGTGCGCAATCTGTGCACAATCAACGCCCAATCCGCGCACCATCTGTGCGCGATCCGCGTGCAATCCACGCGCAACCCGCACGCAATCTTCACGCAATCCGCGCATAATCTGTGCGTGATCTGCGTGCAATCCGCGCACAATCTGTGCGCGATCCATGTGCAACCCGCACACAATCTGCGCGCAATCTGTGCGCAATCCGCGCGCAATCTGCGTGCTTGCGGGGGTCATATCTCCCTCGCCCCTTAACCAAATTGGACGAATTTGGTACCGTTGGAAAGCTCTTGGAGAGGTCTATGCAATGGTGTGATCCTTTGCTACAACTGATAAATTTGACCCTGTCATCTTCCCAAATCAAAATTCCACCCTCAACTTCCCAATTTTACATCAAAACCATTCTGTCTCTTGCCTGCAACTGCAACTTTTCACAACAGTTAGAAATTTTTTGGGAATGTGCCCCTTTCATTCCCTTAAGGAGGTGAATTACTATAGATCAAACTTGCATAAAAACAGTAAGAGAATGACAAGAACTTGCATCTCTAAGAAGGGATTTCTTTTCATTTCACATTCAACAATCCAACCAATGGATTCACAATTAATCTCCAAGCAGCCAACAAGCATGGGCAAGGAAACTCATGAGTATAAGGGCGTAATTTGCAGGCTTTCCTCACTTTCAAAAACGATCAATCAGACACACAATGTGGGTTCATTGTAAGTCAAAATCATCATTGAGACATGGGGCTATAACAACTGACTGTTCATGCTTTTACTCAGGAAATTAACAAATAGAACTCATTTCCAGCCATGCTCAACATTCAAGTTCATGCATTCAAAGCATCATGGACATTCAAGGAACATGGATTCATCATTGATCAAGGTCTCAAGCACATGATGCATCATCTCCTATGCACAGCAATTAACAACAACAACAAAAACAGTATAAGATGGCAGAGGTTGCTCCTCCTTTCTCTCCTCCATGGAGGCAGACAGACAAATACAAAACTGAATGCTACAACATTGGGGACAAATTAGAGCAAGCATTCAACCTGAAAATGAATTTTCTCGCTCCTTCCTCTATTTCATAGAATGCAATCAATGCAAGCAGCTTGCAAAAATCCCCAAACAGTCATGGAAATGATTTCCCATTCCAACAAATAGAAGCCATGCAATCTTGAGGTTTCTTTAATGCATTTTAGTTCCAAATACAAAATGCATGTACACACAATGATTTATATCTCTGTGAAGGGCCCAACAGTCGTAGTGTTGAACCTAGAGCTCTGATACCACTCTGTAACGTCCCCTTCCATCAAATAAATGCGGGGAAGGAAAACATTAACAACACACCGGGCTTTTGGCAGACTTAGCCCCAATATTACATTACTTCAAAAATTCATGACAATTAAAAACTTCTGTGTGCAGATTCGAGCTTCAATATAAGCACAGCGGAATTAAAACACATTTGCACGCACACCAACAGCAATGCTTCAACACATCTAGCACAAACAGAAGATGATTCCATATGCAGGGATTCAATCCCATTCTTATGCTATGCACATACTTCATTTCAATTTCAATCTCATAAATAAATAACATTCAGATTTAGCACTTTACAGAACTCAGAATGTATATAAATTAATTCACAAGAATACTTATCTTTTAACACAAATGTCCAACGACTGGCTACGTGAGAGCAACGTTCCACCCAACCATAGATCTCTATCCAGCCTGTATTCTTTCAGCTGAGAGATCACCCCCGAGCTGGGCTCACTCACAGCCATGGTTTCAGCCATCAGCTATGCTAATCCAACACACCGTTGGGTTTATCAAGCATACGGATGACAAATGAGGAGGATGCTAAGCCAGTGAGCTCAACCACAAAGCTACAGGCATCTCAAATGAACTCAGCAGTCATGGCACCCACAATACTTACCGCACCCAACACAAGGAAGGTCCCCTTCTCTGCTGCACAGTCCCTCAGGCGTCCCTTCCCTCCAGTGCTCTTCAGGGTGGGCATAGAAAGGTCCAGCTGCTAATTCCTTGAGATTCTAACCTTCACTGGGTTTATCAAGCAAACCAAACCTCTGCTTAGTCATTCACACTTGGATTTCTCACAGTTCTGTTATCCAATAACTCAATCCCGTCACTTCATTTCTAGGTTGTAAAAACTGGGTTTTCCAATGGATTTTGGGATAGCTAATGCTCCCAAATTCACCCCAAGGTTCATACCAATGGATCCCCCATTGGATTTCACTGTCCGATGCCAAATCTGGGCGTTTTTGGCTCTTCAAAACGCGGGTTCTTTCAAAGTCGCGATTTCTGGTTTTTCCCTCTGCTGGCAATTCGTTTTTTTGGATGGAAAATGGTGCCCCTTTCTTTCCCAATGGAATGGGGATCAGGAAGAAGCAACCCCCATGAGGTAGAGTGGCTTGTGGTACAAGAAAACAGAGCCCATACTCTGCCATATGAATTTCTGGGCTGCCCATGCTCCATTGAAGCCATGGACTGACTTCCTCAACCACTTCCTTACAACATAATAAATGTCAGCAAGGTAAGTCAAATGGGTTCTCAAGGTGACATATGGCAGCCTATGGTTCAATCCCATAGCCCCCTCACCACTCCCTAGTGGATACACGTGGCCCCTTCTCATTCGTTGCCTCCGTAGCCAGTTTTGGTATTTTATATTGCATGATGTTTATTTACATCCTTTTTACAATTTCCATGGCTTAAGAGCACATGGGCATCAAAATATCAATGCTTGCCTTTTGAATCAAAATTCAGGTTTTCACTAGCGGGGCCTTGGCCTTGAGCTCCACGCTAGGAAAACATACATCACATGTACACATTATTTACATGAAAGCTAATATTTCCTAAGGGTCAAAATTGGGGTATTACAAACAACCGTTTTGACGAAGGTCTCAGAAGGGTTGATGAACTGCTGAAACTGAAGGTGTCCAACATCTATAGGGACTCAAATGACTGAGAGTCATCTCTGAGAAGTACATGTACATGTGACTATATACTCGAGGGAGTATAAAAACTGGGGTACATCTAAATACTGTCTCCATGCGCAACCCGGATATCTATATAAAAAATGAAACTGGTTGTATCCATAGGTAGACTCTCAAATGTGGAGGAGTCGGGTGGCATCCGGGGTCTTCGACTAATAACGGAACAGACCAATACCCTGTGCGAGTCTCAACGATGCGATCAAGGTGTTGAAGTCGAGCATGTGAGAAACAACCATTTGGAGAGGCACTGAGGACTCTTCTCGAAATGATTCGTAGGCACTCATCATAAGTGGTGATGAGTCCAAGACACAAGGACCTCTAGGTCTATCCTTTGGAATAAATTTGGTTGTCGTTGACAGAGGGAGACTAGCAACTAACAAGGCAATGATGTTTCCTTGATAGAAGCGCAAGGTGTAGAACTGAAGTGTGGTAGTACTGAGGGTAGGACTGACATACTTGTGGGGATGGGAAGTAACTGGGGTCACATAGTGGGTAGACTCAAACTTCCTTTGTTCAGAGCATGATGACATGGTTGACCTAGCAGCGTAGGGAACTGACTTGTAGGTGTGGGGATCATAGCTTTTAAGGACTGAAGGGTATGTAATGGCTCTGGTGGGGTCAAGCTGATGGGTGCTGTTGAGGGGTTCTCATTGTGACATACTGCAGAATACTCTGAACAAAGGCGACCAAAATGGGGAAGCTGCTATATGAGTAGACGTGATCTGTTGTGGCACCGAGAAGCACCATTGGGTCCTTCTTTGTAGTTGTAATGAGCTTCAAGAAGGGATAAAAGTGTGCTCTGAAATGGTATTGTCTTGTGGATTTTGTGAGCCCAGGACTGTTCGTGCTCATTGGTGCTTTCATTTTTAAGGAGTCTGAAAACGATAAGAAGACTCTGCAGTGGTTGTGACTACTGTCCTGTTGGTTTTACGAGCCCAGGATGGTGGTTGCTCGTGGTCGTTTTCATGTTTAGATAGTCTGAAAGCGGTAGGTGGACTCCATTGGTGTTATTTTTCGTAAGTTAGTCTCCAAGGCCCGAAAAAGCATAAAATGATGCAGATGGAGAACTCTTCTAGCTGATGTGACTAGAGTATTCCTTTTTCGTAATTAGTCTACAAGGTCCAGAAAAGGGGTAAACTTATACCAGGTAGACGCCCTTTCAGATACGTTTAACGAGCATGAAAGGAAGCAAGGTTGCTCGGCGATCTTTTCATTGTTTTAGGAGTCAGAAAAGAGCTTAACAGAAACTCCCTAAGTGCCTTTTTCGTAAAAGAGATTGCTCGGCCCGAAAAAGGGGTAAAATTATACCGAACAAAAAGGGATTGATGATAGCGAGAAACGGTCTCAAGCATCATCATGAGTGTGGAAAACTGAATTCGGTGACATAAAGATTGTCAAAAAGGGGCAACGGCCAATGTGGCACGCAAATCGAGGTGATGAGTGACATTAAAAAATGCCTAAAAAATCTGGAGGTGAGAGCGAGAAATGATCTCAAGCGTCATCACGTGCGCGGAAAACTGGATCTGGCGATATAAGGTTCGTAAAAAATGGACGATGGCCGATGTGGCACGCAAACCGAGGCGACGAGGGGGCATGGGAAAAATGCCCAAAAAATCTAGGCGTGAGAGCGAGAAATGATCTCAAGCATCATCACGAGCACGAAAAACTGGATCCGGCGATATAAGGCACGCCAAAAATGGACGACGATCGATGTGGCACGCAAACCGAGGCGACGTGGGGGCATGGGAAAAATGCCCGAAAAATCTGGGTGTGAGAGCGATAAATGATCTCAAGCATCATCACGAGCGCGAAAAACTAAAACCGGTGATATAAGACTTGTCGAAAACAGGCGACGACCGATGTGGCACGTAAACCGAGGCAACGAGGGGGGCCAAAAAATGGTCAAAAATTGGACTTGATGAAAACAAGAAAAGGAAAGATCTATCATGAAGTTCTCGCTATGTTGATTCCAACGGTACCAACGGTTTGAGAAACGGATGTCGTATGACACCGGAATGGCTGTTGGAAAAATGGTGGAATTTCTATAAATAGGGCGTGGGGCCCATATGACGTGTCATTGTTACGTGCGAGTTTGGCAGAGCGGTCAGAGCTCTTTCTCGATTTACGAGAGATTTCACCGTTGGTTTTCGATTCCGCAAGTTTCAGGTAATCCTATTCGCCTTAGCCTTTTCGATTTTGTCTTTTTTGGTTTACGGCGGGCCCCCGAAGGCCGTGAAATTCCACGTTGACCTTCCAACGTGGAATATCGCGGGTTTCGGGTCTCTTCCCGCAATGAACCTCGCGGATTTTAGGCTGACAGTCGCGATGTTCATCGCGACTATGAGTTTGGAACCCGTGATGTTCATCGCGAGTTCATGGGAGATAGTCGCGATGTTCATCGCGACTGTTTGGCCAATAACCGCGATGCTCATCGCGGGTTCTTGTATGGAGGCCGCGATGATCATCACGGCTTTTGATGGAAAAGACGTGATGGTCATCGCGGGTTCTTGTATGGAGTCCGTGATGATCATCGTGGCTTTTGATGGAAAAGACGTGATGGTCATCGCGGCTTTTGATGGAAAAGCCGCGATGGTATTTTTTGCAATTTTTTTTTTTTTTTTTTTGCTGGGGCTAAAAGTTTCTTCTGTTTTTTGGCAGGATGTTGAGGAGACCGTTGATTTCATGGCGAGAGCGGGAGATAGATGATGATCTGATGCAGAGGATTCAGACTGATCCGGGGGTCCGACAGACTCTGGCGGTGAGTGGACTCTTGAAGTTTGCTCAGATCCCACCGATGCGTTCAGTGAGACGGCTCCTGAACAAGTTGGTGAGTTGGTGGGTGCCTGCAGAGGGTGCTTTTATTATTGGGGGACAGAGGTTGGAGATCACCGTCACAGACGTATATTTTCTCACTGTGTTGCCTCGTTTAGGGGAGGTGGGAGATCTTCTGCCGAGGATCCCTCCAGGTGTTGATATGGAGGATTTGCTGCAGACCTTTTGTGTTGATGGGGCCATTTTGCAGAACAACGCTTTGAGTCTGCGATCACTACGGGAGTGGGATATGCGGGCTGTTGGGGCTTGTGTTCTACGTGTATTGAGTGCTGCGGCGCCACATCATTTGTCAGGGGGACAAATGATGATGGTGGACTCTATGCTTCGGGGATCCTATTATGCATGGGGTCAGATGTTTCTGGCTGGTGTCCGGAGAGATCTGGACAAGGTCAGTTGAGAGGGAGGAAAGTTCTGTTATGCCTCTTTTCTATGTTGTTTTTTCTTCGAGCGGGTGCCGACCTTGCGACCACGAGTGCCCATTCGTGATGGTTTGGTGAGCGATTCGCGCATGGTGCGGTGGGGGCATATGATGCCTCGTGGCAATGGTGGTGTCCGCGGGTTTTTTACGGAGGAGGTATATGAGCAGTGGGAACAGATGCCCCTGTTGATTGAGGATTACCCATATGCTGGCATGGACTATCGAGGCGACCCAGAGATGCCTCGAGCCCAGGGACAGGCCTGGGGTTTAGACGGTATGTTTTGCGGTTCGTTTTATACTATATCATGTGATTTGTTTATGATTATAGTTAGATATGTATATGATGGTGTACTTGCATTGTGCAGATGTTGGTCCTGTACCACCGGCCGACTACGTGGCTCGTCAGGGGCGGGCGATGGTGGTTGCTCATCCTCCTGCAGCGGTACCGCCTCCACGTGGTGGAGGATTTGCGGCTCGTGGGCGAGGGGTTGGCCCTCGAGATGATGCCATAGAGGGTGTCAGACAGACATTTGACATGATTCTAGCTGGACTCCCCGAGGATGGCTGGAGAGACTTGGACCGGGACATCGTGGAGCGTTGCTTCGGTGCGCTGCGTGAGTGGCGGTCGATCTTGTTGAGGACAGCGGTATTTGTAGCCGAGCACATGGATGGTGTTCGGTGTAAGTTTTAAACCTTAAAAGTGAAGTACAAACTTATATCGATTCTTAAGCATTAACAGAAAATACACAATGGCACACACATTACACAGAGATTTTCACCTGGAAACCCTTAACCGGGAAAAAACTAGCAAAACTTAGAGCCGCACTGCTCCTTTTCATTATTATGTTTATTTAACCATGTACAATACAATAAATGGTATTCCGCAGCATCTAAAACCATAATTCGTTTACCCGAAATTAGGTTACAACCCTAATCCCTTTTACCGGGATTAGATAGAGTACAATGGGTCAAAAATCGCGAAAAAACAAAAAGCAACCCAAAAAATTTTGCGCTCCGCGCAGACTCCGGGGGCCTAATGGCCCCCTCCGTGTCGTTTCGGAACCTAACGGTCCGAAACAAAGGGGGTGGGCCCTGTCGGGCTACCCCCCCCTCCGGGATACTAGTGCCGTGGGGATCGTGTTGTACACGCAGCGACCATGTGAAGAGATATAACATACCCAACATTCTCCCACTTGTTGTTCTCTTCACATACAGGAGAAATTTATGACTTCGACAATTCAGGGCAACAATGCCCATGTTCTCTTTACACCAAGAGAACTTCTGAGTACTCACAGACTTTGTCAAAGAGTCTGCAACATTTACCAAAGTGTCAACCTTCTCCAGCAACACTTTGTTTTGTTCAACCATGTCTCTTACAAAATGGTACTGCACATCAATGTGCTTTGTCCTCGAGTGATAAGCAGGGTTCTTTGCCAGAAATATTGCACTTGAGCTATCACAGCCAATTTTTACTGCATTCTGAACAAAACCAATACCTGAACACAATCTTTGCAACCATACAGCTTCCTTACTTGCATGGGTAGCTGCCATGTATTCAGCTTCTATAGTTGAGAGTGCAACTACATCTTGTCTTCTACTCATCCAACTGATTGCTCCTCCAAATAGATTAAAAACGTAGCCACTTGTAGATCTTCTGTGATCAAGATCTCCAGCCCAGTCAGCATCAACAAATCCTTGTATATCTATCGCTCTGTTTAGACCGGGTCTTCCTTGGTAGCAGATTGCAAAATCTCTAGTGCCACGCAAATACCTGAAGACCCTTTTTACTGCAGTCCAATGTTCCTTTCCTGGTTTTGACATGTATCTACTCAAAACTCCCACTGCATGGGCTATATATGGTCTAGTACAGACCATGGCATACATCAGACTACCAACTGCACTAGCATAGGGAACATGAGACATGTCCTCTACCTCTTCTTGTGTAGTGGGACACTGTTCTGCAGATAACCTTACACCTACAGGAATGGGCACCTTCACTGGTTTGCTTTCCTGCATATTAAATCTCTTCAATATCGTTTCAACATATTTCCTCTGATTTAACCAGAGTTTCCTGTTTTCACGATCTCTTTTTATTTCCATGCCCAAAATGAAATTTGCAGCACCAAGATCTTTCATGTCAAATTTAGATGACAGCTGATTCTTGACATCCTTGATGATTTCCTTGTTGTTTCCAATTAGCAACATATCATCAACATACAATATTACATAAATAAAATGATCACCAATTAGCTTAAAATAAACACAGTGATCAACTTTGCTTCTTGAGAAACCAAGTCCCAGTATATAAGTATAAAATTTTTGATACCACATTATGGGAGATTGTTTCAATCCGTAGAGAGATTTTTTCAGCTTACAGACAAGCTCCTTTCTTCCTTTCACCACAAACCGTTCTGGTTGCTTCATATAGATCTCTTCATTAAGATTTCCATGTAGGAAAGCCGTCTTTACATCCATCTGTTCTACTTTAAGCTCAAAAGCAGCAGAAATAGATAGAAGAAATCTAATAGAAGTCAATTTTGCAACAGGTGAAAAAATCTCACCAAAATCGATGCCCTCAATTTGGGAGTAACCTTTCGCTACTAGTCGAGCCTTGTACTTCTCCACTTTTCCTGCTGCATTTAACTTCTTCTTTAATACCCATTTGCTTCCAATAGGATTTCTTCCTTCTGGCAACTCAACCAGATCCCATGCCTCATTTTTGTCCAAGGCATCCATTTCTTCTATCATGGCCTTCTTCCATAGTTTACTATCTTCTGAATCCATTGCCTCTTTAGCAGTTCTAGGATCATCATCAGTAATAGATAACACAAAATTAGAACGAAAATCAGGGGGACTATACCTTTCAACTTGCCTTCTTTCTCGGTCAGATCTCCTCAATACCGGAGTCTGTGGATCCACCTCTTCATCTGATTTAGACGATTCTGCCTCCTCATCTGATTCAGACGAATCTGGTTCCTCAAAAGAGTCACCTCTTTCATCCTTGATATCAAAGTGTAGCTTCTCTGAATCCTTTTCCTTTGGTACATCCTCAATCTTGGAAGTGCTTTCAACTTCTCTGAAGATCACATCTCGACTGTAAACTATTTGCCTCTTTATTGGGTTCCATAGCTTGTAACCTTTCACTCCATCCTTGTAACCAATGAAGATACATTTTTCCGCTTTATTATCCAACTTGCTCCTTTTCTCCTTTGGAACATGTACAAAAGCATCACACCCAAACACTCTGAGATGAGAGAGAGAGGGTTTCTTACCAGTCCAAACCTCATGAGGTGTCTTGTCAACCAACGCTGATGTGGGTGTCCTATTCACTAGGTAACACGCAGTGTCAACATCTTCTACCCAGAATTGTTGTGTTAGCCCTGCACCACTGAGCATACTCCTTGCCTTTTCCATCAATGTCCTGTTCATCTTTTCTGCAACCCCATTATGTTGAGGTGTGTATGGAATAGTCTTTTGCCTTGCTATTCCACATGTTTTACAGAACTCCTCAAATTCACTTTCACAGAATTCTCCACCGTTATCTGTTCTGAGTACTTTTATTTTCTTCTCAGTTTGATTCTCTACAAGAGCCTTAAATTCTTTGAATCTATTAAAAACCTCAGATTTCTTACGCAGGAAATAAATCCAAGTTTTCATTGAGAAATCATCTATAAATGAAACATAATACACAGATTTACCAAGTGATGGAACAGGCACAGGTCCAAAAACATTACTGTGTATTAACTCTAAGATTCCTTTAGCTCTTACAACACCAGATGAGAATCTTACCCGATTCTGTTTACCATATAAGCAATGTTCACAGAAATCAAAATCTAATGTGAAATCAGACATGCCTTCAGCCATACTTTTACCTTGTAATAGTCGAAGACCCTTCTCTCCAATATGTCCCAGCCTTCGATGCCATAGCGATGTCTTCTCACTAGAGACAGTAAGGACTCTGTCTCCTTCATTTTTACCCTCAGGAACAATAGTACTGTTACATCCATTTTTGAAGGTGCTTCCCAACAACTTGTATAGAGTTCCAATCCGAACTCCCCTCATCAGCACCAGTGATTCTCGAACCATCTTGCATGTGTTCTTTTCAAATAATGTTTTCACACCTGCATCATCCATTTTACTTACAGATATAAGGTTTCTAGCCAGCTTTGGAATGTGCAGAACCCCAGGAAGAGTTTTAACCCTTCCATCTTTGAGCAGTAGCTTGATCTTTCCTCAACCTATGATTTTTGCCACTGAGTTGTCTCCCAGAAATACATCTCCTCCATCATACTTTTCGTATTCAGAAAACCACTCCCTGTGAGGAGTCATATGATAAAACGCACCTGAGTCAATCAACCACGAATCATGGTCTGCATGTGTACTTGAAGATGCCAGATACACATCTCCTCCTTCCTCTGTAGATTCTTTCCCATCTGCGGATGGAGCATCATTAGGTCCTCTGCTTTTATCAGTATTTTTGGATTTACAATCCTTCTTGTAATGCCCAGCTTTACCGCACTTCTAGCATTTTCTTACAGAAGGTCCTGGAGATTTAGATCTCCCTCTAGATTTAGATCTACCACTTGAAGACTTATTTTTAGATCTGTCTCCAGGGCGACCTCTTACAAATAAGGCATCCTTGGCTGAACTATCTATGGATCTCCGTCTCATTTCCTCCGATAGTAGGGATGCAACCACATCATCGAAGTTTATCGTGGTTGCATTACTCCCAATAGCTATAACCAAATTATCCCATGAATCTGGCAAAGAGCACAACAAACTAATACATTTTTCATCATAAGCAATTGTAATACCAACAGATGTCAACTGACTTACCAGAGTATTGAAGGCGTTTAGATGCTCTGACACAGAGTCTCCATCAGTCATCCTCAGAAGGTACAATTTCTTTCGCAGAAATAACTTATTTACCAGGGACTTTGACTGATACAGACTTCCCAGTTTATCCCATAGCTTCTTTGCACTGTCTTCTCCAGATACGTTCACCAATACCGAATCTGCAAGGCAAAGATGAATGGTGCTCCTTGCTTTTCTTTCCAGCTTTTCCCATTCTTCTTTTACCGCACCAGAGGGCATGGTACCTGGATCTACTGCGATCCATTGTTCTCTCTCTATCTATCAGAAGATCTTCCATAGCTCAAAGCTCTGACCATTAAATTTCTCAATCTCGAATCTAGAACTGCTCGCCATTCTTTAAAGAAAAATAAATCACCGCTGCAAAGCTCCCACTAAAACCAGGTTTATCACAAATCCAAGATCGAGCCAAACCCTTGGAAACAAAGGCGTCCCTCTGAACCCAAAAAATGCTCTGATACCAAATGTAAGTTTTAAACCTTAACAGTGAAGTACAAACTTATATCGATTCTTAAGCATTAACAGAAAATACACAATGGCACACACATTACAAAGAGATTTTCACCTGGAAACCCTTAACCGAGAAAAAACCAGCAAAACTTAGAGCTGCACTGCTCCTTTTCATTATTATGTTTATTTAACCATGTACAATACAATAAATGGTATTCCGCAGCATCTAAAACCCTAATTCGTTTACCCGAAATTAGGTTACAACCCTAATCCCTTTTACCGGGATTAGATAGAGTACAATGGGTCAAAAATCGCGAAAAAGCAAAAAGCAACCCAAAAAATTTTGTGCTCTGTGTCGTTTCGGAACCTAACGGTCCGAAACGAAGGGGGTGGGCCCTGTCGGGATACCGCCCCCTCTAAACCCCCCCCTCTGGGCTACTAGTGCCGTGGGGATCGTGTTGTACACGCAGCGACCATGTGAAGAGATATAACATACCCAACATTCAGGATGACCCGGCAGGGCCAGTTGAGAGGAGGATCCGTCTACGGGATGATCCAGCGGGGCCAGCAGAGCAGAGAATTCGCGCTCGCCATGATCTGGCGGGGCCAGCGGAGGAGGCGCCAGAGGACCGTGATGAGTAGATGATATGTATTTGCCCGCAAATGCTGATAAGCATATGGGGAAGCTCTTTTTGTACGGCTGATGTATTTTTGTATATTGGGTGCTGAGGGAACCTATGACATGTTTTGACTATATGATGATGTATATATATATATATATATATATATATATATATATGATGTTGGTATATAGTCGTGTATGCACATGGATGCACTTGTTGTCTTTATGTTTGCCCGTGGAGGCATGTTTTTATTCTGTATGCCCGTGGAGGCACATGTTATGCACGTGGATGCATTATTGGTTTATGGTATGATGTGATTAGTGTGCCAATCTAGAATGTTGTTGGCCATATGGTCTGCTACACTATTGAGGTTTCGTGGGATGTGTGTAAATGAAATGGATTTAAACTGTCTAACCATTTGTTTAGTGCGCAGGAATTTTCTGAAAAGACAGGGGTCGCGTACCTGGTAATCATTGTTGAGCTGGGAAACAAGGAGTTGTGAGTCCAGGAAAACGTTGAGGTGACATATGCTCATTTGGAGAGATGCGGCGAGGAGACCGGTCACAGCATCGTATTCAGCTTGGTTGTTGGTGGCAGCACCTAAACATACTCCGTCGATGTGGATCAACTCATGTGAGGGTGAATATATTACCGAAGCTGCGGAGGCTATATTGGGGGACCAACGGCTTGCACCATCAGCGAAGCCGACGTAGCAGAGTGGAACAGGATCCATCTGTGGTCATGCAGAGAAAACAAATATTTAGGTTTTTTGAATTTTTTGTGGAAAAAAGAAAATAATATTGTACAATAGTGGACGGTGGTGTCCATCAGATTTACTATGGGTAAAATCGCTTGAGGTACAACCCATTTCGTGGGTTGCGGAGGGGGTTGCCTTCTGAATCGGCTAGAATGTATGCCCCCTATCCGAGGCAAGCGTGGATAATATATGGGCCTTGCCACATGGATACAAACTTTCCTTTCCCTGTTTTGTCATGAGCCTGATCGTAGGCAAGGACAAGGTCCCCTTCAGTAAAAGTTCTTGGGTGGACATGTTTATCATAATTCAATTTAGATCGGCTCTTGGCCGCTTCCATGGTTTGAAGGGCTGTGCGCCGGTCTTCATCGGCCTGCTCCAGGAGTAGTAAGCGTTGCTTGATTGGGGAAGTGTCTGGTAGGAGTTCAACGACCATTTGTAAGGTTGGGATCTGGCACTCAATGGGGAGGACGGATTCGACACCGTGAACTAAGTGGAAAGGGGTAAAACCGGTGGCGGTTTTAATTGACATGCGGTATGCCCATAGTGCCGGGAACAGCATGTGGTGCCAATTTGACTTGTGTTTGTCTACAGTGCGCTGGAGGATGGTTTTCAAAATTTTGTTGATTGCCTCGACTTGGCCGTTTCCTTGGGGGTAGTAAGCGGAGGAGAAATGGTGTTCAAATTTCAGTAAGGTTGATAGTTCTCTCCAGACGGTGTCTTCAAAGTGAGAGTTGTGGTCTGAGACGAATTGTTTTGGCACTCCAAAACGAGCGATAACATGGTTGAGAAAAAACCATGCTGCGGTTTCGGCCTTGCAATTGTAAGTTGGCATGGCCTTGGCCCACTTGGTGAAATAATCTACGACCACAATGATGTGTTTGTGACCGCCGGCTGACGTGGGATTGCAATCAAGAAAATCGATGGCCCATTTGCAGAATGGTCTGGCAGTGACGACTGGGTGAAGGGGGGCGGGTGGGGTTCTTGCCTTTGGGGCAAAAAGTTGGCAGTTTTGGCAATGTCTAACCGCGGTGATGCAATCAGTAAATAATGAAGGCCAAAAGTAACCTGCGCGGATGATCTTTTGGGCGGTCGCCATGCCGGAGAAGTGGCCTCCGCAGGCACTGCTATGGCAATCATTAAGAACTTGTTCTGCCTCGCTATGGGATAGGCAGCGTCGTAAGATGGTATCAACGCCGCGTCGATAAAGTACATCCCCTACAAGAGGTATTGGGGGGCGTGGTGTCGTATACGACGGCGTCCGTTACGGTTAATGTGGGGTCTGAACTTCTGCGTGCGAAGGTATAACAAAATATCGCTGTACCATAGGTCATCAGATGAGATGATGAATATGTGGTCGTCAGTGAGATCTGTTTTGATAGCGGGTGATGACGAAGAGGATGGGAGATCTGTGATGAGTTGAGCTAGTGCTAGGGCCTTGGTGCTCTTTGGGGTCTTAAAAGTAAGGTCGTCCTCTTGTAGGATGATCACCCATTTAGCTACGCGGCCTTGAAGAAGGCGACGCGTCAAGAGGTAAACCATAGGATTGGAGTTAGCTACGACTGTGGTGTGGCTGAGGAGAATGTAATGCCTCAGTTTTTGTACTGAAAAAACGACGGCGAGGGCCATCTTTTCTTCATGTGGGTATCGAAGGGGTGGGCCGGACAAGGTTTGGCTCACATAGTAGATGACATGCTCTTGGCGAGCGTCATTCTCTTGCACAAGGACCCCAGAGACAGCATGTTCGGATGCTGAAACATAGAGGATGAAATCTTTGGTGAAATCTGGAGGAGAAATCAACGGGGCATTTGTGAGTGATTTCTTTAAGCCAGTGAAAGCTGTCTTTGCTTGTTGGTCCCATATGAAACGGGTATGCAGACGTTATAATCTCAGGAAACCGTGGACGGTTGTGGCATAGTCAGGGACAAAGCGGCGGAGGAAGTTGGACCTCCCTTGTAGGCTTTGTAGTTGTCTTAATGTGCGGGGTGATGGTAACTCTAGAATAGCTTGGACTTTTAAGGGGTTTATGGTGATGCCTTTTTCTGAGATAACAAACCCCAGTAGGCGACCTGATGTGACACAGAAGACACACTTGAGGGGGTTCAAGCGGATGTTGTATTTTCGACAACGCATGAAAACTTGCCGAAGGTCGTTTAAATGATCAGATCGCTTTTTGGATCGAGCTGTGAGGTCGTCCAGGTAAACTTTTATGATCTTGTGGAGATCGTGGAAGCAGTAAGTCATGGCGCATTGAAAGGTGGCTCCAACATTCTTGAGGCCAAAAGGCATGACGCGATAGGCGAAGGTGCCCCATGGGGTGGTGAAATCCGTCTTATACTGATCTTCTTTACGGATTTTTATTTGGTTGTATCCGGAGAAACCATCCATAAAGGAAAGGACCTCGTGTCCTGTGCATTCATCAACCAGTTGGTCAATGAAAGGTGTGGGGAAGTTGTCCTTGGGACAAGCAAGATTAAGGTCTCGGAAATCAGTACAAACGCGTATAGTGCCCACTTTCTTGTTTACTGGTACTGGGTTTGAAACCCAGGTGGTGTAAGCAATAGGATATATGAATCCTGCTTTTTGAAGTTTTTCAATCTCAGCTTTAACAGCTGGGAGTTTGGAAGGGTGAATGGGCCATTGTTTTTGTCGGACAAGGGTCACATTTGGCCAAGTGTCGATGTGATGTTCCACAATTTTGGGATCGAGGCCAGGCATCTCGGTGTAAGACCAGGCAAAGACATCACGAAACTCTTGGAAGAGTTTTTTGTATGCCTGAGTTTCCGCTTGAGTGCAAGATGCACCTAGTGAGATGAGCTCAGGTTTTCCAGGTGTGGTGGAAATGTCGATCTGAATAGTAGGGGATATGTTAGACATGTTCCCTTCTTCGAAGGCATCAGGTGCTGGGATGGGGTCCTTTAACCAATCAACCTTAGTTGGTAGAAAGTCCTTTGACTCGACTGATAGCTGGTTTGCTGCGGTGGATGTAGACGCCTCAGGGAGGAAGTATGAGCGATGATGCATATCGTCCCAAGGGTAATCCGGTGCAGTAAGTGTTTCTAAGATTTGTTCGTCAGTATGGAAGTAGTCAGACCATAAATCGACGGGTTTTGGTTTGTACGTGGTTGAAATCATATATATGGTATTGACTTCTTCCGAAGAAGATGGTTTCGGGGGTGGATCTCTTCGATGAGGGGAGGAGATATCTCTAAGTCGACGTTATTCAACTCGTACAACGCTGCTCTATAATCTGGGAGATCAGGGAAGTGGTGTGAATAGTGGCCATAAATGCCGCATATCGCACAAGGGTGGTTAGTGCGGAGTGTTTTCTCGCGAGGCTGAGGAGGTGGCTCAAGTCTTGCTATTAGAATGCCGATGTCGTCATCCAACATGTTCATGTGTTCCTGGAGTGCAGGTAATTGTGGGCACTGATGAGTGGCATGGCCTACGTCGTCGCACAACGAGCACTTAGGGGGAATACGAATAGCTGGGGGGTTCTTAGCTACCTTGGGGGTTGCTGGGGGGTGCGAGTTATGAGTCCAGTGTTATACGTTGGTGGGCCTCTTCCCCCTGCGTTCCTTAACGAAGGTGGAGCATTCCTGGATGTTGATGCCGTGGTGACCATTGGGGGAGGTTTGTTTTGCGGTTGAGTGACCGGGGGTGGGTGGGTGGCTGGTAGTGGGGATAGGTTGTACCGGTTGTAAAATAACAGTCGGTGTCGGTGGGGGATTCGGCGCAGGTAAGTACCATACAGGTATCTCTAATGTTAAGCCAGGAAGGTTGAGGGTAGCCATTATTGGCGAACTGACAACTCCGGAGAATGGGAACAAGAATGGGATGGTGTGAATTGGCGTTGTGCCAATATGAGTCGGCACTGTGGGTGTTTGTGGTAGCGATGAAGGCTGCTATGCGGTGTGCGACAGGGTGCAAAAATCCGATGTTTCTGTCATCGGTAAAGGTGGTGCAATTGAAGGGAAAGTGGAAGTCATAGGTGACTCTGTGTAAAGTCCAGGTCCTACGGAGGATACAAATGAGGTAGTGGCACCGCACACAGGTTTATCAACCATGGGGAGAACATTTTTGGGTGTAGCGGGGGCCTTGGGGTCGTAATAGGTGAGTTGGTCAACCGTGACCACGCGTCCCTCATGGGGGAACATCATGGTATGAAAGACGGATGAGACAACTGCCCGCATGGCATACATGTAGCTGCGGCTAAGTAAGAGGTTATAATATAATTAGGCATTGATGACCTCTATGTCAATGAGCACGGTTTTACCAGCCAGCTGGACGGGGACATTAGCTAGGCTGTCGTAGGCTCACAACGCAGTGGTGGACTACTGGAGAGTAGGGGATCCCAACTTCTGCCAAACGAATGTGGACATAACGCACGTAGAGGCACCTTCATCGATAATGCACCGATGCATGACAAGATTCCGAACGGAGACAGAAACTTGGAATGGTAAAGTGGAAGGCAGGTGTGGTTCAGACTGGTCCGAATCGAATGCCATTAATTGTGAATCATTGGGGTCAATAGCACCAATAGCAGAGAGTAAAGTCTTGCGCTGCGAAGGATAGTTTTTTAAGACTTCTAAAGCAGACATGGCTGCTGGAGACTGGGCTAAGTCATCTACAATGCTGTAATTTGATGCGGCGCGAGCATTGGGGTTATTGTTGATGCGACGGAGTGGGAAGCGAGGTGCTTTAGAGGCGCCATCAAGTGTAACTGGGGGTATACGTAACGTCTGATAAGTGGGATGAGCGTTAGTGTTTTTGTCGGTAGGAGGGGCCTCAGGGGTGGGGCCATATTGGTTCCGATGGGTTTGGATGTTGATATCGGTGGATGACATCATTAACAAATGGTGGGTACCTGAATCGAACATGGGTTGATCAGGAGCGGCATAAGTGATCTGTTGTTGTGGGGGCACGTTGCCTTGAGGGGGAGCCAAGGGTTGAGCGTTCACTATACCTTGATTTGGTAAGGGGTTTTGTAATACCATTGGTTGCTGCTGAGGGGGTGGGGGGTTGGGTGGCGCCTGGGGAGCCGCGTTTCCTTGGCGATGGGCATCATCAGTCCAGAGTTGTCGAGCTCGCTCGAAATGTGGGCAAGCATGTGTGTAGTGGCCATAGACCCCGCATATAGAACAAGGGTGGTTTGTCCTGAGATTATTGTTTTTAGGCTGCTTGGGATGATGATCCGGGTTTTGGTTGGGAGGAGCAGCGTTGTTATTATGCGGGGGATTGGTAGGTGGTGGACCTTGCTGATGTTGTTGGTTGTTGCCGCGGTTACGTCCTCTTCCACGGTTTTGTTTCCCACCCTGGTTGCGCTGGTTGTTTTGGTGCTGGGGCTGGTTGTGTTGTGTGTACACTTGCCCTTGAGCAGTGGGAGGGTTTTGGTTCGCCGCAGGTGTGGGAGAAGGTTGCGGTGGATAATAAGTGGGTGGGGCTGGAGGTGGTCCAGTTACCTGCTGGGGTTGTTGATAACCCTGAGCTATTGGAGGTGTTGGGTTGGCTGTCGCAGCTTGCTGCGGGTAATACATTGGTTGAGGTGCGGCTGGGGGGGAGTATGCAGGTGGTGCATGACCAAAGCACTGAGGTGGACATGAAGGTCCGTGGGTATGATGGTGATGTGCCATGGGAGCATATGAATTGGTTGCTCCAGATTGAGATGTAGCCCGTGAAAGGTCGGGACTGTGGCTAGGATGTGCAATGGAAAAGGGTTGGGGATACGAGGCCATACGACCAATGATGCCATCAGCGGCATGGGATGCCCCCGGCGCATCATGTTGGGATGATTTGCCCCGAGGGGCGTTTGGTATAATGGTATACAGATACCCGGATTGGGCGTAAATGAGGTCAAATTGTTGGGCTTTGAGGATGGCCTCTTCTTCAGACTGGGGTCGTTCGGATGCCACATCCTTGGAAATGAGTGGGAGAAGGGATTTGAGAAACCAATCTAAGAAGATACGGTCATCTAACTTGATTTTGTAGAGGCTTCGGCGTCGACGCCACTCATGAATGTGGTCAGTGATGTGGGTGGCCGTGTTCTATCTGCAAGACAGTAAGATCTCAACTCCCGCATCATAGCGGACAGGTAACTGAAAGAACTGCAGGAAGGTCGAGGCAAGGGAGGTAAATGTGGCATGGGTCCCATGGGGCTGCTCGATATACCACTTGGCTGCAGAGCCAGTGAAGGTGCGCTGTAACAGACGGAGGCGGACAGAGTCGTCCACTATGGAGTTGGAGGAACACCATAGATGGAAGGACATGATATGGTTCTGGGGGTCCTCACCTGCCTTGCCCTCAAACTTAGGGATGTCGGAGGGGAGTTTGGTGGGCATGTGAGGCCACGCAGGGTCGTGTCTGATAGGATCATTGGTTAACTTGGCTAAGTCTGGTAAGTTCAGACTTGCCATGTATGGTAAGCTAACAGATGGATGTGGCGTAGCGACTGGGACATGACTAGTCATGGTGGTATGATGTAGGGGTCCAGTAGCGCTTAAAGGTATGCTAGGTATTGAAGGTATGTGTCCTCCAATAGTTGTGGTTTGGTATGGGCCAGCGTTTCCTAATGCAACATGGGTTACACCAGGGTTAGGAATAGCAGTAGGGATTCCAGGGATATGGTTTGCGAAAATGAGAGGGGGTGTGACCCCTATGTTCGGCATACCCGTAATAGGAGGTGGTCCTGTGTTGGTCATCCCTAAAAATGGAGTGTCCCCCATATTAGGCATACCCAGGGGGGTGGTTGTTGCCATGGATGGCACCGCAGTAGAAGGGTCTGTGGATGTATCACCTATGGTGCTGGTAAAAAGTGGGTCGAATTGTGTCCCAGCCATGAGGTTGGTTGGTAATAACTCGGTAGGGTTTTCGGATTCTGCCTCAAAATCTAATGTGAAGTGAGGCGCGTCAGAATCGGACGACTGTTTGTTTGACCGACGATGTGTCGAGTCAAGGGATAAGGGTCGGCGTCGGTGACGTGGCGAGCCAAGTAGACTGAACTTTGGGAGTTCGCCCTGAAGACGACAAGAGCGTCTAAAATTCTCAATGGTGAGAAATAAGTTTTTTGTGTAAAAATCTTATGTGTAAAATGGTAATGTATAAAAAACTCAAAACCCTAATGCAACCAAGGGTGCAAGAAGGGGAGTGAAAATGAAGGCTCTCAGGCCAAAAAACAACCTCAAAAAGGCACTTATTATAGCAGCTGTGCTATAATAAGTGGAGGGATGCAAAAAATGGTCAGAGTACCAACATGCAAACAACTTCTAGAAAAAAGAGGTGCTACTAGACCAAAGGTGGATTGTATCATGCAAACACCTAACTAAAAGTATTGTGAATCAACAAACTATATTCTTTGCAAGGTGATGAAATCCAAGTCAGACAATATTGAGTGTTGAATCAACGGCTAGATATCCCCCTACCGGGAGGGACACCAGGTAATCAATCCTAAAGAATGGCAACTAGGATACTCCGTTCATGACACGTCCAGAAAAGGTAAATCTGCCGTTTGGTCCTTTTACCACAATACCCCCATACAGGGATATCCCGAGAACTGCGAATGGTAGCCTTTGGTTACTGAATGGATTTCGGTATTCCACTCAGACTTCCGGAACCATCCTCGCGACTTCAACCCTCCTAGGGGAGAGGCCTTCCGATAAACTGGTTATGACCGTGCCAATAAATACTAGGAGATTTTGGTTCCCTAATGGACAACAACTATGTCTCAAATGTAATAACTGAGGGGTGTTATTGGAACACCTATCCCCTCAATACTACCTAGCTACAAATTTCTTTTAATGTTCCCCAAGTGGGGTTAGAAGTGTGTTGAAATTAGGGTAAGTTTTAAGGCTCAGTTTAAATTATGTGTTTGAGTGGGTGCACGTGTGATATTTAAAACTGAAATTGAAAAAGTAAATGCTAAGTATTCAAAAAACAAAGGATCTTTTGAAACAGAAAAGCAAATAATATGACTTCTTCAATAAATGGAAATTAAATGCTTTGCAAAAACTATTCAAAAAACAAAGGATCTTTTGAAATAGGAAAACAAATAATATGACTTCTTTAAGAAATAAATGGATTTCTTTTTTAAAAATTGTTATGGGCAAAATATCAAAGAAGTAAACAACAAAATTTTAATCTAGATAAAATGCAAATAAATCCTTCTTTCAATTTCTGAAATTTTTTTAAAAAGACTTTTTCAAAGGTGCATTCTAAATAGTAAAATTTTCCTATGGCTGTAAATAATGCTGGAATTTTAGTACTGTAAAATGTGCTATGTGGGCAGAAAATACAGTAAAAAATTAATTTTTTAAACTGATCGGTCGAATGGAAAAAATTGGCATCGCGGGTTTTGACAGAACAGCCACGATGGACCGCGTGGGTTTTTGTCGCACAGTCGCGATGGGCAGCGCGGTTTTCGGCCGCGATGGACCGCACGGGATTTCGTCACATAGTCGCAATGTGCAGCGCGGAAAATGTCCGCGAAGCCGTGATGTGCAGCGCGTTAATTAACCGCGAAGCCGCGGTGAACCGCGCGGAAAAAAGCCGCGCGGTCGCGATGAGCCGCGTGACTGTTGGGCAAAAAGCCACGAGGCGAAAGCCGTATGCGGACACCGAAAAATGAACCCGAAAATTGAGAATTTCGGGCTGTTAATGGCCAAAAAATGGGCCAAGATCTAGAACAGCAATGGATCTGCTATCTAGGGTAGCAGATCTATGAATTAAACTAACTAATACTATAAAAAACTAAGATCTAAAGCAAAAGTGAGATCTAAAATTTGAAACCAGTGGAGTCGCCAAAAACTGTTGGCTTGGTTTTGCAACCAAGCTTAGTGCTATGGGCACCTGCTAACTAGTAGCAGCAGTTTCAATATTAAGCAAAAACAATAAACTAAATCTAAATCTAAACTAAACTAGCATGTGCATTTTTGAATTAAAAAACAAGAATAAGAAATATAAAAAATAATTTTTGTATTGAAAATGGGGGCAAGGAATTGCTTGCAATAAGAATACCTTCGATTGATGAAGATAGTTGAGAAGCTCCAAGGGTGAGCAGCTCCAAACTCCAATGGGTCCTTTCTCCAAGGTTGCTACAATGGCCAAAAGCTCAAGGGAGATTTTGGCAGCATGAGGATAGGAAGATGGATGGATGTGAAATGAGGAGCCCCTACCACCTTTTTATAGGTTTTGGTGGTGGGGAATACCATTATGGTTTTGTGGAAACCAATGGTATTGACTAACATGGTTTAGGTACTTTTCCCTCCTTTTTCCTTTTTTGAATAAAATTAATATTTTTATTCTCTTTTTAATATTTTTGGGAATTTTGGACCCTTTTTGATGGTTTTTTATGCTTTTTTAGGAAAAATAATCTTTTTGAGTGGGAAAATGGGTGTATTAAGGTCTTTTGGTGACCTTTTGTTGGCTTTAGAGGCTCAGATGGTGGAAAAAGTGGACAAATGGGTCATGTGAATCAGGAAATGAGCTAGTGAGCACTTTTTAGGTGTTAACACTTGGGAAGGCCTTTCTTGTCCAAACTAAATGCTAAGTAGATGTGAGAAGAATGTGTTGATGTATATGTAACTTCGGAATGTATTTCACATATATGTATATTGTATTCCTATAGAGATGTTATTATTCCTCTATATGGAAGTGTTTGTATTCCTATAGAGATGTTATTATTCCTCTATATGGAAGTGTCGTCATTTATATTGTAAGTGTCGTAACTTATACTTGATGGGTTATTAGACCACCTTGTTGGGGTCGGCCCTGTATAAGTCATGTGGGTCAAAGGGTTATTATACCACCCTATTGGGGGTTGGCCATGTGGGTCAAAAGTTTATTAGACCACCCTATTGGGGGTCGGCCCAGTCAGAATTATGTTAAGTGGTTAAGTTGAGGCCGACCTAGTTGTGTAAAGGTCAAGTCAAGCTAGTGTATAAATAGAGAGTGTGTCTCTCTCATTTTACACATTCTATTCTCTCACTCACACCGTGGAGAGTGGCACACTTGTGGAGGATGAGGCTTTGCTGCTAGGAGAAGACTATCTCTTGTATTCTGGTTGTATCATTGCTCTATCTATCTTTGAGGAAGTTATTGGGGTTTTTCACCTTTATGGTTTTCCCCAAGTAAACTCTGTGTCTCTTGTGTGCTTGCATTATTGTGTCCATGATTGATATGCTGTAGATTTGCTGTTCATGTTGTTCTCTCAGCTAAGATCCTAGATCAGATTGAAGTAAATTATGAAAATTCAACATGGTATCAGGGCTAGCCTGAAAGAAGGCATGATATGGCATGTATGACACTTGTTGCACTTATGATGCTAGGGCTTGATATAGAAAAAACCAGTCATCGTAGAACTTTCACTATAAATCCATTTTGGCGAAGTTTGCGGATCTCAAAATTTTACAGGTCCAATATAAGATCTCCATGTACCTTGTGTCCAAAGGAAAACCTCTAATTCGTTGTACTTTGTGATTTATGATCTGTACAATATAGGGTTTCTGCCTCTTCCACATCTAGGTCAAAATCAGGTGACCTTGGGAAAAAAGTCATAACTTGGGCTAGGAAGCTCCAAATGAAATTTCGTAAAATGTGAAAGGTATTACACAGACTATACTATCTCAAGAAATTTTTTCAGAGGCCGAAGTTGAACTCGTGACATGTGGAACGCCATACAAGTTCGCTCTCCTATATTATCCCATAAACAGGTCACGTTGTGACACTTGCCATTACTCTCTCTCAGAGAATCCAATTGAGGTCAGACCTATCGGGATGGAAAGATAACAGGTCAGGCTATCTCAGGAAAAGTTTTCAGACCCTGTGGATCGAAACGTTTAGAGATATACCAGAAACAATTAGGCATATATTTCTGTCAAAACAGAATTATTTTTTAGTACCTTCATTCATGGCTTCCGGAATTTAGGGCTTCATGGAAAGTTGGAATTTTTGTAATCGAAGACCACGGCTGGATGCTACTCATCAAAATCGAAATTTAGAGACCAAGATCAAATTTTTTGGTTGGGAAGAAGGTCGGGCTTGATCAAACCCCAGTTCGGGACTTTGATCGGAAAGATGGAAAATTAGGGCTTCTACAAAAATTGGAATTTTGGAAATCTGTGACCACGGCTGGAAGCTCCTCAAAAAAATCAAAGCTTAGAGCTTTGAATCAAATCTTTTGGTTGGGTGAAGCTCCGAGAAACTCAAACCCTAATTAAGGGTCCTCCCTAGTGAATTCGGAAGTCTAAAAGGCAATTTCGAGGGATGAAACTTTGCAGTTTTCAAATTCTAAATATACCAACTTGATCAGTTCATCAAGGCGCATATTTCTATCCTTTCGGAAGTTTGAATTTTTGGGGTTTCTTTGACAAACCCTAATCCAGCTCCAGGTCCAGTTCTTGCAAATCAAGTGGATTGGGTTAATCCTAGAAGAAGATGGATTGGTCACCTGCATAAGTGAAGAAGTTCCTGTCTCAGAGGGAGATGAGGCTAAGGCCTTCCATAAGAAGGTTAAAAGCAATCTTGACAGGTATGTATGTTTCATGGTTAAGTCTATCATATGTTTGTCTTCATATCATTACAGTACAATCTTGATTAATTACTAGACTTTTCGTATCACCTTAATAGAAGATATTCATTGATTAAGGTTTTGACACTTATGAATGTACTAATGCATTGTGATGTTGTATGAGGTTTATGTTGTTCGCTAACATAAAAGGTACACCAAGAAAAACAAATCATGTTCTACTTCAAGAACATATGATCATGGTGACATGAAGACAAAGATTCATCCATTGTCATGGATCACATAGAAGATCGACTTTCGAGGTATGTATAACTTGGTCCTACAATGGTTAATCTATGAGACATGCAGGTTACTAGCACAAGTCACTGAAGAGAACCAGAAGACATTATGTGGGTATGTTAGACATAACTAGCTAGCATGCTAATACAGGTATGTTTTTCCTATATCAAGCTAGAATCCTACCTTGTGTTGGGATCTTATACTGTTGTGTTGTTGATAATGATTATTCATGAAGTCATAGGTTTGAATAGTCATGGTTGTATGCATATTATGTTTCTTACCATAATTGATGATATGACTAACTAGAAGAATCATGAAGGTATAGGTTTGAGTAATCATAGGTTTATGCATTGATGATTTAACTAATAAGAAGAGTCCTATGATCAAATAAGAATATGCATGAGTAAAAGAAGACTTCCTTCAAACCTTTAAGACTAATGTTTATTATCTGTGAATGATCATGACTATACATGTTTAAGATTATTGTGTTTTGATAGTATTAAGATTATACTAATAAATGTGTGATTATGTATGAGACCTCAAGGATAACACAATGATGATACTAATAAGCATGCATAGTGATTAAGGATGGATATAAGTTCAAGGACATGTAATCTAGGAAGCAAAGATCAAGAGGGATCACACTCCAGTTGTTCCCGCAAGAAAGCAAAGGAGCACACTTCAGTAGTTTCTGCAAGGATGCAGATATTCAGAGGGAGTTGACCACTTCTCACAATCCACATCAGAATGGAGTTGCAAAGATTCAGAGGGAGTCCACCCAACAACCAAACAAGATAAGTATTTGAATTGTCATTTCTTACATAATGTTATTTAATGATGTATATGCTTATGTTCCTAGAATTAGGTTGTGTATTATGCATATTAGAATAGTTGCATTGATGAACAATATACTACTAATATACATGGGTAAGTGGTCTATGGAACTGTACAACATTCCATTGCTACTTATCTAGAATGAAACCTCTTTGCTGACATTTTAGGAGTTGTGCACACTCTTAACAATGTTTTGGTAGAGATTGGAAGGCATTTAGAAAGTTACAGAATATGAGTAAATGTTGTATTGAAGCATTGGCTAAGATAATTGCATGACTGTATGACATATTTCTTTATGTCAAAGAATTTGTTCTGAAAACTATGAGATGTTTTCTAATCATGAAATTTAATTTGTTGTGTAGGAAAGATCGTATACCATCACCTACAAAAGAAGGACTACAACATTTGTTCAGCAACAAAGTTATCTATTGAAAATATTGAAGATATTGAAGATGTTTGGGATGCAGTCCCAAGACCCGAAGGGGAGTCTGTAGTGACTTCCAAGAGGATCTACAAGATCAAGCATGCTGCAGTGATGAAGAGGAAGATACACTTTCTTGGATGGTGTAGTTGAAGAAGAAGTGTATGTGGTGAAGCCTCTTGGTTCTGAGACACATGACAGGGAGTCATATATGTACAGAACTTAGTATGGTAGGATAGACATCTATCTGTCCAGTTTGGGATTTACCAAGAGTAAAGCGGATTCCAACCTTACTACAAGGTTGAGGAAGGAAATCCAGTGATACTACTTTTGTATGTGGATGACCTGTTTGTAACAGGTGAGGATAGATTGATTGCCGACATGAAGCGGAAGCTAGCTGCCGAGTTCGAGATGAAGAACTTGGGGATGATGCACTATTTGTTTTTGGCATGGAGGTGTGATAGCGTGCAGATGGAATCTTCCTTGGACAAGGGAAGTATGCAGTAGAGATCCTGAAGAGGTTCGGGATGATGGACTGCAAGGATATGGCCACACCTATGGCATCGAACCTGAAGCTTCTGTGTGATGCTTCATCTGATCCGATTGATGTCATTGTGTATTGTCAGATGATTGGGTCCTTGATGTACCTAACGAACACGAGACCAGATATTTGCTTTGTGGTGAACACATTGAGCCAGTTCCTGACAGATCCGAGGAGTGTTCACCTGGTTGTTGTAAAGCATATTCTCAGGTACCTGAAGGGTACAGTTGATTATGGGCCCACATATGATGCGAATCAAAAGTTTAACCTGCAGGGTTATGTTGATTCAGATTGGGTAGGCAGTGCTGCAGATAGGAAGGGCACTTCTGGGTGCTGCCTCGGTATGGGATCAGGTGTGATCTCTTGGTTTAGCAGGAAGCAGTCCTGCGTAACACTGAGTACAACCAAAGCTCCTTTATGTTGCAACAGATGAGCAGATTGCAGATGTGTTGATGAAGCCACTAGCCAGAGTGAAGTTTGAGTACTTCAGAGAGAGGCTTGGTGCACTTCAGATCGAGGTTCCTTCCAAAGGGAAGTGATGAGTCTAGAAGATGCAGATGCACATGAGATTTTCTGACATGGTTGATGTGTTCTCCATTGGTCGTGATGTAATTGCTGATCCATTTTTCAAATGGTGGTAGATGTGTTCTCCCATGTCAGTGGTGTAAGTGCTGGATGATGTGCATCTGGGATGTGCTTCGTGGACGATGAGATGATCTGAAGAGGACGATGCCATGATGATCAGGAGGATCATGGATGATGAGCATCAGGACGATGCTCCAGTTACTACTCTGTATATGTATATGCATCATGTTGGATGCTTGTTATGATCAGTTGGATCATTGCATCATGTTGGATGCTTGTTATAATCAGTTCGATCATTTATGTATGTATGCATCATGTTGGATGCTTGGACCATGTATCTGTATAAGTATCAGGTGGATACATTGTGTGGATCATGTATCTGTGTATGTATCAAGTGGGTACATTGTATGATCAGGTAGATCATGTATGATGATTTGTATCAGGTAGATACTTGGTATGCATCAGGTGGATGCATTGTATGATCAAGATGATCGTGGATGACGAGCTTCTCCAGATGATATGCATCAGGACGATGCAGTGATGATGATCAGGATGATCATGTGTACATCAGGATGATGTATGGTGAGTATCAGGATGATACCTTGTGGCCGTGGATCAGTTTGTGTAGATGAGCATGTTTGGGAGATCCTATAGGTCGTAGTTGTGTACCTGTAACAGCCTGGGATGCTCTTTCGAGACACTGCTCTGGGAGGACATGTAATTTGTGCCCTGGGAGATCTTCAGGTCGGAGTTGTGTACCCATAACATCCTGAGATTCTCTTGCGAGGTTTTGTCCTATGGCATGTAATTTGCTCCTGGGAGATCTGGACAGGATGAAAAAGGCCTCAAATGCTTCAGCCAGGTTTTGCCATGACCACATGTAATTTGCTCCTGGGAGATCTGGACAGGATGAAAAAGGCCTTAGATGCTTCAGCCAGGTTTTGTGGTGGACCACATGTAATGTGCTCCTGGGAGATCCAACAGGTAGAGCTGTGTGCTCGTGACAACCTGGGATGGTTCAGCCAGGTTTTGTGGTGAGATCGCATGTAATGTGCTCCTGGGAGATCCGACAGGTAGAGCTGTGTGCTCGTAACAGCCTGGGATGCTTCAGCCAGGTTTTGTGATGGGTCACATGTAATGTGCTCCTGGGAGATCCGACAGGTAGAGCTGTGTGCTCGTAATAGCCTGGGATGCTGCAGCCAGGTTTTGTGACGCACGTAATAAGTCTTGAGGATTCCACAGTATGGCCAGTGATGATGAAGATCTGCAGGTGGTGGGCCTACATCCAGTATGAAAAAGGATTGGCTCTGTAGAACTTCCTATGACGAGTAGATTCAGAGATTGATTGAGATAGCAGCAACAGTGATGATGATGATGACTTGATGACGATTATCCAGTGACAATGATCCAGAGAAGATGACTTGTGCTAGAAAACCTATGTCGAGAAATACCTTCCTAGTTAAGAGGGAGTGTTGATGTATATGTAACTTTGGAATGTATTTCACATATATGTATATTGTATTCCTATAGAGATGTTAGTATTCCTCTATACGGAAGTGTTTGTATTCCTATAGAGATGTTATTATTCCTCTATATGGAAGTGTCGTCATTTATATTGTAAGTGTCGTAACTTATACTTGATGGGTTATTAGACCACCTTGTTGGGGTCGGCCCTGTATAATTCATGTGGGTCAAAGGGTTATTATACCACCCTATTGGGGGTAGGCCATGTGGGTCAAAGGGTTATTAGACAACCCTAGTGGGGGTCGGCTCAGTCAACATTATGTTAAGTGGTTAAGTTGAGCCTGACCTAGTTGAGTAAAGGTCAAGTCAAGTTAGTGTATAAATAGAGAGTGTGTCTCTCTCATTTTACACATTCTATTCTCTCACTCACACTGTGGAGAGTGGCGCACTTGTGGAGGAGGAGGCTCTGCTGCTAGGAGAAGACTATCTCTTGTATTCTGGTTGTATCATTGCTCTATCTATCTTTGAGGAAGTTATTGGGGTTTTTCACCTTTATGGTTTTCCCCAAGTAAACTCTGTGTCTCTTGTGTGCTTGCATTATTGTGTCCATGATTGATATGCTGTAGATTTGCTGTACATGTTGTTCTCTCAGTTAAGATCCTAGATCAGATTGAAGTAAATTCTGAAAATTTAACACAATGGAGAGAAACCCTTTCCCCTTGATAGGAGGTGGAAAGCAAACTTGGGAATGCTTACAATGGTAGGAAAAGGTGGGGTACGAGGAAGATCCAACTCAAATCTAGCAGCATAGACTTTCTCTAATTTTTCTCTACAAAATGCATGCTAATGGCTTCCTTTTATAGGCTAAGAGGTGGCCATCAAACAACTAGATCCAAATGTGAACTCTCCTCCTCCATGAACTAGTTCCAATGTACACAAGGGGGGTTGATTAATGCCCCCAAGTGTGTGAGGAGCTGAATTCTGATCCTTGCGAAGGATTGAGTCTTCAATGCATCGGTGGGAGTGAGTGGTTCGATCATTTTGATAGTAGCGCGACTATCGAAGGAAAAGTCGCGTGGGTATAGCGCGAACATTGTTCAGGTAATTTGCGCTATAGTGCGGGTCGACTCTGTAATACCCGCACTACCCTTTGTTTTGACTGTTTCTTGGCACTTATGGACTCATGCTGTGTTTTATATCTTTTTAGGCTGCTTGTGGTGCAATGCATTCTTTATGTTGATGACGCCTTACTGGATGAATCATCAAAATGTCGCATGTGTGGGAATTTTAGGCGTTAATAGATGCCCCCTAATGTATGAGGTTCGGAGGGTACTATAGAGCCGATAATGCATCAAGTTTTATGTTGTTTCTCTAGTATTCTGTAGGACGAAGCATATGTGGACAAAATAAGGTTCTCCCATGGGGGAAGATTGTTGGTGATGACCGTTGGAGCTGTAATAAAGAATAGTTTTTATACAAATGGGCATACCCATGCTCGTGAAATGCTTTCAAAGTGATTATAATGAGAGAGGACAAAGGTGTTTACTCTACTATATTGTCGGGAGATAGATGAAGGTGGCTTCAATCCATGTTAGAGTAAATGCCCCTGGAGCTGCTGTGAAATATTGAAGAAGTGGAACTGCTGGTGACCATGATAAACCCACTGTGGTGGGGGACTAAACTGGTATGTAAATATACCTGAGGCCTTCACCGTACCAAATAGAATGCTATCATGATTTCCAAATGTGAACACTGCTACCTTCAAAAGTACATTTCCACTTGATGAGATGATGTGTTGACGTTAAGAATAGGGGAAACCATTTAGTTAGGTAGCACTGATGAATCTCCCTACTAAGTTTGAGGTGATCCCTTATAGTGATTGAAAGGGATCCCAAGGTACAACTGCAACTACTACAACTCTCGGAATATAGCGGTTTTGTCATCGACAAGAGTTGAAGTATATGATAAGACGAGGGTCCTATCCTGAGAACCAAGATCATATTGTAATCAACTGGTGGACAGACATAATTCACACAAGACTAGTTGATAAGCATGGGGCACATAAATTCCTTTGATCGATGTAAAAATGGGGAGTGAGGGCGACAACTTTTCTTTCGGGACAACACAGATTGAAACTTGTGGAAACAAACTACAAGTGAAATGGCTTTAATGGAGATGCAAAAAAAATGGTAATGGTAACCGACAAAATAGATACTGTTGAACATATGGAGACTCAAATACATCGATCAAATGCGACCATGGGTTGTTTCCAAAATAATATGGTGTTCCCTCAATGTGAGGTGACGAGGGAACTTGTTTGTACATAAAGAATATCGATGAGGTCCCCACAGTTTTGGGTGTATTGGTGGACCAATTTGATGATGGGCGGAATCCCCACGGTTTTGAGTGGATCAGGGGAGACTTTCCAATGATGAAGTGAGGGTTAACATGCAGATGCAAAGACGGGTGCCCCATGAAACGATGCCATGCAGTGTATACCTGCTGGATAACTGAATAGAATTGGTTGCTTCTGAGGGTGGGGGGACCTCATAGGTTTCTTTGCGGGGGTGATGATATGAGGGGGATTACAGAGGGTAAAGTGCTTATGGAGGTATGAGGGGTATTTGTGAATCATTCTCGTAACATGTGCCGAGGTATCTGATGAGTGTCTTCTTAGTGGATTAAATGCCCAAATGCAAAAATGGTACTTGAAGAGGGGTCTTTTCAACTTGGGTCAGATGCCTCAGATTTGTGGGGTGTTGACATCATGGGTGCTAATTGAGGATGGGGATGGCGATGGTGCGCACACCCATGGGGGGACATGCTATTCATCAGAATGACGTTGAGGGCACATCAAGGCCATGAATGAGGATCCTATGGTTATCAACGGGAATACTGGGATATGCATTATAAACGGAGGGTTAATAGAGTCTATATGCTAGTTTCAGAATGATACCTACGGTAGGGTGTGTGACCCTTGTTGTTAGAGATTTGGAGTCTTATTCGTATAATGGAAAAAAAAATAGGATCCATGTTGACCTGATCATGGTCTTCCACATGCGGCGCACATACCCAAGTGTAGTAAAAGTCATAACCAAGGCATTGAGAATGCATAAATCATATAACCAAAATAGTGCGTACCTATGGGGTACTTAGATAGAAAAATAGTGGCCCGATTACATTGGTGGAAATCTGGATTGGTTGGTTCCACGTCGAAGAGCTAGAAGTGCTTGTCATTATGGTGCAAACGGTTTTGGAAACGGATTTACAGTTTGTATGTGGCATCAGTTGGAAGTTTGGGTCAAATGAGTATAAAATAGGGATGGGGCACATTTTTTGAAATCATTTGTACTTTGTGCCACCGACCTTCGAGAGTGCCTTTTCAATGATTTTGGGAGATCTAGTGCACCGTTCGTCGAGCTGCGGTGAGTTCTAGGTATGATCCATCCTTGTTCTCTTTACTTTCATCTGGGTAGACTTAGGTTTAGGGGTCCCCTAGGTAGCTAGGAGTCTTAAGGATTTTGAGAAAATCATGTGCGGTAGCGTGGGATTTTTGGGGAATCTCACACTATTATAGCGCGATATTTTCTCGAAATCGCGCAAAGGGTAGCACGCTCGGTAGCACGGAAATAATGTACTGTGCCACGAGTAGCGTGGGACATAAGTGCTTCGGTCGCCCACTGGTTATAGCTTGATGTTTCCTTGAACAGTCACGCGACCGAGCTTTATAACTCCCACACATTGGTTCATTGTGGCCTAATAGTGTTTCAGTCGCACTATGCTCGGAAATTATCTATAATATCGTGCTACGTGCAGATCTTCTTAGGGAATGTCACGTTGATGTTTTTAAAAGTCTAATGGGCGATCATTTCCTTGTGCAGGTGGTTACTTGTCAGTGATGGCACATATCTGAGATGTTGAGTGGAGAGAGAGGGAGTATGATATCCTCCATGATCTTGTGATGGTTATCCGAGGCCTTACGTGATGATGGGATATTGAAGTTCTTCAAGTTCCCTTTGATGCGATTGGTTGATTACCTTTTGTTGCGGTTACTGGACATGTGGGTCCCTGACCGAGGAGTTTTCCATGTGGGGGGAGAGGACCTGAGTATCAAGACTCAGGATATTTATTTCTTGATGGGATTGATTCCTCGAGGGGGGAGGGAGCTGTTACCTCCACAACTGGTGGGGGAGAGGATCTATACTTTAGTGGATCGATACTGCGGTGGTGACTAGAGTTTTGTGAACTCTGGTAGAGTGTTGGTGAGCCATCTAAGGGCTCTACCAGTGGAGGTTGTTGCGACATTCGTTGTGCACGTTTCGGGGGCCATGTCCCCTAACCGGATCACAGGGGAAAATATCAAACTTGTATAGAGGGTGATGGCTAATCGGCCCATAGCGTGGGGTTCGATGATGTTTCAATTGCTGATGAAGCATATGTTAAATTTACATCAGAGTGGGGGGGTGCACCTTTTTCTATGGTAGTGTGTTATGCTCCTACTTCTTCGAGCACTACCCGTCGTTGCGGCCACAGGTAGTGGTGCCACCAAGGGGGCCACAAGATCCACAGATGGAATTTTGGGGGCGTGTTATGCCTCGTGATGGTGGCGGGCCCGTGGGGGCCTATTATATGCCACAGGTGTTGGATGTATGGGAGGGCCACATAGGTCGACCATAGAGATATCCTTGGAGCAAGATGTAATTCCAAGGAGATTTGGACCTGCCCGTTCCTACTGGTGGTTTCGACGCTACTGGTATGTTTTTATGGTTTTGTACTTTTTGCATATATATGCGTACATACTTCTATTTTTGTACATTTATTATATACATATTTATCTGGTACTGGTGATGGATTACCCCTCTGTGATGCAGATATAGGTCCCGCGAGTCCACCTCAGAGACCGAGACTGAGCCAAGATCAGCCAATCGGTAGGGATGGACAGACCATTAGTGGAGCCGCTGCAGCCGAGGGTGGTCCCGTTGGAGTAGGAGGATTTGGTGCTGGAGGAGATGCGATAGGTGGAGCAGTTGTCGGGGACAGGATGGCGGTTGTGATATCCAACTTGGAGTGGAGGTTTTGCGGGCTGACCACTGGCGTTGATGAGCGGGGTTGGGTCGACCTCGACGATGATGAGTTGGACCTGACACTCCACTTACCAGCTGAGTGTGGTCCATCATGGAGGCACATCATGCAGCGGGAAGCAATGGCATGCCATATGGAATGAGGGGTGCAAGGAGGAGCAACCCCTCCTCCATGACAGCGGCCATGACAGGGACCAGATCCAGCGCAAGGGGAGGATGTGCAACCACTGACCATTTTGGGACCCCGAGATCCACTAGCTGGTGGGGCAGCTTGATTCTTTTTGTATAGGGATGACGGGCCCAATTTTAGTATGTATACCTTTTTTATGAGCCTATGGGAGGTGGGTTTTTGATGTATCCTGCATAAGGATGCTATGTATATGCCCCAGGAGGGCCATTTTTTGTACATGACATACATTTTTTATGATATATTAGATGTATATACCATTTTTGCGGCACATGATGTATGCGTCTCTGTATGTATGTGATGTATGTGTATTTTTCATTATGTTGCCTATGTGTTGATGTGATGCATGTGTAGTAGTTGATACTAGCATATTTGTTTTGGGCATGTGTTATCGACTGTTGGACTTGTGATGATGAGATACATGTATGTGTATTCATAGGTGACACACATGGATATATTTATGTATGATTGATACGTAGGGTTATGCAGTCGGGTGATGTAATAGGTGCCAATTCAATACCTCATTGGCGATGGAGTCAGAAAATGCATTGACGTTTCTTGGTATATGTGTGAAATTTATGGTTTCAAACTATCGAATGAGAAGGCACACACGCATAAAATTTTGGAAGAGGAGCGAGTTGCAGACACATAATTCATTATTCAATTGCTATACTAAAAGTTGTGAGTCAAGGAGCACTTGTAGATGGTGAATGCCTAACTGTAGGGAATCTCTTAATAGACCTATTACGACATCGTACTCTACTTGGTTGTTTGTTAGTTCCCCCAAGCACACTTTGTTGGTGTGGTGGAGTGTATGGGAGGGGGAATATATAACCCAGGCAGTGGATCCTAGATGTTTGGGCCATCGAATGGCATCGTCCGCATATCATATGTAGATGTCCGCCTGGGAGGCCATCTGCATTTGAAGAAGAGAGGTAGTTTACTTTTTAATTCGAGATAGTGTGCAACAAAAGTAATTTTTTTGACACAAAATAAGAATATCAATGGATGGTGTTGGATGTCTTGTTTGTGCTGAGGGGGTACAAACCCCCTTTTGATTTGTTAGTTTTTTGGGAATGCTTGTAGGTGGTTTGCATCTCCGTCGGAGGACGAGCTGCAAGTGAGGACACTGGATAAAAGAAATTCAACATCGATGGTATCTGGTAAGGTTGGTATTACTTCCTTGGTTGGTGACCTTGACAAGGTTCTATGGATGGGTTGTAATTGACCTTGCATTCTCATTAGTTCGAGACAAGTTTTTCGTTTGGAGCAAAAAATGGGGCATTGAAAGGAGTAATGGGTGGTCTCTCCATAAGATCAACAAGGTCTTGGTATGTGTGGAAGGAAGCGTTCTTGGTTTTCTTGAGTGTTGATTTAATCCATTATGCATGCTATGGAACTAGGAAGGAACATATGGGAGGAGTGCCAACATGACGAGCATTCATTGTGTGATTGCGTCGTCGTAAGTTTAGATGGGTCTTGCGGCATTACAGGCTCTACCAAGTTTTCTGCAAGTGGTGCAACTTCTGTGGGAGGGGCGACTGATGGTGTTGTTGATGTGGTGATCACATTAATGGATGCTACTTCCTGGTGTAATAAGGGGAGTTCCTCAATTCTTACTTGAGTGAGGTGAACTGTTGTTAATGCCTCTCGGTATCAAGGGAGTTCAAGGAAATGGTGCGTATAGTGCCCAAGCTGAGCACATTGGAACATGCATGATTCGTACACAATGTTTTGGGCTTAGTTGTGGATGAGGAAAGTGTGCCCCCTTTCACCATTGGTGGAGCGTGGGTGATGCTAACGGGGGTGTTCAAAAAATTCGTTAGCTCCAGTAGGGTAGGACATAGGTTGGTTCCATTGGACTCAACGTTTGTTTTGATGACTACCTTTACACAATTCATTAGCTCTATTTTAGCGGTGAAAATTGTGCACATTAGGCCATCGGTTGATGTAGGGATCTTTGGTGGTGGTCATGAATATAGTCCTAACAAATAGGAATCCTTGTACATATCAGGGAAAATGTCAACATATAGTTGATCATCGCCCAGTACAGTTGGTAGGAAATTGTCAGGGTTGCTTGTGGTATTAGGATCATAGTAGTTAAGTTGTTATAGGGTAACTACCTTCCCATTTAAGGGAAACATCATGATACATAAGACTGAGGAGGCTACCGCCTTCATGGCGTATATATAACTACTCCCTAAGAGGATGTTGTAGTCTACTTCTACGTCAACCACTTCGGTATCGATCATAACCATCTTGCCCCCAAGCTCCGTGGGGACATTTTGATACAATCCTCTTGGTTGGCATGGTCTCCCAGAGTCCCATCACACACATGAAGAGAAATAGATGAGGGGACTATCTCAGAAGATCCTAATCGTTTCCATACTTTTACAGACATAATGCAAGTGGATGTGTCTTCATCGATGATACAACAGTGGATCATGACATTTTTTTACCATGACTAGTACTTGAAATGTGACTGATGATGGTAGTCGCGAATCACCTTTGTCAAGAACAAAGGTCATGAGGTGCAAATTGGATAGATCGATGGCACCGAGTGCATTGAGTAATGCATTTCTCTATGTTGGGGAAGACTGTAACACCTCTAATGTGGACATAGACACAAGGGATTGAGCCAAGTCATCCACAATACTATAATTGTGGGTGGCTTTCAAGTGAGGGTTATTAGGGGTATGCCAAAGTGTAATTTTAAGAATCCATGGGATTTGTTCGGTATTCGAGCGTGGTATCTGTAAAGGGCCCCGGGAGGGGATAGGAACGTCTTCCGCTTGAGGGGTGGAAGACCCGTCATAACCTCTGGCTCGCGTATGAAGGTTTACATCCAGTGAATAGATATTTTGAAAAGAGCCATCGCTTGTTGGGCGAGGGAAGTGTTGGAATTTGGTTTTCATTCTACCCGTCGGATTATTTTTTTTGACATTTTGGGTTTTTATATTACCTGTCAAGAAACGTTTTATTTAAAATTTACCCTTCAACAATGAAGTCTTCCCAAAAAAATTACCCTTCAATAATTTGATTTTGTTGATTTTTTTAGAAATATATTTTTTCTTGACTTTTTATATTAAAATAAAAATAATCATTATTAATATGTATCACTATCCATTAAGTTGGTTCACATTCATTTTATGTACCATTATGTACTAAATTAATATTATATAAAAGATAATTGATAATAGATGAAGTAGTTTGCTAGTAGGGAGTTAGATATGCAATCATCAATCTATTTTACTAAGAAGAGGTGCACTTCTATGCCAGCAAATGAACATGATTATCACAAGTTATCAATAAGATATACATTCATTCATCAAACATGATAAGCAAAACTAAGATCTAATGCCATTTGAAGAATTAAATCATACAAGATAAGCAACATTCAAACATTCAAATGGGACAAACTTGAATAATTTCATATCAAAACAATGAAGAGATACATCCTTACCATGGATCTTGGTGTGAATCCCTCATCCATTTCCATGAGCTTTCCTTTCTCCACCCTTGCTTTTGAAGAAATTGAGCTTTTCCTCCTCCTTCAGAATCTCTCCAGCATGCTCTCTTCTCCCTTTACAATGCCCAAAATTCCTTTCTTATATAGCATTGAGAAGTGTGCTCTCAATTTCTCTTTTCAATATGGGATTGCTCTTTTTCATTATTTTAGATCATTTTCACTCAAAACCTACTTTTCCATAGTTTTTAGGCTTTTTGCACAACTTAGCATACTTTAAGCACAACTAATGTATTTTAATGCATTCTTCTTCACTTTTTGATTGGTGTAGCTTAGTTTTGTACCTTTTATGAGCGGTTCAATCACTGAACTTGGTCTCCTTACGTTCTTACTTTCTTCACCTAATCCTTCTATTTATGGGAGAAGTGATTAGATCAGAGAGGATTTGTCTCTGAATGTACTTGTGTTTTGTCTTTATGTTGCAGGCGCATAGTAAAATATGCTTCTTCTGCCACACGACTAAGGGTGTTAATTTGATTGTTAACAATAACTTAAAAAGAATAAATATGAATGCACTTCATAATACGGAAAAATAAATAAATAATGAAGCATAAATAAACAGAAAATGGTTTTATAATTTCGCACAATTATGCATATAAAAACAAAACAAATATCACACAATTTTTTTTGTTTGCGAAATTGTTATCATAAAATGGAGGTAAGAGTTACATTATATTTGAATTGAATCAATATGCCCACTGTAAAGCTATATATCTATACGCTAGTCATTATTGTTATAAAAGATGCTTGAGTCTTTGTAAATATATGGCACATGTAATCATAATCCATATTTTTAAATAGATGCAAGCCTCTGCAAATCGAATAGTTATAAATAATGAATGCAAGACTCTACAAAATATAGCTCTATATTTATTTTTTTGTATGTATTGTTTATTCTTCAAACTGCATAGACAATTTTCATTCCAAATGTTGCACACAGATTTCATGTCTCTCAACCCCTTATTTAGTACTTTCCTTCATTTAAATTCTGCATCCCTCACTGAAATTGAACCATGAGAGAAATATAAGAGATGTTCATTTCAATTTCAATGGGAGTTGGAGAATTAACCAATACTCTTTGAGTCCAAATCTATATCTAGATTATTGAAATTATGTGATAAATGACTAAATACACATGCAAAAAAATAGTGCAAGAATTACCTCTATAATTCAAATAACTCTCAACCTTTGTCTCCAAGGCGCACTGAAATTTGTACACTCTAGACGTCCATTGCACTAATAAAAAAAAAATATGAGTTTTCCTGTTTTTAGGAAAAATCAATGCAACTTGCAAATGGAAAGACATGGAAATAATTATAATTTAATAGATGTTTCTATTTTTTTAATAAATGTATTTTTTGGAAGTTTAAATTTAGAAAGTATAGATTAACAAATCAATGCAACTTGCACATGGAAATAATTTTAATTTAATAGATGTTTCTATTTATTTAATGAATGTAGACTTTCTAAGTTGGAATTGATTAATACTACTATTAAATTAGTAATATAATAACATTTTAGGAATTTCGTTCTCCTTCAAAAATAGTAGTAATATAATGACAGTTTAGAAATTTTATTGCCCTTCAAAAATACGTTTTAGAAATTTTATGACCCTTCACAAAAGATGGTTAGCTAAAATTTTAAACCGTATTTTATGGTCAAAATGCCCCATGACGGCCATTTTTCCCGTCAAATTCCATCACTGGGCGAGGGTCTTGCTATTGTGTCACTACCCCTTGATTAGAAAATGGTTGTTGTAACACAACGGTTTGTGGTTGGGGAGGGTTCACCATCGTCTTCTTTTTGGCTTCCACTAATTGTTGGCAGTCGGGGATAAGAGGACAATGATGTGTATAATGACCATAATCGCCACAAATGGAACAACAATAATTGGTTAGCTCAGGGGGGATTCTTCCCTTGTTTGGGGGGGTTGTTAGCCCATGTATTCGAATCACCCGTATTATGGTTTTTCCCTAAGGAGGGCGATTTCCCCCTTTCCTCGACTACTAATTTTGTTTGTTCTTACCTTTCCTCTTCCCCTGATTTTGTGGATTTTGCGGATTTGTGGCGTTCAATTGTTTGAATTGTTGAGTTTGTTGAACATAAGAAGGTTGAAATAAGTTAACCCCCATGTGGGGGGGTGGTTGCAGACCAGTTGGGCACGTGAATTGATAATGTAGGTTATATCCTGGTGGTGGAATAAATGCAGTTTGCGTTCCATAAGAGGTGGACGTAGGAATGGCTTGCGCCATTGGTGGTGTGGGAACCATCATCACTTGGATAATTTTTGGGTAGGTAGGACTATATGGTCCATAATGCAATTGACCAAATGATGGTGTTGTTACCGGTGTAGGGGGTATTGACGTAGGTGGCATGGATGGGTAATACAAAACCATGTTGAATGGAACTGATGTGGTAGGAGGACCCTTTCCTAGATGGGAAATGGACCCAATAATCCCATCCGCCAAATGTGAAGAGCCCGAAGGTGTAGGATCCAACGACCGATGCCGAGGGGCATCAGGGAGGATTGTGTAAAGGTAGTCATATTGTGCATATATGAGGTCAAAATGTTGTGCTTTCAAAATGGTATCTTCCTCACTTTGTGGCATGGAGGTGGCGACATCTTTAGCTATGGCGGGTTGGATAGGTTTTATAAACCAATCCAACAAAAAGGGAGGTTGTATTTCGATCTTGCATAGTGTGCAGCATCTACCCCACTTGTGGATGTGGTCCGCGATGTGGGTGGAAGTATTTTGACGAAACTCAGTGAGAATTTCGAGGGCTAGATCATTTCGGATTGGTAGTTGAAAGTATGTAAGAAATGCAGTGGCCAACGTCGCAAATGTGGAATGGGTTCAACCTTCTAGGTTGACGTACCACTTTGTTGTCGTTTTGGTGAGGGTACGCTAGAAGAGGCGAAGCCTCATGGGGTCATACACTATGTTGTTAAATGAACACCATAAGTGGAAAGACATAACGTAGTTGGAGGGATCATCTCCTTGTTTTCCTCTAAATTTGGGAATGTCAGAAGAAAGCTTGTTTGGCATAATCTGCCATGTCGCATCATGCTCAATGGAATCATTAGTCAGTTTGGCCAAATCGAGTATATTTAAAGTAGCCATGAATGGTAAGGAAGGGACGACTTGTTGTGCCATTGTATGTGGTATGTGATTTCCATGAGGGAGAGACCCAAGTGGTGTTGTAAACAACGGTTGACCTCCTATGAGGGAGGATGGGTCAAACGGAACCGAGGGTTCTCCAAGGGGAGAAGCCAACAGGGTACCTCCTCTAATGGGGGAAGAGGTGGTGTAATTGATAGTTTCTATGGGAGGATAAAATGTACCTGGTAAGGCTTGGCCTCGACCAGATGATCCTATTAATGTAGCTTGGGAGTGGCCTCGACTAGGGTACCTTCCTTGTGAACCACAGGAAGAAGGTGTAATAACACCCCTCGAGAGAGGGGATAGGCCTTGTAGTCGACGAGACTGACTTAGGATGTTGTTTTGTTCCTCAATGGTGAAGTATTTGTGTAAAATGAGAGTGATATTGGAATTTAAACACAATTGAACAAATGCAAAAATATGTCAACCACAACAGATGTAAAATGGTGCAATAAGTGAGTGATATTCACAATGTCGATTTTAGTGCATGAGTCCCCACATGTAGGTTCTTTTTATTACAACTTTAGTGAACTTGTAGTTAAAAAGAAAATAAATGTAAATTCCCTAGAAGACCTAACGTCCTTCCTCTAAAATGTAACTGGGCCTCCCAAAATCACAATTGATGGTGATAATGGTATCCACTCACCAATCGACTAATGGAGGAAACAAAGAGCTAGTTCTATCGGCGATGGGGCCAATGATCCAATCAAGAAGACTTGGCAGCACATCCCAATGACAATAGATAAATTTAGGAGTCAATTTCACTCACAATTTCTCCTTGGTGATATCCTAAGTTGGGACACTAAGATACCTTGCGTCAAGTGTGGATCAGTGGTTCCGCCTGCACGGTATAGTATCGTCTCCCTACAACAAGTTGAGTGGCTTGTAGGGGAGAGAATGGAAGTTATACCTCAGCGTTCACCTCCTTGGTCATGACGCACTTCTGATTTGGGTTTTCTTTTAACACTTTCTTATAGCAAGATTTTGTAAGTACCCTGTGAGACAACAATGCTATGTTTCAAAATATCACTAATGAAACTAGATTTGTGGGAATTAATGGATGCCTAGCCCAATCTATCCTACCTAACTAAAATATTGTTTTGTGACCTCCTTTGGAGGATTTTAGTTGGTTAAGACAATTGCAATGTTGATTTTAAGGGGTTTGAATGTTTCACTTATGGAGTGTAAGAGGGGTATTGCACAATCCCTACCTTTCCGATTCACCAAGCTCACATGAAGTGCAAGGTGAAGAGCATACTAGGATTGGAAGAGTCTTTATGCCTCTTATTGTGTGCTAATGGTGCAAACACATGTGATGAAAGCAAAAAACAATTTTATCGGCAAATTAACTAAAAGAGTATATCAAGTAATGCGTACTTTTAACTTTAAGAGATGCTCGTGATGCTTTGCAAAATCAAATATTTGTAACTAATAGACAAGTGTGCAATGGAGGTATTTCACACTTCTCACCCTTTTTCTGATTCACCAAACTCACATGAAGTGCAAGGTGAAGAGCATACTTCAGGCAAAGAGTGTCTTTAGGTCCTTGCTTGTGTGCAAAAAGTGTTTTCTACACTAGCAATACTATTAAAAACAACATGTCGATTGATGCATAAACCATAAATGGTCTTGAAAACTAGTGACGACAATGGGGCCCATTGAAAGCCTCAAAGTTGGTTACCTAGGTAAGTTTCAAGAGAGATATACTCTTTACTTCCTAATATTGGTCTAGGTGCACTAATTACTAAAAAATTAAGTAATTGGGTGAATTAGCCTTAATTTAAGTTCACTAGTAAGAAACAATTGGGCTGCCAAACTAAGCTATGCAAATAAAAAGAAAATAAACAACAGTAGCGCAGCTAAACCGGATTCTACCGCGCGGACCGTGCGGGGTAATACAAAATAGACGCACTATAGCGCAGGTAATACACTAACCTTCTGCGTGGGTGCAATGAGTGGTGTATCTCAGGTTTGACACTTGTAACCTACGCTATGCAAGCGACTATCTGAGTCGATTCTGCGCTATCAGCGTCGCAGAGACGCCAGGAACCGCACGACTGCGGAAAAATAAATGGGGTCATGATGGGGCCAAATTGTGGAAGCAAGAGGTGGAATACCTAATCTCCTACAACTGACAAATACCCAGAATTAGCTACTTAGCATAAAACAACATAGTTTATAAATAAGAAATGAACAAAAATAAGTATGGTTGCCATTAGAACTGTTGTGGAAAAAATTGCACATGTGCACTCTTCCACTTGGTAAGGGGCTAAGTCTTGTAGGTTGCTGCAAGGCCTCAGACCTTGGAGCCCCTTTTTATGTGGTTTGGTATTTCTCCAAGTGATTTCTCAAGATATTGTTAGTGTATTTCACATACAGACATGAAAAATATTGGTAAAAATAAAATGAAAGAGATGGGGGGAGGATGCAAAATCCAACAACAACAAAAGATATGTGAAACCACTCTTGTATTTCCCAGTGGAATAGATCTACAACACCTATGAGGTGAGGGATTCAAGGGAATCCAACAATATCCCTTAGGGAGGCCTTTCTTGTCCAAACTAAATGCTAAGTAGATGGTAGAACAATGGAGAGAAACCCTTGCCCCTTGATGGGAGGTGGCAAGCAAGCTTGAGAATGCCTACAATTGTAGGAAATTGTGTGTTATGAGGAAGCTCCAAATCAAATACAATAACATAACCTTTCTCTAATTTTTCTCTACAAAATACATGCCAATGGCTTCCTTATATAGGCCAAGAGGTGGCCATCAAACAACTAGATCGAAATGTGAACTCTCCTCCTTCATGAACTAGTTCCATGGTACACAAGGGGGGATGATTAATGTCCCCAAGTGCGTGAGGAGCGGAATTATGATCCTTGGGGAGGATTGAGTCTTCAATGCACCGTTGGGAGTGATTGGTCTTGCCATTTTGACAGTAGCGTGTCTATCGAAGGAAAGGTCGCGCGGGTGTAGCGCGGACATTGTTCAGGTAACCTGCGCTATAACATAGGTCAATTGTGTAATACCTATACTACCCTTTGTTTTGATTGTTTCTTGTCACTTATGGACTCATGTTGTGTTTTGGATCTGTTGAGGATGCATGTGGTGAGATGCATTCTTTATGTTCATAACGGCTTACTAGATGAATCACCGAAATGACGCATGTGTGCAACTTTTAGGCATTAACAGGACTCCATCGTCATGCTTCCCAATTTGAGATCCAAGAATTCCTCCATATTCTCCTCATAGTAATGATCAGATAGGTATTCTTTCTGAAATTAATTCTTAAATTTCCTCCAAGAGATTTTGTCTTCGTCGATGTCCTTCAACTTAACTAGCTGATCCCACCATATAGAGGTCTTACCTTGCAGATGGTATATGGCTACTCTTGCTTCTATATTAGGTGTATACTGATGCAACTAAAATAACTTCCCGAGTCCTAACAACCACGATTCAACATCTTCTCCTTGCTTTACTTCGCTATCAAAATTTGGGGTCTTAATTCTTCTCAGCTCTCCTACTAGTTCAATACGGGCATACGTTCTATTCTTATATCTCACCGGGGATATTTAAGGACTACTCTCTCTACTACTTGATGAATTCCCCTTATTCCTCTCTAAGTGGTGAGGTATCCTTGAAGATGATCTAGACCTCACATAATCTCTTCTATTCCTCTTAAAAGTTGATCTTCAGATGGTCTTCAATGATTTTAGATCATTCATGATTTGCTCCCGAATGTGAATTATCCTTTCATTATCCTCCCTACACTTACTCATTGAATCCTCCAAAATTAATGGCTCACTGCTCCTCTTATGTCTACTTCACTTTGTTCCCTCAATAAACTCCTCTTCAAGACTATAAGGTCTCTATTCTTCCTCAAAATGCTTCTCCAATTTATGATTTCCTACTATTGAACTTGTACTTGTTGAATCTCTAGTCTTCACAGGTTTTAATAAAATCTCAATTTAGTGGCCACATTGCTTGACATATAATTCACTGGGAACTGTAATGCATTAATTATCAACCCTTTGTTAGCAACCTACACATTGGCATAAGTTCCTTATTATTTACTTCTTATTTTTAGTTATAAAGTAGCAAGCCAACTTTTTCTAAGTTACAATTTGCCTAACTAGACAAGGGGAGCTAGAAATCCTTCAAGTATTTGTCCTTACCAACTAGACATCAAGTCCATAGGCTTCCTAGGATAACAATTTAATTAACTAACTCACATTTGAAACTATATTAAGGTGCATGAATCTAAGTTATCTTATGCAAATGTATGTTTACAGAGTGACCTGTAACTTCACAAAAGGCCCAACAGCCGCAGTGTTGAAAACTTTACCTCTAATACCACTTTATAGTGTCACCGACCCCAAACTAAGGCCAATGACACTAGAGGTCTTGGAAAAAGGCTAAAGTAAATATTACACAATGGTAAAAAGTGGCCTAAGTTTAGGCCAACATGCCATCCACCCAAACCTAGAATTATGAAGGGCATGAAAATTAAACATGTCATTTCCCAAATGTGCATACTTATTAAACATATTTACATTATATTTTGTAATATGAATGCGCAATATTTAGAACCTTCAGTACAACAATGAATATGTAATTAACTCAAGTTCTTGATAGTAAGTATCGATTCGTAAAGTTAGAATGGACATGAGTAGTAAGTATTGCAATTAACATTTGTTCGCATAATAATTGTTTTTCATATGAGGTTTAGTTATCAATTTCGTGATGTGTGTGCTAATAGAAATGGTTAAGCAATAAGTAAGAATAGAATCAGAACATAGCCCCAACCAAAAAACCAAAGCAAAGGCAAAGGCACGGGCTTCCATCTACATTCTCCAAAATCAATCCTGTGGCTGTCCCCTACAACCAACATTCACTAGTATAATTTAGATTGAATGGTTGCCTTCCCTTCAGTCATAAATCACCATTACAAATCAGATTTACTATAACATAATCAGATCTGCAACAACATGATAAGATATGCAATGTTACAATCATATCTACAACAAGAGTGCTCTTAATCAGAAGACATGGTGTGTTCCCTTCAGTGTCGAAAACACTACTGACCAAAATAATGATAACTTGGTTATCCAAAAAGCTTTTCCAGTGGAACAAAAGGTGTTCCTTACTAGAAATGTTGCTCCAAATTCAATAGAACAAGTCTCATGAAACACAAATGAATGACAATAGGGAACTAAAACCCATGGTTGCGTGCCTCTCATCACCGTGAGAGTTACATTCATAAACTATGAAGGAGGAGAGAAATAATAGAAGACAGAGGAGTTTCATGGTAATGCAATGTATCAAGAGCCATCCACCCTGCATACAAATCCTGGCACATAGTCCATAAACAAATACAAAATTCATTTCAGTCACCATGGCACATAAACATGGTAAAATAACATAAAATACGTATATGAACAAATACTTATTTTTAATGGAAACTTGTTGTAGCAGGACAACTTTCCTCCCAACCGTAGACATATTCAAGCTTTCCTCACTTGAACAGGTCAACCCCGAGTTGAGACCATGGATCCACAAGTAGAGGCACACTCAGTCTGGAAACTCTCGGAACTACCTCTTTCGAGAACCACAATGCTTCGCACCACTACTTTCATGTCCGCCTCCACTACCTATGGGGTCACTGTCCAATTTCTTGGCTTCCTATGCGAGAACTTGGATTAGTAGAGTGATATGGAAGCAAGGGGTGGTGAAAATCCACCATACTAACTCTATGGAATGGACAAGAAACTACTACTTTCAAGAGTTCTGCAACAAACACTCAGTCTCAATACAATCCTTACATAGTGTCAATTTTGTCAACATTCATAAAAAAATGAGATAGCATAAGGCATGTGATCCAAAGCTTGGGATTAGCTTCAACAACGAGAGGGCATATGAATTTATAACACAAGGAGGCCAACTCTAACCCAAGGGGACCAAATCAAAATAGAGGAAGAGGTAAGGTTCAGATTCATCATGGAGGCTTAACTCAAACTAGTGGAGTGGTGGCTTAGTTAGGAGATTCCCTTTCCCAAATTAGTGTCATGAGGAGGAGTTACCAAAAGCCAAGGAGTGGAGCCATGAAGAGCACAAGGAGGTGCACTAATCCATAAGGGGGTTACAAAACATGAATGAGGGCACATTAGGTGAGGGAGAAGATCCAATATGGTGATAAATGACCCATAAGCACAAAAATAGGGAGCATCTCCATGAATAGAGGAGTGGGGCACACTTATGGAGGTGGAGGCTAAATTCTAGCTTGTGGAAGCTAAAATCTAGCTATCAACTCTTAGAATCTAGGGAGAGGGATCATAAATAACAAAAAACAAATAAATAGGAGGGAATATCTCACAACGTGGGTGCACTAGGAAAGAGGGGCCCATTAAGGTATGAATAAGGTGCAATAGTAGCTCCATAGTCCATAAAATTAAAAAGTAGGCTCTGTTGCACAATGTTTGGGTGACCAACACTACTAATGTCACCAAGGTGCAAAATGAACTAGGATGGAAAAATACGATCCAACAACAAGTTCTAAGGTGAAAGGGATGTCCTTCATTCCCCCTCATAGTGTGAGATTCGTGGTCTCCCATACTCTTTTAGTTGCCTTTGCAAAGCTAGTTGTTTAATTAATCAATAGCAACAACATTCAAAGATAGCAACAATGCCAGTAAAAACCTTGATATTAATAATAGTGTCAAAGTCCAAGGTCATATTATCAAACAAAGATCATAATTCCATAATCACATTAACATGCAAAAGAACATAAGTCCACAGTCACATAAAGGATCATAAGTCTGGGCATAACAACTGGGGTATTACATCCCCCTCCCCCTTAAACAATGAAGCATCCTCAATGCATATTACATGCATGCCACATAATTTCAAAATAAATGAAGGTATGCTTCTGTCATGGAATCCTCCACCTCCCAAGTTGCATCCTCATGACTTTGATGGGCCCATTGGACCTTTACCAGCATGATTTCTCGATTTCGTAGCAGCTTGACCTTGCTGCCCAAAATGGAAACATGTTGGACCGGAAAATCCCCTTTCGGATCCACCTGGATCACTATCCATTCAATCATATGATTAGTACCATGTACATATATGTATATATATCAGTAAAGAAAATAAAAATACTCTAATTACCTAGATCACCTTCCAACCAATTACATGGTTAGCATCAAGTATGTACTTTTTCAGTAAAGACACATGAAACACATTATGTACTCTAATGCTAGCGGACAGAGCAAGCTCATAAGCAATGGGTCCTATCTTAGCTAATACCTTAAAAGGTCCATAGTATCTAGCAGCTAGCTTGGAGCAATTTCCCAAGTTCAAGGAGCTCTTCTTGGGTCTAACTTTCAAAAACACATGGTCTCCAACTTGAAACTGTATGGTAGTCTTGTTCTGATCTGCATAGATTTTCTTAAGCCGCTTTCATGTTTTGCTTAATATTAACCTTATGATCCTCCATATCGTTCAATAATTATGGCCCAACAATGACTCTATCTATTGGATTATCCCAATTGATGGGATTATTGCACTTTCTTCCATACATAGCTTTGAAAGGGCTCATCTTCAACGAGGCATGATATCCATTATTATAAGCAAAATTCCACCAAGTGTAAATAATATTCCAACTTAGATGGTTGATCCATCACATAGGTCCTTAGCATATCTTCAGTCACTTGGTTAACTCTTTGTTTCTGTCCATTTGTCTAAGGGTGGTATGTTCTACTCTTGTTTATACTTGTTCCAAATACTTCGAACATTCCTTTCCAAAAGTTAGAAGTAAATTTTGAATCTCTATATGATACCATAACTTTGGGGATTCCATGTAATTTGACTACTTCTTTCATGTAAATATCTGCAATGTTAGCTACTTTGTGAGTTGTCTTTACTGGACTGAAGTGTGCTCCCTTAGTCAACTTATCTACCACAACCATGATAGCATCGTTTTTCAATATTGTATTAGGAAACTTTGTGATGAAATCCATTGTCACTACATGCCATTTCCATTTTGGTATTGGAAAGGGATGCAATAATCTTGCTGGATGCCGATGCTCAAATTTAACTTTTTGGCATTCCATGCACCTAGTTATATACTCTGCAACATCATTCTTCATCCCTGGCCAATAGTATTATTTCCTTATTGCTGCCACTATTTTTTGATAACTCGAATTCTCGACATAAGGAACATCATGGATTTCCTTTAGAATCATCTTCCTTATATCTCCAGAATTGGGTACATGAGCTCTATCTTTATGCACGAGGATTTCGTTTTCTTCCAACTTATACTTATCAAATTTCTATGGAATTTTCACTTGTTGTAATACTTCTTTTACTTGCTGATAATGTTCATCTGTATCATTGGCTTCAATGATCTCATGTTTTAAATCTGATGTACTGGTGTTGACAGCTGCTACGTGCATCACATGTATCTTCCTGCTAAGTGCATCCGCTACTTTATTTTCCTTACCTTGGATGTGCTTGATGTCAAAGTCATATTTACATAACAAATCCATCCATATCCTCTGTCTTGCATTCAAATTAGGCTGCTCAAACAAGTATTTTAACCAATCATGATCAGTTCTTAACTCAAACTTCCTACCCATCAGATAATGTCTACACATATTCAAGGCATGGATGATATCCATAAGCTCTAAGTCATGAGTGGCATAGTTCTATTCAAATTCCTTCAACTTCATGGATTCGTAACTGATCACATGTCCATTCTATATCAATACTTCAGCAATGCCTTGCTTGCACGCATCCGTGCATACAATAAAGTTTCCTTCAAGGTCCACAATTTTTAGAACTTATGCACTAGTAAGCATTTCCTTAAGTCTTTGAAAATTATATTCACACTTAGGAGTCCATTCAAAATTTACACCTTTATTTTGCAAGGATGTGATAGGATGGGCTAAATTTGAGAATCATTCGATAGTATCCAGCTAACCCCATGAAATATTTGACTTCTGATACATTCTTAGGTGTTGGCCATTCCATAATGGCTCTTATCTTCTAAGGATCTACTAAAACAGCTTCTTCAAATATAATATGTCCTAAGTAGTGAATTCTTCCACGATAGAAAGAACACTTGATTATCTTGGCATATAACTGATGTTCTTTAAGCACTTACATTACTAATCCTAGATGTTCTTCACGCTCTTGCTCTGTCTTGGAATAGATAAGGATGGCATCTAAGAATACAATCACGAACTTATCTAAGTACTTTATGAAGACCCCATTCATTAAACACATGAAAATTGTTGGTGCATTTGTTAACCCAAAAGGTACCACTGTAAACTCATAATGTCCATACCTTGTTCTGAACATTGTCTTACTGATATCTTCATCCTTAATTCTAATCTAGTGGTATCCCGATCTCAAATCTATCTTCGAAAACACTTTGACTCCTCTCAACTGATCAAATAAGTCATCAATCTTTGGAAAGGGGTACTTTTTTTAATCGTTGCTTTGTTCAACTGCCTATAATCTATGCATAGTCTTAGAGTTCTATCGTTCTTCTTCACAAATAACAAAGAGCTCGCCAAGATGAAACACTGGGTCTTATGGAACCTTTCTTTAGTATCTCCTCTAACTACATCTATTGTAACATCCCTCAAATTCGACCCCTATTATTAATATTCTTATAAAATATAATTATGAATTTTTGTAATTGGCCCTGGTGAGGAGCTCAAGGCTAAGGCCCCACCAGTGGACCATGAGACTGTTGTTATGATTCTTAAGTGTTATTTAAAAACCTAATCCCTAAGTTGTAGAAGATTAAAAGATGACGATGCGACAACGTCAGTCAACTAAGTTCACTAGGGGAATAATTAATAAGGATGGTTGGTCATCTTCCTAGGTTGAGGAAGAGGTGAATGGCTTGGAATCAATGACTTGATAACACATGTTATCTTGTTGTCACAAGCACTTGAGTGAACGGTAACGTTCACCGAAGGTTACTTGATCTCCTTAGTTATTGATTAATCCTTGGAATGGATGCCGATGATACCCCTAACCGTCGCAAGTTAGTAAAAGCCTCATATGACTTGATGTTTAACACAAGGTTAATGAGTGTTAAAAGCTACTAAATCCTACGGATGTCCTTAAAATCCTAGTCCCGACAGGGGACGTCAAGAGTTTTCTTCCTTAGAACCACAATCTACTATTTTAGCATAAGCTAAGCTATGTGGGTAAATATTATTAGTTATAATAATGTTTGATACTTATATACTTCAATTCATAGTAATGGCATTACAAGGGAAATAATATATATATATATATATATAGACCCTTGTAGAGAATGGTAAAACATTAGGATGATGTTTCGATTTATGGAAAACTCCTACTGCTGAGTGGTAACTGTTTCGACACTTGTCGATGAAGTACCTTCCTGTAACATTATGCCGAAGGTCCATACAAGGTAGACAACCTTCCTCGATTTATGGAAAACGTGTTGGAATTAAGCCATACCATATCTTTCCACTTTGATGGGCATTCATATAAGAAAATTGGTTGAGAAGCCCATTTACTCCAACGATCTCCCATGGTTCCTCTTAGAATTCGACCTTAATTATTGATTCTTACAAGCTGTCGCATTGGAACGATGTTGTGACCCTTTAGTTACCATTTGTTGAGTAATAAAAAACGGGTAGAGTTGAAGTCCTTCTTAGGGAAGAAATATGTAGTAATTCTATTAAAAGGAATTTCATCCTTTCGACAGATGTTGATAAAAATACATCGATATAACACATAGAGCTTAATTAATTAATTGTCACTCGCATTAAGGAGATCATGGGTATCTTCCTTCACAAAGCAATCAATTACGAGATGTATCCTCGAGTTAATGATTTCGGAGATCGTGGAAGTTTTAGGGAGAAAATCCTGCAAGGTTGTCTCCATAATGGAGAGGTTGGTTTTAGGGTATCGCCACTCGTTGAAAGCCAGTTTCCAAGTGCAACTACTCAGAATGCCATTTGTCTCATTCTAACCGACATCTGTCATCTCAACTAAACTTGGGGTCACCTTCATAAGAAGGAAGTTAATTTGTGTTTGGGGCGGCTCGTTCTTTGGGTTGGAACTGTAGCTCCACTCGAAAACTGTACTTGATTGCTGCAATTTCTTTTGGAATGTAGGAATGCTGAGAATCACCGTAGTTTCCGTTTGAAACTGTATTTGAATGATGCGTTTTCGTTTAGGGGGGGAAGGCTAATGGGATGGGGAACTCTTGCGGGGATACGTAAAGGTTTATTGGATGGATTTCATCAGAGGTATGAGCTCAATATCAGTGATAGAATATAGGAGATCTCAGAGTGGAAGGGAAAGGGACGGTTTCTGGAAGGGGTCCCATCCCATTTCATTTGGAGGCTTCCAACGATGATCCGGGGATGATGATCCCACTGAAGAGGAAGCCGATCTATGGATTCGCATAGCTCTGCATTGACCATCTCATTAATATGATATATGCACCCTCGGGTAGAACGCTCGAGGTATGGATTTCTCAGTAATTTTGATTTGGTATGTTACACTAGTGAGAATAGTTATGATTTCGTTAAGTATGAATTGCAAAGATAGAAGTTTTAGTATTCTTGTAGTTCTCTCTATAAGAATGCGTTAAAGTTACGATTGAAGGCAATATCTACATTTTCCAGGTGAATAGTATTCAGAATTGAAGTCAGTCGAGAATATTTTAACTTAATATTAAGGTTCATCTTTCGGTGTAAAACAAACGTTAGGGTTGATTTAAACTTTCAAAATCTCTGTTATTATTTTCGTAAATTTATTTTGCGTCGGGCAAAATCTGATCACTGTATCCGGTAGTATTTTGTTGATATCTTAAACCTATTTTGATTTCGCTGTGGAGTTTGAGTTGTATCCTTTAATCGACCTGCCTTAGTGAATGGTGGGGACATGTTGTTCGTGGGGAAGTCTGAAGTGTTTTTTTTTTCCTGCCTCCTTCTTTCAATTCGATCTGACCTCTGCATCGGTATCGGTGAGGTCTGAGCTTATTCTTTTTTCTCTATTTTTGACTTGGGTACGATTTTGTTCTGAGCAATATCTACTTTTAGCATTGACAGGGAGACGATTCTCCGACGTCTGAGTTTGGCTCCATTCATTTTGATCTGCTCTTAGAAAGGAGAGATCTACTTTTTATTTTTGTGTTGCTTACTGCGTTTGGGACACGATCCCTACAACTTTGTATTCATGTTGGTTGTTATAAACGGATCCCTATCATCGAAGGGACAATACCTGAGTTTTCTTTTTATAGTTATGCTTCTTGTTTGCAATTTAGAAAACAATGGGACATGATCGCTATTATGCTGATCTTTTTATTTTTGCGTTTTGCAAAACAAAATCTCTGTGACCAGCGTAATGCGCTCAGAAGGCAGATTTCCAGTCTTCTTAGGTTTTAGCGTATAACAAGTTATCCGTTGTCTAGATCTTTTCTTTGTAGCTTGTCTTCAGCTTTCAACATGATGCGTTTAGCATGGTTATGGCATTTTGTAGACGCATCTAAGGGATGGAGAGTAATATGCGGGATCCCATATTTACATTTCTTTTTATAAAAGTTACGTCTGCCTGTGAGCTAGGCGACGCGTATTGGGGATATCATGTCGACCCATGCTCATCTAATCATGTTATAAATTATGCATAAAGACACGAGAAGGGATGCGAACCCTTTATCTCCGTCGAACCTCCATATAGCAGTCAACCTTACTAAATGTTTTTATTTACGCTATCCTTAAACAAGAATTGTTATCATATAAATTATAACTCTGAAGTGGAGGGAAGCAAAGCTCTATTTGATAGAGAATACGGGTTAGTGAAGTTCTGTTTAAAATAAGCCTGATATAATCTTAAATACGATCCACCTTGAAACAAAGATTTGGAAAGATTGGAAAGATCTCCGCGGATTGGTTGATATTAACTAAAGATAGGTTGTTTATTATAAATTACAACTCTCTGGAATTCTTACTTTTACTAGTTTCCTAAAGATGAAAATATTAATTGGCGTAATACTTCCTTGACCTTTTGTCATTATATTGATTATACCTGGATAAAAAAACATCCTCCATAACTTATGATGAAGTTAGGGTGATTGCAAATATTTTATATATACGTGAAATAGTATAGAAGCATAATTCATTAATATGTGTTGCAGCTGGCTAAATGATTAAAATAGATCAGTTGAGTTAATATAGGACCCTGTAGCAATCGTGAAGTTAGTATGTAATGCATAGCGTGAGTTACTGCCACCTTTTGGGTTTAGACACGGAAACAACAATTTAACCTTTATGAATAAGATTGATGTTATAGTTTAAGTTAGAAAGTTTATATATATTTCTATAATGTTATAGATTATAGACCTTGTTCATGCATTGAGGTATCTTACACCTTTATTAATAAATTAACTTTCATATTTTGCCCTTTTTATATAAAAGGTAATTCAGTTGTGTAACCCTTAATTAGTTTATTATGAGAAAGGGTAGGAAGTGGCTAAAATAATAAGTCTCTCTTTTACTAATAAATTAGTAAGTCCCAAAAAGAGAAAGAGTTGAAGTTCAACTTTATTGATTATATTATTGAAATATTCAAATCATTGGAACTACCAATCTTAGTTCATATATCTCTTAAAAATAAGGCACTTTAGTTTTCACTTTTAATACACATATATCTATTTACTCCTAGCATGCCTTTGCTATTTTGGTCTTGGTAGAAATTGGAACAACTTCTGCAAGCTTGTTCCTTTTGTCCTTGTACCATCATGTTTGTATGGCCTTAACTAGAAAAACCTTTTGTATAGTAAGGTCGTTTTATCATAAAGTTCTATTTTTGGCATGTAAAAGTGTAGTAGATGTAGTCAAGCTTTAGGAGAAGAGGATTCATCTTAGTTTAAAGAAAAATGAAATTTCTCTTGGATAACCTATTGATTGAGAAGAAGTTTTTGGAGTAAGTATTATAGTACATAGTCTCTTGACTTTCAAGTCATCTTATCCATCACTTGTTAGGTGAATGAGACTTAAGTATTCATGTTAAAAGAAAATCCTTGTAATAAGGTTTTATAAATCTTGTATGACGAAAATATCTCTAAGAGGGAGAGAGATCCCCTGGAGAAAGAGAAATTGTGACACTTGCAACATGAGTGGTTAATAAGTTACTTAAAAGTTTATGATGTTACACATAAACTTTTAAGGGAGTTTTTATTGTGGAAAACTCTCAAGAAAATTGTAATTATATATTGCACACTTATGAGGAAAGACTTCGAGATTTTAGAAGGAGATTTATCGCAACAATGTTGCTGGATTGTAATCCTTGAATTCCTTTAAAGATTAATAAATGATGCACACACCTTTGTGGACTAGCCCGTGTACGGGTGAACCACGTTATATTTTGTCTCCTATGTTTCCTATGGTGTTTTTCAATGTGTCTTATGTATGAGTAATTGTTTCTGTCCTTAAAAATGTTTATGACTACTTTGAAGTATCCGATCCATTAGAAAATTGTTTATGATGTATATTGCTAATATGTTTCCCTTATGATTATGATTATGTTGATACCATTTAGGTTGATCTATTGGTGCGATAAAATATACACATGCTTTCTAAATATGTATATTAAGACATAATGACGTTTTTTTTTTTGTTTCCCGCAAGTTTTAAGAAATGATTGACATATCAAGTTCAGAATTTATTTAGATGAAAATAAAACGTATATCTCTTCCTTGATTAACATAACAACATTTGTAAACAGTAATAAGCGTCGCCAAGTTTTAATTATTTTGTAAAGCAGTATTTAAAGAAAGTAAACCCACACTTTGTATTTTCGCATAGATTTAGTGGTATTTTAGACACTTAGAAAAGTTTTTAAATTTTACGAAATTTGGGTTCGTGACATATGGTATCAGAGCATTAGGTTACAACACTTGGGCCTAATGAGCTCAACATGCAATAAATAAAGTGTGAAGGTTGTTAAGTTTACTAATCGATTATTTTGTTTCACTTTGGATGCATGGAACTAGAATGGACGAGGGGCAATGTCATTCAAAGGTTCAAACTTCAAAAGTTTCCCAAAGGAGTAAAGGTGAGTATTTCAGTTATTAAAGCAAAGTAGTTGATGTGCAAATCTAATTTGATATATGAGTATTGTGTATCTTCAATTTGATAAGATTTGGTTGACCTTTGTTAAAGAGATTTGGCTGACCCTTGTTAATAAGAATTGTTTTGATGTTGGATGTTAATGATAATACTTTGACCTTAACTAAAAGTGCAGTATATATATTCTTATATATGTGAAGTTACATTTATGTATATTTGAAGTTACTTTATATCAATGTGAAGTTATTTTTTTTAAAACATCCATATGAAGTGGTAGGATGTCCCAAACTATGGGCTAGATTATTGAGATATTGTAAATAAACGCATTTCATTACCGTAGAATGCATAATAGGGTCATCATTTAGGATAGTTTATACTCCTATAGATCATAATGTGTTTCAATAAAATGTGTCATGTTTAGAATTAAGCATGTTAAAATGAATATGAGGAATTAGAAAGTGAAGTTCAGAAATTACTTGAATACACTATTGATGAGTATCATCATTTTGTTAAAGGTTCGAAAAGTATTCAATTTGAAATGAATCTATGTACAACTAGCCGTTTTAAATTATGAAACTAACATGTTTATTTGTTAAGCAAAAGAGTTTGCGTCAGGATGAAATAAAGAGGATGCACAAGTAAATGAGCATGCGTATAATGCTATGGAACTAATATGTTCAGAAGATGAGCAATTGAAGCAGAGAAACTTATCCTTATACTAACATTTTAGGAAGTGATCTTAATCCCAACTGATGACATGATCAAAAAGGGACGTTGACTTATACAGATAAGTCGAGCTATGTTGCTCAAAAGTAAGTAATGATTTTCTTTACATGTTATTTACAGGATTTTATGAATCATGATTGGTGATAAGACTTATGATGGATGATGTGTTATCATCAAAATGCATAGAATATGATGGTAAATAGATGAATATATTCATTAAATATTTTGTGGCTATTTTGTCGCATGTGGAATACAAGAAATACTAAATGATTGTTACTAAGTAAAATTCTCGGACTCAAAATGAGAAGGTTTGAGGGGAAAATAATATTTCCTGAACTCAAGTAGAGGCTGCATCTTGCACTCACTTACTAGCTGTTGCAGGGTGCAACTTCCCTAAAATTGTGGTCATGTTCCCCATGGAAGTGGAACAGAGCAGGTGGGAAGCTCGTTGAATGTTATACTGACCCAAAAGTCCTAGGCAAACTTTATAACCATCGAATTGAGCAGAGGAAGGGCTCACGATTTTCCTTGTGTTGTTAGAACAGAGCACACAAGAGGTTCTCTGAGGAGACTAAACTTTTTCCTTGTGGTGTTAGAACTGAGCCCACAAGAAGATTCGATGAGGGAAAGCTATGTAATGAGTTGCAGAATAAGATTGTCATATTTCTGCTATATGCAGAGGTTTTTCGGCTGAGTTACAGAAGACTCATGTTTTTGTATGGCAAGTCTCCACGATTGCGGAAATACATAAAGTGTTTTTGTATGGCAAGTCTTCACGATTGCAGGAAATACATAAGAGTTTTGTATGCAAGTCTCCATGATTGCGGAAGTACAAAGAGTTTTTGTGTTTACAAAGTTCAGTTGAAAGAATTGTTTTATGATATGAGTTAATGATAATGATTGTCTTGTAGTTAGACTATCACATATACTTATGTGTGCATGTTATGAATGCTAAAATAAGCAAATATTTCATCAAGGATGAGGATGAATGATAAACATTTGCTATTTTGAAATTTTGTATACTTATGTTATACTGAAAAATACTGAAGAATCTTGTACGAGTTGTACAATGTGCAGATTACAATTGAAGAGAGCTTGTTGAAATCGCAAAGATGTAAAGACGACCAAACCTTAAAAGAAAAAGTAAGCGAAAGATGATGAATGGATGCAAAAGACAAACTGTTGAACACCGCGGACGGTGTTATCTTTAAGGGGTGGAGTATGTAACATCCCTCAAATTCGACCCCTATTATTAATATTCTTATAAAATATAATTATGAATTTTTGTAATTGGCCCTGGTGAGGAGCTCAAGGCCAAGGCCCCACCAGTGGACCATGAGACTACTGTTATGATTCTTAAGTGTTATTTAAAAACCTAATCCCTAAGTTGTAGAAGATTAAAAGATGATGATGCGACAACGTCAGTCAACTAAGTTCACTAGGGGAATAATTAATAAGGATGGTTGGTCATCTTCCTAGGTTGAGGAAGAGGAGAATGGCTTGGAATCAATGACTTGATAACACATGTTATCTTGTTGTCACAAGCACTTGAGTGAACGGTAACGTTCACCGAAGGTTACTTGATCTCCTTAGTTATTGATTAATCCTTGGAATGGATGCCGATGATACCCCTAACCGTCGCAAGTTAGTAAAAGCATCATATGACTTGATGTTTAACACAAGGTTAATGAGTGTTAAAAGCTACTAAATCCTACGGATGTCCTTAAAATCCTAGTCCCGACAGGGGACGTCAAGAGTTTTCTTCCTTAGAACCACAATCTACTATTTTAGCATAAGCTAAGCTATGTGGGTAAATATTATTAGTTATAATAATGTTTGATACTTATATACTTCAATTCATAGTAATGGCATTACAAGGGAAATAATATATATATATATATATATATATATATATATATAGACCCTTGTAGAGAATGGTAAAACATTAGGATGATGTTTCGATTTATGGAAAACTCCTACTGCTGAGTGGTAACTGTTTCGACACCTGTTGATGAAGTACCTTCCTGTAACATTATGCCGAAGGTCCATACAAGGTAGACAACCTTCCTCGATTTATGGAAAACGTGTTGGAATTAAGCCATACCATATCTTTCCACTTTGATGGGCATTCATATAAGAAAATTGGTTGAGAAGCCCATTTACTCCAACGATCTCCCACGGTTCCTCTTAGAATTCGACCTTAATTATTGATTCTTACAAGCTGTTGCATTGGAACGATGTTGTGACCCTTTAGTTACCATTTGTTGAGTAATAAAAAACGGGTAGAGTTGAATTCCTTCTTAGGGAAGAAATACGTAGTAATTCTATTAAAAGGAATTTCATCCTTTCGACAGATGTTGATAAAAATACATCGATATAACACATAGAGCTTAATTAATTAATTGTCACTCGCATTAAGGAGATCATGGGTATCTTCCTTCACAAAGCAATCAATTACGAGATGTATCCTCGAGTTAATGATTTCGGCGATCGTGGAATTTTTAGGGAGAAAATCCTGCAAGGTTGTCTCCATAATGGAGAGGTTGGTTTTAGGGTATCGCCACTCGTTGAAAGCCAGTTGTCAAGTGCAACTACTCAGAATGCCATTTGTCTCATTCTAACCGACATCTGTCATCTCAACTAAACTTGGGGTCACCTTCATAAGAAGGAAGTTAATTTGTGTTTGGGGCGGCTCGTTCTTTGGGTTGGAACTGTAGCTCCACTCGAAAACTGTACTTGATTGCTGCAATTTCTTTTGGAATGTAGGAATGCTGAGAATCACCGTAGTTTCCGTTTGAAATTGTATTTGAATGATGCGTTTTCGTTTAGGGGGGGAAGGCTAATGGGATGGGGAACTCTTGCGGGGATACGTAAAGGTTTATTGGATGGATTTCATCAGAGGTATGAGCTCAATCTCAGTGATAGAATATAGGAGATCTCAGAGTGGAAGGGAAAGGGACGGTTTCTGGAAGGGGTCCCATCCCATTTCATTTGGAGGCTTCCAACGATGATCCGGGGATGATGATCCCACTGAAGAGGAAGCCGATCTATGGATTCGCATAGCTCTGCATTGACCATCTCATTAATATGATATATGCACCCTCGGGTAGAACGCTCGAGGTATGGATTTCTTAGTAATTTTGATTTGGTATGTTACACTAGTGAGAATAGTTATGATTTCGTTAAGTATGAATTGCAAAGATAGAAGTTTTAGTATTCTTGTAGTTCTCTCTATAAGAATGCGTTAAAGTTACGATTGAAGGCAATATCTACATTTTCCAGGTGAATAGTATTCAGAATTGAAGTCAGTCGAGAATATTTTAACTTAATCTTAAGGTTCATCTTTCGGTGTAAAACAAACGTTAGGGTTGATTTAAACTTTCAAAATCTCTGTTATTATTTTCGTAAATTTGTTTTGCGTCAGGAAAAATCCGATCACTGTATCCGGTAGTATTTTGTTGATATCTTAAACCTATTTTGATTTCGCTGTGGAGTCTGAGTTGTATCCTTTAATCGACCTGCCTTAGTGAATGGTGGGGACATGTTGTTCGTGGGGAAGTCTGAAGTGTTTTTTTTTCCTGCCTCCTTCTTTCAATTCGATCTGACCTCTGCATCGGTATCGGTGAGGTCTGAGCTTATTCTTTTTGCTCTATTTTTGACTTGGGTATGATTTTGTTCTGAGCAATATCTACTTTTAGCATTGACAGGGAGACGATTCTCCGACGTCTGAGTTTGGCTCCATTCATTTTGATATGCTCTTAGAAAGGAGAGATCTACTTTTTATTTTTGTGTTGCTTACTGCGTTTGGGACACTATCCCTACAACTTTGTATTCATGTTGGTTGTTATAAACGGATCCCTATCATCGAAGGGACAATACCTGAGTTTTCTTTTTATAGTTATGCTTCTTGTTTGCAATTTAGAAAACAATGGGACATGATCGCTATTATGCTGATCTTTTTATTTTTGCGTTTTGCAAAACAAAATCTCTGTGACCAGCGTAATGCGCTCAGAAGGCAGATTTCCAGTCTTCTTAGGTTTTAGCGTATAACAAGTTATCCGTTGTCTAGATCTTTTCTTTGTAGCTTGTCTTCAGCTTTCAACATGATGCGTTTAGCATGGTTATGGCATTTTGTAGACGCATCTAAGGGATGGAGAGTAATATGCGGGATCCCATATTTACATTTCTTTTTATAAAAGTTACGTCTGCCTGTGAGCTAGGCGACGCGTATTGGGGACATCATGTCGACCCATGCTCATCTAATCATGTTATAAATTATGCATAAAGACACGAGAAGGGATGCGAACCCTTTATCTCCGTCGAACCTCCATATAGCAGTCAACCTTACTAAATGTTTTTATTTACGCTATCCTTAAACAAGAATTGTTATCATATAAATTATAACTCTGAAGTGGAGGGAAGCAAAGCTCTATTTGATAGAGAATACGGGTTAGTGAAGTCTTGTTTAAAATAAGCCTGATATAATCTTAAATACGATCCGCCTTGAAACAAAGATTTGGAAAGATTGGAAAGATCTCCGCGGATTGGTTGATATTAACTAAAGATAGGTTGTTTATTATAAATTACAACTCTCTGGAATTCTTACTTTTACTAGTTTCCTAAAGATGAAAATATTAATTGGCGTAATACTTCCTTGACCTTTTGTTATTATATTGATTATACCTGGATAAAAAAACATCCTCCATATCTTATGATGAAGTTAGGGTGATTGCAAATATTTTATATATACGTGAAATAGTATAGAAGCATAATTCATTAATATGTGTTGCAGCTGGCTAAATGATTAAAATAGATCAGTTGAGTTAATATAGGACCCTGTAGCAGTCGTGAAGTTAGTATGTAATGCATAGCGTGAGTTACTGCCACCTTTTGGGTTTAGACACGGAAACAACAATTTAACCTTTATGAATAAGATTGATGTTATAGTTTAAGTTAGAAAGTTTATATATATTTCTATAATGTTATAGATTATAGACCTTGTTCATGCATTGAGGTATCTTACACCTTTATTAATAAATTAACTTTCATATTTTGCCCTTTTTATATAAAAGGTAATTCAGTTGTGTAACCCTTAATTAGTTTATTATGAGAAAGGGTAGGAAGTGGCTAAAATAATAAGTCTCTCTTTTACTAATAAATTAGTAAGTCCCAAAAAGAGAAAGAGTTGAAGTTCAACTTTATTGATTATATTATTGAAATATTCAAATCATTGGAACTACCAATCTTAGTTCATATATCTCTTAAAAATAAGGCACTTTAGTTTTCACTTTTAATACACATATATCTATTTACTCCTAGCATGCCTTTGCTATTTTGGTCTCGGTAGAAATTGGAACAACTTCTGCAAGCTTGTTCCTTTTGTCCTTGTACCATCATGTTTGTATGGCCTTAACTAGAAAAACCTTTTGTATAGTAAGGTCGTTTTATCATAAAGTTCTATTTTTGGCATGTAAAAGTGTAGTAGATGTAGTCAAGCTTTAGGAGAAGAGGATTCATCTTAGTTTAAAGAAAAATGAAATTTCTCTTGGATAACCTATTGATTGAGAAGAAGTTTTTGGAGTAAGTATTATAGTACATAGTCTCTTGACTTTCAAGTCATCTTATCCATCACTTGTTAGGTGAATGAGACTTAAGTATTCATGTTAAAAGAAAATCCTTGTAATAAGGTTTTATAAATCTTGTATGACGAAAATATCTCTAAGAGGGAGAGAGATCCCCTGGAGAAAGAGAAATTGTGACACTTGCAACATGAGTGGTTAATAAGTTACTTAAAAGTTTATGATGTTACACATAAACTTTTAAGGGAGTTTTTATTGTGGAAAACTCTCAAGAAAATTGTAATTATATATTGCACACTTATGAGGAAAGACTTCGAGATTTTAGAAGGAGATTTATCGCAACAATGTTGCTGGATTGTAATCCTTGAATTCCTTTAAAGATTAATAAATGATGCACACACCTTTGTGGACTAGCCCATGTACGGGTGAACCACGTTATATTTTGTCTCCTATGTTTCCTATGGTGTTTTTCAATGTGTCTTATGTATGAGTAATTGTTTCTGTCCTTAAAAATGTTTATGACTACTTTGAAGTATCCGATCCATTAGAAAATTGTTTATGATGTATATTGCTAATATGTTTCCCTTATGATTATTATTATGTTGATACCATTTAGGTTGATCTATTGGTGCGATAAAAGATACACATGCTTTCTAAAGATGTATATTAAGACATAATGACGTTTTTTTTTTTGTTTCCCGCAAGTTTTAAGAAATGATTGACATATCAAGTTCAGAATTTATTTAGATGAAAATAAAATGTATATCTCTTCCTTGATTAACATAACAACATTTGTAAACAGTAATAAGTGTTGCCAAGTTTTAATTATTTTGTAAAGCAGTATTTAAAGAAAGTAAACCCACACTTTGTATTTTCACATAGATTTAGTGGTATTTTAGACACTTAGAAAAGTTTTTAAATTTTACGAAATTTGGGTTCGTGACATCTATAATTCCTTTAACTTTGCAGCACTCATTCTATAAGGTGTTTTATATGAATGTAATTTTCCTAGCACCAAGTTGATAGAGAAATCATTGTCCCTCTTAGGAGGCATTTCTGGCAATTCTTGAAATGTATCTGCAAACACTTGTAGTATTGGATAATGCTGCAGTTCTGGCTCTTTTCCTTCTTTTGGCTCTTCCACATGAATCGCATATAATTGACATCCATTTCTTAGACATTTATTCACTTGTAGAGCTATGATCTGCCTTAGGGATATGGGTCTATGTATACCTTTGACTGTCACTCAGATTCCTTTTTCATTCAAATAAGTATAAGTTTTATTATAACAATCTAGTATGGCATGGTGTACATCCAACCAATCTGTGCCAATCAATACATCATATGACCCCAAGGGTATGATGTTTAAGTCTACAAAGGTTTCCAATCCATTCATTTCTAAAGGACACCCTTTTACAAGTTTTTTTTATTTTCCTCTTGGCTCTGGTAGCTGACTATACTAGACTTGCTTCTCCAAGTTTACTTTTTTGTAAAGGACATTTCTCAACTAGATTAGGTGCAATGTAACTATTTCTAGCTGTAGAATCAATCAAAATAGTTATGGTTTTATTAGGAATCTTACCTTCTACCTCAATCATTCGGGACTGGTACTCGACTTGTCTCCCATACAAGGATGCATAAATCCTCTGAACACTTCCACCAACATCTCCAACTGTTGAAGCCTCTTGAATATTGTGAAGGTTACTTCTCTTATGCGGGCACTGATTGGAAAAGTGATTTTCCTTGCATATCCAACATTCCATAGGTGGTCTTTTTCCTGAATTCTCTTTCCTTGGTTGTCCTCACTTATAAGAATTATTGTTTTTGGGTTTTGAGGGTTCGGATCCTCTCTTCCTCTACTCTTGCTTGTTCTTCTTCATATCCTTCTAATTATTCTTATATGGGGCGTTACTATTATTGTGTTCATATAGGCACTTTTCCTTCCAGATGGAACGCTTAAGGTTCTTTGGTCTATCATATTGTATTTTATCTCTATAAGATTCATGTAGACCACTTAGGAACCTTTGAATATTTACCTTCTCATCTTTGATAAAGTATGCATACTTCAAAAGTTCCAAAAGCTTCTTATCATAGGCCTCCATAGTCATGCTTCCCAATTTGAGCTCAAATAATTCCTCCATATTTTTGTCATAGTAATGCTCATAGAGGTATTCTTTTCTGAAAGTACTTCTTAAACTTCCTCCAAGAGATTATGTCTTCATCGATGTCCTTCAGCTTAACTAGTTGATCCCACCATCATAGATTCCATACCTTGTAGATGGTATATGGCTACTCTTGCTTACATATTAGGTGTATACTAATGCAAGTAAAATAACTTCTTGAGTCCCAACAACCATGCTTCAGCATCTTCTCCTTGCTTTAATTCTCCATCAAAAGTTGGGGGCTTAATTCTGCTCAGCTTTCCTACTAGTTCATTCCAGACAAACCTCCTCTTCTTATATCTCACCAGAAATCTTTCAGGTATAATCTCTATACTGGTTGATGAAGACCCCTTCTTCCTCTCTAAGTGATGAGGTCTCCTTGAATATGATCTAGACCTCACATAATCTCTTCTACGCCTCTTGTCAGCTGATCTTTGGATGGTCTTCAATGATTTCAAATCATTCATGATCTACTCCTAAATGTGAATTATCCTTTCATTATCCTCCCTACACTTCCTCATTGAATCCTCCAAACTTAATGGTTCACTACTCCTCTTATGTCTACTTAACCTTCTTCCCTCAACAAACTCCTCTTCAGGACTATAAGGTCTCTGGCCTTCCTCAAAATCCATCTCCAATTTCTAATTTCCTACTATTGAACTTGTACTTGTTGAATCTCTAGTTTTCACAGGTTTGAGTGAAATCTCAATTTAGCGGCCACATTGCTTGCTTAATCATTCACTGGGAACTACAATGTGTTCATTATCAACAATTTTTTAGCAACCTACACATTGGCATAAGTTCCTTATTATCCAAACTACTTCTTCTTCTTAGTTATAAAGTAACAAGCCAACTTTTTCTAAGTTACAATGTGCCTAACTTGACAAGGGGAGCTAGAAATCCTTCAAGGATTTGTCTTTACCGGTTAGACATCAAGTCCATAGCCATACCAGGCTAAAAATTTAATTAACTAACTCACATGTTAAACTATATTAAGGTGCATGCATCTAAGTTATCTAATGCAAATTCATGTTTACAAAGTGACCTGTAACTTCATAGAAGGCCCAACAGTCATTGTGTTGAAACATTTAACTTTGATACCACTTTGTAGTGTCCACGAAACGAAACTAAGGCCAAAGGTACTAGAGATCTTGGAAAAAGGATGAAGTAAATATTACACAACGGAATAAAGTGGCCTAAGGTTAGGCTAAGGAGCCATTCCATCCGAAAATTAAACATGACATTTCCTAAATGTGCATACTTATTAAACATATCTACATTATATTTTGTAATATGAATGCACAGTATCTAGAACCTTAAGTACGACCATGAATATGTAATTAAATCAAGTGCTTGATAGTAAGTATCAGTTCGTAAACTTAGAATGGACATGAGTAGTAAGTATTGCAATTAACATTTGCTCGCATAATAGTTGTTTTTCATATGAGGTTTAGTTATCAATTCCGTGATGTGTGTGCTGATAGAAATGGTTAAGCAGTAAGTAAGAATATAATCATAATATAGCCACAACCACACAACCAAAGCAAAGGTAAGGGCACATCCTTCTAACTACAGCCTCCAAAATCAATCCCGTGGCCATCCCCTACAACCAAATTTCACTAGTATAATTTATATTGAATGAATGCCTTCCCTCCAACCATCAATCACCATTACAAATCACATTTACTATAACATAATCAGATCTGCAACAACATGATCAGATATGCAACATTACAATCGAATCTACAACAACATCATCATATATGCAACGTTACAATCATATCTGCAACAAGAGTGCTTTTAATCAAAATACATGGTGCATTCCCTTCAATGCCGAAAACACTACCGACCAAAATAATCATAACTTAATCATCAGGAAAGATTTTCCAGTGGAACAAAAGTTGTTCCTTATTGGAAACGTTGGTTGAGATGAAACGGAACATGTCTCATGAAACATAAATGAACGAAAATGGGGAACCATAACCTACATGTTACACGGAATTTTTGTACTCATCATGATTACGAATCATGTATACTTTCTCCTTACCTAAATCCCTGAGGTACTTGGACAAAAATCCTTGGAAGATGAGTTATGAGGCTTTTTCCCTGCAAAATCCATCTTTAGAGAAGCCAATGAACCTTGGCTTGCAAAAGAGCGTGTATTTCCATATTGACGCACCTTGCTCCACTACAAAGCGCGTTATTGTCGCATGTTGCTAGTGTCTAGAGCGCGTCGATGTCTGTACGGAGGGAAAAAGAGAAGCTTCGAGAAGTCTCTTGAAGGAGACCCTCGTGGAGGCCTATCCCTTTCATATAGGGTGTATCTTACTTGCCTCCCAGCTTAGTAGGATCCCACCTCATCATTATCCTTTTAATCCTCTCCTCTCCTCCTCATCTCTTTTGGCATATAAATGAAGCTCCTCTTCATGGGATAGGGGGGTTGAAATGAGGGCAGCCAAATGCTTGCGAAATTGAGCTAGGAATCCATTTTTCCATGATTGGAAAATTGAGGCAAGGTTCCATTGGTTGTAATTATTTCCTCTATTTTGAGAGAAGTATCTCGAAGGATACCATAGTGGAGGCCTATCCCCTCCATATAGGGTGGATCTTACTCGCCTCCCAGATTAGTAGTATCCCACCTCATCCTTCTCCCTTAATATTCTCCTCTCGTCCTCATCTCTTTTGGCCTATAAATGAAGCTCCTCTTCATGGGATAGGGGGGTTTAAATTAGGGCAGCCAAAGGCTGGAGAAATTGAGCCAGGAATCCATTCTTCCATGATTGGCAAATTGACCAAGGTTCCATTGGAAAGGATCTTCAATGCCAAGGCTTCATTGGTTGTAATTCTTTCCTCTATTTTAATTAATACATCAATGTCTTCCTTTCCCATAAATGATGTGTTATTTCATTTATAGTAGTTCTCCTTGGTCAATTGCTTAGATGTATCATGTTATCTTGTAGTTTCTTTCCTTTTTCCTTTTGAATATTTTGCAGGTAATCTCTTCATCAACAAGCAGGATTGTGAAAGCTTCAAGCTACAAGGATGAACTTCGTAAATAAGGTATGGACTAGACTCTTTGTATTCAAGTAATTTGATGGATCCAGGGGAAGCTTTTCATTCTTGTTTTGATTTGTTATAGATCTGAACCATTCGGACTAGGGAGATCGGTTGGTGTCCGCACAACATGTTTATCTAGTTTCATCCTCGGTCGATCACACTCTTCCCTTAAAGAGTGAAACCCAAGTGGTTGATCTAGTGTCATCCTCGGTCGATTCCACTCTTCCCTTAAAGAGTGAAACCCAAGTGGTCAATATAGTTCCATCCTCGGTTGATCCCACTCTTCCCTCGAAGAGTGAAACCCAAGCAGTTGATCTAGTTTTATACTCGGTCGATCCCACTCTCCGAGTAGAGAGTGAATCTAATACCACTCAGGTTCTTCTTGTTAATACAAATTCTACCATGGAGGGGGGGCATTACTCCTTCTATTATAGGACCCCCCAAGTAATTAGGCTTATGATATCCCACCTTTGGTTCCAAATCAATCGGTTTTTATCGATTGGAATGGACTCTCTCCACCTCGCCTTCCTTCCTATCTACCTTTCGAAATCATTGTGCAAGTTGATCATATAAATGTACCTCGTACTATAGTTGATGAAGGTTCTACACTTATAATTTTTTCCTCAAATGCTTGGCAGGCTATGGGTTCCCCGCAGCTTGTGCCCATTAGTCAGAATTTGTTAGCTTTTAACAAGGGAATCAGTCAACCTCTGGCTGTTTTTCCTTAGTTGCCTATTTCATTAGGCGAAAAAATGATCTTTATTGATGTTTTGGTAGTTCCGGGTCCTTTGGATTTTAATCTACTCCTCAGACGAGATTATGTCAATGTGATGAAATCTCTCATGTCCACACTCTTCCAAGTGTTGTATTTCCCTCATGACAGACACATTGTGACTATCGACTAGCTATCGTTTGTTGACTCTCATTTGACTACCGATCATCTGACTTATGTACAAGAGGTATCTTACCTCCCATAGGTCAATTATCTGGCTTTATCCCATGCTTTAAAATTCCTCATCTTCTTTAACTTTAGATTTGGGAGTTGGCATGTTTTATCTTCCTTCCAATGAGGACCTCTTAGAAGCCATGACCAAGGATTATCCTTCGATGTGTATTCCTTCTAAAGAGTTATCCTCTTGGGAGCCATGAAGTGTATGAGCATAGTTCCTTTTTTGTGTCAAGCTCATTAAAAAATGAAATAGGTCACTAAGAGCATAGTTTCTTTTTCGTTTCAACCTCGTTTGAAAAAATGAAATGGGCCACCATGAGCACAGATTTGTCTCTATCTACAAGCTCGTTAAGAAATGGAACATACATGTACAAGCATAGTTTACCTTCGGTTTCGAGCTTGTGTAAAAATGAAACCATTCCCAAGCATAGTTTACCTTTGGTTTCAAGCTTGAGTAAAAATGAAACCAGTTACATGATCAGAGTTCTTTTCTTGTGTCAAGCTCATTAAAAATGATAATAGGGGTCCAAAGGCATAATTTCCTTTCTGTGTCAAGATCGTTAAAAAATGAAATAGAAGAATGCGAGCATAGTTCTATTCCTGTTTCTAGCTCGTTACAAAATGAAACAAATCCCCTCCTTTTGAGTCGAGTCTCCCACCATATTTAATATCTGAACCTTCATTTCATTCGCCTATGCTATTTGATCCTCTTTTTTCTTCCTCCCCTAGTGAACACATTCCTATTAGTAACCACGAGTTTGATTGGATGAAGGAAATGAGTAGGCGAGCGAAACGAAGCTTGGGGGGCATGTCTCCATCCTCTAGACATCATACTAGAGGTAAGTCGTCAGCTTCTTATGTTGGGGGAAAAAATCCAACCTCTAGATATCATGTTGAGAAGAAACCTGCCAATGGGAATTATACTAAGCATAGTTTATTTTATGTTACAAGCTTGTTAAAAAAAGAAGCAGACATCATGAGCATTCTTCTCACCTGTCTTTGAGCTCGTTAAAAACAATAAGATGGTATTGAGCTTAATTTTTACTTTTTCGTGCTTTGGTTCAAACATGAAAAATATTCCAAGTTCTTTTGATACCATAGTCGTGCTCGTTAAAATTAAGAAAAAAGGTGTGTCTATCGAGTATAGGTTTATCTCTTTATCCGACCTCGCTAGATTATTTATGGAAAAGGAACATTGTCAAGTGTACTTTTTACCTTTGTCATACTGGGTTACCAACCATGACAAAGTCATCTTTCTAGCGATACTTTATTCCCTTTTCGACCTCGGGAGACTAGCTATACGAAAAATGAACCTTTTGGAGCCTCCTTTTAAGCCCTTTTTAGACTCCCTAAATATGAAAAGATTGTTGAGCGAACTTGTTTTTTCCACGCTCGTAAAAGGATTTGAAAAGACGTCTATCCGGTGATAGTTTATCCCTTTTTCAGACCGTTTATACTATTTATGAAAAAGAAATACTCTAGTCAATCATGATTAGAAGAGTTATCTCTCATGTTGTTTTATCCTTTTTCGGGTGAGGAGACTAAATTTTACGAAAAAGACCCATGAGAAGTCTTCTTTTGACCGTTTCATACTCTCTTAATGTGAAACGTCACTGATTTTACCTTCTTTGAACTCGTAAAATTATACATGGAAGGACCCTTTTTGGGACCGAACCCCTCCTTTCTCAAGTTCGTAAAACATGTGAGATTGGACTCATCATATGATGAGCTACATCGAGTGTTTGTTACCCTTTTCTAACTCATTAAAAATCAAAGAGGAACTCATCCATCATGATGGGGAAATTAAGGGAATGGGAAGATGTATTTGAGTTTGTATTAATGGCAGCTTAAGTCACCTTTGAACATGGCACATGTTCACGTCTCGTCATACAGTTGGGTAATATGCATGCCTCTAAGTCATACCAATTTCATGAGTCGTCTCACTCCTTCAAAGTCATCGAAAGAATGCCTCAGTCATTGTTGTGTTATATTTTGGTCTCCGCCTCGCTGAGTTAATGCTACCAAATCACTTGTTGTGCCATTAAATGTTCAAAGGAAGTATTTTGTTGGAATCAACCTTCGCAGTCATTAAGCCTTCCATTGTGTCGGTCACCCTACTTACCATTATACCTTTGTGTCAGTTCACACTCATTTGATCTACCATATTATATATCACTCTTGTTTTAGTTTCGTGTCGATGATGTGGGATACGTTATGGACGTCCTTCGACGAGTCTATTCCTGTCGACATCAGCTCATCATCTAGGAATTAGACTTAGAAACTGGTCGGTACCTTGGAGCCTGCATGCCTCAATGGCAGGTTTCCTCGCTTTCAATAGTAGGTTTACATCATTGACCTCCGATCGAATGATTCCACAGATGTTCGACTTCAACTCATTAATTCGCATTCGTTAGAATGTACTAGTGATACCTTGAGGATCATCATCATCATTGGTGATTTCCCTCGCACTTGTTAACGGTTCACATCATTGAATGGTAATCAAGTGGTTTCTACCATGTTCGACTTCAATGCATTGTAATCACATGGTTAGATTCATATCATTTAGGGAATGGGTAGAAGAACTTGGGTTGTTCTGATGTCTTACTATTACACCCAGGTTGCGTTGAAGATTTTTTGGTAGGTTCCCACACATATGTTATGGTGGAGACCTCATTGATGTATTGTCACACAAATCCACTCTTGTATTGGTCGTGGTTGTGTTATTATCTCATCATTGATCTAGGCTTGTATTTTAGTATCCCAATGATTGTGTTCAGTCATTCAGATACGGATCCATGCTGTATTTTTGTGGCCATAACATCGATCAGTAGCAACATGGATTTGCAATGTATTGGTCGACGACCATGTTTTCGGGTCGTTGGGATCATAAAATTATTGTACTGCAAAAATATCCTTGGTTATTGTTGATAGATTTCCAACTGACGGTTCCTTGCCTCGATCCTTTATACTTTATTCATCAAAGTATTTCACCTATCTTATTACTCTAACTTCATACTTTGAGGGGCATTTTGTTACACAGAATTTTTGTACTCGTCATGAGTACGAACCATGTATACTTTTTCCTTGCCTAAATCCCTGAGGTACTTGGACAAAACTCCTTGGAAAATTAGCTATGAGGTTAATTCCCTGCAAAAACCCTCTTTAGAGAAGCCCATGCACCTTGCCTTTCATAAGAGCGCGTCTTTCCTGATAGACGCACCTTGCTCCACTACAAAGCGCACCACTGGCGCATGTTTCAAGTGTTTAGAGCGCATCGATGTTTGTACGGAGGGAAAAAGAGAATCTTCGAGAAGTCTCTCGAAGGAGACCCTCATGGAGGCCTATCCCTTCCATATAAGGTGGATCTTACTCGCCTCCCAGCTTAGTAGGATCCCACCTCATCCTTCTCCCTTAATCCTCTCCTCTCCTCCTCATCTCTTTTGGCCTATAAATGAAGCTCCTCTTCATGGGATAGGGGGATTGAAATTAGGGCATCCAAATGCTGGAGAAATTGAGCTAGGAATCCATTCTTCCTTGATTGGAAAATTGAGGGAAGGTTCCATTGGAAAGGATCTTCAACACCAAGGCTTCATTGGTTGTAATTCTTTCCTCTATTTTAATTAATACATCAATGTCTTCATTTCCCACAAATGATATGTAATTTCATTTATAGTAGTTCTCCTTGGTCAATTGCTTAGATGTATCATGTTATCTTATAGTTTCTTCTCTTTGTCCTTTTGAATCTTTTGCAGGTAATCTCTTCATCAACAAGCAGGATTGTGAAAGCTTCAAGCTGCGAGGATGAACTTCATAAATAAGGTATGGACTTGACTGTTTGTATTCAAGTAATTTGATGGATCTAGGTTGAGGTTTTCATTCTTGTTTTTCTTTGTTCTAGATCTGAACCATTCGGACTATGGAAATCGTTTGGTGTCCATACCGACGGATTTATCCGTTAACACTATGGTTGCGCGCCTCTCATCACCATGAGAGTTACATTCATAAAGTATGAAGGAGGAGATAAATAATAGAATATATAGGAGTTTCATGGTAATACAACGTATTGAGAGCCATCCACCATGCATACAAATCTTGGCACATAATCCATAATAAATATATAATTCATTTTAGCCTCCATGGCACATAAACATGCTAAAATAACATAAAATACGTATATGAACAAATAATTATCTTTAATGGAAATTGGATACAACAAGACAACTTTCCTCCCAGCCGTAGACACAACCAAGCCTTCCTCACTTGAACAGGTCACGCCCGAGATGAGACCACAGATTCACGGGTAGAGGTACACTCAGTTTTGAAACTCTCAGAACTACCTCTCATGAGAAACACAATGCTTCCCACTACTACTTTAATGCTCTCTCCCCTGCATATGGGGTCAACGTCCCATTTCTCGGCTTCCCGTGCGAGAGCCTATACTATTAGAGTGATATGGAAGCAAGGGGTAGTGACAATCCACCAGACCAACTCTCTAGAATGGACAATAGACTACTCCTCTCAAGGGTCCTACAACAAACACTCAGTCTCAATACAATCCCTAGACAGTCTCAATACTGCCAATACTCATAACAAAATGAGATAGCACAAGGAATCTTATCCAAAGCTCAGGATTAGCTTCAACGAGGAGAGGGAATATGGAATTATAACACAAGGAGGCCAAATCTGACCCAAGGGGATTAACTCGAATTAGAGGAAGAGGTAAGGTTAAGATTCATCGTGGAGTCTTAACTTGAATTGGTGGAGTGGTGGCTTAGTAGGAGATTCCCTTTCCCAGATGAGAATCATGAGGAAGGGTTACCAAAGACCAAGGAGTGGAGCCATGAAGAGCACAAGGAGGTGCACTAATGCACAAGGGGGTTACAAAAGATGAATGAGAATGCATTAGGTGAGAGAGAGAATCCAATAGGGTCATAAATTACTGATAAGCACAAAAATAGGGAGCATCCCCATGAATACAGGATTGGGCACACTTATGGTGGTGGAGGCTAAATTCTAGCTTATGGAAGCTAAAATCTAGCTTACAACTCCTACAATATAGGGAGAGGGCTCATAAATGAAAAAAAAACACCTAAATATGAGGGAATCTCTCCCAAGGAGGGCACACTAGGAGAGAGGGGCCCACTAAGGTATGCATAAGGTGCAATAGTAGCTCCATAGTCCATAAAAAAAAAAAAAAAAAATAGGGTTTGTTGTACAATGTTTGGGTGACCAACACTACTAATGTCACCAAGGTGCAAAATGAACTAGTATGGACAACTCCCATCCAACAACAAGTTCTAAGGTGCTAGGGATGTCCCCCACTCCCCCTCGCAATGTGAGATCTATGGTCTCCCATACTCTTTTAGTTTCCTTTGTTGAGCTAGTTTAATTAATAAATAACAACAACATTCAAATATAGCAACAATGCCAATAATAACACTAGTATTAATAATAGTGCCAAAGTCCAAGGTCATATTATCAAACAAAGATCAAAAGTCCATAATCACATTAACATGTAAAAGAACATAAGTCTTTTATAAGATCATAAGTTCGGGCTTAACAACTTGGGTATTACAAAAACTAACCTAACTGAATATAATTACTATATTAACATAATATACAAATCTACAAAAAGGGTTTTCTTGGAGAGTTCCAAGAAAGACTTAAATTTTGATAGAAAACAGAAAATGTTTAATCTAACAACTGCATAATGTTAATCTGATAGCTGTAAAATGCAGAATGCGAGATTAGATGTTTAAAGTTAATAAATCTACGTCCTATCCTGTGGGAGCCAAACAATTAAAACTAGTAGCTGAATTTACTTCCTCATTTTAAAATTTTTAAGAATCAATTACATTTTGAAAATGAGAGACATCTCAGGAACAAAACACGGATTTTAAAACATTTCAAAAATCGCTCTTAACTTAAACATAAATCCTTCGAATTTAAACTAAGAATAATATACCAATTTATGCAAAAGTAAAACAATTTAAAGTATTCACTTAAATTTGCATTTATAGATTATTTGTAGGAAAATTAACTGCATATAAAAAACATTTCAAAATCTCATAACAAACATACATAAACATTAAAAAGGAATTATCAGTGACACAACATATTTCAATCTTATCATGTCACAATAGTTCCTTCTTGTAGTAGTTCCAACAACTACTACAAGAGGATGATCAACATGATTAAAAAGATCAACAAAATGATTTTTTAGAAAGTTATGAAGTTCTTAGACATCTTGTTCTGAGATGATTGAGGAAGTTTTGTTATTATTGACTCTCTCTGGTCATAGATGTATGTATTGATAGTACAAGGGAGATAAAATATGTAGGGTAACCATGAAAATTAGCATTGTAAGCAGGATGAGTCACTTTATTGTTTGGGTTACGAATAGCTTGAGCACGAATTTGAGGTGTTGTAGGAGGGTTAATTGAAGACAGTTAGAATTATTATTGTGGGTGTTTCTAGTGAGGGTATTGATTGGCCCTTTTTTTTCAAAGTTGCAGAAGGATAGATGGAGAACAAAATGAAACGATACAACATAGAGATTAGAGTAGAGGACATGGAAATGAAATTAAAGGATGGGACAAAAATCAATTGCAAATGCTTTGAATTGGAGCAAAGCAATTAGTGAGACAATAAGGATAGTGAATTGACACAATCATCCCTATCCCCTTGTAACCATTTTGAGTAGATCAATATTAGCCATTATTAATTTATACAATCCCTTGGAGTCTAGGATGGAAGGGTTGGGATTTCATGTTATCACTTTAATCGATGGGGTTAGGATGATCTCTATCCATTGAGTTATCATGGAACAGTATTGTACTATGAATATGAATCTAAATAAAATTAGCATAGATTTGTCTTAAACCCAAATATATTAAGCATCGAGAGGGATCCAATTACTTGAGGTGTAATTTTTTTTTATCTTAAATTTTTTACACATCGAAAAAAAATTTACACCTCAAGAAATTGGATCTCTCTCGGTGCTTAATAGATCCGAGTTTAAGATGGATGTATGCTAGTTTTTTTTTTTTTTTGATAGGTTATGAGACTACATGGGAATGTTACATTACGTAATGTGACAAACATGACAACATCTCCCCATACTGGGTTGTAAGCACCTCGCTATTGTCAGTGCAATAATATTTTGGGCCCGTTTAAAAATTTGAATGTAGTCTCCTTTATGGTGCATGTTTAATGGAGTTATGATGCTTTCTTGGTTATCTATGTTATAAATTTATTATGTTTCTAGCTTATTATACTATTCTAATTCTCTAGTTGTTCTATTTATCTATGTATTTCACAAGCATGCAATGAATAAGTGATGGACTAGATAAACTTGAAGTGAATTGTGTCCCTTGATATGTAACAATTTCTCAAGTAACCTTGAATTTGATGAAGACGTCTTCTTATAGGAAATATCCTAGAACTTGTGAAGTTTATCTAAGGTGATCCTTGGCCTAGATCCATTTAGTTACATAATCGATACATGCCAATATATATACCTTATTTTTATATGGAGGGTTGATAGGCCCCACAAAATCCAAATCCCATTTTTTAAAAGGCTCCACCACAAGTTTAGATTGAAGAGGGATCTCATCTTATTATATAGGTTGTCCCATCCTCTGGTAACTGTCACAACTTCTTACATACTTCTTGGAGTCCGGATAGATGTTGGGCCAATAATATCCTGAGTTTAGAAATTTGTTTATAATCCTCGTAGAAAAATCCACTCCACAATGTTCATCATGATAGGATTTTAGGATGTCATAGAACTCATCTTCTTGAACAAATTATTGGATAATGAGATCAGGTCTTGTGAGGAAGATATGGCCTTGAACCCATGAGTACATTGCGCTTTGTTTGACAATTCTTTGTCACTCTTTTGGCGAAAAAATCTTTGTAATTTTTTATGCAACAAGGTAGTCAACAATATATGCAAACCATGATGTATTAAAATATACTGCAAACAAATGTTCATCAAGAAAAACATCCTTAACATGAATGGCATCCTCGTCATTAGTAAGCCTATAAAGAAAGTCAACAGTGACATTTTCTTTTCCTGGCTTATAAAGGATGGTGGTGTTGAACCCTTGTATAAATACCAACCATGTTGTCACTCTAGAATTAGTAATAGGTTTATGCATCAAATAACAAATGGAAGAATGGTCAACATGCACAAATATAGGATAGCTAACTATGCAATGATGAAATTTATTAATAACATGAACAACAATAAGAAACTACTTCTTAGTTACTGTATAATTTAATTCAACAAGAGAATGCTTTTTGTTGATGAAGTAGATATCATATGATCATCGATATTCCTTTTGCTTAAGTACTGCACCAATAGTTGTATCACACACATGTGTGGAAATATGAAAAGTAGAGACCAATTTGGTCCCCTCAACATAGGCGATGTTGATAACTTTTCCTTGAGCGCTTTGAATAAATGTTGGCATTGATCAATCCAATGAAAATCAACATATTTATAAAGTAATTTAAGTAATAGAGATACAATCTTTGTAAATTTGGCATTTAAAAGTTGATAATAGCTCACATGTCCTAGGAAGCTATGCACACCTTTTTGAGTTTTGGAAATAAGAAGGTCCGAAGTTACCTCATTTTTTGTTGGACCTACCTTAATACTTGAAGGAGAGATATCATGGCCATGCATAATTCCTTCTTTCTATGGCATGTGGAACTTCTCATGTTTGAGAGAAAGATTTGTTTAATGGCATCATATGAGAACTTTCTCTAGGTTGTTCGTGGCTTCCTTAAAAGTGTTATCATACACAATAAAATCATCAATATATACCTCTACACAAGCATAAATAAAATATGGAAAAACGATATCAAGAACAACCCACTAGAATGGCAGAAGAGTTACAAAATTCGACAGGAAATATTCGATAAGCATAGATTCCCCATGGGCAGTTGAAGGTTGTCTAGTCTTGATTATTTGGGGCAATTTAAATTTGTTTGTACCCACTAAACCCATCAAGGAATGGAAATAATTTCTTACCAACCAAGGTATCAAGAACTTGATCGATGAAAATAAGAGGAAAGTGGTCTTTTAAAGTGCCTTTATTTAATTATCTACAATCAACACAAAAATGCCACTTACTATTTTTCTTGGGTATAATTACCAATGGTGAGACCCATTGGCTATCTAAGATAAAATGGATGATATCCACATTCAACATTTTTTATAATTCTTCTTTCATTGCCTCTTTCATAGCAAGGTTCATTCATCCTTGAGGTTATCAAATAGGTCGAGATTCTTTCCTAATGTAAATATGATGGGTACAAAGATTAGGATGAATCCCTTTCATATTGGTAAATTCCAAAGCAAATGCACTGTTGTTTTTATGTAGCATTTAATCAATTAATCCTTTTGGGAGGATTCTAATATAGGATCGATATTGAGTGTCATTTGTGGACTAATTTTGACTGGTGTATTGGAATATTTTGTTGTGGCATACATAGGGAAAGGCATGGAATTTAATCGAAAACTTATAGAGCAACCGATAAATAGTTTTCTTGAGGACAAATGTCTATGATACAACTGGAAACTGGAAAAGTTGGAATGAATAGGGTTTGGTTATGAAAATTGTTAGTTAAATCATCTTCAGTCCCATCCTTAAAAGTGAGAGCTTGGTCAAGTGTAAGTATAGGTTGAACACTTTCATCTTTACTATCCTCATCCCTTACCCACATGGGAATTTATTAATGTACAAAGGGCTTGGTGAGGGGGTACAAGATAAGTTTCTTAGTGTATTTGTCATGAGAAATGGTCATATCCCTAGATATACAACCTATTTAGATATTAGTAGTGTCCAACCATCGCCTGCCTACAATCAATTGGTAGGCTCCAAGGTTGTATTTTGGATGCAACACCATTAAAACTATTGGGTATTCCGAATAATTGATGGAGATTACTATATCCTCTAGTAACCATTTTGAATTCATAGAAGATCAAACATCTAACTAAAGGATTGTAGTAGTTTGGCATAAACTAAGCAGTTGGAGCTCTTTTATGGTTTCCTTAGTCATGTCATTAATGGAAAACCCTAAGACAATTAAAGTGTTTGAAATAGAAGTATTGCTAATGTGTACAGTGACTATAGGGCCTCCTTGGTTAATATACATGTTCATAAAAATATTCCCAAGCATGAAATTATTTAGATGACTAATAACATTGATAGTTTGGGGGTCTTTCTTATTCCTACTAGGGTTCCTCATGCATATTTCTTGGACAATTTTGGCATAGCTAGGGACATCTTTGATTCATTGGAAGAAGGGAATTTTGACACATGTGTTTCTCAACTCATCTAGGAAATCAAGCTCGGGTTGTGTAAGTGGCCTTTCCAAACTTAACTTCTCTGTATAGGGAGGAAGCGGCATAGCACTAGATAGTTGCAGTTTGTCTAAATTTCCTAAGGAATTGGATTTCATTATTTGAAGAGGATGATCAACATAATTAAAAAGATCAACAAAATGTTTTTTTGTAGAGTTATGAAGTTCTTAGACATCTTGTTTTGAGATGATTGAGTGAGTTTTGTTATTAATGACTCTATCTAGTCATCATGTATGTATTGATAGTACAAGGGAGATAAAATATGTAGGGTAACCATGTAACTTAACATCGTAAGTGGGATGATTCATTTTATTTTTTGAGTTAGGAATAGCTTGAGTAAGAATTTGAGGAGGTGTTGTAGGAGGGTTAATTGAAGACAATTGCAATTATTATTGTGGGTGTTGGTATTGAGGGTATTTGTTGGCCCTTTGTTTTTCAAAGTTGCAGAAGGATAGATGGACAACAAAGTGAAACCATAGAACATAGATATTAGAGTAGAGGACATAAAAATGATATTAGAGGATGTCACAAAAATTAATTGCAAATGGTTAGGATTGGAGCAAAGTAATCAATGAGACAATAAGGATAGTGAATTGACACAATCATCCCTATCCCCTTGTAACCATTTTGATTAGATCAAGATTAGCCATTATTATTCTATACAATTTCCTTGGAGGATGGGATAGAAGGGTTGGGATTTCATGTTATCACTTTAGTTGATGGGGATTAGAATGGTCTCTGTCTAATGAGTTGTCATGGAACAATATTGCACTCGAAGATGAATCCGAATAAACTAATATATTGGGTCTGTTTAAAATTTTGAATTTGGTCTCCTTTATGCATGTTTAATGGAGTTACGTTGCTTTCTTGGTTATCTATGTCATCAATTTATTGTGTGTCTAGCTTATGATAGTATTCTAATCCTCTATTTGGTCAATTTATCTATGTATTTCATAAGCACGCAATGAATGAGTGATGGATTGGATAAGATTGAAGTGAATTGTGTCCCTTAATATGTAACAGTTTCTCGAGGAACCTCAAATTTGATGAAGACGTATTCTTATAGGAAATCTACTAGAAATTTTTATGTTGCTCTAAGATGAGACTTTCCCTCGATTGAGTTGGTTACATAATCGGTACATGCCAATATATATACCTTCTTTCTATATGGAGGGTTGATAGGCCCCACAAAATCCAATGCCCATTTTTTAAAAGGATCCACCACAAGTTTAGGTTGAATAGGCATCTCATCTTATTGTATAGGTTGTCCCATCCTCTGGAAACTGTCACAACTTCTTACATACTTCTTGGAATCTTGTTATATGTTGGGCCAATAATATCCTAAGTTTAAAAATTTGTTGACAAACCTCACAGAAACACCCCCCCCCCACCAATATTCATCATGGTAATATTTTAGGATGTCATAGAACTCATATTCTTGAACATGTTATTGGATAATGAGATCAGGTCCTATGAGGAAAAGATGGCATTGAACCCATGAGTACATTGTTCTTTGTTTGATAATTATTTTCCACTCTTATGGTGAAATATGCTTTGGAATTTTTTTGCTGAAAGGTAGTTAGCAATATCTGCAAACCATGATGTAGTAATAGATAATGTAAACAAATTTTCAGCAAGAAAAACATCCTCAATTGGAATGGCATCCTCATCATTGGTGTCCTTGGAAAGAAAGTCAACAACGACATTTTCTTTTCCTAGCTTATAGAGGATGGTTGTCAAACTCTTGTAGTAATAACAACCATGTTGTCACTCTATAATTAGTAATAGGTTTATACATCAAATAAAAAATGGAAGAATGGTCAACATGCACAGATATAGGACCGCCATCTATACAATGATGAAATTTATTAATAACATGGACAACAATAAGAAACTCCTTCTCAGTTACCGTATAATTTAATTCAACAAGAGAATGGTTTTTGTTGATCAAGTAGATATCATATTATCATTGATATTCCTTTTGTCCAAGTACCGCACCAATAGTTGTATTAGAGGACATGTGTGTAATATGAAAAAGTAGAGACCAAGTTGGTCCCCTCGGCATAGATGTTGTTGATAACTTTTCCTTGAGTGCTTTGAAGAAATGTTGACATTGATCAATCCAATGAAAATCGATATATTTAGAAATCAATTTAAGTAATAGAGACACAATCTTTGTAAATTTGGCAGGGAAAAGTTGAGAATAACTAACATGTCCTAGGAATCTATGCACACCCTTTTGAGTTTTGGAAACAAGAAGGTCCGAAGTTACCTCAATTTTTGTTGGATCTACCTTAATACCCGAAGGAGAGATATGATGGCCATGTATAATTCCTTCTCTCACTAGTGTGTGGAACTTCTCATGATTGAGAGAAAGCTTGGTTTAATGGCACCATATGAGAAATTTCTCTAGGTTGTTTGTGGATTCTTTTAAAGTGTTATAATGCACAACAAAATCATCCATATAAACCTCTACACAAGCATAAATAAAATCTGAAGAAAATATATTGAGAACAACCCTCTAGAAAGTGGCAGAAGTGTTATAAAGCCCGACAACAAATACTCAATAAGCATAGGTTCCCCATGGTCAATTGAAGGTTGTCTATTCTTGATTATTTGGGGCAATTTAAATTTGGTTGTACCCACTAAACCCACCAAGGAATGAAAATAATTTATAACCAACCAAGGTATTTGTAACGAACATTGTTTAGGTTATATAAATAATAATAATAATGAAGTAAGAAGTATAAAATTTAATGGAATAATAGATTAAAATAAGTAGAGGGAGTTATTGTTATTTTTTATTTATTTTTAACTAGAACGGTTATTTTATTGAATATGAGGAGCGGATGGGGTTAACCCAAAGCTACCAATAATACAACAGATTCAAAAACCAACAAGATCTAGTAATCTTTCCCAATCATTACAAATCTGAACCTCAGGGGATAGGAATCCAGAGGGGATCTTCATTATTTATTCTGTAGGTCCCTTGGGACATAAGACATCCCATATTATCTTTGAGGTCAGCTTCTTTATTCAATCCTCGCAGAATGTGGAAGTAGAGGGAAGAGGAGAATCTGAGCAGCAGATACCGTAGCCTTTGCAAAGTGTTGTTGAGAGGAGGAGTGTTGAATTGTTCATTTGAATTTAGAATTTTTATCAGTATTTCAGAGTCTCTGAATATTTGTATATCTTTGTAACCATTGTCCCGAGCTATCTGACCAGCTTTTAACAACTCGAGAATTTCAGCCTGATTATTGGTTCTCTGTCCTAAACCCCAGCTGAAGCTATCTTTCCTTGTGCCATTCAGGGAAAATATTATTCCACCAGCTCCGGATGTCTCGGGATTCCCTTTTGAAGTGCCATCAAAAAATATGGAAGCTTTACCCTGCTTCCTCCACCAGTCCTGAAAAGATGCCTCAGTAATCCGAAGTTTCCAACCTGGAGTGTCAGTGGGTCTGGTCATGGCCGTGCTTCTATCTCTGAAGGTGTAAGTTCTCATCCATTTCTTTTCAGCAGGAAGAAGAATGATCTCTTTCTTAAAGGGCTGCTGAGCCACTGTTTCAAGGAGAAGAGATTTGGCTTTTAAAGCGACCTTCGAAGGGAGATTGAGAGTGTTGTTAAAAATCCTATCATTCCTAGCCAGCTAAAGTTTCCAGCAGACATACTTTGGGATGGCCTGCCAGATCCGGGCCCAGAGAGAGTTGCTGAGAAGCGCATGAGGGTATATCTCCTTCCAAGATGAAAAAAGAGCAGCCATAGAGGCTTGAGATGGCACCGCAGCATTAAGACCCTGAAGACAATGAGCCCAGACATCATGGGCGTAGGGGCAATCCACAAACAAATGGTCCAAAGTCTCAGCAGCATTACAGCAAAGTGCACAGAGATGAGGGCCAAGGATGCCTCTTTTTAATAGGTTGTCACCAATCAGAATTTTCTTGTGTATTAAAGTCCAAAATAAAAAATTTACTTTGGGCAAACCAAGAGGATCCCAAACCGATTTCCAAAATGAGGAATTATGGGTGGACGCAACATGAGATTGAAGAGTTGAAAAACCTTGTGCAAGGGAATAAAATCCGGTCCTTCCCCGTCCCCACGAGTCTTTAATCTGAATATGCATTGGAGCTAGGCTCGTCAACCCTGCTAATAGGGAGGGTTGTTGATGAAGAAGATGCACAGGAGCATGGGGGATAGACGTTGAAATCCAATTTCCAAATTTATCCCATGAAGAGATATCAGCGAGCATGTGTATATTATTCTACATTAGCCAATGACAGATGTCATGAATTTCATCAGAGTTGATAAGGGGAACACGGCCCATAATGTTGTCATGCCACAGTGATGTTTTATTGCCATTCCCAGGTATTTTGTATAAATGATTCTAAAAGAAGTCGATACATCTTCTGGAGAGATTCCATGTCTTTGCACCTATAGGGGTGTTATTCTTGTGAATATTTCCCAGAGAGACTCCACTATGTAACATCCCGATATTTTCATAAAATTTAAAAAAATTTAAATCCCCAAAAAAGGCTAATATTGTAAAATGCGGAAATAATAATAATCAATATTCAGTAATTAATAAAAGTGTCACTTGGTAGGAACGATTTAATGGTTGTGTCCTTTGTCTTTTAATGACGTCATGAAAATCAATTGATGATTATGTACTTTGTTCGTATGATGGCATGATTGAGAATTTATGATGCATGGGAAAACATAATTCTTTTGACAAGTGCTGACAATTTAACTTTTCTGGATGATGATGAAAGGGGTCCCACGAGGTGCCCCGAGGCTTACTTAGCTACTCCGCTAAAGCATTGCACTCGTCCTTCATGCGCAGATTCGTAGGTAAGAAATAGCGATAAAAGTCAAGGAGTTTAATAACCGTGATAGAAATCGAAACTGCTTATGAATTTTGATGCTACAAGTATGATCTCCTTTCAATTCTGTAAGACGAACCTGTCTCTCGCAAGTCTGTGGATAACGTCTATTTCAGAGTGTGTTTGTTGTGAATGTTTCCATTAAGTGTTGATGAATTTACGTAAGGTCATTCCATGAATTCCTTGCGGCTGTTAAGTAATTCTTTTTATAATAATGACAGTGACCGGTTGATGACAAGGATGCATGGTATTAAGTCATACTATGGAGAGATTGACAAATGGTTCTAAACTCTATTGCCTGGGAAATTCAAAATGGTGATGCCTTAAGCATTAACACCCAACCATGCAATGAATGTGATGGGTCCTTGGGTGGCACCATACCCTAACGATGTGTTTATATGACTTGTGGTGTGGACAAGCTTTATGGGCTCTACAACGATCCCTATAGTGAACTATACAAAAGACTTTATGTGAAGGGCGGAGTCAAACCATGCCCTATGGTTGCTCGCGACCTTAGTGGATATTCATATGCTATGAATATGTTTCGAATTTGGTTATATGGATCGTATGAGACCTTGGTTATATGCTATCGGTTGATCGTTATACATTGCTAATGTTTACATGTTGAAACTTTTAACATTGATTCGTATGGGTTGGTAGGTGGAATGATGGCCCTACAAAAAGCATGTATACGAATCGAGGGTGTATTAAATTATTTGGTTTGCAATTATTGTGCCTGGCCACTGTGTTAGGGATAGTGTTACGTGCACGTCTATGTGGATGTTTTTGGCGTGATAAGGTTTGGCAATTGCTAAGTTGTAATGGCCTCCTGCCCTGCTATCAACCGATATGGAAACTCCGTGGCTTGGGTGGTAGATGAGCCATTTAATGTTGCACCTGCCACCTTCCAACGTGGCTTGATGTGGGTGAATCTCCGTCGTTGATCGTTGTGTATTGGGATAAGCCGAACCCTCGCGTAAATTCTTTGTAATGTTTCTTGGTCATTTGCTCAGTGGTAGGGTTTGGGAGGTAAGGCCAACCGACCGGGAGGCACTTAGGGTTTGCTGGTTTTTCTAGCCTCCCTCGGGCTCGATCCTGAGACAGGTAGAAACCCTGGGTCTACGAGTAAAAGTTATATGTGGAAAGCCAAGTCTGGAACGATGGTGTGGTAATCTACAGGTGGGATGAGTGCATTTGTGCCAGCGTTGTCGTAGCTTGCAAGTCTAGGTTTTTCAATTGAGTTGCAAGTTTTGGGAGGTATCCCTCATCGTGGTCTTCGAACTGGGTGCATCTCCTTCACAGTGGATGGATGCTGGCTACATTGAAAACTCTGTCATAACTCAGGTGATGTAACGTTTCTAGGGTTTTCCTACTATTCCTTCTTGCAAGCGTTTCTACCTCATGATCTGATGCTTAACTTGTTGCATGGCTATTGGTAGGTGATCCTCGGCAAATCCACAGGGTGCCGGAATAGTTGAAGAGGAAGAGAACTTAAGTGAACCCACCGGTAAGCTTCGGTGGTATCCCTCCTTAGTGGTTCTCCTGGAATCGGACTTGATGAGCAAGTGCTGGTAGCCTGCCTTCACGGCAGTGGCTTTGTCTCGCCTGCAGCATTTGGGAAACCTTCAGTTTTTTAGTTTTGTTGATAGAATAGGTGATGTAAATGTTTAAAATATGTGGCCGGCCATTCCTGGCATCGACAAGTTTAGCAGGGTTGAACCCTTGTGTTTGCAAATCGTCTTGCATCGTTCTGTTTTATGTCTTATCATTTGAGTACTTATGGGTTGATGCATGAGGAGATACGTTGACAGTAACTTTGTTTTCAGTATTTGTTGTGTGTATAAATGGCGTGGGGTTTCGAAAGGAACCTCCAGCAAAAGATAGTAGCGACCGTAGGGTGTAACTACTGTTATTTTAAATGGAAACGATAACATTCGGGGTTTAATGGCTATGTTTAGTAAATTGGTCTTCTCGTTTTTGTATTTGTATCTAATAGCCGGTTAAGACATTTTGGGTTTTATATCTGCGTAGTGTTGTTCGATCTTCTCATTCTTGAACTCAGATCCACGAATCGAAAGGCATGTTTTCAGTTGTTTAAATAAAATGTGGCTATATGCCGAGAAATATAAAGGAAGTGGTTTTGTTTTGAAGGAATAAGTGATAACGTTAAACCCTAGCTATCGATGTGAATGAAATCTACATGTCTAAATTGATGTTTTAAAGGAATGAGAAGAACAACTCTCGATTCTGCAATTTAATTGTTTGTGGTAATGAAACATTCGATTTGGCAACTGTTAAAATGTTTATAAATAATAATGTAATGAAAACCTGTTGATCCCAGCTAGGGTGTAGAGATATTACAATTTAATCTGTTAATTTAATAAATCTATGTTTGCCCTAGCTGTTAATAACTTGGTATTCTGTGATGTAAGTTTTATCACATGCAATTGATAGTTTAGGAAAACAATGATAATAACAGTGCAGTTGCCAGATAATTTGATTGCTTATGAATATGCAGTTTTTCTATTCTAGCTATTTATTCTTGTATTCGTCCATTTTGGACCTCTGATGAAAGGATAAAATACACAGTAGCATTCTTTCTGTCTGTACAATATAATACAGTGAAGACAATATTCATATAAGAACAATCAGATTCTAAAGCAATAAGAAGATAGAAAAATGGGAATATGGTTAAACAGAATGCATACTATTGTTTAATTTGAAATAATTAATAAAGATCAGTAACTCATAATGATCACCCTCAGAGATAGGAAAAGAACCTACCACTATACTTAGTTTCTGTTAAGTTGTTTCAGCACACAAAATTGGATAATAAAACAATACATGCATAGATCTAATCTACAACTGCTAAAATATAAGATGCATGGTAAACGTAGGTCTGTGCATGGGTGGTCTTTGGTTTAGACATTTAGATGCATGCTAGGTTTCACTTTTAGCTGGGCAGATTTAATGCTACCTCTCTGTACTGGAGTACGATGCAGCTCCACGCATGGGGAAAAATGCAAAGGAGTCATTTTATCAGTTCAGCAAATTTAAATTAATTAGGATCTGACATTTTCTACTATTGATCATTAAATAATAATACTAAGCCATTTTCTGAGAGCATTCGTGTGATTTGCAAAAGAAAACACAGCAGAATAGAACCTGAGGGTAATGAGAGGAACAAATCACTCAAGAAACCTGTTCCACCCAACCTGCTCCCAAACAACCAAGATGTCTGCCTTAGGACCCCCGAGCCTATCCACTGATCCACCAGGAGGAAGAAGGTTCTGCAGCTTAGGATTTCAACTTGCAGCAGCAATAAAATTTATATATCCAGCCTTGCAGGCTTAGTAATTCCATGGGATCAGTACCAGCACCTCTGGTCTGTCCTTCTCATAACATTTGTAGACTTATACTTGCACTCTCCACAGCCTCCCCTATTCAAATCTCTCAGCCATCACCTGATGAGCATGAGGAATGTTTCTGCAGAAAACATTCTAAGAGCTTCCTGCTCAATTCGAATTGCCCTTTATAGGCTACCTAGGTCTTTTGTAATTAACTAGTCATTAGTGAGCTGCCTACTCACCTCTCTCCACCTAGAGAGGGAAATGCCACAAAATTAGGGGGAGTTTTCCCATACCAACAGCTAATGGTAGAGTGCAAATGATGCCATCTGTCCCAATCCTTCCAGCAGCTTCCCTTCCTCCTAGTGGGCCAGTGGATATTCTTGTAACATCTTTCTTGAGTGTTTGTCTCCCATTTTCATTTATTAAATAATAATAATGAGTCATTACATTCATTTTTGACCTACTTGGTCATAATTACAACTTGCAATTATAATTTAACACAAAGTATTTTTTGCAAAAAGAATAATAGTAGAAAATAATTATTCTAAAAAATTGGGTAGGTGACACACTAAGATATTTTTTCTTGAAAATTTGGCTAATTGGATGCTTTCTGTTGGTGTGCAGCTTCCACAGGATTTTACCACCCAAGGCTAGATTAGCCAGCTCTAGATCACGGATATTTAAACCTCCTTCATCCATAGGGCGTTTAATGGTGTCCCAGTTAACTAAATGATATTTCTTTTCATTTCCTTTTCCACCCTGCCACATAAAATCTCTTAACAGCTTAGAGACATGCTTCGTAGTCGAGCTTGGAGCCAACAAAAAGAGGCCTGATAGATGGGCAAGGAAGAGAGCACTGATTTAATGAGGGTGAATTTCCTTGTAGTAGTGAGCCATCGACCACCCCAGGAAGCAGTTTTAGACTTGATTTTAATCACTACTTCCAACCACAGCGACGGTTTATTAGCTCCCAGAGTTAGGGGGAGGCCAAGATATTTAATCTTGTCCCGAAAATCCCATGAAGTGAGCAATTCTCTGAATGGTTTGATGGTCTGAGTTCCATCCATAAATAGCACTTTTCCTTTTGTTTATGAGGGCTCCCGAGATAGAGCAATAGTTTTGAAGAATAACTTTGAATGCCTTCACAATCTTTAAAGAGGCTCCACCCAGCAATAGAGAATCGTCGACAAATAATGCATGGTTAATGGGCCCAATACCTTTCAGTGGCCTTATACCTAGGACTGATCCAGCCTGCTACTCTAAAGACAAATTCCGACTTAGAGAATCGGCCATCAGAATGTACAAGAAGGGGGAGAGAGGGCAGCCTTGCCTTAGACCCCGCGAAGCTTTAAAGTAATTTGAAGGTATTCCATTCACAAGAGGGGCTATCTAAGGCTTGCTCGTACAGGCTCTGATCAAATTGACAAATTCAGTGCTGAAGCCAAAAGAGTGAAGAACTCTATAGAGGAAGGAGACATTGACCTTGTCGAAGGCATTAGTCATATCAAGTTTTATGAGCATCCCCTGCTCCTTCTAGTGATAACTAGAATGCATGACTTCTTGCACTTGGATGACATTATCCAAGATGTATCTCCCTTTGACAAAACCACCTTGGGAGGAAGAAATGAGCTTCTCAAGCAGTGGTTTGATTCTATTAGCCAATATCTTGGATATAATTTTATACGAAACATTACACAAGGATATTGGTCTGAATCTATCAAAGGAACTCGGACTAGTTTCTTTAGGGATTAAGGCCAAGAAAGTGGAATTGATGCTACCTCCTACTTTAGCTCTGCGTTGGAAGGATTTGACCATTCTCAGCAGATCAGTTTTTATAATTCCCCAACATGTTCTGTAAAATTGAATTGAGAAACCATCAAGCCCAAGGGCGCTGTCCGGCTCCATAGACCAAATTACGTCACTGATTTCAGCTTCAGTGATAGGCTTCATGAGAGTTGAATTGTCATCCATACTGACTAAAGAAGGGATATTGGAGAGAAAATCTAAAGTGATCCCCTTGCATTCAACTCCATCTTCGGTATAAAGATTTTGAAAGTGAGTTGTAGCAGCCAATTTAATCTGGTCAAAGCCTTTGTGAATCTTTCCATCAGTAGAAGTAATTTTAGAGAGGTGATTTCGGGAGATTCAAGCCCTGTAATACCTATGAAAGTATGATGTATTTCTATCTCCATCTTTGAGCCACAGGCTGCGAGATTTTAGTCTCCAATATTCTTCTTCGCATCTGAAGGAATGAAAGGTTTTTATTTCAGCAGAAATTTCCTTATCTAAATCAGCTGAATTTATAACTTTACATTCCATATCAGCCTGCACCTCTGCTAAATTATGAACAGCCTGAATTCGCTGACTAGTAGGATTGTTGTTGGGTTTTTTTATCCAGGATTTCAAATCCATCTTGGTCGCCTTAATCTTCTGCTCCCACACAAAGCTGGGGGAACCGAAAATAGAGATAGACCATGCCTTATTCACAACATCCATGAAGCCATCTTTTTCGGGCCAAAGTGGACTGTATCGAAAGGGAATGGGTCCCAGATTTTCTTCACCTTCCAAAAGAAAAAGAATGGGCTTGTGATCAGAGGTGAGTTTTGGAAGAATTTTGGAAGAGATAATCCTTTTATCCAGCATTAAAGTGCTTTGAACCAGAAATCTATCAAGGCGGGCAGAAATGTGGTCCACACCTATTCTATTGTTGGTCCAGGTATACAAACCTTTCAGAGGTTTAATGTTAAGAAGATCCCACTGCTGAATAATCTCTTCCACTATAGGGAGCATTTGGTCTCTTCCACGGTTACCTCCTCGCTTTTCCTTCGGATCAAGGACAATGTTGAAGTCTTCGGCAAAGATGATATTCGTAGGAGAGGAGGTTTCCAAAAATTCAATAAGAGAAAGCCAGCACTCTTTCTTTTCAAAAGAGAGAACAAGGACATAAAAATTAAAAAGGGAGAAGATGATCTTACTGGAAGAATGTCGAAGTTCAGTGAAAATCTAGTGTTGAGTTTCAAAATGACTTTCAAGATGAAACATATCATATGTCCATAGGGTGGCCAGGTCGCCAAAGGTACCTCGAGCACTGATGGCCTTTCTGGCATTCTTATTCCAATTGGATTTGCTGATGTCGAGAAGGGTATCCCCTTCGATTTTAGTCTCTTGGAGCATAAGGATTTCGGGAGTTTCGATTTTCAATAGGTCTTTGACTGCTTCGGCTTTCATAGGGTTCCCTAAACCTTTGCAATTCCAAGAGACTAGACGCATTATTTACCGGGGTTAGAGAGAGTAGAACCACCCTTGGGATTTCTGTTTCTGGTGTTTCTCCCAATAGACATTTCAATGGTAGGTTGCTTTCCTTGCATTTTTTGCGTCTCTGCTTCCTCTTCTCGAACTTCCTTATGGGATTTCCTCCCTGCTTTTTTTGATGGTCTATCAAAAGACTAATCCTCTGAGGATCCGGAGATTTCAGGTTGTTTTTTCCTTATCATTTCAGCATAGGAAGGGGGAGGGGGGGTGACCATGGAAGCGGCCTCTTCTCTTCCTTTCTCCACTGATTGAGAGGCAGATTGTTGCTCGACCTCCACAAGAATAGATTCTGGAACAGTGTTGAGAGATTCAAACTGATTATTTATTGTTGCTGCCATTGAAGGTTTAGTACTCCCTTCTCCCTGTGTCAACTTGGGATTATGTGCATTAGTCTCTGATACCACTCCTTTTCCTTTGATTCTGATATTTTGTTTAGGCTGAGCTGCTTTCATCACCTGAGTCCATTGCTCTTCAATGGAGTTCTCTGCATCTTCCTCCACCTTCTTCTTGCAATTCCGTGCAAAGTGACCATAGCCGCGGCAGTGTCGACATTTAAAAGGGAGCTACTCGTAGTCCAATTCTTGAATATGGACCCAATCAGCCACGGTAATATTAATGGCTTCAGGTAGCCCCACTTTCAGGTCCACTTCAATGCATATTCTAGCACAGGAGTACTGGTCCTTTATCTTAGCTCGGTTGATATATCTACCAAGGGCATTACCGATGGATTCTAGGGACTTCGAATCCCAACAGTGCAGAGGTAAATGGGGGAGACGGACCCATACTGGAACAGCCGAGGGCACGTCCTATGTCAGGTCAAATTCTGGTGTCCAATTGTTTAAGTATAGACCCTGGGGGCCCATGAAATACAGACCATTTCTGAAGATGAGGCTTCGGTCTTCTACATTATCAAATACAAATACAAAAAACCCTTACCAACAAGATAACTTCTGATATCTGTAGTGGCCAGAGGGCGCCAGTTCCTCTGCACCCAAGATTCCACGGCTCTGGGAGATGGCCAAAGGCTAGTGAATTGTCCGATAAGCCCTCATTCGGCAAGATTCAGAGCAGCCCGACAGGATTCTTCAGGAGGAAGAGCAACCGTGGGTATGCTGGCGAGCTTCTTGATGAATTTCTGCTAAACTTCAGATGCTGGTCGTTTTGTTCCTGCAACAATGAGCTTTCGGAAGGCAGTAATCGCTGGTGGTGGAGAGGAAGAGGCCTCAGGGCCCCCTCCAGATCCCATAGAGTCACACGACGGCCACTTCAAAGGAAGACTCAGGAACGAAGGGGTATCGGTGCAGCTGGTTCACGCTCAGGGTTTACTCAAATCTTGGAGCGAATTTTTTTTTGAAAAACATCATCGTGCAGCCAAAAAAGGAGTTATTGTTATTTAACTATAAGACATATCCTTCAAATAAAGAGGTGCTAAAGAGTCTATATAATAGTCTCGCATTGTATTGTAATATCATCATCTTATTTTTCAAAAAAAATTCAATGGGAATACCCTTGAGTTTCGATTAAAGGCACTCCAAAATGATGTTGCAGCTGATCTTTTCATCCCATTCACACCTCCTACACAATGTTTGATACCTCAAATAAAAGGTATTCGTGTAGAAGAATTGGAACTCAATAAGTCTCTAGGATCTTCATCTATTTCGTACCCAAACAAAAGGAGATAACCAATTGAGGATTTAAAGGAATATGGATTGGAGCAGGGAGTAGCTTGGGAAAAAACAAAACCAAAGTTTGAATTTCTTGATCCTCTGGTCAAATGAGATGCTAACGTAAAGAAGCCAATTAATCCTTTTTATAAGAAGACCTTGCACATTACGAAATATGCCTTAGAAAAATGTCAACATCTCAGAAACCTTATTGCAAAACAAAAAGTCAGTATATGGACACAATACTATTTTTTAAAGTGGGTAAGTTTTATGAACTCTATGAGTGGGATGCTAATATTGGGCATAAAGAATTTGACTAGAAAATGATTATTGGTGGGGTTGTCAAGTGTAGGCAGGTTGGTGTTCCTGAAAGTGGGATCGAATATGCTATTCAGAAGCTGCTAGCACTTGGCTACAAGGTTGGGCGGATGGAACAGATTGAAATAGCACAGGAGGCCTATTCCAGGAGGGTTTAAACAACTAAAGTTAATAGAGAATTAGTTAATGTTTTAACACCATCAACGGCCATAACCATCATCTTCTTGCCCTTAACTGTGATGCTAGGGTTACCAAACAATTATGGGATTGAGGCCATGCACAATGACGGATATTTTCATCGTGATCTGAAGCCTCAGAACGTGTTAGTGAGCAGAGATAATATTAAAATAATTGGATCACGCCTCAGAATGTGTTAGTGAGGGGAGATAATATTAAAATAATTGATTTCGGGTTGTTAAGGAACCTGCTACACCTAAGGGGTATGAAGGTGCCACTGTTGAGAATGGGCCATGGATTATCACATTAGATATTCCTAGTTTTTTGCCAGTCACATGGCATGCACGTACTCATAGTCTTCGCGCATAGCTCTATCGTGCTTATGTTACTCATGCCTCTAGTGGAGAGTTAGATACCACTCCAGTTCTTGAACATTTTTTGAGACTTTGATTAGAGAGAACCAAACTGTTCATATATGATAATTATGTAGAGACATTTCCCTATAGATCTCACAACTTGGATGTACATGATTGGTGCGGGCATTGATGTTTTGTGTGTTCGTCTCTAATATGTTCAACGTGAGAAACAATTCTGGTGCAGAATGAAAATCGCCATAATCGGTTAATAAGTATACCTAACGTAAAAAGTGATCAATATTTTGTGGAGGTTACAATGCAAAGACACAATTATCCAGATGAGGGTGTAAGTTGATAAATGACTGAGTTCAAGAAGTGGTTGAACAATTCGATGACGTTTCGAGGATAAAACGTTTTTAAGGGAGTGGCAATGTAACGAACATTGTTTAGGTTATACAAATATTATTGTAATACCATCATCTTATTTGTTTTTCAATTTTCATTGCTTAGGAAATTGGGAGGTAACAATAGTTAAGTTGGAATGTTGTTGGGAAGCAATAACACTCAAGTTGGAACACTAGCGATAAATATTAAATAGTAGTACTCAAGATGTAGCATTAGTTAGAAGTATATTAGTTCATGACAACCTAGTAGAGTCCAAGAAATTAGCAACCCTATTGTAGGGTTAAGTCAAGGTTGGTTATGCAACTCGACCCTGGTTGGTTTTTTTCTAGTAGGATTTACTCTTAGAAGGATGGAAGGAACACATGCAGGTTTCCCATGTGATACCCAAGGTTCTAGTGAAAAGAGGAAGAGGATGTTGAACATCACTGGTTTCTTTCTGAAGTCGTATGTAGGTTAAAATGGATTTATGATGCATGGTTAAAATGGATTTATGATGCTGATAGAGCTTCAAACAACTTTAAGAGGAAGAGCTCTTCAATGATATATGAGGTTTTTGGATTTCCCATCTAGGGGTGTGGATCTTACTTTACAATAAGTAAAGAAACAATTTATTATTGAATTTCAATTGCCTAAGTCCAAATATCAGGGCATAATGGAACTAAAATAAATTAGGTAAATGCTCAGAGAGTTAGACTGTGAGAATGCATACTGTAAGAATGCATAGATATTTTGAGATCTTGTGGGAAGGTTGGCACTCTATATTCATGACAGGATTCAATAAATCCCCATGGTAGTATAGGCTTCAAAAGATCCCTACAATATAATCTTAAAAGGTATAGGCGGCATCAAACCCATAAGCTAACTAACCTTATAAGCTAGTTAATCTTATAGGGCGCGTAGAATCATAAATGGGAAGTGGCTAATATAAATATAAAGTGGCTTTAAAACGCACTAAAATGTGGCATTGGTTCATTCAAAGAATGGTCCCTGTTACCTCTAAAAGATGTTGCTAGACGGACATGCTGAGTACATCTTGGATTTGAAATAGTTTAATTGGTGAAGTAGGTCAAGTGGATTAGATAAGAAGAGTATTTCATATGAAAGATCAAGTATTTATCCAATAAGTAGCATCACTTTATAGTTTCTGAGGCATAAACCTTCAACCTTAGTACTTAATGAACAACAAAAGATAGAAAAAATAGAACAAAGATATGAATACACAAGCTCACAATGTGTTATCTTACATATTCGTTCAAGACATGATCAGATACATAACAGTGTCATGGATCAGATGTGGCAGTATTTGAATAAAGATCATAAAACCCAGGCAACTAAACAGTAAACGTTTTACTGCAAATTAGATTTGACTTTAAATGATAGTTCATGCAGTGCAAGAACATACTGTGTATTCAAATGAGAAGAATTGAAAGAGAAATACATGGGCACATAGTCAAACCAACAAGGCCATCGATCTTTGAGCACAAAGAATTGCAAAACCCATGTAACATAACTTAGCTTTCATCAAGATCTAGCAAACTCTGATCACTTGAACCCTTTCTGCTTCCTCTAAGAGGAAGATCTCCAACCCCTTTTTCATTACAAAATATATTTTAAATAGTAAAATACATCTTGGAGACTATTCAGGATGTTACAAACTTCTTGGAATAAAATCAGATCTATAACTGAGAAATAAAATAAATCTTCAATCTAATTGCAAAGAATTCGAAAATGATCGCAACTTCTACCTAAATATCTGTAAACAATTTGAATGCCAGTTTCTTTTCCTCAAATTCTCTCTCAGCTTCTGAAGATGTGGATCTGCTTGAATAGAATCCTGATTTTTCTTCCTCCAATCTAGATCCCATATATTCTCTACCTCTAGATGAATTCTTTTATTTCCTTTTTTAGTTATGGAATTATTCGATCTGAATTGCCAAAAATCTTCTAAAGATAGGTCTATTGAATAGCTGCCTAGAAATGTGGATCTATTTGATTGGCACAAATCTGGAATTGATATTAATTATGCTTATTCTTTGTCACTAATTATGGAACAAATACCCTTTGTTCCTTGATAATCTTCGGCTAATACTTTATATTTTGTGCTATTTAAAAAAAAATCTCAAACAAGGAAATCCATTGTTGGGTACTGATCGCTCCTACTTATATTCACATAATTTTCCTGAAGAGATGTTGACTAAAGGATATCCTTTTATTATGATAATGATATTCACCACATATAGAGAAACTTGGGCTTTCCCATATCAATTTAAAAATTGTTGTCTTCAGCACGTTCGTCCTCTTAAATTTCTTCAAATTCTTCTTTCGAAAATCCAAAATCCATTTCTAGTATTGCCCATGGTTCTAAAAATGAATTCCATATCCTTCGTAAAATACTTCATGAAATTATGTTTTGAATTTTAGACAAAATCATTCTTCGTTTCCTAACACATGGTTTTTTGAAAAACAATTTCATATTCCATAAATCTATGAAATTATATTTCAATTTGGGAAAACCAATCTTGATTTCCAGCTCATGGTTTTCTATAATCAAAATGATGGATAAATAAATTATCCACTATTTATTTATGAGAATTCCCTTATGGCATTTATCCCTTTGAATATTCTTGACAGTTGAACTCAGAACTTTATGACATCTTTCGGACATTCAAATGATGTACATGGCATAAGGTTTCAAAATCTAGGTCGACTTGGAAAAGTATGAAGAAATGAGTAATTGGAAAATCAATTTTTTTTTGCCAAAACTTAAACATTGACCTCCATCCATAATCATCTTTAAATTGAGTGCTTAGTCTCGATCATGACAAATAACTGTGCACAATCTTGTTTTGCAGCTACGAAACATATCCCATATGCAAAAAGAGATATAATACTATATGTTCATGAACTCTGAATTATTGTCGATGAGAGATGTAGCACAAAGAAACTTGTGGACTTTCCCTTGGCACTTGAGGCTTGGATGATTGAGTTTTAATTTGAATGTTACTAGAACCCATTCAATAAATTATGTAGCACATATCATATAGATGTGATCAATTTCGCTGCGGAATTTGAAACCAAGTGTGATTTAAGCTTAGAGGAGTAAGAGTTTTGATAAGGTAGATTTAGTGCTAACATTAGCTCCATCTGGGGATAGTGTCCTCCCTGCGAGGAGCTAAGGACCGCTAACCCTATGCCTTTATCCATTTTGATTTATGAACCTTATTTTGCAACCATCCCTATAACCCTGCTCTTCATTCATGTTGTGAACCAATATTCCAATATGGAACTGAAACTATTATGCTCATTACACAAACTACAACCAAAACATACTGCAAACCAAAGCATAGACTGAAAGCAACCATGCTGCAAACTAAAAATGAATCTGCCTTGTAACTTATTATGCTCAACAAATCATTCTTCATGTTGGAAAACAAACCATAGATGAAAACCAAACTACACATTAAAATTGAAAATCCACTACTCTACATTGTGCCTTGCTTCCATTGGGCTATGGAGTCGTATTCAACCTACTCTATTGCACACCAAACCAAACTGAAAAGCAAAAGCTTGTATAAGTAAGCTTATATGTACATATACCTATTTTAATCAGTTGGCTGGATCAATCAAGTGATAACAAACTTCCAGTAGAACCATTCAAGTAACTAATTTACTAACAAGATTCCTTGAATATGCTTCAACAAAGTTAAAACTTGAAAATAAAATAGCAACACATCGCCAATTTGATCTTCAAACTCAGATTGAAACAATAGTTGAAGCTTTGAACTAACGAAATTCTCCATATAGAATGCCACATGATCTTCAAGAACATGAAAAACATACCTTTATTGATGATCAATAATGCATTATTCAACTTGATTTTTGTGGCTGAATTGTTCTTGTGTGTTGTCCATTTCATTGATGAAGCTGCACAATTTCTGCTGTGATGTATTAAATTCGCGGTCAAAATCAGGAAATCCTCCACTCTAAATAACTGTTGGAAGCAACACCTTAACCTATAAGATGTTATAACTATGACGAGGCAAGACACCTTGCTTTGGATTTTCCTTTACCCAAACGACCATGGTGTTCTTATTGCAAAGTCAATATGAATGGTACCGAGGACTTCTCATAGCTGATTGTAAAATGGGAGGACAAGACAAGACAAAGGGTGACAAGCCTAATTGAAATTAAACTTAGATCCGATGATGAATGAATTGGACCAACTATTAATGCTATCACAGGATGAGGTTGAACTAATGATGATTTTAATGATCTTGGACTTCCAAGGACTTGGAAAGAAGGGCTAGACCACCTAAATTTGATCTTGTGTAGAAGAAATATTTTTTCTAGGATGTAGTCGAGATGTTCCATAATATATTGGTACCCTCTTCACCAAGTATTGCATAAAGATGTTGCGAATGGGGTATGAAAGCAATGCAAATGTACCAAAGTTATGGATAGAGATTAGAAGTAGAATCCTCGGGTAATGCTAGGAAGGTCATTGATCATTGGTTTACATTTCTATTTGACATGTTAAATGATGAGCATTTAACCAAGAAGTTGCACAATACCCTTAAGATGCTCCCTAGAGTTAAAGAAGAAGATTATTTTATTGTTTCTTATCTTCCTAAGAGGAATAATCATTGGGTGAGTAGAAGGAGGAGAAGAACTGATAAATAATTAATGTTAGATGCCAAGATGGATGGTTACAATATCAAGGATGGGATGTTAGACCTTGCATTTGATGTCAATATTATTCCCATGAAGTCTTGGGAAGGAATGGGAGGACCAAAATTTACTTACTCTCTTATATTTTTATGGATGGCCAGTTGATACATACTTTACTACATTTGTGGGTTATAAAATGTAGAAGTGGATCAAACCAGTGTAAAAACCCTTGTTGATTTTTAAAGTTATGGATGAGACAGATCGATTTCATGCATTACTAAGAGTTGACAATGTTTTTTATAATTATGTTGTCATTGATTTGAAGAAATACAATGCATTTTGAGGTCAATGGTACTAGGGTACTACAAAACATGGATCCTTATCAAGGGCCACCATGCATGAAGCCTACTAAGGATGTTATGGAGAAGGATGTTTTACATGAGATTTATAATTTGACCATTGGGAGAAGCACAGATTATGTTAATCCTTTAGCCAAAGGGTAAGTAATATGAAGGATGTTTTACATGATTATGTTAATCCTTTAGCCAAAGGGTAAGTAATATGAAGGATGTTATGGAGAAGGATGTTTTACGTGAGATTTATAATTTGACCAATGGGAGAAGCATAGATTATGTTAATCCTTTAGCCAAAGTGTGAAGATTCATCCATTCCTTTGACAATAATTATGAAGAATCCCTAAATTAGTGGTAGAATAGGAAACATGAGATATATTCCAAAATATGTATTCTAATTAATTTTGTTCACTGGATTAGAATACAATTGTGGATCTCATGTGTATATCATAGGGTTATGGATGTAAAAGATTTATTGGGTGACATAAAAAACATAGCTATAGAAGAATAAACACTCCTTGCTCTAGGCATGGCTCTAAGAGGCACTCATTCTCAATGGTGGGCTACCCATAAAAAGGAATTTCCTTCAAGGGATGAACACAAGTAGCAATGGAACATATGTTTGCCCCTCCACCCCCCAACTTTGAGTGTGAAGATGTATCCTTAAAAAAGGGAAACGAGGTTTGGGCTATGGAATTATATGAAGGAAGGATAGATCCATTTATTCATATTGTAGGTTGCATCAAGAAATGGGAAAGTGAAGGGTTACCACCTAAAGTTTGGGTTCACAATTTCTTCCATACTTTAGGACCCGTTCCTAACGCTTGGTACACTCATGAAGAAACTTGAAGATAGACCAAGTGTTGGGATGTCCTCCAGACCCATATATACAAATATTTTTCTTTTGTGGGTAAGTTCACTACTGTAACTTAAGTTTTGAAGTTTATCAAATAAATTATGTTTATTCACAATTTGCAGAGTATTCGTTATGTTGTCTTATGTCCTTATCATTAGGATATGTATCCCTTTCAAAAAAAATTAAAATTATTGATAATCCTCTCTAATGTGGTAAAGCCAGGTAGAATGACAAGGATCCAAATTATTTAAAAGAATTGAGACATTTTTATTTTAGGGAATATGAAGGCTTGAGAGACATCAAGGAGCAAGGTGGGAATGACACTAGTGCATCTTATAACCAACCTCTAAATTTGTAGAAGATTTTCATTGAGAGTTAGTAGCAACCCAAAACGGCCTCTATTCACTACAAGAAAATACCTTCTAGTGGAGGTTTTTGCGGACCTTGCACAAAAAACCTGTTCATCCATTTATAATGGAGGACACTAGCATAGGCAGGTGGGAGGAGGTTTATGAATTAGTGCGTGAAAACATCAAACACACAGCAATGCATTTTACACAAAGATGCACCAGTGCATCACAAATGTAAGAGCACCGACATAACAGTGCACGCATCAACGACAATAT